>CM077082.1:21254887-22454887 GCA_039513925.1 Platanthera zijinensis | reverse complement strand
AGGGGGCCCGAGATGGTCTTACGATATAGCTCTCCTTCGTGCAGCATATAGTATGCGGCCTTATATCGAAACTTCTTCTGGTCTCCATCGCTAGCGAGAAGCTGGCATGTTGTTAGAAAAGTAACAAACGGGTCCTTTCAGGAAGCTCGCTATTCGATCTCCATCATCTCCTCTTCTTCGATAGACAGTCGAAATAACTCTGTCACAGTTCCCCCGGCCCTCGGGCCGTACTTGGCTAGGTAGTTCGCCTCTGAGTTCTCCTCCCTTGGCACATGCTCGACAAAGAAGGACTGAAAGCTTCCCACTAAGCATTTCACTTTTACTAAGTATCTTTGCAAGATGGGGTCGTGTACTTTGAACTCTCCCTTGATCAACGACGCGACCACCATTGAGTCGATGAAACCCTTGAGATCTTGAATTCCCAACTCTTTGGAGAGACGCAAACCTACTACTATGTCCCCATGCTCCGCCTAGTTGTTTGTGACAGAGAAGGGGATTTCAACTGCTTGCTCGATCCGAGTTCACTGAGGGATCGTCAGAACGATGCCTGCTCCCACTGAATTCTTACCCGAAGCTCCGTCTATAAATATCTTCCACGAGACTGGGCTTGAAGAGCCTGCATCTCTTCCTGCCTCAGCCAAGAAGTCAGCCAGGAAATCCGCCACTGTTTGGGCCTTGATCTCCACCCTTGGCGAGAAAGAAATGCCAAACTCGTTGAGCTCTACTTCCCACTTCGCTAGCCTTCCTGAATGCTCTACTCCATCCAAGATACTTCTAAGGGGATGATCAGAGACGACTTTGATGGAGTGAGCTTGAAAATATGACTGGAGCCTCTGCGCCAAAATCATTATGGCAAAAGTCAACTTCTCCAAGATGGGATACCTGGTCTCTGCCTGCTTGAGCACCCTACTCACATAGTAAATGGGAAGCTTCCCCTTCCCTTCTTCCCTAGCAAGCACTGAGTTGACTGCCTCCACTCCCACTCCTAAATAAAGGAGGAGATGTTCGCCTTCTTTTGGGCCTTGGAGTAGAGGAGCTTGAGTTAGCTGCTGCTTAATCTTTCCAAAAACTTCCTCACACTCTGCGGCCCACTCGAACTGTCTATTGTCTCAAAGAGCTTTAAAAAATGGAGTGCACTTCTCTCCTACCTTGGATATGAAGCGACTAAGACCTATCAGCCTTACTATCAGCCATTGGACCTCCTTGGGATTCTTCGGGGATGCCAACTCCAAAAAGGCTCTCACTTTGTTGGGATTGCGCTCCACTCCCTTCGGAGTGAGGAGTTACCTAGGAACTTTCCTCTTCTTACTTCGAATAAACACTTCACCAAATTGAGTCGCATTTTATACTCTTGCAACATCGTGAAGGTCTCCAACAGATCCTTAGCGTGCTTCACGATACTCCTGCTCTTGACTAGGAGGTCATCTACGTACACCTCCAGGTTCCTCCCCTTTTGCTCCTTGAAGACTTGATCTATCATCCTTTGGTACGTTGCACCTACGTTCTTTAGCCCGAAAGACATCATCTTGTAGTTATAACAGCAATCGCTGGTGATGAAGGAGACATCGCGGCAGTTAGGGGGATGCATTCGGATCTGGCGATACCCTGAAAAAGTATCAAGGAAACTCATCACAAAAAACGGCTGTTGAGTTAACCAACACGTCAATTCGAGGCAAGGGGTGACAATTCTTCGGACAAGCTTTATTCAAAGTTAACAAATTGATACAAAGTCTCCATCCCACTCCGACATTCTTTACCATTACAACATTAGAGACTCAGTGTAATACCTCCGTCTGTCAAATGAAATATAATATAGGGTCCGTCCGGGGCCCCACACCATATTCCACCAACAGGCAGCGGAATCACAGGTTAATATCAAAACGATTACACGCACCCTAACTCAGAGCATTCTAGCGGAAGTTTTAAGGTTTATTATTGAACACATCAAACACGAATGTCCACTATGTTTATAAACCACATTATTTATATATAACATGAATGTATACAAAAATACACAAAAGTGTTTGGCCTAAGACCTTACAGTTAAACTTCACAAGTGTGGATTACAAACATCGGCGCGCAGGCCGACCACACATGAAAACAATAAATTTTTTCCATTCAGCCTTCGAGGGCCAACACAATAGCAAGGGCTTCAGCCCGCTATTTCCCGCTTGGTCCAGCACCTGCACAGGGACATTCCACCACAAGGGTGGTAAACAAGGCAACAGTCAGCATTCAGCTGACCAATTATAACGACCCTATCTCATACCCAGGACAGCGGTTTAATCCCTGCAAGCACAATAGATATATCAAAAGAAAGTGCACTTCCGCATATTTCAACATATTAGAAACATCGGCCTCAAGGCCCGACGCTCCATGCACTCAGGGCACATTATTGGTGTACCAAATTATACCACTATTCAAAGGTCCTAGACCCAACGGCCAACTTTGCGCATTCATGCTCCACGGCCGGAGACTTTAGTCTTAATGGAGTACCACCACAGACTCTCATTATGTGATCCTAACGAACGCCAATAACCCAGGCACTCAAGTTAGACAACCATAACGCGGATACAGTTCAGCCCTTGCTTGTTGCTCAAATCGCTAGTTCAATGTCTAGACTGACGCGGGTTGTCTTCCCCTTGTCCGTTCATCTCACTGGCCTTCCAGAGCCCATAGCTCGCATTAGCCACACTGTCTCCGAGAGACTGGCTTCACAATAGGTTTTCTGGGAGCTATCTCTAACGACACCCAGTATCGTCGAGCATTAGCGACAGAATTCATCTTCTGTCCCCAACCTCAATCATTACTGGACCAACGATCCAAAAACACCCTGCAACAAACTGCAGTACCAGAAAACTGGTCTTTCACATCACAAATAGCTCTCTAGGAGCGATCGCCGTCGGCGACACCCACTATCGCCCGACGACATCAACAGTTTCTCCAAAACTATAATTTTTCTTGGGTATTGTCCTGGAGCTCCACTCTAGTACTTCTTATTAATTCACTTCACAGGCACAACCCACAGACTCCGTAAAATACTCGTTTATACGCTGAGTCTTCTCTGATTTATGAAATAAAGCATCACCAATCCAGACTAACCTGTCCGGATGGGACTTCACACAGTATGCTTATTCCGTATTACACACTTCTGGATCTATATGCAAACTGACTTGGGGATACGAGTATCGCCCCAATGGAATTCACTTAACAATTCCATCTTTTGTTGGAGGATTTCAGACACATGCAAAATTATGACTTCACTTGTCCAAGCAGGAGGCTGTTACCCTTGTAGTTTTTCCTCGGAGCCATGGCGATGCTTTTCTACGTGGATGGAAGTGAGTATCTCACTTTCCCCTTTTCGGATCTAGCCTCGGATCCTGCTTCCGATGAGGAAATCTCCTTCAGCACCTTCATAAAGATCAGCCCAAACCCTTAGCTCCAGCCTTTAGTTCTCTTCTCAATAACTTGGATGAAATGAAGAGAGAGAGAGATGGAAAGATAATGACTTCTCATTCTTATTCTTCTCTGGTTAAGTGGACTCGGGAGTAACCCCAGCCACATGATCTCTCCATCAAAACGAAGCAAAGGCCAAGATTTGGGTTGGCTGGTCACCTTTGGCGCTATTGTCTGGCGATATCGACTGTCACCACTTGGCGACATCGACTTAACAGCTTTGACCGCCAATATGATACGTCACACGCCACGTGGCCCTATCGGCCGTCGATACCCACTGTCGCCTGCGATATCAAGCCACTCAACATTTTCGGGCATTGAGTGTCGAGTGCCGACTCAATGCTTTATCGTTATCGCCATCCGGCAATACCCACTGTCGCCACTCGGCGATATCTTTCGACGATTCGTCGAAAGCGTTGAGTGCGTCGAGTGCGACTCAACGAACGCCGTTATTGCCATCAGGCGATACCCACTGTCGCTTTACACCCAGCCTGGGTATTGGATCTCCACAACAAAAATCGCTTCCATCAGCTTCTTCACTTCTTCCCTGATCAGCTCAGTCGGCGTAGCGGCGCACTTCCTTTGCTTCTGGTGGACGGGGGAGATCTTGGAATCCAGATTGAGGTAATAATAGACAACCTCTGCATCGATCTCTGGCATCTCTACGGTGCTCCAGTCAAAGATGTCTATATTTTCTTGCAGACAGGCCGCCATCTCCACCTTCCTCTCCAACGTCAGGGATCATCCGATCTTCAGTTGTCTGGGTTCTCCATCCTTGGAGATCACCTCCACTTCCTCCAGCTCCTCCGTGCTCTCGGCCTATCCTCCCTTTCCAGAATCTTCTCCAGCCTTTCTAACTCCACCATCCAGCTGATGGTACTGATGGTACTAAGATAACACTCCCTGGTAACTTTGGGATCATCTCTGATCCTCACCTGAACATCACCTCGGCAGTACTCCAGGCACTGATGATATGATGATGAGACACCCTTGAAGTAGTTGATGAGCGGTCACCCGAAGATCGCATTGTAGCAGCTTGGCGCATCCATGATGACAAACCTGCATCGGATCGAGGTGCCACCAAGTATCACCAGAAGGTCTGCTCCTCCCTCCACCTCCTTCTCTCCGGAGAAGCTAAAGAGGGGTCCGTCAGCAGCTAGGACCCTGGACGCCTCCACCTGCAGCCCGACGAATGTCCTTTTAAAAATGACATTTACCGAGCTTCTATTATCCGCTAGTATCCGGTCAACGGTGAAGTTCTCGATGACGGCTTGGATGACGAGGGCATCATAAAAGGAATTCTCATTCCCCAACATATCCTCCTCAGAAAAAGTGACATCCTCCAACGGTGGCGGCACTTAAGAGGTCGAAGCGACGTTGTTGCGGTAGATCTGATGGAGTTTGCGGAATGCTCCTAGCCCGGCTCCTTCGTGGATCACCCCTACTTTACCTGCTCCTGGTCCTTAGACCACCTCCCAACGACCGTCTTGGTTTACATGATCCTCATTCCTCCTCCTCCCGGGATCTTGGAATGTTATCAGTCCTGCGGTGGTCTCCTGCCTCTACTGCTCCCTCTCCATGGCTCGCGCTTCCATTCTCTTCCTTGCTCCCCAAAATCCGGGCAAGCCAAGGTCTCGTGCCCCTCTACTCGATGCAGATTGCAGTAAACTTCCTCCCACGCTATTCCCTGCATCCTCTCCGACTGGTTGTTGTTCCTCCTCTGATTATGAAACTGAGACCTTACTACTAGCCTCCACTGGGGTCGGTTTATCGGATATTGGAATCGTCGTGCCTCTTCCCTTCTCTCCAGAGCTGTTACGGGTCTCCTCTCCTCCTGCCCACGAGACCTCTCCTGCCTCCTAGGCTCTTCCACTCTCCTGGGCTCTTCACTTCTCCTCGGCTCCTCTCTCCTTCTCTCTTCTTGCCACTCCGGCAGTCCTCTAGCCCTCACCTTTGAAGCTCTTCCGTTTTCTCTACCTCCCAAGTTCTCACCATCCAGCCTGACCAAGAAGTCGACTGTTGAAACTCGGAAATCGGTTCAATTGAATTCGGACTGGGAGTGAACAGTTCAAGTTGCTTTGCCCGTCGTCGGGTGCACAAGGAAGGTCAATTCAAGCTCGGATTCAACCCTTGTTGGTTAGAAATGATTGTCTACACCAAGACACGGTGAGCTGCAGCGTGGAGATCCCGCCACTAACCCGGAAGCGTGCATCGCGTCTTCCCCTCCCAAAGCCAAAGTGATGGTGCTGACCCGCCAATGAATGAATATATCTGCCGCTACAACCTCGGCTCACGGCCGCGTCGCCGCAACAATCAAGAAAACGAAGCTATCCGCCGCTACGATCCTCGCGTACTGCCACGTGCGACCGCATAGCTCTCGGGTGCCATTCACATTTTGGGATTTCCAAAGCCTGCATCAACTTATGCCTCTTTATGCCTCATTTCAGTAGTTTTACTTTTATGTGTTATGTATTATTTAAAGTTTTGATTTAATTAAGTGTTAATTGTATGTCCTCAATTAAGGCTATGTTTGATTTAAACCTAAGGAGCTTCATCTACTTTTATGATTAAAAGATAAGTTTGTTAGGTGATGTGCTTAGAGCTGTCACTTAAAACCGAAAACCGAAAATCGAACCGGAATCGAATCGGAACCGCAAAGAACCGAACCGAACCGTTCACGAATTATTTAGGTTCTGGTTTGAATTTTGGAACCGTGAACATCATTGGTCCGGGTGTGGTTCTTTCATTTTATTATCCGGACCGGAACCGAAACCGGAACCGCAACATACAAGTCTCAAGCGGTTCCAAGATTTTTAGACCCGATCTGAACCGGACCGAAACAGAACCGAACCGCAACCCGTTTATTATTAATAATAATTTTATTATATTGTTATTTTTTATAATCCATCTATAATATCTATCCTTACTAGTATGAGTGAAACTGACGCAGTTTGATCCAAACTGGAATAATACTAAAAAAGGTTGGTTTTGGACTGAACAAAATTGCATCATACCAAAACTGTGCAGTGTGGTTTGACATTGGTGCGGTTTGGAGTCGGTTTTTGCAGTACAATTTCGATTTTTACACTATTATATAATCTAGGAAGCACCTGTACGGGTACCGGATACGATACGTACTCGGTAAGGCAGTACGACAAAATTTAAAAAAACAAAGATACCGGTACGTCATGATACGTTATAACAAATATAATATATATTTATATATCACAAGTGCAATAAATAGTTCTCAAAATATCGAAACATCAAACATAAATTATAACTTGAAGTACAAGTTCACAAATCAATGCAACATAACGCGAAGTTTTCAAACATTAAACATTCGTAAATATTACAAAATTTAACGTCTTATATGTTTAACCAAAAGAGATAAAATTAAACTTAAGTCTACTTATCAGTCTTTTTTCTCTTCTTCTTCATTATTGGAGATCAACTTCATTGTTGATACACGTACTTGTAACAAAAACGTATTGATACCAAAAACATACTCGGTACAGATACACAACTTAATTGGGCGTACCAACGCTTCTTAGCATAGAGCCAACTTTTGTTTACTCTAGAAAAAATAGACTCATATCACAATATGCTGAATGATGCGCTAAGTACAAGTGTGTCCACATAGGTGTATCCGTCGAGTATCGGGTACGTACCGGTACCAGATACATATCCGATACGAGTACGCTGCCTTCGGGGAAGTATTTGTGCTTCATAGTATATAATTTATTTTCAATTTTACTCATACATTTTCCTGAAATAATTAAAATAATTTGTACTTATTAGCGATGATTGAAAAACTATAACCTCTCAAAGAAAATAATGCGACACAGTTTTGTCGATTTTACACCGCCAATAAATGCACTGCAAATTATGTTGTTTTGCAACCAACGAAGTCACTCTACAACCAAACCATTTAGTAAGGTTTAAAATCGGCGCGGTTTAAGATCAGTGCGGTATGGTGCAATTTTGTGATTTTAGTTTTTAACTTTCAGTGCTACTTACTATATTACACAAAAAAGTAATCTCACTTGGAGTAATACAAAATTCCTACGCCCGGGTCCCGGACTTCGAAGTCATTGCAAAAAAACCGAATGGATTTACATTTCTCCTCCGAATTTTTATTTTTGACCACCCCAATTCATTTCGCCAAATTTAATTTTGGTTCTACTTAGAACCGATTGGAACCGGACCGAACCGCATAAAACCGGACCGAACCGTTAGTGACCGGTTTGGTTTTGATTCTTGTGGAACCGTAACCGGAACCGTTGACATAATGGTTCTAAAAACTATTCTGGAACCGGAACCAGAACCGGAACCGGTCAAACCAAATAAGATTTTAGTTCTAATTTAAAGAACCGTTACCTTAGTGGTTCGATTCACGATTTTAGTAGAACCGGAACCGAACCGGAACCGTGACAGCTCTAGATGTGCTTGGTTTTTATGGGAAATGAAGGCAGATTGAGCATTGGCAAAAAAAAAAAAAAACTCCCGAGAGTTTTTCCCTAGGGTTCGGCCCAGTACCTTCCGCCTGCGCGAACTGTGCGAAGCAGCCCGCCGGCGGCTTGTCGACCACCATCCGCTCTACCGTAGTCGACTATCCTCCTGGTGTGACTCCGGTGGACTAGAACCCCCATCTCCCTTCTCCGTCCGCCTCTGCGCGACCCGTGCGATCTGCCGCCGTCGGCCCGTCGGCCTCCTCTCGTTGGTCCAGATCCGGCCTCCGTGTCTTCTCCCCGCTTCCTTGGTGTGACTCCGTTGAAGTATCGACAAGTATTCCCCTCCGCTCGGTGTGACTCAGGTGAACTCGTGGTAGAGAGAGATTCTACACAAATATTACCTAGAGTGCTTGGGTAAGGATTTACTCTACTCTATCTTGTGTGTTCTTCTTGTATATGTGATTTTGTATGGTGAAAGATGTTAGAGAATAGAACAATACAACGGTAGGAGAAAAGACTCGAATTAAAATGCTTGTTATTGCCTCTCATGTATTCTCTGTATTTATAGATTTATAAGGTACAACTACTTTAGGTAAGTACAACTGTATTAGGATTCTTATCTAATTTAGATAAGGAGTGAGGCTGATATTTTCTCCAATATACAACCATATTGATTGGCTGAATCCGTGGGATGTTAGGCTGGACTTTCCTCCAATATCACGATTGATTTGCATAGATCTTGCGCAATTTATTGGCATAGATCTCGCACATCCCCCCTCAAGCTGACGACGAATGAATCCGAAAGGCGTGCCCTTCCCGAAGCCAGATAAACCGAGGGCTGGGAAGGGACTTGGTAAAAATATCAGCCACCCGATCGCGTCCCGGTATATGAGAGAGAGTAAGATCACCACGAAGGGCCTGGTCACAGATGAAATGAGTGTCGATGTCAATATGCTTCGTCCGGCTGTGAAAAACGGAATTCTTGGACATGTGATGAGCACTGACGTTGTCGCAAAGAAGGAGAGGAGGAGTCGATGAACGGAGGCCAAGAAACCGAAGCATTTGAAGGAACCAAAGAACTTCGGACGTCGTGGAAGCCAATGCGCAATATTCAGCCTCAGCGCTGGACCGAGAGACAGTGGGCTGCTTCTTAGCCCCCCAAGAGAGAAGATTCGGCCCCAGGAAGACGACATACCCCGTTGTGGAACGTATACTGTCGAGACAGCCAGCCCAATCTGTATCCGAGAAGGCGCGGAGATGAAGGGAAGCCGACTTAGAGAACTTGAGACCAAATTGCAGGGTGCGTTTGACGTAGCAAAAAATCCTTTTGACGGTATCAAGGTGAGAGGAACAGGGTTTCTGCATAAATTGGCAGACATAATTAACGACATAAGCCAGATTTGGACGGGTCATAGTAAGATACTGAAGAGACCCAACCATCTGCCTGTAGATCATGGGGTCAGGGAGAGGATCCGGGGAGCAGGCCGGGAGTTGAAGACCCGCAGAGAGAGGGCTCTTGACTGGTTTGACCCCGTCTAAACCAAACCGAGTGAGCAGATCAAGAGCATATTTGGTCTGGGAAAGAAGAAGCGAGTCATTGCGCCGTTCAACCTGCATCCACAAGAAGAAATTTAGGTCGTCGAGATCCTTCATGTCGAACTCGGAGGAGAGGCGACAAATGAGGCGGGAGATGAAGTCAGCGTGGTTGCCAGTGATGATAAGGCCATCGACATAGAGCAAGACGATAATAATGTCGCCGTGACGCCAGAGAAACAACGAGGTATCATGCAGATAGATGACAAACCAAAGTAGAAGAAGAAATGTGGCAAATTTGTTGTACCACGCCCGAGGAGATTGGCGAAGACCATAAAGAGCTTTGTGCAAGCGACAGACGTGCTTGGGCCAAGTGGAGTCAATAAACCCGGGCGGCTGCTGGAGGTAGACGATTTCCTGTAAGTTCTCGTGTAGGAACGCATTCTTAACATCCAATTGGCGCAGACGCCAGTCACGGGAGAGAGCCAAGGAGAGAACAAGGCGCACAGTGCCTGATTTGACCGCCAGACTGAAGGTTTTGGCAAAGTCAAAGCCTTTGCGTTGATTGAATCCTTTCCCCACCAAACGGGCCTTGTAGCGCTCAATGGAACCATCCGCCTTATGCTTCAATTTGTAAA
This sequence comes from Platanthera zijinensis, assembly GCA_039513925.1. Taxonomy (NCBI): domain Eukaryota; kingdom Viridiplantae; phylum Streptophyta; class Magnoliopsida; order Asparagales; family Orchidaceae; genus Platanthera; species Platanthera zijinensis. The sequence goes on along the minus strand of CM077082.1, from coordinate 22,444,809 downwards.
CCCACTTATAGCCGATAAGGCGATAACATTCATCGACAGAGTGAATGGGACAAGAGACCGGGTCCGGTTGCGACGTAGAGCAGCGAATTCTTCTTCCATAACACGAACTCAGTTGGGATCAACGGCCGCCTCCCGATAGGTAGAGGGTTCGGGTGGATGTTCTGGCAAAACCGAGAGTAGAGCCACGGAGATAAGATGGCGGGAGGCATAGAGCGCCCGGGGACGCAGGTTGCCGATGCGAGAACGAGGCACCATGGAGTGAGTTGATGAAGAGCTAAGCGCCTGAGAGTCGAAGGGCGCTGCACTAGGCCCGCCGCGAGAGCCCTGAGGTCGATGAATAGCGGTATGGGCCAGCCACGAAGGAGGCGCGATGGAGGACGCGCTAGGAGCACTATCACCAGGGGCTGGAGGAAGGCCGGCTGAGATGGCGCCATCAGCATGGGCTGCGGGAGTAGGGTGTTCCGGTGAGCCGGGAGGGCTGTCCAGGAGAGCAGTGGAGACGGGATCCATGAGAGCAGGAGGACCGGGAGCCCGAGTTGGAGGGGAAGCGAGCGCGCGATCATGTCGGGCAATTACCGGGGAAGTCGACGGAGATGGGAGAGCGTCGGGTGTTGGTGCGGGAGTGACAACAATGGGGACTTGCAACAATTTTTGAACAGAGAAGTGATTATAAGAAAAGTTCCAAGTTGAGGAGGCCCCTGTGGAGGATAGCTGAGCCAAGGGGAAGCGAGTCTCATCAAACGACACATGGCGAGATAGATAGACTCATCCCGAAACTGGATCAAGGCATCAATAACCCTTATGGTGCGGGTTGTAGCCAAGGAAGCCGCATTCCACAGACTTGAAGTTTAATTTTCCTCTGCCAAATGGAGCTAAAGCAGGAACGCAGACACAACCAAACGTGCGCTGATTATCATAAGATGGACGAGCACCAAACAAGGCTTCAAACGGGGAGCGTCCGTTGACCGTGGTAGTTGGCAATCGGTTGATCAGATACACGGCCGTGGAGAACACATGATTCCAATACTCTTTCGGGGTATGCCCATGCACCATAAGAGTTAGGCCGGTTTCAACAATATGTCGATGTTTGCGTTCCACTAATCCATTTTGTTCAGGTGTACCTGGACAAGAAATAATGTGAGAAATACCATGGGATAGGAAGAAGTTTTGAAGAGTATGACTCATAAACTCCCCACCACCATCTGTTTGGACAAATTTGACTGTCTTATCGAGTTGCTTTTCCATGAGCTTAATGAACTGTATGAAGAGAGGGCCAACTTCAGATTTGCGACGAAGCAAAAAATACCACGAAAATCGGGAACATTCATCAACGATTATGAGATAAAATCGAAAATCATCAATGGAGGGGGTAGGTGCTGGGCCCCATACATCACTGTGAAGGGTATGAAGGGTTTGAGTAGAATAAGACCCACGACGAGTAAATGGTAATCTGGATGCTTTACCCAATTGACAACTGCGGCAAAAATTTTTACTAACCGAAGAACCAATGGGTAACAATGGGTACAAAGATTTCATTAAAGGAAATGATGGATGTCGCAGACGTGCATGCCAAGTGTCCCCGTCGGTCTTATTGGTGAAGAGGCTGATTGCAGATGATGATGTCCCCATGCTTATGGGATAGAGTCCTCCTTGCCTAGTTCCTTCCAGCATTGTCTGCCCCGTCTTCAAGTTCTTGATGAGGAATCCCCATGGATAGAAAATAAAATAGCAATCATTATCACGAGTATACTGAGAAACACTTAATAAGTTCTTTTTCAAGTGCGGAACCACAAGGACACGGTCTAGATGAACTGATGTGCGTGGAATGGATACCTTAGACACATGAGTAATAGGTAAACCAGTTCTATTTCCAACCATTACGGAATCAAGCCCAGAGTATGGGGTCATACCTTCAATTTGTACAGTGTCAGTTGTCATATGGTTTGTTGCTCCGGTATCATGGTACCATGCGTGATCAACCTAGTTAGATAAGTTTATGGTGGCAAAGGATTGAACCTGTTGGAGACTACCGAATATGGGGCAAAGCAGTTGTTGGCTTTGTGATAGGGATGGCCACAGCGGAAGCACACCACGTTGGAATCATCGGTTGTGTGAGGCGCACCTTTAAGACGCTGCCTTGGTGTTCCACGACCACCACAAGAAGGTGCAGGTGAAGGAGGTCCGCGGTTAGGGCTAGCCCGACCGCTACCGCGCAACCACCAAATTGCCCGCGACTGCGAGCACCGCGATTCCCAACGTGGGATCGGCTACGGCCTCGAGCAAAGTACATCGCTGCGGGTTGATCAATGTCTCGTCGTGTTGTTTGGAGTCGGTGCTCGAAATCAAACAATAGAGCAGTGGCTTCATCCATCGTGGGAGAGTCTCACGAGAGGTTTATGGCTGCAACAATGGGATCGAACTTAGATCCAAGGCCGCGAAGAAGCCACATGACGAGGTCATCCTCGTCAATGGGTTTGCCGGCACTCGCAAGGTTTTGGGCGATAGATTTAACTCGTTGGACGTAGTCGGCCATATAGAGAGCCCCTTTGGACAGGGACTGAAGCTCCGATTTGAGTTGAAGAATTCAGGATCTTGTAAGAGTTCCATACAACACCTCCAAAGAGTGCCAAACCTCAGTCGAGGTTGCACAGGTGCCGATCTGAGTAACGACTGCCTCAGAGAGAGAGAGAGAGTTGGTGAGCCATGCCAAAACCGTCTGATCCAGGCGATGTCATTGGACAGCGTTTGGCGAGAGATCGTCGGAGTCGGGACGGGTTTCAGATCCGTCAATGAACCCGACCAGTCCAAGCGAACGGAGGACGGGAAGAACCTGCGTCTTCCATGAAAGGTAGTTTGTTGATTTGAGCTTAATCGACACATCCCGTCGGATCGACTTCACGGTAGGGAGAGTGGACTCCAAGGTGGTGGTGATGGGATCATGGGTGGAGAGAGTATGGACAGTGGAGGAGGTGGAGATGTTTTCGGCAGCGGGAGTCATGGCGTTTCCATCTGATATCATGTTAGAGAATAGAACAATACAACGGTAGGAGAAAAGACTTGAATAAAAATGATTGTTATTGCCTCTCATGTATTCCCTGTATTTATAGATTTACAAGGTACAACTACTTTAGGTAAGTACAACTGTATTAGGATTCTTATCTAATTTAGGTAAGGAGTGAAGGCTGATATTTCCTCCAATATACAACTATATTGATTGGTTGAATCCGTGGGTTGCTAGGCTGGACTTTCCTCCAATATCACGATTGATTTGCATAGATCTCGCACAAAAGAGGCCGGCGTTGCCTTCGAATCCATTGGATTTTTTGCGGGATTTAGTCGAAGCTTTTGCGTTGTTTTTGATCAATCTTGTAATTTGAAGGGTTGCGTAAATCCTTACTGTGACATTGATTGGGTTGGATAAACCCTTGTTTTGACGCTCTAAGGATTGGGCAAATCCAATGCTAGTTTTCTTGACGGGAGATAACGACCTCTTTCCGAATCGATATTTTTGTTGGAATTCTCCCATGGTGTATCTTGAAATAAAAGTACACGCTCGTGAGTGATTAGAAAGGGCTTGAGTAAACCGTCGCGCACGCCTCGACATGTAGGTCTGCATCAATTTGGTATTAGAGCCAGGTTGGCCAATTTCTTAACTTGGCTCCGGTCCACATTATTTCACATTAGGTCTCATTTGTGCACCAAAATTTTATTTTCCTACAAAAAAAATTATCTTCTCACTCACCGTATGCGCACTAGGTCCGGCCACGAGTATCTCATCACCTCCTCTTCGATATGTTAACTCATTATTCTGTAAAATTTTACATGTGCATAAGTTTGATTTCAGAAAATTCGCAATTTGTTACAAGATATAGTGGCATGGCTACTGCAGATGCAAGTACACACTCAAAAAATGGTCAGTATTAATGTTCTGGGAATTTTATCTATGTTCGATCATAGGCTTTCTCTAACTGTAATGGTTTTGTTTTTATAGCTAGGATGAAAGAAGTAAAGAAAAAAACTCGATTGGGTTTGACCTTTAAAAAGGATGTATCTTTTGGAGAATGGTACTCGGAGGTAAAGTTAGATTTGGGCTTGTGATACTTTTATTTCTATTATTATAGAGCTTATCGTTTTTGAGATTGTCATTTGTTGGCTTTCAGGTTGTTGTTAAAAGTGAATTGATTGAGTATTATGACATCTCTGGTTGTTACAACCTACGGCCACAGGCAATGGCAATTTGGGAAACTATGTGGGTATGTGTTTGATTTGAATATTTTGCTTTGAGGTTTTGAATATCAGATTTATTTATTATTGCTCAGTGTGGTTTTTTGGAGTTGCAACATTATCGCCTACAGTTTTGGTGCTCTATTTAATGGCGTACTTTGAAGATGCTGAAATGTCTTTAAATATTTGCACTTTCTCAACTTTCAGTATTGGTATCTGTATTTTGTATCATTTGGACTTTATGACATTTCTTTAAATTTTTTATCAAAATTGTGATTTCATTGGAATACGTTTATACTTGTTATATATTTTTAATTTGTTTCATATTCTAAAAGCTTATGAAAAATATTGAAGTGCTCATAGACTATACAGGGTGTTTTCTTTTTGACATGGTACTTTTATCGCTTCCTAGTTTTTTTTCCCGACCTTATCCAAGGGCGAAATTTTTTGTTCCTTCTATCATCTCTATCGTTGAAAGCTTGCAAAAGTCAATGATTTGAAATTTTACATTTATGAGTCACTTTTGTTAATTTTTTAATGATAAAGGCGATGAAAAGGCCAGAACTCTCACCTTTTTAGAAGCAAAGGAACCATTTTGGTGAGAAATAGAAGTCTGGTCCAGCAACAACAAATCCTTAATAATATGGATACCATTCTTCAATTTTCTCCAAATCTTATTTATTTTGGACTCTAGCCTGTGGCAAGTTTTCATTGTAGTGTCTTAAGGCTTTGGGTTATTCCTTCTGAGTATGATATGAGGACGGCTCCCCAGGTATACCAGTTGCACCCTAGTAGTCTAAGTAGCCCCAATGACATTTGTGTCTTTTACCTTATTTTGTCTTGCAGAGGGTCTCCATCTGTATAAGGGGCCCTTAGTATAAGAGGAGAAAATCTTGGTTCATTGTCTAGGTTCAGGCTCTCATAGGAGAGTTGACTCGTAGAGGGATCTTGCCCTAAAGAGTTGGTATCAAGCATGTCTCGATAAGTTGTATTTGTATGTTAAGTTCAATTGTTTGTTGACATTAGTCGGCTTTATCATCTAGTTCGACTTATCGCTCACATAGAGTGGGTTTCCACCACAACCCTATTTGGATCACATTCCATGTTCACGGAAGTCACCGCTCGCCCGATTCTCTCGTCTTCCAGTCCTCGGCGCGGACCATCCGGTGACCTCGCTTGCACATGCCGACACTCACCCATCAACTTTGTTTGCACGTCGATGCCCTCACCATTGTACCCCTATCTCCATCCAATTTCTTTTGCCACTGTGAGCTGCTACTGGCCTAATCCTTCTTGTCGTGCTTGTCTCGGCTCTTCCGGTTGCACGATGCACTTGGCGCTTCAGTATCACCTCCAACGCCTCCTTCACTCTTTCAGTACGCCTTAACTGCTTCCCAACCCAGCCCCCTTACTCTCCGAGAACCTCAGTGGTCTCCGTCTCCTTCCAGCAGTCGGCCCACTGCCCTCTGCCTCTGTCCTGCATCCTCGAGTATCTACTCCGACCATCCACAGTCCGCCTCCAAAGCGGCGGCTGCAGTCCACTCTCTTCGGTGTTTTTGTCACAGTACTGTCTTGGGGGGGGGGGGGGGCTGGAATCCCACTTTTACCCACAGCTCGACTACTCTCTCCATCTTCATGGTGCATGCTTGTTTCTTCGACGATTAACTACACAACGCAACCGTCCTCCTTTACCTGACCACCCCATTAGTCATTGCCACCGTAGAAATCTCAACCCCTCCCCATTCCTTGATCACCTGCCTCTATCTTGGCCTCCGTTGATCGGCCCTCCGTTGTCACTTCCACCTCTACCACTACCTGTTACACCTCATTTTTATCTCACCAGCAACACCTCGAGCATTTCCACAAGGGCCTTTGCTTTCGCTGCCACTATCCGTACTCACCCACCCACAATTGACCTCTCAAGGACCTATGCTTGTTGCTTGGTGTTGAAGACGACAATCCTGACTGTGCGGACTTGGATCCTCTGACGAACAATAACTATCCCTACGAACCTCGACCTTGAGGACATGTTAATTTTTTAGAGGGGCGTGTTGATACGTTGACGAATCCATGAGCCTACCACACACCCTCTAGGAGCCTAAGTGGCTAGTGGCATTTCTGTCTTTTAATGAATTTTGTCAGGCTAGTTTTCTATTATAAAGAACCCTTAGTATGAGAGTAGAGCATTTGGTTCATTGTCTAGGTCTAGGCTCTCGTAGGAGAGTTTGCTCTTAGAGAGATCCTCACCCTCAAGAGTTGATATCAAGCATGTTTCAATAAATTATATCTCGTTTTTAAAATTCAATTGTTTGTCGATGATAGCCACATCTATTAGAGTATGTGCATCTTGCAGCGTCTTGGTAGCACTTTCGGCAAGGTGGGGCGTGCTTCATGCAAGCTGATATGAACCGGAGCCGCTTCGGTGCGGTCTACCATCGGAAGGGGCCAAAGATCAAGGAGACTGAACCAACCGGTTCAATCTCTTCCTCTTCTTAAACAAACCAGGCAGGCCCAGCCGGTCTGACGGCTGGGTATATGGGGGAATCGCGACATCCTCCTAGGGCATAGAGAATCATTTACAGCTATTGCTCTTTCTTTTTTCGTAGGAGTAGTCCTAACCTAACATTTGGTATCAAAGGTGTCATCCTCCACCATCGACCACGACAACCCATGGCACACGTCTCATGGCGCTGGAAGAGGGGCAACAAGGTTTTTGGGACCTCATGGAGGCGCTAAAGCAGGACTTGTCACTGAATCTGTGCGAGGGAGAGGAGCGCTCTTGTGTGGCGATGCTGAAGGCGATGAAAGTGCTTGGGGAGCAGATCGGCCGCATCGAGCGCGTGGCCAATCATGACAAGGCCATTGAAGCCGACGGCGTGGTCGATTCCAACGACGCGGGAGATGTGTCGGCCGATCGCAAGAACACGGGAGGGATTCCCCTGATGACGGGAGCTGAAGGCAGGATCTGGGGCTCTGACGGGGCTACGGGGGCCGCCGCCCCTGGCCAGCGAGCTTCAGGGCAGCCACCGCGCAGCATCGGCAGGACCGGCAACAGTTCTTGAGGCTCTTGCAGGTTCACCGGAGATCCGAGACTGGTTCGGTAGCAGCGACAACCTCATTGGGGCTGGGGAGAAGGAGAAGGAAGCGACTGGACCGGCATGGGATGGCGCGGGGGCATTTGAACCCCACATAGAGGGGAAGGAGAGGCACTAGCAGAGGACTACTGGGGTCGGTGGCCCATCATGCAAGGCAGGGGAAGACCAGTGGAGAACGGGGGACCGTGGAATCAAGGCTGGGAACAACCTCCAGAGTTCCCGAAGGTGCGGGTGCCGCAGCAACACTACCCACCAGTGCAGCCCCAACTGACGAGGATGGAGTTTCCTAAGTACAAAAACGGCGACCCGCTGGAATGGATCGAGAGGGCCGAAATGTTTTTTGAGTACCAGGAGCTTCCCAAGCACCAGTGGGCACACTTCACTTCTTTTCATCTAGAAGGGGATACCTTTCAGTGGCTGAGCTGGTGGAGACTGGAGAAGGGAGCTACCCTACCCCACATGGGAGGAATTCTGCAATGGGCTCATCACGAGGTTTTGGCTGACCAAATATGAGGACTTTGATATGATGCTGAATAAGATGAGACAGACAGAGATCGTCAATGAGTATAGAAAGGAGTTTGAGAGGTTAGCTAACCAGGTGCAGTGGTCAAAGAAGGCGCTTCTGGGATGTTTTCTGGTCGGAATCAAGGAGAAAATTAGCGACGAGGTGCAGGCTTCTCGGCCCAGGAGCCTAGCACATGCCATCAGGATGGCCCTGTTGCAGGAGGAAAAACTGGGAAGGTACAAGGCGACAACAACTTACCAAGGGAGCGATAAGGAAGAAAAGCAGGGTACGACCAAGGGGACCAACAACTCATCCACACAAAGGGAGGTCGTAGTCATAGTTATCAAGGCGCGCGCCTAGGCGCGCCTGAGGCTCCGGGCGCACCAGGCGCAGCCCGCCGCGCCTCAGCACAGCTGAGGCGGGCGATGTGCCCCAGGCGCGCCTCAGGCGCGCCCAGGCGCGCCCAGGCGCGCGCCTTACAGGCTCCCAGGCGCGCTAAAGGCGCGCCCGGGCCTTTCAAGGTATTTTTTTTAAAAAAAAATTTGATATGGGCAAAAACATGATCTTAGACGCACCCCTAGGCGCACTTGAGCGCCCAATTCGCTGAAATTGTGCGAATTGGGCGCCCAATTCGCTGAAATTGAGCGAATTGGGCGCCCAATTCGCTGAAATTGTGCGAATTGGGCGCCCAATTCGCTGAAATTGTGCGAATTGGGCGCCCAATTCGCTGAAATTGAGCGAATTGGGCGCCCAATTCGCTGAAATTGAGCGAATTGGCCTCCCAATTCGCTGAAATTGTGCGAATTGGGCGCCCAATGCACCCAATTCGCTCAATTTCAGCAAATTGGGCTCCCAATTCGCACAATTTCAGCGAATTGGGCGCCCAATTCGCTCAATTTCAGCGAATTGGGCGCCCAATTCGCTCAATTTCAGCGAATTGGGCGCCCAATTCGATCAATTTCCTTTTTCCCCAATTTTTGCGCCTCACGTGCCTCAGGCGCGCGCCTGCGCCTTGCGCCTTGCGCCTAGGCTCCAGGGGCCCTTTGCGCCTCGGTGCGCCTTGCGCCTTTGATAACTTAGGTCGTAGTGAAGCGATTGTCATGGAAAGAAATGCAGGATCGACGGGCCAAGGGACTGTGCTACACTTGCAACGAGCAATTTTTACCGGGTACAAGTGTAAGGTGTTGTAGGTATACATGTTGCAAGAGGAGAAGGAATCAGAGGCCAATGAGAACAGCCCGACTGAGTAGAGTGAAGTCCTCGATCTTGAGGAGATTGAAGTATCGGTGCATGCCTTAGAAGGGGGAGGGAAATCACAATGAAATGATAGGAAAGGTGGTGGTTCAAAAGGTGTCTATACTGGTGGACAGTGGGAGCACCCACAACTTCATCAACATCGAGGTGGACAGGAAATTAGCCATCACACCGACGGAGGCCAAGGTGCTCAAGGTTCTCGTAGTGGACGGAAACCTCCTACATTGCACGGGGCTCGTGAAGAAGGTGCCACTTACGATACAAGGGTTCAGATGCCATGTGGATCTGTATATACTACCGGTTTAGGGTTAAAATGTCGTTCTGGGGGTGTAGTGGTTGAGGCAATTGAAACTAGTTTCAAATGATTGGGAGAACATGACCATGAAGTTCACACATAGTGGGAAGACACACAAGCTGAAAAGTCAGACGGGCCCATGGGTGAAAGAAGCCACGATCTTGTCCTTGGAGAAGTGGGTCGAGCAGGACTACCCAATGGCATGGGTCGTGGCCGGAGGCGATCCGGAGGAGCGGAAGGAAATGATACCAGGAAAGTTGCAAGATGTAGTGGAGAGGTTTGAGGAGGTCTTCGAGACACCAAAGGGGTTGCCCCCACCGCGAGCATGCGATCACCGAATTCTGATCAAGGAGGACGCGAAGCCCATTAGTGTTCGGCCATACATGTATCCTCACATACAGAAGGGGGAGATCAAGAGATGCGTCTGAGAAATGTTGCAGGAAGTAACCATTCGACATAGCACAAGTATTTTTTCTTCTCCGGTCCTATTGGTGAAAAAGAAGGATGGAACTTGGAGATTTTGCATAAAATACAAAGCGCTCAATGAGGTTGTCGTTAAACACAAATTTCCAATCTCGGTCATCGACGAGCTTTTGGATGAATTGTAAGTAGCTCATTACTTCACGAAGTTGGATTTACAATCGAGATACCATCAAATCCGCATTCAGGAGGGGGCGTGGAAAAGACGGCGTTCTGAACACACGAAGGGCACTTCAAATTCCTAGTGATGCCCTTCGGATTGACGAATACGCCGACAACCTTTCAAGCGGTCATGAATGAAACATTCAGGAGGTGGTTGCGGAAGTTTGTGCTAGTCTTCTTTGACAACATCCTCATATACAGTCCGAGTCTGGAGGCATACGAGGAGCACCTGCGGATGGTGTTGCAAGTTCTCAAGGAGCAAAATTGGTACGTGAAGAGATCGAAGTGCTTTTTCGGGCAACGGGAGGTGGAGTATCTAGGCCACCGGGTGAATAGAGAATGGGTGCGATCGGACCCACAAAAAATCCAGAGCATGACGGAGTGGCCCACGCCCACTAACATCAAGATGTTGAGAGGGTAGGGTTCCTAGGTCTCACGGGCAACTACAGGAAATTCGTGAAGGACCACGAGAAGATCGCTAAGCCGCTGACCACATTACTTCAAAAAGGAAAGTTTGATTGGGGAGGGGACGCAGAGTTAGCGTTCCAAACACTAAAGGAGGCCATGGTGACGACCCCGGTCCTAGCATTACCAAATTTCTCAAAATTATTCAATAGTGGAAACAAATGTGTCGGGAGACGGCTTGGGGCGGTGTATGTACAGGAAGGGTGGCCGTTAGCGTAATACCGCAAGGCGATTCAAGGGAAGGCGCTAGGACTGTCAGTTTGTGAGAAGGAGATGTTGGCGATCATGCATGTGGTGGGAAATGGCGGTCGTATCTCATTGGGAGGCACTTCAAAAAACGGACCGACCACAAGAGTTCAAAGTACTTCCTAGAGTAGCGGGTCTCGTCATTAGAGCAGCATAAATGGGTGACAAAGATGTTGGGGTACGATTACGAGATAGAGTACCGAAAAGGGATGGAGAATCAGGCCGCCGACGCATTTTCGCGCTTGCCTACGACGAGTTCTATTTTTTCTATCTCTGCACCGGTCTTGGGCATAGTGGAGGATGTCCATCAGGAGGTATTAGCTGATACGGAGTTGCGGCAGATGTTTATGAATATTGCGGAAGGTAGAGGAGTGGAAGCGGCCTAACCATGTCATTAATGGTCATTTGTACTACAAGGGGACGCTTGGTGGTGGCACCAGTACCCCCATTGAGGCAGCAATTACTTCATGAGTTTCACGACACCCCCAGCGGCACTCCTGATTGCTGCGGACCTATCAACAGATCAAGCAGAATGTGTATTGGAAGAGTTGAAGGCGGATGTAGCACGACATGTGAAGAATTGTGAGGAATACAAGAGGCAGAAGTATGACACAACCGCTCTAGCAGAGTTACTGGTGTCGCTGGACATTCCAAAGCTTACATGTGAAAGTATTGCAATGGATTTCATCGAGGGGTTACCCAAATCTCAGGGTAAGTCGGTCATTCTTGTAGTGGTGGACTGCCTCTCAAGTATGGACACTTCATTGCGCTAGCGCCCTCTTGCATCGCAAAGGTCGTGGTGGAAGCCTTCGTCCGCGAGGTGGTGAGACTGCATTAGATACCGACTTCCATCCTTTGTGATCGCGGCACCGTGTTCATTACCAGGTTCTGGAAGGAGCTTTTCCGTCTTACGGGGACGTCCTTATGCATGAGTACAACCAACCACCCTCAGATAGACGGGCGGACGGAGGCCCTCAATAGAAGCATAGTGGCCTATTTTTGGTGCTTCATTGCGGGTAAACCCCACCAGTGGAGTAAATGACTCCCTTGGGCGGAGTACTGGTATAACACAGCATACCAAACAACGACAAAGATGACATTGTTCGAGAGCGTGTATGGGAGAGCTCCACCGACACTACAGAACTATGGAAAAGGATCGACCGAGGTGCCGGAAGTAGAGTCCGCATTGCAAAGACGGGATGACATCTTAAAATAGCTGAAGGAGAATCTTCAGAAATCACAGCACCGCATGAAGACCCAAGCAGACAAGCACCGACGAGAGCAGAACTTCGAGGAGGGGGAGTGGGTGTACCTCAAATTACAACCTTACCGACAGCTGTCAGTTGCAGGAGTGAAGAACCAGAAGCTAGCACCCCGCTACCACGGGCCTTTTCGGATCTTGAGTAGGGTGGGGGTTGTGGCTTACACTCTGGAACTTCCGGCGGACTCTCGTATCCACCCAACCTTTCATGTGTCACTGCTCAAAAGGGTGGCACATGGAGACACTCTAAATGTTAGTCCCTTGCCGAAGGTGACGGAATTGGGCGAAATTCGGCCGGTACCGGAGAGGGTTCTTGTAGCAAGGATTAAGACAATGCAGGGGAAATCCATCGTACGATTACTAATTCACTGGAGGGGCATGGCTGAGTCCGAACGGACTTGGGTGGATTACGACGAGCTCAAGGAGACATACCCCGAGTTTCAGTTTGAGGACAAGAAATTTTTTGAAGACGGCGGGAATGATATGAACCAAAGCTGCTTCGGTGCGGTCTACCTTCGGAAGGGGCCAAAGAACAAGGAGGTTGAACCAACCGGTTTAGTCTCTTCCTCTTAAACAAACCGGGTGGGCCCAGCTGGTTCGGCGGCTGGGTATATAGGGGGAATTGCGACATTCCCCTAGGGCATTGAGAATCATTCGCAGGTATTGTTCTTTCTTCTTCCGTAGGAGTAGCCGTGACCTAACACAAGGTTTTATTTTCTTGTGAAATTTGACAAAATTGAATGTTTTTACCTTTTTTATTCTTTTTCTTAGTGTGCACTTTTAAAAGATGTTTGGTGCTCATAATTTTTTGGTTAGTGGCAGACTTCTTATATAGAAATGTTATTTTCTAAGGGTCTTTTAAGGATTCAATCTTTAATTCTTACGTTGGAAAGAGTTACCTTATAGACATTTTATTCTTCTTTATGTAAATGTTGATCTTTACCCTTTTCCTTTTTTTAGTAGTATAGCTATGTTCATAATATTATCATGTTATTTATCATATGTATTAAATTATTGCATATACGATGAATTATTTTTCTGTCGGTTTACAACATTACTCACAATGGTTTGTTGATCAATATTATTTCCATGCAGGATTTTTTTGATGCAGAGATAAAAAAGATGAAGATAAAAAATGCATATTTTCCTATGTTTATAACTGAGGATGTTCTTCAGAAGGAGAAGGATCATGTTGAGGGTTTCGCTCCAGAGGTGTGAATTGACTTAATGTTGTAGCTTGTATTATTTTATTGGATGATATTTTTTTACATATTCTCTTATTTTACTTGTTTTAGTTTTAAATATTATAGTTTATCTGGTTGAGTTTTTTTTTTCTCTCGAGGTGTGTATTGATAGCATTTACTTTTAATTATCTTTGATGGATGATGTCTTTTTGTTCATATTCTCCACACATTAGCAACTTAAATTTTGTGTTGATAATTAACTGGCAGAGCTGGATCGAAATCATGCATTCGTATTTGTGCTGAGCCCTATAATTTGCTACAAACTGCTTAATTTTCACTAAATAGAATTAGTGTAGAAGCTGGTGCCATTTAAAAGTTACAGCAGTCATAGATAAAATATTAATAATAGAGATTTAAAAAGGTAAGGATGCTGAGTTGATTATTTTTCTGAATAGTGATAAAAATGTTTAGGTTCAAGATCTTTTTGTTTTCTTATGATTATGGATCCCAAATTAGTCTCTAAGAAATAGGACAAAAAATGAATAGATTTTACTAAGGGTTGACTTACCTGTCATACAACCTTAGTTCTGTCATACAACCTTAGTCCTGTCATACAATTTTAGTCCTGTGGATAAAACTAATATGCTAAATGGGTGAAACGTGTGAGTGGGTAGTAAGTACATTCACTATTTTTGAACTTGGTGTCTGTAGGCTGTGTAATGCCTGCTAATGCATGGCGTGTCGTCAACAAATCTGTCTAGGGTTTTAATCATGTATTACTATGAATATATCAGTTGCCATGGGACAATCAAATACAACTGTTATATGGTGATATTTGCTTACAACGGTACACTCATAAACCATAGTTATGCTTGAATTAAATTAAAATTGGGGTACTTGTTATTTTAAATAGATGGGTTGGTAATATATTGTTTATTCCTAATAACTCCAAATTCTATTCTCAAATCAAGTTGATTTCTGATTTATGTAATATGACCAAAACTGAATTTAAATAAAAACTCCAGATTTATCCTATTTCAGTTACCACCCAAGTAACTTTAGCATGTTTTCTTTTTTCAGCACACTTAAAACATTCTTTAATTCTCAAACATATGTTGGTGTGGGTTGGGAAATTGGGGTGTTGTGGATTGAATAAGATTTGCTAACTTTTGGTTTCTTTAGTTCTATCGGAGTTTATATTTTGGTTGGGATTGATGTTTACACCTTTGTTCCTTCGTAGGTTGCGTGGGTTACAAAGTTGGGGCAGAATGATCTTGAAGTACCTATCGCTATTCGTCCCACAAGTGAAACAGTTATGTATCCATATTTTGCCAAATGGATAAGATGTCATCAAGACTTACCATTAAAACTCAATCAGTGGTGTAGTGTTGTTCGTTGGGAATTCAGTCACCCCACTCCTTTTATAAGGTATTTTTTTGTTTCTTGTTTAATATTTCTTCTTGAACTCCACATGCGTTCTCTTTTTATGATGAAAATAGTCTTTGTTAAAATTCATTGATAATGGATATACATGAAGCATCATATACCATTTTCAGGTGTCGGGAGTTTCTTTGGCAAGAAGGCCATACAGCTTTTGCAACAAAAGAAGAAGCAGATAATGAGGTGGCTAAAGTTCTCAACTTTATTGAACAAAATTTTTTCCATCATGACTGGTTGATTTAGAGATATTATGGTTTGACCTTCATTTAATATTGCTCCCAGGTTCTTGAGATATTGGAACTATATCGAAGAATTTACGAAGAATACCTTGCCATTCCGGTGGTGAAAGGAAGGAAAAGTGAGTTTGAAAAATTTGCTGGTGGCCTTTATACCACAAGTGTAGAGGTACCGAATTGACCATATATATATATATATATATATATATATATATATATATATTTTAGTGCCATTTTGCAATGAAGTTTTGGTTTTAGAGTCCTTAGATTATTCCGTTTCTTTGACAAATTTGGTAGGCTTTTATTCCAAATACAGGCCGTGGAATACAAGGCGCCACTTCACATTGCCTAGGACAAAATTTTGCGAAAATGTTTGAGATCGACTTTGTCGATGAGAAGGGGGAGAAGGCTTTGGTTTGGCAGAATTCTTGGGCGTACAGCATCCGCACGGTAATTATGTTTGGCAAGGCCATTCTTCTATCTTTTTTATATTGCTTTCTCCTTCAAGTCTACTTGTCATGTAGATGGCGTCCTCTTCCTTTCTTGATATTGTTTCATTATTTATCATATTTTTCGTTAGGATGGTCTTATACTTTTTATTTTTTTGTTTTTTCTTGATTAGTTTATTTCTCGTCTTACAAATTATATACCCTTCGTTCATCGTCTCCCCTCAAATTACCTGTAGGAATTATCAAAAAAATCTCACCAAGTCAATTTGGCAGTCATTCTTTAATTCAACTGAAAGTGCATGATGTATATTCTTTAAATTAGAAAATACTTTTTGATTCTGCAGGTTACTTTATAGGATTTGTCGCAATTATGTTCCATTTTTCCCAATCTGATTTATTTTGTAGATTGGAGTGATGGTGATGGTTCATGGAGATGACAAGGGCTTGGTTATTCCACCTAAAGTTTCTGCTATCCAAATCATTATAATTCCTGTACCTTACAAAGATGCAGATATGGAAGCTATCTTTGCAGCCTGCTCTTCAGCAGTTCAAACATTGCAAGCTGCAGGATTCAGGGCTGAGCATGATTTTGGCAAAAAAAGTCCTGGTAGGAAGTACAATGATTGGGAGATGAAAGGCGTTCCTCTGAGAATTGAAATTGGCCAAGATGAAATTGACGGGAACCAGGTAACTTACTCTTAGATATTTTCATGGGCATCAGTGTGTTGAAGAATTTGAATAAATTGGGAGGTTTTTCTTCTTCCTTTTGACTGGTTCCAAGCAAACCTAATAATCTACTTCAAATTTTCTCATTGTTTGGTCTGTCATTCATCATAAGGCGGCAACATTTATGATAATTCCCTCTTTTGCAAATTCTTCTGTTTAAATTCCTTTATCATTCATGGTATTTATTTAATTGCACATAGTAAGTTAAGGTTACTTTTGCAGGTACTAATTGTACGCCGTGATAATGGATCCAAAGTAAATGTGCCCACGGAGAACATGGTTGAACATGTCCGGGACTCATTATCGAATATCCACGAAAGCTTGTTCAATGCGGCGAAAGTAAAAAGAGATGCTTGTAAAGAGATTGTCTATACATGGGAGGAAATTCATGACTGCACTAAATGAGAAAAAGTTGATATTGGCTCCTTGGTGTGATGAAGAGGTATGCACATATTTCATATTTACGACGTTTCTTGATCGTTGTGATTTGCTACTCCAATGACTCTTTAAGTGATTCTTTGGCTTGTGTATATTTTCATCTCGCTCATTGAGGGTCAACCCTTCGTACCTGAGCTGGTTGCGCAGGGTTCTCGTGCATGCTCCAGTTACATGAAATTATATCATGGGCATTCATTGATGGGGTAGAAAATGTGTCTTTAGTAGTGTAGATATAAGTTTCTCAAAATGATTTGTGAAGAAGATAGTTAACACCTAAGTTAGCACATAGTAGGACAAATGGAAATGTGGATTCATAAATCTAACCCTATCCCCGATAGTTGGGAACATAGTTAACACCTAAGCGCTTCATAGGCATGATGAAAATATATACTTCTCTTCACGAAAAGCATGTTTTGGCATCAATTTATTCTTTTTGGGGGGTGTTAAGACTGTATCGGAAACATTATGATCCTCTGCCTACATCATTTTTCCTCAAAATTTAAGAACATATAAAACTTAGTTCTTCCTTGATATTCATTACTCTAAAACTTTAAGTAGAGGAAAATTTTGGGGGTTTTTTTTTTGGTTCTTTTTCCAATATTTAGAATTATCCACAGATGCATTGTATGAAGAAAGTATTTTCGCTATATTATGACTCATTTTTTGTGCAAAATTTTCTTGTAGGAAGTTGAGAAAGACGTGAGGACACGCACGAAAGGTGAACTAGGAGCCGCTAAAACATTGTGCACTCCTTTTGATCAGCCAAGTCTTCCTGAAGGTAAAATCATAATGCCCCAAAGAAGTGGGCTTTTAGGCAGTAATATGATATCTATATATATTTATGTTGTTTCCATAATCAGACAACTTTCTTTCAAGTGATTAAAAAAAAATCTTATTTATGATAAAGTGTTGCTGTGATCATAATATAGAGAATTGCATGCATGATTCAGGGACTCTCTGCTTCGCATCAGGAAAGCCAGCTAAGAAGTGGACATATTGGGGCCGAAGCTATTGATTATTCATTTGACCTTCCTTCCTTATTGAATTTGCTATGCCCTATTTTTTGCATTTATGTTTCCCTCCTTTAAATTTTCTCGTTTTCAATATCTTGCAAGAGTTAGAGAGCTCGCATAGTTTCTGTTCATCACCTTTATTTGTTGTATTCATAAGGTCTGTAGCCTGAGCCTGTTTGTGCCAGTCAATTTTCAGTCATTGTTTTTTGTTTCCAAAATTATCCTAGCCGTAAGCATTCACAGAGGTGTTGCGGTGCCAAAAAAAAGGTTAAATTCTCGACTCTCAGGATCGATTATGACATGGAATATCACGGGGCGCGCATAAGATTCACACCAAGGAAAAAATAGTAGATAAAACGAGGCAATAGTTCCCGCAAGAAACTATTATTTGAAGTTGGTGCAAGAAGATATACTTTGGTAAGGAGGCTTGTGTTAAAGCTCGCAGAGGAAATGTCGAGCACCTTTTGCGGAACAGGTATGGTGAAGGTTTAATGGATATAGGTTCGGTTTGGTATGGCGGTTGAGGTTGTGAATGCGGTTATGAATCATTTTTCGTGAACATCTCACCTCACATAAAGAAAATTTATTTTTTATGTTCAAAATTAATTTCCTTGTCTTGTTAGTTGGTCATGACCGTCATGTCGAACATAAAATTCTATAGCGGTGACATTTTTTTGGTCGTAACTCACTGGAATAAAAAAAATGTTCAGCCGAGGGGAGCCGTAGATGCTGAACCGTGCTCATGTAGCGGATGAACTTGTGTGAGTATGTGTGACTACTAGCCGCCGCTCGTGAAAAACTCACCTTCAAAGGAAGATGAGTCCTATGAGCTCAAATCATATCCTTCATGACCCTGTGGATATTGAAGAGTTTTATTCTAGTCGAAAAATACATTTATGATAAAAATCAGAACATTCCGAACAAATTGAATCTTCTTAATTTTACTATCATATATTTTCCTTAGAAGTCTCTCGTGCACGAGCTAAGAATGGCAAAGACTGAATTTGCGAAAAGCTTTGCTGTAGTGCCTTTCACTCGGCTTCTATGAGACCAGCCGCGGACTGAACCGTCTCCTAAATACATTGCAGATACGAAGAAGATCAAAGAAGTGTGCAGGTAAGGCTCTGTTTGAGAGCCCAACGGAAGGCCGTTCCGGCGGGGCCGAGCCGGAGGAGAGATGCTTGGGAAGAAAACGTGATCTCCCTTTCACAATGGCCGGCGGGGCCGAACCGGAGGCAAGGCTTTTGGGAAGAAATTGTGTGCTCCGGTTCGCGACGGCCGGCGGGGCCGAGCAGGAGAAAATGTGTTTGCGACACTGGCGCGCCTTCCCTTCGGTGACGGCCGGGGTGAACAGGAGAAAAGGCGTCGTTTTCCCGCTGGACCTGCGAGTACCGGCCCCGGGCGCCGTTTTCTCGCTTCCCGGCGTGCCACCGGGCCGATTTTCAGCCGGAGGGGCCATGAGCACCGGTTCACCATTGGGACCGGCCAATTTCTCTCCTTCGGCTCGGTCCCGCCGGAAGGGCCTCCCGTCGGGCTCTCAAACAGAGCCTAAATCTACATTAAAAGATATTAAATTGTAGTTAGAGAGACTAAGGGGGGGTATTTGTGGCATGAAGGAGGGATGCAGATGAGTGCAATTAGATCTCTTATTAAGAAAGCCTTAAAAATTAATTAATGAGCGCTAATAGTCATGTTTGTAGTGCTAACGAAGGGGGTAATGAGAGCTCGCGGCTGTAAATAGAGGAATGCTATTGGGCACAAGGGGAATCTGGGAATTCAAGGGTGAATTTTCTTGGCATGCAAACAGAGGACTTCAAAATTAAAATAAGATCTCAAACTCTCAATTGAAAATTTCAATCTGCGAATAACAATTATGTATTTTTTATGTATACTGTATTATTCTTATTAAAATATTATAATATCTAAATACTTATAAATCGTTGTATTTGTTAAAGATGGGAATTCAAAATTAAAATAAGATCTCAAATTTCATTGAAGAATTCAGTCTGCAAATAACAATTCCCAAATTATATATTTTCTATTATTCTTATTAAAATATTATAAAATCTAAATACTCATAAATCTTACATCATATTTAAGCTTCGTTTATGGGGACTTGTTTTCACCGGTCAAGCAGTTGCAACCGCATGAACTGGACCTTAATTAATTAAGGTGTTGTTCATGCGGCCGCAACCGATCAAAGGTCCGGTTTATGCAATCGCAACTGCTTGACGGGTGAAAACAAGTCCCCACAAACGGAGCCTTTGTACACAAAAAGCTGATTCTAATATTTGTAACATATTTGATAAAACTAAGACTCCATTTGAGTGGACTTATTTTCAACGGTCAAGTGATTACGACCGCATGAACCGCTTAACAGTGAAAACAAGTCTCCCCTCAAACAGAGTCTAAATCTACTCATACAAATGCAGCAGTCTGTATATCGTTTTGATTAGCGGTGTTTTCAAAATTGAATACTTATCATCAAACACTTAAATAAATAAATAAATATTAAAAGCTTGAACAAACGGCATAGCAAAAGTGCTTCCCAATTGAGTATGTGGACCTGATGATTGCTAAATTCTGCATGTAGATAAAATCAAAATACAGCTCGAAGATCATAGAATTCCTAAACCATACAAATCAAGTCAGATTGTAAAATTAATATATTGCAGGATATGGCCATCTTTAAAATAATAATAATAATAATAATAAATGGAAGCGCACGGGCGGGCTTCGAAGCAATCCGAGCTTAATCGCCCGCGAATTTGCAAAACAAACGCGGCAGAGCAACCCCGCCGCAAAAATCGCCGCCTCCAAGACAGCCTCCAAAATGCCTCACAGCCATAAGAGTGATGCCCCCCTCTCACTGATTCCCTTTTCTTCTCCTCCCCTGGAAGAAAGGAAGGCAAGGAAATGAAATCAGAGAGCTACAAAAATAACATGAATTTTAAGGCATGGTTTACAGCAAACATTTTCGCTGAATTCTGAAGATAAGATACGCAAAGAGGTGGATAACTGAAGCCTTACCGAACTGAGATACTCCTCCATGACTGACTGTTTTCGCTTTTTAAAGGAGCCCAAAGCGGGGGTCTCTGCTGCAGGCGGCTTCATCATTGACCTTTTTGTAGGCGTTGACTTCTAGGGAAAAATTTATTATCAAGATCCATATTAGAAGAAAACATATGCATCAACAAGCTACTCTCAGCAAAATGTATTTCAGAAATGTCAATTAGAGCGCAATGGTGTGCCATATATAAACAATTCCACAATCCATCTCAAAATTAGCAATTCCCTCCTAAAATTTAAAAGATTTGGAGAGCTATTGTTAGATTATCATTGTAATGGTTGGGAACAACTGGAAGAATATATCAATAAAAAATTCAGAGCATATGAGACGACGAATTGGATGCCTATACTACAATTTCAATCTCTCTGATCTAATGAAACTCACAATTTTTTAAAGGATTGGCATAAAATCAAAACATACGTTATCTATAGATACAATTGAGCGGTGTTCCACGTGCGTGGTGTGTCGGTCATAGTACTTGGTCATTGCTCAAGCAATGGTCACATACTACTTTCGTCGCAAATTGCGCAATCCGCATGGGAAGGCCCATGCATAGTTTATTCAATAAGAAAAACACAAACGAAACAGGAACAATGAATTTAAGAGAAGAAGAAACCTTAGCAAGCTTCTTATCCTTCCTAGCTTGCCTCTCCCTCTCATCAAGCTCTTGATTCTCTTTCTCCACCAGTCGGATTAGGGTATCACATCGCCTAGCAAGTTCTTGAGTTGTGCGCGACTTGACAAACCAATCGAATCGGAATAATGGCGAAGTTCGAAAAGCAGTCTTCAGCTCATCCCAGTTTCCATAACCAAGTTTGTGCACCATGCATAGCTGGGGGAAAAAATTATAGCATAGCACTAAGTTGTATGAGGAAAAGACTGAACATCTTGGAAGTTGAGTATGACAAGAGTACTACCATGAAACGATCACATTCCTCATTGTACAATTTCCCCTTGTTCTGTCCATATTGAATCTTCAGCTCTAACCATGGGTTCTTATAACGGTCCAATTTCTTCCCAATTGCTCTCATTATTTCATCCTTCCGAGAAATTCTTGCCTCGCCTCTTTCAATATTTTTTATTATCCGGTCGTAATCTAAAGAAAAGACCAAAAAGGAGGGGAAGAGATGAGATTACATAGAGTTTCTTAAAACATAAGATGAAGAAAAGGTTGGCTCAATATCTTCTTTACCATTCAATTCCTTGTAGCGTTCCTTGAAGACTTTAGAATATCTATCAACTTCCTCTTCTGTTTTACCCTCCATTTCTGAAGCTATAGCTTTGATGTCATTCCTACCGTATTTTTCACATGCCCGAGTGAACGTATTGAAATCCCTCCTCGTCCATGTTGAGAAACCCTTAAATCACAACAATGTATAAAGATGTGTTCACAATAATCAGATTGCTTAAAAATAGGGATGGAATTTAGTTGAGTTCGAGTAACCCATCCTCAACTCAAAACCAAGAATTTCAGTTTATGCTTGAGCAGAGTTGAAAATATTCGATTTCTGTTTAATTTTTTAGATTAATAAGCAAACATTAAGATCCAAACAAACTATTCAGTAATTTAAATGACCCAACTCACCTCCTCCAGCAATTGCTCTTTTTCTTCTTGTTCCTCAGCACTCAATGGTTCCCCGACTTCTAAAATAAAATACAAATTAAAATTTAATATATTTTTTTAACAAGGAAACATGTATCCATGTAACAAACAATTAACATACCCTCGGGTTCATCACTATCAGCAATCATGTCTTTCAACTGGTTCTTTTGATGTGTCTGACAATTTATTAAAACAGAAGTAAGTCAGAAATGCAAAAGCGGATATCTATGCATCCCATATTATCTTCAAAACAGAAGAATTTATGAGCTTTGAAATTATAAGGAGACCAAAACATGGAAATTGCTTAATAAGATTAGGGCAGGTTGGTAAGGCTGGGTGTCAGGGTGAATGTATTTGGTAATCATGTGAAGAACCTCAAGTTGTGGGCCCATCAAAACATGAAAAATCAAGTCTTTTATAGCTATTAGATAGTTAATATATGATTTCTCATTAATATTTGTTACACCAAGTGATGTAATTCTTCAGAAATACATTTGAACACTTGTATTCATGTTACAACAGATCTACCCATTTTCCATCTTAATCCTTCTGACAGTAATTTTATCCACAAATCCTATGGGCGATGATACATATACAACCTTCTGGGCACGTACGAGTCATTATCGTAATTTCTATGTCTCACTTCCCTATAAGGAAGTGGTAGTATCTCCTATTTTGTATCTTTAGAACTAGCGAGTGTAGTAAGCTCTCCTAAGAGAGACTTTTAGGAGGAACCAGTTGTCAAGAGTTTGGGTCAAACTTGTCTAGACAATTGTATCCCTCGTTTTGTAGTTTTAGGACATATCAATCACTTCTTCCATATCCAACTTGGCTACCAAAGAATTTTGTATTTTGTAACACTCGGATAAATACAAAATTGCAGCTCAAATTGTAATTTTTTTCAAGTCTCCAAGATATCCTACCTATGAATCTATGATTGTACGCTTTCATGTTATATTTGAAAACAGAGTCAGGATTAAAAAGAACTTCTTGCTTCTATATCTGACAAAATCGTACAATTACAAGAAGACTTAATGGCAGCAGGTTGTGCTTACCATCAGGTAACGAACTTCCTTTTCGTACAGTTCACTTAATCTCTGTGTGTTAAAAAATTGGAAATCATGCCTGAAAATTGCATAAAAATATAAATAGAAATGTCAACTCTTCCAATCATGCAGGTAGGAGGAAAAAACTAAAGAATAAATGAAACTTACAACTGAGGCATGCGAGGAATGCGTGGCTCTTTAGGTTTTGTTGGACCTCCTTGTCGCATTGCCTGCTTGAAGTATTCTGTATCTGAATAACTGAAATGAAAAGAAAGAACAAGGATAAATGATAAATGTGGTATTTGAATGTAAATAATATCCAAATGGGTATATGATCTTACTTTCGCTTGCGTTCTCTCTTGGGAGGTTCAATCCAGTTTTCAGCAGCAATCTTTTTGAAATCAACTCTGTCTTCCTACAATATAAATTTCAAGGGTGGGTAAGCTTATAAGTAAAATAACAACAAGAAAACACATTTTCAAAAGAAACAAAAGAGTAACATAACGGTCAAATCCTAATGGCGAAGGTTCATCCTGAAAGCCCATTTGTCTCATCCTTGTATATAGTTTTGCCCCACATTGGCTAGGATAATTTATGCTCACTCCTTGTAGCTATATATACGTAAATGTATTCTCTTCAATAATGTGTATATAGATTACTGTTTCTACATGGAATCAAAGCAGGAAAAAATCGTTTTCTCGCTCCAGCACAAAATAATCTACCGCGATCCATCTTGGTGTGTGCATTCCAAAAGTCCCACAGGTCCCTCCAGGTCTCGTGTAGAACTCCTGGACTGAACCCATGATACTTGGCTAGCTCTCCTGTCATGTTCTCTCCCGATTCAGCGGGCTCTTCTCGTTCCCATGAGCTCTCTCCTGATCCTGCAGGTTCTTCTCGTACCCATGAGCTCTCTCCCGGTTCCGCGAGCTCCTCAAATCCCGTAGGTTCTTCCTGTTCCTGTGAGCTCACTGGGCGAGCTCTCTGTATCAAAATTCATCTCCAATCCTACTCCAAACAAGAATCCCAGTTCGACCATCTATCCCAAACCCACAACCACTAGGTCTTCTCGCATTACATCTTGCGATTGTAATCTCCCCCATGCTCAATACAGCCTGTGATTCTGTGAATGTGGACTCATGATCGTGTTCCTCTACTCATCTAACATGCTCTTCGTTGTGCTCGATTCTCGCCAAACACATTATCTTTCTCAAATGGTCCACTGATCTCTCATGTTCCCGCTTCTTTGTTATTCCAGCACATGGCAAACACCTCTAATTCCAATCCCTCTCATGAGGAATTTAAGATCAACTTGCGCTTCACCAATATTTCTCTCGTTGGGGCTCCCAACTAGTTGCATTGGTCTAATGCGGTAGAGAAAATTCTCAACAGTAAAGATCTTTATCGCTGTTTGACAAATATGCGACTCGAATCTATGGATGAAATGTAAGAAACATGATTTTGAAATGACAACAAGATGATTGTGTGGCTCTCCGCTCTCTAACTCTACGAATACCAGATGTTACACACATGTCATGTCCCTCTTAACTGCTAGGGGTGTCTGGTCATGTCTCCGATCATTATACTCCTCTCAGGACAACTTACAAAACATATATGATATCTTTAACAACTAACTTCCACCTCTTCAACACTTGATTATTCATGATTTGTGTTCTCTCTTGAGCGGCCTCCTTAAACAGTGGAATGTATTTCAACTCATCTCTACAGATCTAGTTGTCTCCTGACTCTAGCAGGGAGCTCTCATTTATATTTTACTCACTTGTGCGCCTGCCCAACTCCTATGATGTTAATCATGTTATCCACACCCCCCCCCATCCACTCACATCACAACACGCCCCCGTTGATGCAAACTTTGCCCACCATTTATTAATTTATCAATTTCTTCGACCAACGACATGCTTTTTCTCTTGATTCACTTGGTCAGGGATGCTTTGATTTCTCAGAACAAGGCAATGCTTCTGGTGATCGAGGCTCGACTAGGGATTGTGGACCCCCTCAGCCCCTTCGAGGATATGACCGCGGACAATATGGACGTGGAGGATTATATTGTGGTTGTCGTGGTATCAATCAACATGAAGAAAAATGTTGACAGAATATGGATTATCCAAAAGACATCTGCACAACATGTCATTCCTCTAGCCCCCCCCCCCCCCCCCCCCAAACCGCTAAAGTTTATACTCTTCACATTAATTCCACAAATGACCAAGATCACCTCTTTGCGACTGAATTTACGCAGTTGCAACTAATACTCTTACAAGCAGCATCTACTAACCTCTCCCTTCCTTCAAGTATATCCCTTATATCTCACTCTGGTTTTTCAATCATTGAATCGGGTGCCGCCAATCATATGGCTTAAGACAATCTCTAGATCTTTGACCACACATCGCAAACTTATCTTTGTTGTTGATGGTTTGATAATAGTTGTTTCGGGGTCCACAAATACTTCCCTCGCTCCCCATTACATTTGAACAATACCTTAGATTTTCATGATATTAGTCATAATCTCATGACTAAGATGTGACACATAGAATCCAAGCGGGTTGGTTGAAGTGGAGAGGCACGTCAGGGATCCTATAAGTACCATTAAAACTTAAGGGCAAGTTTTACCGTACTGCAATTGGACCTGTGATGCCCTATGGTTCTGAGTGTTGGGCAGTGAATTGTGTACATGAGCAAAAAATGGGAGTTGCTGAGATGAGAATGCTTAGGTGGATGTGTGGACACACGAGATTAGATATAATTAGGAATGAATTTATCAGGGATAAGACAGGAGTAGCACCAATTGCAGAAAAGATGCGAGAAGCTCGTCTAAGATGGCCGCATACAAAGGAGACCATTAGATGCATCTGTTAGGTGTTGTGAGAGTCTAGTCACTAGGCATGTTAAACAAGGGAAGGGTAGACCAATAAAGACTTGGAATGAAACTATAAGGAAAGACATGATGTACTTAGGCATTAGTGAGATTATGACAAAAGATAGGGCACAATGGCGACAAAGGATTCATATAGCCGGCCCCACAATAGTGGGATAAAGGCTTGAGTGTTGTTGTTGGTCATAATCTCTTCCAATTTTCCCATTAATTCATAATTTCCTCTGTTCTGTGACATTTCTCTATTCCAATTTTGTAAAACAAAATCTGTCAACGAAACAACAAATAAGTGGGAGACACGAACAAAACAGCCTGTACTTGTGGATCAGATGTCAAGTACATCTATGAGCGCCTGAATCATGTATCTTAGGCAAACATCGTCCCTCTATGTTTTCTCCTCGCTCCTCTAACTGTTGTAACCGTATCTTTGATATAGTTCATAGTCAAATATCGTCCCTCTATGTTTTCTCCTCTCCTCTAACTGTTGTAACTGTATCTTTGATATAGTTCATAGTCATATTCAACTGTTTAAGCTTTTAATTATTGGTGGATATAATTAGTTTGTTATATTTATTGATATTTGGTAATCACACTCATATGGCTTGGCTATATTTGTTATGCTCCCACACTGAACAACTCTCAGTCCTTAAAATGTTTTACATCGAAATCCTTACTCCATTCAATACTCTTAGTAAAAGCTTTATGATCCGACAACGCAAAAAAATATATTAGCAAACCCCTTCAAAAATTATTTCACTCTCTTGCTTTGCTAAACTACATTTTCTTATACTCGACAAAATGAAGTGGACAAGAGCGAAATTTGTCATATTTTAGACGTTGCTTGCTCCTTAACGCTCCACATTAATGTCCCAAAACACTATTAGAACTTCACAATGCTAGCTGCATGCTTTACATCAATCGCATGTTTTTTCGTATCCTCCACAACAATACATTGCTCTCCATCAAATATCTACAAATTGAGCAATTTCCTCTCCCTCCCAAAATCATTGGGTCTTTATTACTCTAACATCACTCGTGATAAACTTGACCCTCGGACTCAATGTATGTTGTTTGTCGGCTACTATTGGACATAAAAGTGCTATGTTCTTTGATCCTACACCCATCATACCATTTTTTCACGTGAGGTGACCTTCCATAAATACAAACTAATTCTCATTCATACTTTTATACATACCTTCATCCACAACCCCTCTGATACCTTTTCATATTCTCCCAGGCAATGGTGCGGAAAAAACGTATTACTCCATGGTTATCTCTCTAAAAGCATTTACATGCATCAACCTTCCAACTTTGAGCGACTGAGGGGATCTCTAGTATGTTGCCTGAAGAAGTCCCTTTATGATCTGAAATAATCACTGGGCACATGGTTTGACAAATCCATTAATTATACAAAATTGGCTTTATTAGAAGTGAATATGGCATATTCCTCTTCATTCATAGGAGATCTCAAGAGATTGCCATCTTGTTTATGTAGATGAAATCATCGTTGCTGGTTGCTGGAGATGAACTACAAGCATCTCCAAGGACAAAATGCATCTATCATCAAAATTTTATACAAAAGACCTTAAACATCTCCATTATATATTATGTGTTGAAGTGTTAGGAAAGAATGAATAGTTACAATTTAGCTCAGAGGATGTATACTCTTGATCTTCTTGCCAAAATGGGTTATTGAGTGCACACCTGTGGATACACCAGTGGATTCTAACATCAAGCTCTCTCAACTAAATTCTTCTTCTGATCCACCTCAAACAAAATGTTCTTCTTATGGAAATGAGGATTCAGATAACACAAACTACTCTCTAGTGCAACAACTAAGTTGTAATTCACATAGAAGAAAGTCCAATTTCCCATGAAATGATTAAATATATTGAAATCCAACATGTGTCATCTACAAAACAGATCGTTGACATTCTTATAAGCATCTTACCCAAAAACCCTTCATATGATTCACATCCAAACTAGACATGAACAATGTCAATCCTCCAGCTTGTGGAGAGGGTGGCGACAGGTGGAGGGGGTGTTGAAGCCCAATGAAAAAGGCTAAGGTTCACTTGCCTCATCCTTGTATATAGTTGTCTCTCATTATCTAGAATAATTTTTGCTCACTCTGTGTAGCTATATATATATATGCATATATGTACATGAGTACATGACTATCCAAATGGAAGACATTATCATTTCTACAAATAATATATATAAATGACTATCTTCAATAATATATATAAATTACCATTTCTACAATAACCATAAAATCCAAACAAAAAGCATTATCATAGCATCACCAAAGTTTAATGTAAAGAAGAAAGTTTATGATAGATGCAGTACATTTTCATCATCCAAGACAAACAGCTCGGCATCTGTTAGATGAACAAAGGTGTCAGAAGATAAACCATGTAAACCAATGAAAATCAGTAAGGCTACATTTGTTTGGACGGAAGTGGTGAACTAAAAATTAGAAATGGAAATCCAATGTTACTAGAATTGGATCTTCAATTCCAATTCTGAAGCCCAAACTCCATCTAACCAAACAAAATCTCAAAGAATTTACATACTGTCATCCATTTTAAACTTGATGGCATCTTCAGTAAACTTTTTCATCTTTGCATCAAGTTCAGCAGTTGCCTCCTCTCCCTTAGCTATTATCCTATCAATATCTTCATCTGTTATGGTGTTGTCCTTAGAACTGAACACCATCTCAGCACCAAACCGCACCATTTGGAGCAATTCATCTTTGTTAACAGCTGCGCCCAGGAAAGGTCAAAAGAAAATTATGACCAAAACATTAAAAAACAGGAAAATAAATAAGAGCGCACAAGATGTTTTGTGGATCAGTTACCCTTCTGCTCTGCTAAACGTCCTTGTTGGATCACTAAAGCATCTAATGCAAGTTTTTTGTATGCCCTTTCAATCACTTTCTCCTCAATAGTGTACTGCAGATTGAATGATTTTACAAAAAATTACATCACTACAACATTTGTTGTTAAATAAAACCAGCAGGTGATGAGAATTGAGGTGTTGAAATTGACAGATGACATTGTGATTTGTGAGAAAAGCTAAACCTCTGTGCAGAAACGGAACACTTGGACTTCTTTCTTTTGGCCAATCCTATGGGCACGGTCCTGTGCTTGTAAATCAACTTGTGGGTTCCTATATAAGATAATGATGAAGAAAGCATAAATACGGATCATAGAAAAACTAAGGTAAAATATAATTGCATTAGGAATTACCAATCGCTATCATAAAGGATTACAACATCAGCAGTAGCAAGGTTAATTCCGAGGCCACCAGCTCTTGTGGAAAGCAAAAAAACAAACTTCTCACTTCCCGGACAATTATAGTTTTCAATTGAAGCATCACGTTCGTCTCCACCAGTATTCCCATCAATCCGACAGTATTTATAACCCCGAAAGATCAAATAATCCTCCAGTATGTCCAGAAGTCTAGTCATCTGAATGTACAGGGCAACAGCATATGAGAAATTCATATTTACAAAACAAGAAAACATATTATATCGCATATAAATTAATAAAAATGAAAGACTATATAAAAACCCAGAAGATCAAATTTTAAGATTCTTTAAGAGTGTCAGTGTCAGATCAATCAGAAGAATGAATAAACCTGTGAAAATATCAGAACTCTAGAATCCCGCTCTTTTAACTTCGGTAGTAATTTGTCAAGGAGTACCATTTTTCCTGCGTAAATTTCTCATGATATCAGTATATAAAAAGGAAATGAACAAACCGAAAGGAAGTGATTCCAACCTGCAGCATGAATAAGATGATCTCCAGTAGTATAAGGTGGGCCGGGTTCTGCGCCTTGGAATAGATACGGATGATTGCAACACTTTCGTAGCTGCATGGCAATGTTTAAAAGACGTTTGCGTTCTCCGCCAGCATTGATAACTTCCAAATCTTTCTGAAGCAGAGCACGATAATATTGCTTCTGAATATGAGACATCCCTACTTTAAGTATAGTTTCCTTCTTAGGTGGGAGACCTTTTTCCACATCAGATTTCAGCCTTCTAAGCAGGAATGGGCGCAAAACCTTTAAAATATTGATTAAAATATTAGTTTATCATAAGTATATGTAAAGTGAAAGAGTCATAAGCAAGTAAAGAGTTCACTGTTACCTTGTGAAGCTGTTGAACAACCTCTTGTTGATCATTTTCTCCAGATATTTGAAACCATTGATCAAAGGTATCAGCTGAGCTGAATATCTCAGGAAGCAGGAAATTTAGAAGAGCCCATAGCTCATGAAGATTGTTCTGGACATGTCATGAATGAGCAGAATGTATTAGAACACAATGAAAGGAAACTATAGAATGCATCATTGTTATTTTGAATGACAAAGGCCACATAAATGAGAAATGACATTCAAGACTGATAATTTTGGACGAGTAAAAAGGGAGAGCATACCTGGAGAGGAGTGCCAGTAATGAGAAGCCGATAGTTTGTATTGTAAATTCTCATAGTTTTGGAAAGAAGAGAATTCTCATTCTTGATACGATGGGCTTCATCAATGATAATGTAGCGCCAACTGAATCGTTTCAAGGCACTTTTTTCTTTGATGGCCATCTCATAACTAGTAACACATACATCAAATTTTCCAGCGACTAATAAATTGTCCCTTATATGTGCCTACAAATTTATGAGGGAAACAAGCAATAAGCATTAATAAGAGGAAAGAGGGAGAGAGAAAGAGAGATGGTGCTAACCCTTTCTTCAGGATTGCCTAGAAACTTTACAGCGCGTAGAATAGGACAGAAGCGTCTGATTTCCCTCATCCAATTACCAAGAGTAGACTTTGGAGCAACCACCATGTGAGGACCTGTTAATCCCCTAAATTCATGCAAATAGCCCAACAGAGAAATGCTTTGGAGTGTTTTCCCAAGACCCTGGTAAACGGATCCGGGTTAAGAATAGTCTAGCATACTTTGATGTTTATATAATAACAATAATATCTAACAAATCTCAAGTCTTGACAGATAGCAGAGAACATATAATTATAAGCCACGTTTAATATAATATTATCCTGGCTTCTTGTGTCAAAAGCTGTGTTAGGACCGTTTGACGGGGTGTAGCACATGCGCCGTGGATCTGCGAATGCCGTATGACAGCCAGTGTCAGGGATTGGCGGACAAATTCATGCCGCCAAACAGCCACAGAGCCGTGGCGGCGTTCTACCAGATTCGCACTGCGAAATCCGCACGAAACAGGCCCTTGAGGACCTTCTTTTGATTGGCCACAGGTTGAAGGACACAAAATGAGAAAGGTAAATTTAGGTGTAGATTTATTTGGGGAGTGTAGCAATCCTACTCATACTGAGAGCAGTGTTGTAGATGTCGGCCGACATGTCCGACATGTCGGCCGACATAAAGGTATGGCTTCCCAAAACGCCACGAAACCGATATAAATTAGGTTCGTGGCGTTTTGAAAAAATCGGGCCGATATATCGGATTGGACCGATATATCGGCCCGAAAAATCGGCCATACCGGCCGATTTTTTGAATAAGTTATATAACTTATAACTTATAAATTATAAGTTATATAACTTATAACTTATAATTTATAAGTTATAAGTTATAACCCTCCCGACCCCCGCTGCTCTCTCTGTCGCGCTTTTGCCCTAGCTCTCCCTCTCGCTCTCTCCGCTGGTGCTCTTCCTCTCTCGCGCTCTCCGTTGGTGCTCTACTGCTCTCCCTCTCTCGCGCTCTCTCGACTCTCTGCTGCTCTCACTCTGTCTCTCCTCCTGCTGCTCTCACTCTGTCTCTCCTCTCTCGACACTCGCGCTGGTGCTCGCGCTGGTGCTCGCGCTCTCGCGCGCGCGCTCGCGCGCGCGCTCTCGCGCGCTCTCGCGCGCTCTCTCGCGCTCTCTCGCGCTCTCTCAACACTGCGCTGCTCTCAACACTGCGCTGCTCTCACCCTGGCTCTCCTCTCTCGGCATTAGCGCAGGTTCTCTCCCTCTCTCGCGCTCTCTCACAACTCTGCGGCTCTCTTCCTCTCTCGGGCTCTCTCGACACTGGTTGCGTGAATGACTGCTGCCTATACCTACGGGTGCATTCTTCTCCCTACCTCCCCCCCTCTCTCTGGTGCATTCTACTTTCTAATATGTCTATACTACTGAGTTATTCAGTGCCTTATACTACTAATTTCAGTGTCTATACTAAAATGATGTTGATAATGAGTTGCTTATACTAATTTCAGTGCCCTATACTACAAATTTCAGTGCTTATACTAAAATGATGTTGGTAATGAGTTGCTTATACTAATTTCAGTGCCCTATACTACTAATTTCAGTGCCTATACTAAAATGATGTTGTTAATGAGTTGCTTATACTAATTTTAGTGCTTATACTAATGAGTTGTTTATACTAATGAGTTGTTTATAGGCAAGGCTAATGAGTTGTTTATACTAATGAGTTGTTTATAGGCAAGGCTAATTTCAGTGCCCTATACTACTAATTTTAGTGCCTATACTAAAATGATGTTGCTTTATTGATTTGGGAGTTTAGATTTTCCTGTTGAATTGTTTATTTATCAACAAATGATTTTAAATACCCCTGCTGCTAGTTATTTATCCAACTTCATTTTTGCAATCGATGATGCAAGTATACCCAACTTAATTTTAGTTGCCTTACTGCTAAGTGTCTTTTGATAAAAAAAGTGAGATCCTTTGTAAATTTTGATAAATAAAATGTGGATGCTTTGTTGGATGGTTTGATGGTTTGAATGATAGTTGGGGATAAATAAAATGTGGATGCCTTTCATTTTAGTTGTCTTACTGTTAAATGTCTACACTAGTATACAACTGATGATGCAAAATGTTGTTGGACAAATAAAACATTGCGCGTATAATATGAAAGGTGACTGAAGATCTAACGATCTAATGAAGTTATGGGGATTTTCTGATGTTGATTTTTTTCAATTAATATTTTCTCTCGTGATTTATTATGTACGTATGCAGTTATTTTATTTTATTTCATCTAATTAATATTGCTTTCATTTCATACTTCCATAGAATGGCTTCTTCTGCTGGATCAAGTGAGGTGCCCGTATCATTGGTACCAACTGGCCGAGATCCGTTTTGGGCCTTTGGTGAGAAGTTGATTGCAAATGACACCAACCGAATCAAGTGCAATTACTGCAAGAAAACAGTGAATGGTGGAATTACACGGTTCAAGCATCACCTGACTGGGTGGAAGGGTAATGTTAAGCCATGCCCTCAAGTTCCCGCCGACGTTAGGGTGAAGGCAGAGTCGGCTCTAAACTCAAACTTAGAGAGTAAGAGAGCTAAGAGTGCAAAGTTGCAAGCAACTTTGAATGAGGTCGTTATTGGAGGTGTTCATGAGGATGATTTGGAGGAGACTGACACACGTAGAAACACATGTTCCAAGGGTCCAATGGACCAATTTGTTCATTCAGCCACTGATTCTAGCAAGGGAAAAGATTCTCATCAAAGCACGATAGAGAGTAAGTACAAAAAGAAAGCCAGAGATGACGCTGCTGTGTACATAGGTAGATGGGCATACGAAAACGGGATCTCATTTAATGTCATATGTAATTCCTCCTTCCAGCAGATGGCTCATGTCATAGGGTTATGCGGACATGAGATGAAGATCCCAACATTTTATGAGTTGAGGGAAAAAATTCTGCGAGCTGAGGTAGAGAGGACCAAGGAGATGTTGGGTGCATTCATGCAGACCTGCAAATTGAATGGCTGCACGATCATGACAGATGCGTGAACAGATCGTAAGGGCAGAAGCGTGATGAACATCATGATACACTGTAGTGCTGGAGTGGAATTCTGGCTTTCGAAGAATGTGTCCTCCACACATGATGGAAAGTTCATTTTTGACTTCTTGGATGAGGTGATTGATAGTCCTAAGAGCCCAGGAGAGGACAGTATCCTGCAGATTGTGACAGATAGCGTGTCTAATAATATGGCTGCAACAAAGCTTATGGCCTTGAAAAGGCCTAAGATTTTTTGGACATGTTGTGCAGCTCACACTATTAATCTACTGCTACAGGATATAGGAAAATTGAAGCCAATAAAGAGTGTTATCTCCTTAGGCCGCCAGCTCTCTATCTTCATCTACGGTCACACCATCTCTCTCGACATGTTTAGAGAGTCAACGAAGGAGTTGGACTCTCATGAGCTTATTCGACCAGGTGTGACTAGATTCGCTACAACATTTCTATCTTTAGAGAGTATCTTAGAGAAGAAAAATCAATTAAGGGGTCTATTCACATCTGCAAAGTGGGCTGCAACAAAGTTGGCTAATAGTGCAAGAGGAAAGCAGGTAAAAGTTAAAACTATTGCATCTTTGTTCATTTGATCATTTAATTTAAAATATAAAAAATATGTTTGCAACTGATGTTTTATAGTATTTTCAATTTTCTTACAAATTTATTTTTCAAATGGTAGGCTGCAATGATAGTGATGAGCGCCAGATTCTGGGCGAATGTCGAGCTGACAGTTGGTATATTCACACCATTTGTGAAGATTTTGAGAAGAGTTGACGGGGATACACCTTCCATGGGGTGGTTATATGGGGATATTAAAAAGGCGAGGGAAGAGGTTGCTGCTGTTCTCGATCACGAAGAGAACAAATATCTTCCTATATGGAAGTTGATTGATAGCAGATGGGAGAAGAAGATGTGCAGCCCTCTGCACCTTGCAGGTTATTTCTTAAACTAATCTTTTTAATTTTTAATATTCCTGTCGAGTGGAGATTAAGGAGACCTGTGCACCGTGCAGGTTATTACTTAAACCCCCATTTTTATTATGCCCGTCGAGTGGAGATTGAGGCTGATGGTAGGTTTATGAGTGGATTTGTTGAGTGCCTCTCGAGGATATATAGGAAGAATCCTTCCACACAGGATCACATCAGCGCTAAGTTTGATGTTTACCAATACCAACAGGGGTTATTTGGTAAAGACATGGCAAAGAGACAGCTACAAAATCCCAACTTAAACCCAGGTACATTTTAATATATATTTTTAATTTTTGTTAATTATAATTTTTAATGATGTATTAATGTATTATGTATATATGAATTTTGTTGTCATTTTATTATTTTAATTTTCACAGTGCATTGGTGGAGGCTTAACGGTGCTGATACGCCGCACCTGAAAACTATGGCTACGAATATTTTAAGTCTGACTATTTCATCCTATGCCTGTGAGAGGAACTGGAACACTTTCGAGATGGTATGCTTTCATTTAGTTATTTAGTTAAACAAAAATATCTTATTATAATATTGTATGCATTATTTAATAATTTTTAAAATTTTGTAGATACATTCTAAGAAGAAGAATAAACTCGACAGCAAAAAATTGAACGATCTAGTATTTGTGAAGTTCAATGCTTTGTTGAAGTCAAAATATTCAGAGTCGTCTCGAGATCCATTGGCAGCGAAGAATATTGATTCTGGAAAGGTACAGGAGTGGATGGTGACAGTTGATCCTGAGGAGGATGAAAATGAAGATGACGATGATGAAGTATTTCCTGGAGAGGGGCTGACATGGGCGCAAATTGGCAATATAGTCGACGTTGATCATGAGGAAAGGAGACCTCAAAGAACGGCTACAAGCAAAGAAGTCATAGTTGGTTATCAAAGAAAGGGAAAAAGGAAAATATCTGAGGTGACCGAGACAGATCTAAAGGGTTCATCCGATGAAAATCTTATTTTATCTATTCTGCCAACTATAGATGAGTCTATGAGCGATCAAGATTGAGGTACGTTTGAAATTTAATTTTTAAAAATTTGATCTCATAAAAATGTATGTTAAATGTTACATATAGCTTTTAATGTTTAGAATTTCAATAGGTTGCAAAATAGGCATTGTGATATGTATAAAAAATAACATTAAATTAAATATATAATTAATTAAATATTAAAACCCGATATATGAAATATCCCCGATATATCCCCCGATATATAAAAAACCGACATGAAAACCGAAACCGACGTGTCCCCGACATCCGACATCTGCAACCTTGACTGAGAGTGCCAAGATTTAAGCAAGTAGCCTATATTTACCATCTCATCAGCTAAAATTCCATTGATCCCATTTTCATACAATCTTATGAGCCAATTCAGTCCAGCTAATTGATAGTCCCGCATTTTCCCTTGTATACCTGCAAAATTTAAAATTGTAAATTAGTACAGCATTATGAAAAGCATTTTGAAAAAAGGAACATAATATTTAAAATAAAACATTAGAATTAGAATAACAGCACCAAGAGAAAAAAAATTAAGATTAAAATAAAAGATTTTGCAGATTATTCCAAAACAGAAAGTTTTAAAAGAGATCGACAGAAGCCATATGATGGGTATGTAATAGTAATGAAACTGGAAGGATATTTAACTGTAGAAAGTACTTATTACATTTTTCCACAGACAATGAATTTTAATGAAATCACAGCAACAATGCAACAAACCCTGATTCCTTATTAAGATTATATCAATATAATAACAATAAACATGTGTAAGTTTTAAAAACCCTTTTCATTGTAGCTCACAATGGATCAAGCAAGGATAGAACTTGACCAAAGCTGCCTGAGAAGTATGATTTAGACTCTTCAAACATATATTGAAATTTGAATTTATAGGCAGTCAATAGTTCAGAGTATGATTTTCATTTCTAATTTTTATCTTCAACTGAAAATGTGTTAGATCTTCCTAAAATTAATTCATTTATCTACTTATTGATGGAGATCATTTGTGCATCATATTAATGATTTACAGGATTAAATTTAGGAGTTGTGCTGACGGCGCGACACGACCGACGCACGTATATCCCCGCAGGAGGCGGTGATCCGCTGCCCGGACGGGCGATCGGAGCCCGTGGTTGCGTCCGGATTATCGTTTCTAGTCATTTTCGTATTTTATGTTTTTTATTCGGAGTTGTATTTAACCCCCGATCGGCCCAAACAATCCTAGCCATCCGATCGGGGTGGTTTTATTTGAGTTATATTAGCAGCGGTTCATTACAGGCGGCAGTTATCATTTTAGGGTATTTATACCCGGCGGTTTGGAGGAAGAAGCATCGAGGTTTTACGTGAAAGTGAGAAACTGATCGGTCCTACTCTGGTGCGACACCGGAGCCATTCCCGCCCGCCTGGTGTGATTCCAAGCCGCTTCTCCTTCTCTGACCGTTGGTGCGACGCCAACGCCGCTTCCTTCTCCCCTTTGGTTAGCCCTTCCAACACCCCGTCCAAATCCTCCCTTGCTCGATCACGCCCTAGACCTGCCTGCACATCCGTCGTCGCCCTAGACCCATTCCCGTCACCCGCAACCCTAAACTGCAACCCCACCTCCTCCACTTACTTCTTCCCGTCTGGCCACCACAAACCCGCAACCCTACAGTGCAACCCCGCCCCCTCCACTTCCTTCTTCCCGTCCGATCACAGCAAGCCCGCAAACCAGTCCAGTCGTGCCTCCGCCGCTCCTCCTTCCCCACCTCACCTGTCGGACACAGTGAATCCCCCATCCTTCTTGTCGTGGACCCACTTCAGATCAGCCCCATATCGCCGTAACATTGGATGCTCGCCAACAACCGCCACCGCCGCCGCCACCGCCGCCGCCACCGCCGCCGCCTACGCATGCAATCCATGGTATAAAGTTTTTGTCCTATTACTGTTATTTATTTTGCAAAATCTCGTATTGTGTAGATTATTTTCTTATTGTGCTAGTAGTCGTTAGTCGTTAAATTCGCAGGATGTATTTTGTGCCCGCTTGAATTTATTAGCACCTCTATCGCTTGTGAAATCAGATACTTTTTTCTCCTTAAGCAATTAGTTGCAACTGCATGTGCCCTGCTGTTTCATTTAAAATAATTAATTTCCCGCTGCTATTCTGTTACGGACTACTTGTGCACTTCCACTCACATCATCGCAGTTAGATTTGCATTTAGAAATCCCTTTTTAGTCGACCTCACTGCATCATGTACTTTATGGGTTACTGTGAATAATTCACTCGTACGGTCATAACCGTCAAATTCCTTCAACACAAATTTCCTCTATACATCTTATTAGATTTCAAGGTCAGGGATTGATGGTTGAAGTCTTTTTGTGAAACCTTTGGTCATCATGAATGTCAAAGCCGACTAATTGGAGGTGCAAACGCCTACAGTGCCATTTTTTTATAATTTCAGGAGTTGTATGTTATGGGTTACAGTAAATAATTACCAAGTGCAATCATAACCATCAAATTCCTTCAACATAAATTTTCATTATATCTTATTAGATTTCTAGGTCATGGATTGATGGTTGAAGTCTTTTGTGAAAACTTCTGTTGCTGTGAGTGTCAAAGCCCGCTAATAAGAGATGCAGATTCCTACAGTGCCACCTGCCACCGCCTTCCACTGCATCGCTGGCCACTGACAAACAGTTCCAACCACTCTCCTGCAATTCCAAGCCTCGGCGAATCCTCAAGCTTCCTCCAACCCCTATGTTTCATCCGCCAGCCTCGTGAGTAACAACGTCGCCCATTCCAACCATGGGAGGTTCAACCACTGCGGACTCCATTCTGCATTCCCCCAAAGCCCTCAACTTCCATATCATGTTGTGTACTGATAGAATAATGGATTTTTGTGTATTCACGATTAGCAAAGGTAATATATATATATGATAAGGGATCCTAACACCCGAGGTGACTCTAAGCTAACACGACCACTCATAATATACAACATATCGAACCCCCCCCCCCCCCCCAAATTCACAGGGGATCATACACCGAGAGTTTGGATAGTAGATAGGCATGTTGGGTCCTCGTCTGCGACTTTGTCATCAAATCTGCAATCTGCTGCTCTGAAGGAATAAAAGAAGGGACAAGAGTGTCACGTCCATAGTGCTCACGCAGGAAGAAAGCATCCACCCCGATATGCTTGGAGAGAGAGTGCTTAACTGGGTTTAGAGTAATCTGAATGGCACCGGTGTTATCTGGAGAAGAGACACCAAGATCCTCAAGAAGCCAACGGAGCAAAATAATATTCTCAGTGGTGGTAGTCATGGCTCGAAGCTCGGCCTCAGTGCTGGAGCGAGAAACACCAGTCTGTTTCTTGGACTTTCATGCGATCAGCGAAGAACCCAACAGACAGAAACCAGTGACAAAACGACGGTCAACAAGATCACTGGCCCAGATGGAGTCGTAGTAAGCACGTAGTTGTAGAGAACTACTGTTGGAGAAGAAGAGACCACGATAGGTCGTCGCTCGAAGATAGCGCAGGAGCCGCAATAGATGACCATAATGCACAGAGGTGAGCGCACTAACAAACTGACTCAACACATGAACAGCATGGGCGATGTCGAGCCGAGTAATGGTGAGATAGACGAGACTCCCCATGAGGTGGTGGTATCGAGTAGGATCAGAGAGTGGAACCTCATCATCCGGACATAACTGAAGGTGGAGCTCCATAGGGGTGTCCACTGTGCAAGAGTCAGAGAGAGCAGTCCGAGCAAAGAGATCTGATGTGTAGCGTTGTTGAGAGAGCTGAAACCTGCGATCTGTAGAGCTGACCTCAAGACCCAAAAAGTAGCTCAGTTGTCCAAGGTCAGTCATCTGAAACTGCTGTTGAAGGTGATGTTTGACGAAGACCGCATGAGAAGGATCATCACCAGTAATAATCATATCATCCACATACAGTAATAAAAGGGTCCAACCATGAGAGGAGTGCACGAACAAAGCAGGATCATGTGGACATGACAGGGAACCGGCGACTGTAATGGTTGAACTGAAAGTGAAAACCATGCACAGGGCGCCTGCTTGAGCCCATAAAGAGCTTGCATCAAGCGGCAGACAAGGCCTGGAGGAGAGGATAGACCCGGAGGAGGAAGCATGTATACCTCCTGTTGAGGATCACCGTGAAGAAAGACATTCTTCACGTCGAGCTGCGATAGAGACCAGTGGCGAACAGTTGCAACAACAATAAGAATCTGGACTCTAGTCATGTGAGCAACTGGAGCAAAAGTCTCGTCATAATCTCTCCCCCGCTCCTGCTGAAAATCACGAGCAACAAGTCGAGTCTTGTATCTCTCCACAGGACCATCGGAGCAAGTCTTGACCTTAAAGACCCACTTGCAAGTAATAGGAACAGCACCAGGTGGCATAGGAACAAGCTCTCATGTACAAGTGTGTTCAAGCGCCTCCAACTCAACAGACATAGCAACTTGCCACTCAGGTATTTGGGCAGCCTCACGGTAGGAAGTCGGCACTGGAGTACTGTAGACAGCAGCAGGAAGGGTAGGTAGGTCCAGCGAAAGGGTAGCAAGGCTAAGGCGGTCGGGAGGACGCCTCTCACGAGGTGGGTTGCGGCGCACATGAGGATCATCCACAGGGCACTCGTTGGAGGAGGTAGGCACTGAGTCTGGGAGCACCGGAGGCGAGGAGATAGGAGGAGGACGATGAGTATAATGATAAGGAAGATGAGAGACACGGTCCTAAGTGGACAAATCATCAGAGGGAGACGTGTGACGAAGAAGAGGAGTGAGGAGGCGACAGAGTAGACTACAGCAAGGGAGAAACAGGTGATGGAGTAGACTGTGACAAGGGAAGAGGAGGTGGACATACTGGTGGGGAGGATACATGAGGCAGAGAGATAGGAAGAGTGAGAAACTGCACGTCAGAGGAAGTAACGGATGAGTGTAAGGTCGAGGTAATAGAGGACACAAAGAATGCGTGAGACTCAATCAAAAGTGACATCACGTGATATGCGAAGTCGACGTGCAACAGGGTCATAACATCGATAGCTCTTGTACTCAGTACTATACCCAAGAAAGGCACAAGGAAAGGACTGAGCAGAGAGCTTGGTGCACTCACATGATGGTAGAAGAACATAACACTGACAACCAAAAACACGAAAATGAGTGTAGCGTGGAGGTCAAGAGTACAGACACACCAGGACACTGGCCCTGAAGAAAAGTAGAGGGTTGCAGATTAATAAGATAGGCAGCAATCAGCAGTGGAAACAGCCTCAGTCCAGAAGTGAGAAGGAACATGAGAGGAGATAAGTAGGGTGTGAGTTGTCTCAATAATATGACGATGCTTCCTTTCAGGGTGTCACTTTGAGCATGGGCACTGGGACAGGCAAGTTGAGGGAGTGTTGTGAGTAGCTAGCAGATCCCGAAAAGCATGAGAAAGATATTTCCCCTGAGTCAGAACGGAAAATGCGTATGGAAGCAGTGATGTGTGCGTACCATAACAGAAAAAGTAACATAAATCTGAAAAAATTCAGATCGAGAGTGCATAAAATAGACTCAAGAGTAACGAGAGTAGTCATCAACGAAAAGGACATAGTACCGGTGTCCACCCTTGGATACAAAGGGTGCGGGTCCCCAAATATCAGAATGAACTAAATCAAAGGGACGCTGAGACCTGGACTCACTAGACAGACAGAGGAGTTGTAGTTGTTTACCGAGCTTACAACCTGAACATGAGTGAGAACGATCAATAGGAACACGACCAAGAAAACCATGACTAATGAGAGAAGCTAGACGTAAACAACTGGGATGACCAAGACGGAGGTGCCACTGAGGGAAACCCACTGAAGGAAGACAAAGGGAGGAATCTGCGGGTGACCATGAAGTGGATGTAAGGTGGAGACGACCAAGGACGTACACCCCGCAACGACGATGACCAGCCCCAAGGAGTGCCCCAGTCAGACGATCATGTACACGGCATGTGTACTCATCAAAGATAACCAGACAACCATGATATGTGAGTTGGTTGGCGGATATTAGGTTCATGGATAACCTGGGTATGTATGCAACATCAGGAACATGAAAGTGGCTGGTGTGAAGGAGATCATGGTTGGTGATGAGGTGAATGGTGTCATCTGCTACCATGATACTAGGGGCAGAGAAGACATGCTGACAGGATAAGAGGTGGGTGACATCATAGGTCCTGTGAAAGGAGGCTCCAGAGTCAAGCAACCAGACAGAGGGGGAGATACTTGCAGGAGTGAACGCAACCAGCTGAGAGGTAGAGGCGTCAGAAGCTTCTGGTAGAAGTATGGAGGCAGGGGAGCGAAGCAGCGAAACATGCTAGGAGAACTGTCTCGGCAATCAACTGAGCCAACTCAGATATACTGAACTGAGGTGCAGTATGTGTCGGAGGGGGACAAGCATCGGATGTCATCGAGATGATCAACCGAGGAGGTCGAGGCTGTGGGATCAGCCAGAAAAGAAAGTTGAGGAGTGTCGAAGTAACAGTTCGCCTAAATCTGATCTGAAAAATTGCCCACACTTGGCGAAAACAATGATCGGCGACAGCGAAACCTCTAACAGCGCAAAGTCGCGAATCAGGAAAGACGGACTGTGACGATGGTGAAATCACTGGATCTAGAACTGGACAACAGGAAACTCCAAACAGCGAAGAACCTTTCCGACAGAAGAAGAGCCTTGCCGGCAGAAGATGCGCAAACTGAGAAGGCTGGAAAGCTCCTTCCCGGCAAGCTAAAAATAGTGAGAGTAACTACGTCCACGTTGTAGATCCTTGGGAGTTCTTCGGCACAGGAGATCGAGAGCAGTTAGAGCTGCGACTTCGGCCAGAACTTTGACTGCGGCGAAATAGCGACGGGATTGAAACAACAACGACGATTGACCTCCAGTTGTGAACTAGAAACAACGACGGCGATCGGAGAGAATAACGACGGGATCGAGCGCAAGAGACACGCTGGATCGGAGATGGGCGGCGAAATGTGCGACAAGATCGAGCGACGCGTTGGATCGACTTGGTCGGCGGGATGCGGCTAGACTTGCGACGGGATCGAGCGCAGGAGGCGCTGGATCGAAGACGGGTGGCGAAATCAACGACAAAAACAAGGGCCAGAGACGCACTGGATCGACTTTGTCGGCGGGATGCGGCTAGGGTAGTGTTTTTTTAGCTCTGATACCATGATAGAATAATGGATTTCTATGTATTCACAATTAGCAAAGGTAATATATAAATGATAAGAGATTCTAACACCCAAGGTGACTCTAAGCTAATACGACCATTCATAATATACAACATATCTAACAACTTATAATATACAACATATCTAACACGTACAACACCCAAGAAGTCGTTTCCAGATGCATGCAGCCACATCCAGCCCTACCCATCTAAAAATGATAGCACGCAGTTGCGTTCAGAGCAATCCGAACCCGTAGTCACATTCAAAGCCGCAATGGTATAATTTTATGTATTTTATTTATGCGTGTTTATGTATGTTTGTATTGACTAATCAAAGTTGTCCATAGTGGGATCCTAGTCTATAAATAAGGATGTGAAGGCTGCTTTTTGGACATTGCAAAATTTGGAAAGAATTTTGGGTTCTCCTAATCTCTCCACGGTGCCGATTCCATGAAACTAAGCCTAGAACCTCTTTCCCCTTCCCTTAGCCAATCATCACCTCTCCAAAATATTTGGTGAATAAAGATATTCGGGATATAAATTTGTAAAATTTGCTGAATTCTTATTCTACTTGAAAAATGTACTCACTGAACATTAGTGAGAGTAACCTCTCTTCTTAAATTCAACTAGGTCTTACTTGTGTTTCTACTGCTTATCTTTAACATGAATGTTTGCAGATTTTAACATTAATTTCAGAATTTATTGAAATTGAACATTTGAACATAACATCATTCTAAATTCCTACGACACTCGTTAGAGTTCCTTAGAACACATACAGACTCACCACATTCATCCTGCGTCAAAATTAGATTTAGATTTCGTACCTACATGCTTACCCAATACATAGCTCAAATTAGCTTTCAAAACATCAAGGATTGATGATGAACTAAATTGACGTCTCAAAACATTTTTGAGACATTAAGGTAATGTTTTCAACCATTGGCATGCTACTGCAATGCAACAACCCCCTAAAAGAAAAAAAATCAAATAATTTCAATTATGATGCCTAATGGAGGAAACTGAATTCCAAAATACTCGTCCATATTTGGTGAGTTGCTACCTCCTCTTGATCTTAAACCATATGTTTTTTGGAGAAGAGGTTTTTGGACCACTTTTTTACAAACTCAAACAACAGTATACACTTTGCAATACCATGTTTATTATCATTGCAGAGATAATAACTAGATTATAGTGCAATTGAGAATATGATTGGACTCAAAATAA
Source organism: Platanthera zijinensis (assembly GCA_039513925.1). Lineage (NCBI taxonomy): Eukaryota > Viridiplantae > Streptophyta > Magnoliopsida > Asparagales > Orchidaceae > Platanthera > Platanthera zijinensis. Next base: position 22,400,585 of record CM077082.1, on the reverse strand, counting down.
ATGACACATTTTTATTTTTGTTAACTTGCTTGAATATAAATCAAATTGACACAAAATAAAACTCAGCATGAATATTTACATATAATAAACTATGTGTATTAATATGCTAAAATTTATATTTATAATTGTGCGTAAATTTAGTTTTACCAATTTTGATTGAGTTTGCTAAAAAATAAATCAAATTCATGAATACTGAGTTTGAGTCGGAGCATCTAAATTGATTCCCTATTGATTTTCTTAAATAAGAGTTCTAGTTCGAATGAATTTAAGGATATATGCATATGAAATGAAATAATTGTGTGGAAGCTTACCAACTGTAATCACTTGCCTACTCTACCTCTAAATATTTTGGATCAAAATACTTTGGATCGTGAATACACAAAAATATTGTTGCACGAAAGATTAGCTCAAATGAAATGCTTAATAATAGTCAGCATATGTATAGTTGACTTCATCGGTTTGAGCTAAAGATAGGCTTGGTTTGAATGGCAGTATAAATTTTTGTATATAAGACAGTAAATTTATGCAATAAAACACAGATAATTCATAATAAAAAATCTCAAAATTGTTGATAAAATACTAGCTAATAAGGGAATTACATGATGGTTGTGTTACCAAACGTGTCCCTCCTGTGGCACCAAGACCATCTTCTTCCTCTTTAAGGCACTCTTCGTCTTCTTCTTCCTCTGTAAGTTTAGAAGCATGCCGACCTCTACAAGTATTTTATCATTAGATCAAGGAGGAAGAAAAATCAGTTTGATTGCATTGGAAAATCAACGAACTCATCAAAAAAACATGCATTTCTTTCAACTATAATATCACTGAGTGCGCAAAAATTTAAAAAATTCAATTCAAAACATAGCATGCAAGTACAACATCACGATCAGACCCAATTACGATGAGTATGACAATTACGTCAAACTAGGAACGAGAATGGGACAATTTCATATGCTATATTATCCCAGGTATTAAAGTAAACTGCCAAAAAAACTATAATAAACACTGCCAAATAAACTCTAATAAGCACTGCCAAAATAATGTGTTACCTAAATGCGGCTACCATTAGTTGAAATGTCAGTATACTAGCTAAATTCAAAATCGGTATTCGAATCATTATGGTGGTGAGTGGATGGCAAAATGTGAGTAAAATCTTATGTGATCTGGAAGCTAATAGAGGGAAGTTGTCCCTTTGGACATCTTACTATGAAATCAGTGGAAACTGAAAAGCATGAAGTTAAATGACAATAAAATATTTCTACCAGTATTCCACAGTTTTATCCAATATGTTATTGTTCAGAATCAAGTGTGAAGTATGTCATTGTTGAAAAGCAGAAGGCATGCAAGTGCAACAGAAGCACACTTCCACCAACAAACTTTACATGCAATGTAAAGCACAATTTTTTAGCGGAAGTAAATTAAACAAAGGCAAGAATGCAGGAATCTGACAAATTCATAACCTTATGTTATTAATATGCAACTATAATAATTGTATTTACAAAAGAGAACATATACCTTCCCCTGGGCTTCTTGTCCGATGAAGATTGAGACCCCTTTGCAAAGTGAGCAAATATCTCGGTCTGTTGCAGGAGATACTTCAATCTTCCTTTCCCCTTGTTGTTCTACCAATGCAAATCGGTGATCAGTAAACGTATTAGGTGTATGATTGACTAGTAGTGAGAGACATGCTAGAATTAAAAACTGGTATCCAGATATCTCAATCAAACTATGATCTTCACATACCATGTCCGCTTCGATGGCTGCATTCTGAGACTCTAACATCTCCTGAATCTTTTTCTTTTTTAATCTTTGAAGCTCCCTCAGCCTGGCCTTCTCACGCTTACCAGCTTCTCCCTTCCCAAATGATTCCTCCGTCTGAAAACCCCGGGCAATTTAGTTTCAAAAACATATAATTTGAAAATTCTAAATCATTGAGAACAAAAAAAAAGATAAATCCTTTAGGGTGCCTTCAGTTTTGAGAGGAAGAAATTGGGACGCTTCCAACTTTTTTGTTCGTTTGGTGCTTTTTTTGGGGTGGAATTGACTTTCACTCAAAACCTATGGATTTTGGGCTTTCGAAAATTATGCTATCCACAAAACTGACCAAATTTGGTCGGTTTTACAGCACGAGTTGAACGAAGATGAACAAGAATCTAGCCAATTTTTCGTGCTCAAGTTCTCCCTCTCGATTTTGAACCTTAGTGGACGACGGATGTCATTGCAGCGACTCTGACGAACAAAAAGAAGATGAGCAACACTCCGGCCAAATTGACTTGAAAGAAGATGAGCAGCACTCCAGTCTGCTTTGTTCAAACACCACTTGAAAAATCATAAAGGCCGGAGAGAGTTAAAAGACAAAAAAGATAAACAGTAGTAGTATGAACAAGGAAAAACAGAAACAACTGCGAAAACCTAGATGCACGCTTAAAACCCATGCAGTGCAAAAGTAAACCGACTGAAGAAAACCTATTTCTGCTGTCCATTCGCATCTCACCTCCTCCTCATCGCCGTACTCGTCCGTCTTCACCTCGCCGACGGCACGATCGTCCTCCGTGGATTGAGAATCCTCCTCATCAACGACAGCCGTCCCCGCCACGGCCTCCAGCTCCTCCTCGTCCTCCAGATTCGACAAGATCTCGTTATTTTGGTCCTCATCTTCCTCAGACGAGGAGATCGAGCCGTTCGAAGGGGTATCCCCCGATAAATCGTCCAGATTCGAATTCTTCAGCATGGAGAATCCTCGGGGGTTTCCAATGCGGAAAGGGGGGAAAACTGTCCGGAGCGCGGGCGAGAACGGAAAACAGGGAGAAGAGGGAGTATCGGCGCCGGCGTAGATGGAGAATCGGCGCTGGAGAAGATCACGGAGAAGCTCGCTTCGATCACGCGCCTCGTGCCGGAAAAGGAGGAGCAAAAAATCGAGCGCGGCCGGGGAATCGCTGGTACCCTAGCGAGCCCTATATATGTTGGAGTGAGGCGGTCCCTCGGGTTGGACTTTTTCCCTCCCGAGAGGTTGGGAGCTTAGGTAAAATTTCCCGCCAAAATTATATAAATATTTAGATGCGAAAATATTTATTCTGATCATTTAGCTAATCTAATTAGGATTTGTTTAATTCTAGTTAACTGTTGCTTAACCTTTTCTTAAATATTATAATAATAATTTGCAATAAAATATATGGTTATTAATAACCAAAGTTATTATACAATTCATGGTTATCTTTGGGAGGCAAAATATTTTGGTGACACTTGGAGATGTTCGCTTTCAGTTATATGGCGTCATGTGTAAAGTGGTTTTTCTTTTAATGGACTTGATTTTCCTTTGACTATAATGTAATCGTGAGTTGTGATTTCGGGTGCAACGAAAAATATGTTTCGGGTCTCCGTTGTCCAGATCAAAGACAATCTTATGCATTGGGCCTCATGCCTGAATCGGGGGAGGATGAGGTGGAAATCCTTGACGAGGAGACCGGTCTGAGTCTACTCCCCAACCATGAGGAGCAGCACGAGATTCCTCGGGTCTCATTGCATGTGATGATCGACACCACACATTTCTACACCATGCCATCACCACGTAGTATCAGGGGCAGCCTATCCACGTCCCGGTAGATTTTAGTAGTACGCATAATTTTTTGGATAGTGAGATGGCCAAAAGACTGCAATGCAAACTAATGTTGATTCCGCGGTTTAACATCGTCGCGGCCAAAGGCAAGTTCATTTCTAGTTCCAAGCTTCCAGCCTTTATGTGACGCTTGAGAGGGATATTCTTTATGTCATACATGCTTTGTGTTGTCATTGGGTGGGTGCGAAATGGTTTTACTGTTGGGAGTGTAATGATTTGTCACATTGGGGGTATTACAGTGGAATTTTTGAATTTGAAGATGGATTTTACTTGTTAGGCCAAGAAAATCTCCTTCTATGGCACCAAAACCATGGCGGGCACGTGGATGAAGCAGAAGCGGCATGAGGCTGTGCACGCCCGACATGATAAAATGCATATGTTGACCGTATGTGCCGCCCCCGATGTCCATGGAGGAGGGTGATGTGAACCCACAACTGCAGAAGGCAGGAAGCTTAGCATCTTTACAAATGGAGCCACTCTCAGACTCTATTCAACAAATCCAATGACAGGTGATTTTGGAAGAGTTCCATGGTATATTTGCGAACCCCATCGGGTTAGCCCCATTCGTGAACATGAGCACCTTATTCTCTTGAAAGACGACAAGGCGGACATCAACTTGCACCCGTACTGGTATCCTCCACTACAGAAGATGGCGATTGAATGTTTAGTGAGGGAAATGCTACAAACCAGCATCATCAACCATAGCTCTAGCCCATATGCTTCACGGGCGGTACTAGTAAAGAAGGCCGAGAGTGCATGGCTATGATGTATGGATTACCTCAATCTCAATAAGTTCACAATGAAGGATGAGCTTTCTATCCCCATCATTAAAGAGTTGATAGATGAGTTGTATGATTTTGCATGCGTTCTTCTCCAAATTGGATCTACACGTTGGATACAACAAATTGTGTCTATGGTGTTGAATTTGATGGGATACTAGCTAGTTGAATAAGGGTTTGTTTGGTTCGATGGAATTGGAATCGAGGAATTGAAATTCAGCAATTTCAAAAACCTGAAGGAATTGTAACTTTGATGAATTCCAATTATGATGTTTAGCTACAAGATGAATTTGATCAAAATCTATAGGAATTGCAAATGAAAATGCATAAGATTGGGGAATTTAGTTGTAGCTTCTAAAGAACAGTTCAACAATGGATTAGTAAAATGAAAAACAAAAAAAACTTAGCCTAGGAATAAATGTCAAAATGATAAAAAATTGAGTAAACAGATAAGTGATAAACCATAGATGAAGAGAAGGAATCAGATGAATCTAGGGCATATTCGGTCTTACATATACAACCCCGTGTTCACCGAGTGGATCCCTTTGAAGGCAAACCAAGACAAGGAGAACAGTTTTAGGGTTGCGGCGAGTCGGACGGGCGAGTGGGGAAGGAACTTCGCATCTCGCGTGGGGTTAGGCCATCAGTCGCAGGGGCGATTGGAGCGTGCAGGCTCACAACACTCACCCCAGGGTCCTGCCAAGGGTAGGGCGAGTGGGGAATCCGGGTCAGCACTCGCCATCGCCCTCGCCCTCGGGGAAGTAGCGAGTGTCAGCCACATCAGACACTTGCCACCCCATACGAGTGGTATCCACACGAACCACTGGCCTAGCAGTGTTTTTACCAGAGTGTCCTTGTAGGACTGCTATTAATCCCTTTAAATAGTGGAGTTTCATGTTGGCAGACCAATTTGGGGCGCGTTTAGCAAAACTAAAAGGCGGGATTGCGCTATTGACAGACCATATTCAGAAAACTAAAAAAAGACCCTTAAGAGCACATTTAGAGAGAATTGGTCTCTGACTTTCTTCCTCTTCTGGTTTATTTTGGTTGGTTCCAGGAGCCCTCCAAGGTGCTCAACTCAGCTTTGGCTTGGGAAGGGAAGCTCTCTCAGATCTTACGGGTGCGTGGTAGGACCTCTTCGTTGTAGCACGGGGTCTGTTACAAATTCTAAGCCTGTGGCCTGAAGTTTGGTTCGGGACAAGTAAGTGCAGATTACCCCTTTTTGGGTCTGAACACTCTCTGATACCGGAAGATGGTTTCAACATTTTTGGTGCAGTGAGCGTGGACCTATTCTGCACAAAAAAATTTTGAGCTAGTCTTCATGGCTGGAGATGGATAAGGAGCCAGCTCGGGTAGCTCACCACCTTCGGCGAGTGGCGTCACAGTGGGGATGTTGAAAGAATTCAATAGGGAGGTTCTGCAGACCATACTCCTAGCATTAGCCGCAAGAAGCGAGTGGGAGACACCTTCTGTCCTGGTGGTCGCGACCCCATCTTTAGGCGAGAATGCTCCGGGTTAACGACCTGGTAATGAAGTGTCAGCAGTGAGCGGTGAGAGGGATCTCGTCGGGAGAGAGATGTTCCCCGGTCAGGCGAGTGTTGATAGGATCAGTGTGCTAGTTGTAACGGCCCCCTTACGGCTACCGCTACAGTTTAACTTAACTTTTCTATAAGCCAGGTAAAAACTAACAGAATTAGGCCAAAGGTGTTAATACATAATTTTATATGGCTGCCCTAATCCTTAATTGGGTTTATTTTGCTATGCTACTGCAAGGGCAGCACCCTCATGTTCAACTATGCTTGCATATTTAGCCCCTAATACAAAGGGATTAAACTTTGTCTTAGCATATAACATAGAGAAAAATTCAAATCGAGGTTAGGGCTTCTCAAAACTTGCTGGAAATCACGGATTAGGGCTAAAACCTTATTCAGAAACTTTTATAGGAAGAGATTCTGAAAGAAATCTCCAAAATCCCAAACCCTAGGTTTTGGCCCAAATCATTCCAAGCAAAAACGTCACACAAGACTAAAGAGGAGTGGAGAGGAGGAGATTACCTTGCTTTAGGAAGAAAAATCACCGAAAACAGAGAGGAAATGGAGGCGCTAGAGCGATCGGCGGTGTGCGGCTCCTGCGGCTTCCGTCGGGCTTTCTTCCGTCGGGCGTGAAATCTGAAGGGAAGAAGGAAAATGGTGGCCTTTTACCATCGGGAGATCGACACCGCTTGATGAGCGGAAGACACGCATACGTGAACCGCCTATTGTCGGTTCAACTCAAGCCCCCCATCCGGTTTCCACCATTCCCAGCCGGTTCCTCTCTTATTCAATGGGATATTTGCACTCAATTCATCTTATTATTGGCACACCAAATGAAATTTTGTACCTTTATTCATGTGGTGGTGTTACACTAGTGGTGCGAGATAGGTCAACTCGCCCGGTAGGGGAGGGAGCCATTTTAGCAAGTTGATCGTCTCGACCCCAATCCCAGAGGGGTTCAGGGAACTAGAGATATCTTACTACACTGGCCGAGATGATTCAGTGCAGCGTGTCCAGTGGTTCGAGTATGTCGTTTCAATTCGGCAGATGTCAGACGTTTTCAAGTACCGACTTTTCGCCATCACCTTAAAGGAGAAGGACAGAGACTGGTTCCACCAACATCCCACAAGCTCGATCTACTGCTTTAAGGACCTGCATCGTGGGTTCCACTTGAGGTTCTCGAAGTCAAAGAGGAGGAAGAAGGGAGCAGAGTGCCTGTTCGCGATCAAGCAAAGACCGGAAAAGATGTTGGGGAGTTATGTTGATAGGTTCCAAGAGGAGATCCTTTTGGTCCAAGAGGTTCCAGTGTTGAAGTCGGGAAAATCTCTAAGGCTACTGGTTCAGCGGTCGGGCTCAACGACTAATGGGCTAGGATGAAGAAAAATACGGACAACAAAGAGGACAGAGGGTTGCTGGAGAAGGGGACCAGGGTGATGGAAGTGGAAGAAATAAAGGAGGAGGTACTTACGCAGGGGGAGAGATTAAGAAATATATGGGAGGAGCTGTAACGGCCCGACCCATCATTAAGCATGACACTGATATAGGGCTGCAGCCCATGCCACTCCAACACATCTCCGACATGTTTCTTAGCACGATGGGTTGTTGATAATGCGGGGATTCGAACCCGCGCCCCCTTAACAAGCACCTTCAACAACCCTCATCACCAACTGAGCTGCCCTCATCACCAACTGAGCTGCAGCTCAGTTAGTGATGTGGGATGTTGAAGGTGCCTTGTTAAGAAGGCGCGGGTTCGAATCCTCGTGTTCTCAATAACCCGCTGTGCTGAGAAACAGGTCGGAGATGGGTTGGAGTGGCATGGGTTGCAGCCATGTATCGGTGTCGTGCTTAATGATGGGTCGGGCCATTACAGGAGTAGTCCAGGCTGTAAGCAGCAGAGGAGGTGATTAAGATGGAGGTTCTCACCATGGCTGAGAAGACAAAGAAGGTGCGGGTCAGCGGTGGGCTGAGCCCAGGAGATCAACAGAGAATACTGGAATGCATCCAGGGGAACATCGACATCTTTGCATAGAGAACAACTGACATGTCGAGCCTTGACGTATACGTGGTATGTCGCCGCCTAAACCTTGACCCAAGGACACGTCCCATCCGACAAAAGAGGACCGTCGCCGCCATGTTGGAGGAGCCCATCTGGGAGGAGGTGGAGAAGCTTCTTAAGGCAGGTTTTATGTCGGAGATCCAGTATCCAGGCTGGGTCTCCAATGTGGTGATGGTCAAAAAAGTGATGGGCAGTGTATGATGTTTGTCGACTTCTCTCTTTTGAATAAATCATGCTCTGAGGATTGTTATTCTCTGCCTCGAATCGATGCGCTGGTTGACTCGGCCGTCGGTTTTCTGTGATGAGTTTTTTGGATATTTTTTCAAGTTATCACCAAATCAGGATGCACCCACCCAATGTCAAGGACGTCTCCTTCATTACGAGAGAAGAATGTTTCAGCTAAAGATGATGTCATTCGGGCTGAAAATTGCAAGAGCAACATACCAATGAATGATGGACCGGGTTTTTAGAGAGCAAAGGGGGAGAAATCTGGAGGTGTACGTAGATGATCTTATGGTAAAGAGTAAGGATGTGAGCTCCCATCTACAAGACTTGGAGGAAACATTCGCCGCCTTGCGAAAGTTCAAGATACGACTGAACACCTTGAAGTGTCTTCGGGGCGAGCAGAGGGAAGTTCCTAGGCCATCTCCTCAACCCAGTAGGGTAGAGCCCGATCATGAAAATATGAAAGCTATAATAGAGTTGGAATCACTGTGAAATACCAAGGAAGTTTAGCGTTTAACAGGGAAGCTCACCGGGTTGAGCAGATTTTTCTCCCGGGCAGGGGAGAAGTGCTCACCCTTCTTCAAAGTACTGCGGGGGAATCAAAAGTTTGAATAGTCAAAAGAGTGCGAGGAGGATTTCCAAGCCTTGAAGAGTCAGTTCACCCAGGCCCCACTCCTCCAGGGACCCAAAGAGGGGGAGGACCTGGCTTTGTACCTCAGATTAGGGGTTGAGGCCATATGTTATGTCCTTATCCGGGAGGAGGGTAAGAAGCAACTGCCCATTTATTATGTCAGCAGGGTCCTAAAGAATGCAGGGCTTCGTTACCCGATCCTATAAAAGTTGGCATTCTCCTTTGTTGTCTCGGCCAAAAAGCTCGGCCGTATTTTCAAGCGCATTCAATCAATGTGGTGACCGACCACCCTCTTCATAGGATCTTTGAAGATCCTTGCAGCAGGTTGCCTGGAAGGTGCTGGTTGACGGAGCCTCTGAGAAACATTCTTTAGTAGGCGAAGTAGTGTTGGTAAGCCCTCACAGGACTCTGATAGAGCAGGTCGTGGCCCTACATTTCCAGGTCACTAACAACCAGGCGGTGTATGAGGTCGTGATAGTCGGGCTACATCTGGCCAAAGAGCTGGGTATAGATGTACAACCCCGTATCCGGCTAGTGGGGCAGCAGGGGCCAGATCTACCGAGCCCCGCCTAAGCCCTGGGCTAGATGTGTCATGGCGCCGAGTTCACTCAACGCCCTAGCCTTGGTGGCGAGTTCAGTCGGCGCCCCAGCCTTGGCACCGAGTTTGTCGGCTCCCCAGCCTTGGCGCCGAGATCACCCGACGCCCCTGCCCCGGTCAGTTCGCCCCGGCACCCGGACAGCTCGCAGGGGTTCGCCGAGCCTAGTTCGACGAACCTTCAGCCGATCGTCGAGCCCACGACGAGCGAGTAGGGCGGGCCGAGTAAATACTCGCTGAGTGCCAAGCTGAGATGGTGAGTGCCAGCTCCATCAGGCACTCGCCACCCTTGCCGAGTAGGGACCATTGAGGGCCACACTCGCCCAATCTGCTGTGAGGTGCTTTTTACCATTTTGCCCCCGCTGGCCTGCCCATAGACAGTTAGAATAGCGGAATCTCGTTGTTGGCAGACCCAGGTGGGTTGCACATAGCCGTTCAGAACAGCGGAGGTTGGCTTTTTGCAGACCGTTTTCAGAAATCTATAAATAGGACCCAAGTGGTACCTCAGAAGGCATGCTTACTTGTCTCCAAAGTCCCCCCAACGTTTCCTGAGGTACCTTAGCCTGACACTTGGTTAAGGAGGGGAAGCGATCAGTGATCTTCCGGGTGTGTGGTGGGTCCTCCTCGCCGAGCCCTTGGGGTCCTTTCCCATCCCAGCTCCTTCTTCCCAATTTTCCAGCTCGTAGAGGAGAAGTAGGTGTGCGATCATCTTTTCCCAAATGGTGAACTCCACAAGAGACCGATTTTCGGTTTCAACAATAGAAGATGTGGAGGTGTTCACAGATTCAACGATGGTGGCATCACAGGTCAAAGGAGAGTACAAAGCGAGGGATTTCACCCTCGTGAAGTACTTGACCAAGGTAAAGGGGCTCATCGGAGGCTTCTGAATGTTTTTCATTCAACACATCCCCCGAGAGGAAAATGTCAAAGCTAATTAGTTGGCCAAATTCGGACCCCAGGCAGGCGAGAGTCTAACGAAACTATTTCGCCCGTCCATCGAGGAGGGTGAGTTGATGGAGGTGGACCAGCGCCCCTCGTGGGTGGATCCTTTCATAACTTTCTTAACCACGGGTGAAATCTCGAAGGAGATCCAGGACAAAAAAAACGCTTTAGGCATAAGTCTACATATTATCTGATGCATAAAGGAGGATTGCATCGGAAGGCCCTTTCGAGGCTCCTATCCTGGTGCGTGGTGGAGGAAGAAGTTCTGAAGATCTTGGAGGAATTATATTCTGGCGAGTGCGGCAGTCACTCGGGAAGCAGAACCTTGGAGTCGAGGTGGTCCGACAAGGGTATTTCTAGCTGACCCCGAGTAAAGACGCGATAGAATTCACAAGAAAATGTCATAAGTGTCAGTTGTTTGCTTCGCTCCAAATCTTACCAGCCCAGAGACATAGGAGCATCACGACATCCTGGCCCTTCACCATTTGGGGAACGGACTTGGTTGGACCTTTTCCCCGGGCAACTGGGCAAAGGAGGTACCCTGACTCTGATGCTTGACTAGAAATTAGACTTGCTGAACTTGAAAGTACAATTTGAACTTCAAGGCTTTAAAGGAAACTGATAGATTGGCTTGAAAACTCCCCAGAGAGAAAACATCTGAATTAGAAGAAGAGGTCTTTTAGGGAAGGAAGCGAGTGCGCAGTGCTTCTTTCCGCAGATTAGATCTGTGGAATCCAACCTTAGGGGTAAACTCCACTCTATGACAACCCCCATCTTTTCAAAAGATGTCTTTTACGGGTGGGTGGGTCGAAACATCTCCATCCTTTTCGTTCGGTTATCCTACGAATATGCAAGAACCTTCGTATTTTTTGTGGTATGAACTCGTTCTCACGAGATGGCCTGCGTGAGACCGCGATCCAAAAAAGCATGGGACTCACCCGGAATGGAGAAGGGAAACATAGCATGTCTCAAGAGAGAGGCGAGGTAGCTTAGGGTAGATAAAGTCTCCAGAGGGACGCCTCGCGAGCCGGGCTTTGGAGATAAGGCCTTTTGGCGAAGCCAAGTCAATTTCGGGCCACCAAACCAATTTCGTACTTCTGTCGTTGGAGAGCAGAAATGGAACTTTACAGCAATAAGAAAGAACAACGAAAGTCAAAGATAGGCTTGTAGCCTCACCGGAATCTGATTCTGTAGCTGATCAAACTTCTGCCGCGTCTTAGCTATTTCTATCGGGAATCTTACCTGGACCATCCCAAGCAATCATGATCGAGGAATCTTAGCTATTTCTATCGGGAATCTTAGCTATTTCTACGCGGGTCTTTTAGGGAAGACTACCCCACATACCTTTTTGAGTTTTTGATAGAGGATCATTCCTCATAATCATGATCGATTACTTCTCAAAGTGGTTGGAAGTTAAGGCGTTAGCCAAAGCGACCTCCCAAATAATTCGTTGCTTTGTATGGGGGGAAAATCATTTGCAGACATGTACTTCCTCAAGCCATAGTCACTGATAATGGGCCCCAGTTCGCTAGCGAAGAATTTATCAGCTTCTGCACCCAGCTAGGGATAGACCTCAGGTTTGCCTCCGTCCACCACCCTAGGAGCAATGGGCAGGTTAAGATAGCAAATAAGATCATTGTGAACTTGCTAAAGAAGAAGGTGGAGAGCCTGAGAGGAAACTGGGTAGAGCAGCTTCCATCGGTCCTATGGGCCCTGAGACCTACCCCCAACATAGCCACGGGGGAGACCCCTTTCAAACTTTCTCACGATTGCGAGGTTGTTCTACTGGGGGAGCTTGAGGTTAGGTCGCCACGGGTAGTAGTTGTCGGGAAAGGAGATGAGGATGGAGAATATATAACAAATAGGAGTTATGGTTTTCACTGGACCTAGTAGAAGAACTCTGCGACGTGGCCGCCGTTAGACAGGAGGAGATCAAGTGACGGATGACCCGGTACTTTGATAAGCATGTTAGAGTCAGACAGTTCGCAAAAGAGGGATTTATTGTTAAAGAAAGTAGACACAGCAGGGAGATCAACAGCTGTGGGAAAGCTCAATCCTAATTGGGAGGGTTCCTACTGTAGCACCCTCAACTATCATATAACATATAACAGAAGGTACGGTCGGGGCCCGACGTCATATACTATGGACGGACCAAGAAGTTACTAAATTGAAACCATCATCTAATAATGTGTATCCTAATACAGAGTGCATTCTAGCGGAAGTAATTTAAAGGTTATAAATAGAACCCAACAATAACATGAATGCCCACTACCACAACTAGGAATGTATAACAAATACACAAAGGAGTCTTGGCCTTAAGGCCTTACAAGGTTCACTGAAATTAAACTGTCTTGCTTACATCGGCACGCAGACCGACCACATATGAGAAATAAATAAACAAAACGGGCAATTCGCTTTGGCCTACAAGGGCCAGCTTAGCTATCCTGGGCTTCAGCCCGCTATTTCCCGCTTGACTCAGCAGCGCCTGCAAGCAACATTTCACCGCAACGGTGACAAACAAAAGCAACGGTCAGCATTAACTGACCAAATTATAACGACCCCACTACTCACTCGCGGTGGCGGTGCTTCTTCCCTGCAAGCATTAGTATAATCATATAATGACAATCAAAACGTGCAACTTAAGCACCATTCGTCACTGACGTTGGCGCAAGCGCCCAACGCCCCGTGCTCTCAGGGCTCGTTCTTGGTGCACAGGACCATAAGGGTCGCACAACCGTTCTCTATGACGGTCAACAACGTTTGAGCTTTCAGTCTCACAAGGGTCAAGGCCAGAGACAATGCCCCAGTGCTACGACAAGTCATGTGCTTTACACATTGACCACTCCAAGTCAACTGGTATAGAGGAGGGTATAGTTCAGCCATATCCCGTGCACAAGTTGTCTGGCACGTACGCAGGCCTGACGCGGGTCAGCATCCCCTTTCCCTTTTTTCGCATGATTAATAACTCTGTAAGGATCCTAATCTAGCACTCATGGCTACCAAAGATTGGCAATTCAAGCTCACGCTCCACAAACTGGCCCCCGTGTCTTCGAGAGACAGGCCATCACGGCCCCCAGGTCTCACAAGATAGGCCACACAAAATAGCCCACAGGTCTCCTAAAGACAGGCTTCAGCAAACGACTACAAGGTTTCCAAGAAACTGTCCTCAGCAAACAATATAACGCTCACTGGGAGCTACCGCCAACAGTAGCGCTACCGCCGCGCGGTATGGGGATAGACTATCGATTCTTCCCCCAAATCGGGTGTTTTTCTAGAGACTACATCCAGTACTCTCAACGCAGCCACCTACGCACCCCGTAACTCCAAAATTTACGCGATAACCACGGAATCTTCTTCGGCATACAAAAACATACAAACATCACCAATCCAGACCAACTTGTCTAGATGGGCTTCATACAACATATCTCGGATCTAAATGCAAAACTAACGGGGATACACGGATCTACCCGTCGAGAGAACCACATTCACGTGTTCATGGAGTGTCTACCCTCTAATGTCAAAAGAAAGGACTTCACATGTCCAAGGTAGAGGATCGTTACCTTTAAAGTCCTCTTTGGTGCCATGGGAGAAATCTAGACGGTTGAAATCGACCGCTCCGGCCTTGCCTCCATAGATCCAAACTTGCTTTGCAAATCAGAACTCCGAATCTCGAACGGCCGCGTAAACTCCCCTTTCTGACACTGTTGCTCCTCCTTCAGAAATCCAGGCCAAGTTCTCAGACTCCAAAGTAATGAAGTGAAACGGCCGAACCAGCATTATAAACTGAGATATCGCCACGCGTTAACTAGCTACCGCCATACGGTACCATTGTTCAAAGCCTGGTTTTGTGTGTAACTGCCCAAGCACTCCAATCACCGGCCGACACGTGGCTACGCGGTTACAGAAACGCTAACTCCATGTGATAGGTAAATACCGCCAAGCGGTACCTGGCGCCGGTTATGAAACGACCACCCACGCTAACGTCGCACGTTAGGTGCTACCGCCGCGCGGTAACAACCCGAGAGCTCTATCAATTTAATTGACCCTGCTACCGTCAGCGATAATGCTACTGTCGGGCAGTAGCTCAACTCGACTCTCTCAACGCCTGCTATCGCGACGTGATAACTCGCTATCGCCGCGCGATAGCACTCGACGCTAGTTGAGTTCTCTCAACGCCTGACGCTACCTCCACACGGTATCTGTCTACCGCCGGGCGGTAACCAAGGCGTTGAGTCTACTCGCCCTAGTTGGCGCTCACGACGGCTGGCGTTACCGCGGCGCGGTATTGGCCTACCATCGGGCGGTACTCTCTTTTCCTGCCTACAAAAATTTGGGGTGTTACAAATCTCCCATACTTAAAGAATTTCGTCCTGAAATTACATAATACAGGAAAAAGAAAGAGTTTCAATACTACAAAAGTATACCTCAAACGAAAAGCCTGGGGAACTCCACCTTCATAGTTTGTTCCCGCTCCCATGATAGCTCTTCATGGCCACAGTTGTCCCAACAGACCTTGACCATCCTGATAGACTTATTCTGAAGTTGCTTGACTTCCGAGTATACAATACGAATGGGCTTCAACCTCGTTGTCAACCCACCATCTATTGGCACTTGATCCGCCGCAACCTCTTGTGCAGGCTCTTGCACCGCCTTCCGCAACACAGATATGTGGAATATGTCATGCAGACCACTAAGCTCTGTTGAAAGTTTCAATCGATAAGGGGCTTCACCAACGCGCTCCAAAACCTCAAACGGTCTAAGGTATCTTGGACTTAGCTTTTTCAGTCGTCGAATCCTTGATACACCCTTGAACGGTTTGATTTTCAGGTAAACTCAATCGCCCACGGCGAACTCAACATTTTTTTGCTTGGCGTTGTAATTGTTAGCATGTCTATCTCGCGCTATCAACAGACGCTCTCTGATTGTCCGAACAATAGAAATCGCCTCCTCAATTTCCTTCCGCTTATATAACTTTGATTCGCCCGTCTCTAACTATGACATCGGAGTACGAAACTTTCTACCATATAGGGCCTCGAAGGGCGTCATTTGACTGCTTGTCTAGTAGTTGTTGTTGTAAGCGAATTCGATCATACATAAGTAATCTTCCCACTTTTTCCCGAAATTTAAGGCGCACATACGAAGCATGTCCTCCATCGTCCTGATTACCCTCTTGGTCTGACCATCCGTCTGCGGATGAAAGGTCGTACTGAACTTCAGTTTGGTACCCAACAGTTGATGTACTAGCCTCCAATCATTAGATGTGAAGTGCCCATCTCGATCACTCACGATATTATGGGGCACATTGTGCAGTCGTATTCTCCATATACAGCTTTGCTAGCTTTTCCCCTGAATCGTCCTTCCTATTCGGTATGAAGTGCGACACTTTCGTTAAACGATCTATGATCACCCAGATGGCGTCGTTTCCTTTCTGCGATCTCGGCAAACCATGCACGAAATTCATTGATATATCGTCGAACTTCCATTCCGGTATAGGCAAATACTTCAAGAATCCTCCAGGCTTCTGACATTCAGCCTTCACTAAAACGCAAGTTTGACTCTTAGTCACATAAAACGCTATGTCCTTCAATTTTGGCCACTAGAATAGCTTTTTCATGTCTTTATACATCTTCGTGCTCCCTGGGTGAATCGAGTACTTGGTATAATGAGCATCATACATTAATTTTTCCCGTATTTTACCCACCTTTGGGACGCACAAACGACTATCTTTCCACAACAGCCCATTATCGACCTTAAACTGGGCATTTGACCCTTCAAAAGACTCAATCATGTACTGTTTAATGCTGTCATCCAACTCCAAAGCCTGTCGAATCCGGTCAGAGAGGTCATATTGTACCTCTACCCAATTCAAATGTGCTTCAGCACTAGACCTCCTATCAACAAAAGTGATCTTTAAGGCCTCCAAATCTCGAACGAGACGTTCGTCATGCATCAATAACCAATTAGCCTGCGCGGGAGCCCTACGACTTAACGCATCTGCAACTGCATTACCTTTGACAAGGACATAATGTATCTTGAAGGTGTAGTCCCCAAGGAACTCTACCCACCTTCGCTGACGCATATTTAGGTCCTTATGATCCAACAAATACTTCAAGCTCTTATGATCCGTATAAATGTCGACTTTCACGCCGTATAAGTAGTGCCTCCAGAGCTTCAATGCGAATATCATTGCCGTTAACTCCAAGTCATGGACTGGATAATTCTTTTCATGCACCTTCAAATAGCGCAAACCATAAGTTATTACTTTCCCATGCTGCAACAAAACGCAGCCTAAGCTGCTGCCTGAAACGTCGATGTAGATCTCGAAGCCTTCTGTTCCACAGGCGAGCATAGAATAGGCGCCGTGGTCATACGACTTTTCAGTTCTTCGAAAGCTTGCGCGCACGCTGACGACCAAACAAACTTTTAACCCTTCCTTATCAGAGTCGTGAGAGGTAACGCTATCCGCGAGAAGTTCTTCACGAAGCGCATGTAGTAGTCCGCAAGTCCCAGAAAACTCCAGATTCTGCCACTGAAGACAACACAGGCCACTCTCGTATCGCAACTATCTTCGCTGGATCCACCGCAATACCCTCTCCACTAACGACGTGACCAAGGAATGCTACCGAAGAAAGCCAAAACTCACGCTTCGAGAACTTGGCATACAACTGACTGCTTCTCAGGGTCTCCATAACAATATGCAGATACTTTGCATGGTCAGACTCGGATTGGGAGTACACTAGAATATCGTCAATGAACACTATCACAAACCGATCCAAATACTCCTTCGATGTCATGTTCATTAGGTCCATAAACATTGATGGCGCATTTGTCAGCCCGAAAGGTATGACAGTGAACTCATAATGCCCATATCGTGTACTGAACGCCGTCTTGGGAATATGACTTTCCCTGATTCTCAACTGATAGTATCCAGATTTTAAGTCTAGCTTCGAATACCCAATCGACCCAACTAGCTGGTCGAACAGATCATTGATCCTCGGAATCAGGTACTAGTTCTTCTCTGTTAGCTTATTGAGTTTCTGATAATCGATACATAGTCATATACTTCCATCCTTCTTCTTCACGAAGAGGATCGGGGTGATCCAAGGTGACAAACTTGGTTGCACAAACCCCTACTCTATCAATTCTTGAAGTTGCGCCTTCAATTCCACCATCTCTCTCAGTGTTAAGCGGTAAAGAGACCGCAACACCGGCTTGGCACCCGACACCAACTCAATGGTTAACTCGATCTCTCTCTGAGGTGGGGCTCCAGGGAGATCTTCGGGGAACATGTCGGAAAATTTTGACACTACCGGAACACCGACCAAAACCAAGCTTGGGATTCATAACCTCTAATAAAGTTAATAACTTCGCACCCTCAAGAACTATTAACTTAGTCTCGCGTTCAGTTTTTTGTCCTAGAGTGACCCCTTAAGGTTGTAACCAACATATGCATGCTGCTCCGAGAGTCAGTCCATGTCTAAGGTCAAACCACCTACGATCTTTAATGATAATGTTTTTGTTTGGTTTGCATACACATAATCGACACAGCGAAAAGCACTAGGATGAACGAAATGAGAATGTTAGATGCTAAGGAGCAAGAAGCCCTGCAACAAACAATTCTCTCCATAACCAAGAGTAGAACAAAGCCTACTTACACAAGTCATAAGCCAGTAACTAATCATGTCATAGGTATAAAAGCTATAAACTAAACCGTACCTGTCATCTCGTCTTTTTACTTATGCCCTCCTGCCTTTTTCTTTGTCTTCAGAAGCCCACTCCAACAGTCACAGGCTATATGACCCGGCTTACCACAAGTATAACATATCATTGGATCTCGCCCAGCGGTTGCTCCAGATCCTGCCTCCTTTTCCACTGGGGTACCATTCTGATATTCTCTAGCTATATGTCTTATCTTGCCACGCATATAACAAGTAAGTGGAACTCGCCCTGCAACTGCTCCTGACTCAACTTCCTTTGTCTTCGGAGCATCACTACGACAATCTCGGGCAAGGTGTCATATCTTGCCATAAGTATGGCAAGTGCATGGAGCTTGACTAGTAGATGTTCTAAACCTCTTACTCCATCTCCTATGGTATTCAAACTTTACAGAAACTGCAGAGTTCGGTACCATGCAAACTGCGGGTAGGTTGTTCAGGCCCGAGGCTCGATCCCAGCACCAGCTTTATAAGAGGGGACTAGCACCGCCTCTCACACCCAACTGTGTTAGTCCCCTCTTATAAAGCAGGTGCTGGGATCGAGCCTCAGGCCTGAACAACCTACCCTCAATATTCCCGTATTAAATTCGGAGCCTTGCCAGAGATTTGGTTGGGGATGTTGTGTCGTTCGACTGCAGTCGGCCAGGACCCGGATTCGCAATGTGCTGCCCGGGCCTGGTTTCTAACAAAAGATGGCCAAATAGGTAAATAAACAACAAATTTTATTGCTCCAAAGAGATAAGTATTACATAGGTATGCCCCTTATTTATAGAAAACAGGGGAGGTTAGAGAGTACAATACACGATGTGGGACTAAACCTAAAACGAGCGGCTTGTGCGGTTTGTCATACATAAACCGCACACTACATAAAATATAACAATTATAAAACTTGCAGCCACTAGAGGAAGCCACCATAATCAAAGACAGACCGTCAAACAAGTCGCTAGGCCGCACATGCGGGTTGCCACCAGACCGCAGTGCGGCTATCCATCAAACCGAAGCTTTGCAATCCTCCTGACAACAAACTGCGGGCTGCCACCTGACCGCCAACACGATCAACCACCATGCACAGCAGTGGCTCTAACCAGACCACTGCGACTTCACTAGGCCACTGCGACTAGCCCATAAACCAAAGCTAAAACCTCCTGCAGAACACAGATGCGGCTTCATACAGGATACTAGACTAATCAACCAAGGAATAACTGTGGTCTCAAACCAGTCCGCTGGCCCACCAACTTAACAACACATAAAGCTAAACCGCCAGAAGGCCGACTAGACATGTCGCTGCGACTAGAATGGCTGACCGCCCGAACTGTGTTCTAACACTCCCCCTCAAGCTGGAGCATATATGTCAATCATGCCCAGCTTTTCACAAACCTATGTGAATGAAGTAGCCGGTTTCGTGAAGAAATCCGCCAGCCCTTTACTAGAAGTGACGAATGGAGTGCATATCTGATTCTTTAGAATCACTTGTCTAATAAAGTGGCAATCAACCTCGATATGCTTCGTTCTCTCATGAAAGACCGGATTCTTCGAAATGTATATAGCTGCTTTATTGTCACAGAACATTGGTAGAGGGTGATCATAACACTCTCCCAGATCTAGTAAGAGAGTCCGAAGCCACTTCAGCTCACAAGCAGTCTGAGTCATGCTTCTATACTCTGCTTCTGCACTCAACCTGACAACTACAACCTGCTTCTTACTCTTCCAACTGACTAGATTTCCTCCAACAAATGTGTAAAAACCAGATGTTGACTTTCTATCACCCTTATCATCTGCATAGCTTGCGTCAGAATAAGCCTCTACCTTTAAATGTCCCTTTTTAAAAAACAAGAGCCCTTTCCATGGTGCACCTTTCACATACTCGAGAATCTTCAGAGCAGACTACATCTGACACTCTCTGGGGGCTTGCATAAACTGACTCATTTTCCCAACCACATAGCAAATGTCTGGTCTCGTAACAGTCAGATAGATGAGTTTACCAACAAGACATTTGTAACTGGTGATATATTCAAGGAAAGGAGAAGACTCACTCCAGCATTTGCCATCTCCAACAACCATAGGAGACCAAGAAGGTTTAGCTCCAAGAAGACATGTCTCTTGTAAAAGATCCAGAGCATACTTCCTCTGTGAAAGAACGATAGAACCTTTTTTTCGAGATATCTCAATCCCCAAAAAGTACTTAGGAGACCCCATATCCTTCGTAATAAAATGCTGGAGTAGATGTTGCTTTGTCATATCAATACCTTTCCTATCATCCCCAGTAAGAAGGAAATCATCCACATATACCGCAAGAATTACCAGTTCAGATGAGGTTTTCCGAATAAACAAAGAGTGATATGCAACACTTCGAACAAACCCAACCATAAAAATAACCTCGTTAAATTTTTCAAACCAGGCTCTTGGACTCTGTTTAAGACCATATATGGCTTTCTTCAACTTACACACCTGAGACTCCCCCTGAGCAACATGAGGTTGCTCCATATAAACTGTCTCATTCAAATCCCCATAAAGAAAGGCATTCTTGATATCTAATTGATACATTTCTCAATCTCTGTTCACAGCCACAGAAAAGAGAACACAGATCGTAGTAATCCGAGCAACAGGAGAGAATGTATCAAAGAAATTCACCTCATAAGTTTGTGTAAATCCTTTGGCCACAAGACGGGTTTTTTAACGATCAACCGTATCATCAGGAAGGTACTTGATAACAAAGACCCAACGACAGCCAACCACAACAGTACTAGGAGGAGTAGGAACAAGAGACCAAGTACCCTGTTCAGTTAGAGTTTTCATCTCCTCATCCATAGCAGATTTCCAATGTGGAACAAGCTGAGCATCACGATAAGATGCAGGAAGAACATTAGCCGAGAGGGCAAAATAAAAACTTTGCGCCTACGGATACAGTCTGGTGTAAGATACCACACCAGTAAGAGGATGTTGAGTGCATGAATGAACACCTTTCCTGAGAGCAATTGGAAGATCAAGATCAGTCTTGTCTACTTGCGTAGGTTCATCCAAAGGAGGCGCAGGCAAACTAGGAACCATGTGTAGCAGCGCAACTGAGGAATCAGGTAGAGCAGGAGAGTCAGAAGAAGGGAAAATAACAGGCTCAGGACAAGGTGCAAAAATAAGAGGAGAAGAAGGGATTGAATCATCAGAAGAAGTAAGAGGAGAGGAAGGAGAAAAGAACAGAACATTCTCAAAGAAAGTGACATCAGCAGAAACATACTGCCGGCGAAGAACATGATCATAACACCTGTATCCTTTCTGAGTCGGACAATATCCCAGAAAGATACTTAATTAAGCGTGGGGACAGTTTGTCACGACTAGAAGAAGGAGAATGAACAAAAGCAGTACACCCAAAGACACGAGGAGATAAAGGAAAAGGGTTCGCATCAGGATGCAGAATAGAAAAGGGAGTCTTCCCACCAGATGACGGAACACGATTAATAAGAAAACAAGAAAGAAGAACCGCATGGCCCCAATAAGACTTGGTAACATGCATCTGAGTCAGAAGACTCCGAGCCACATCTAGCATATGGCGATTCTTTCGTTCAGCATCACCATTTTATTATGATGTATAAGGGAAAGTGGTTTGATGAACAATACCATGATCCATACAAAATGATGTAAATTGATTACTAAGATACTCCTTAGCATTATCAGATCTAAGAACTTTAATAGAAGTATTAAATTGTGTATGAATTTCATTGTAAAAAGCAGTGAAAATGGAATAAAGCTCAGAACGGTCGCGCAATAAATATAATCATGTACAACAGGAAAAACATCAATAAATATCACAAAATATAAACTACCCCCACCAACAGTTTGAGTAGGAGCAGGGCCCCATATATCAGAATGGACAATCTCAAACGGACGAGAAGAACTACGTCCTTTGCTTGCAGGAAAAGTAGAACGATGATGTTTCCCAAACTGACAAGCTTCAAAAGGAATAGAAGAATCCTCGCGAGGTAAATCAGGCAGAAGCTGATAGAGGATCCGAGGAGGAGGATGTCCAAGCCAAAGATGTCACTGAAGTAGAGAAGAGGAGGCAGAAAAGGTAGAAGAAGTATTAAGATAGAATAAGCCACCACTCTCAGTCCCAGTAGCCACCATCTCCTTGGACTGAGGAACCTGAAAGGCACAAGTAGAAACAGTAAATATCGCTTCACAGTCCAACTGTTTACAAAGAGCAGTAACAGAAAGAAGATGACATGGAAAGTTGGGAACATAGAGAGTGTCCTGAAGCTGAAAAGAGGAAGTAACATGTACAGTGCCAGACCCATGAATAGGGGACGGAGAACTATCACAATAAGAACATGAGGCAAGTGATTACTCTTAGTAAGAGAAGAAAAAAAGACGAGAATTTCCTTTCATATGATCGGTTACACCGGAGTCAATAAACCACCTACCCGTGGTAGCTAACTTGTTGAAGTGTGACCGGGCGGTCTGTCTTGGCGAGTTGGAGACCGCGCGGTCTGGCGGTCTCCCTCAGCGGTTTGGTTGCTGTGCTGTTGCTGTCTGGTGGTAGCCGTGCGGTTAGCCCTTCTGTCTAACCGCGCGGCCTGTGCGGTCTCCCCTGGCGGTCTCTCTCTCTCTCTGGTGGTAGCCGTGCGGTTAGCCCTTCTGTCTAACCGCGCGGCCTGTGCAGTTTGATCTGTATAGTCCGCTTAGTCCTGTAAATTTTTAGTCCCACATCTCTTATTTGTATTCTCTCTCCTCTCCTCCATTCTATATAAGGGAGGGCAAACCTTTGTAATAGATACCTTTTTCTGATAATAAAGTTTCAGTTATACTACTTCCGGTTTGTTTCTGTTCGTTTCTCACATGGTATCAGAGCCAGGTACCTTCTCCTCCTGTTCTCGCGGCTTGCGTCCTGTCCGCACGGCTTGCCCCTTCCTCTCGCGGCCTGTTTCCCGCGGCTTGTTTCTTCCGCCTGTTTGCTTGCGCCCTGTTCGCGCGGCCTGTTTCTGTTGCTTGCTTCTTTCTTGCGACCTGTTCTAGTCGCCGCTTCCTCCCTCTCTTCTCTTCTGTTCGCGCGGTCTGTCTGCTAGCCGCCCGACTTCTCTCCCTCTGTTTGCTTCTGCGGCTTGGTCGTGGTTTTTCTGGCCGCTGGTGTCTGACATCGTGACCACTGCAGAACTTCTTCTTCCTATCCGCGCGGATAGTTTCCTAACCGCGTGGCTTCCTGTTGTTTGCGCAGCAGATCTCTTTCTTCTTACCGCTGTGTTTTCTCTCTGTTCGCGCAAGTTCTTCCTTGTTTAGGCGGCCTTTTTGCCCTTCTTTCTTTGCCGCTCTCTCTCTTGTCCCCGCGACCTCTCTCTAAGTCGCGCGGCTTGTTCTCCTCTGTGCGGCTCTTCCTTTAGCCGCTCCTGCTTGTTAGTCGCTGCGCCCTCCTACTGAGTCGCGCGGCTTGTGCTTTCCTAACCGCGCGGCTTGTTGTGGCGGCCTAAGGCGAGTTCTTTTGTTCCTCCCTTCATGGCTTCCATATACTCCTCAGAGCCGTTCGCCTCGGTGGTCACGTCTTCTGGTAGTGCCCACGTTGTTACTCAAGGAAAATGGTTGATCGACACCGGTGCTACTAATCATATGACCGGCAATCCCCAGTGTTTTTCTCTCCTAGAAACACATGGTCGGTTTCCCCCTGTTACTCTCGCTGACGGCTCTTCATCATCGGTTCATGGGACGGGGATAGTTCATGTCACTCCGTCTCTTCGCTTGGAGGATACTCTCTACGTGCCCAAGTTCCCGTGCAACTTATTATCTGTTACCTCTCTATGCAAGCAATTACAATGTTCTGTTACTTTTACTTCTACTACTTGCTCTTTTCAGGATCCGGACTCCCAACGGACGATTGCTACTGGGACTGAGAGTGGCGGCCTATACTTTCTGGACAACATTTCCGCTTTCTCCACCTTCTCCTCCACCTCCACAGATCTTCTCCAATGGCATCTCCGCCTTGGTCATGCTCCTCCTCATCTTCTTCGTCAACTTCTGCCCCACCTTCCTCCACAAAGTCCACCGCTCAACTGTGAAGCTTGTCAGCTTGGCAAGCATCACCGCTCCTCCTTCCCTCCAAAGCACATTCGTGGATCCACCCGTCCGTTCGATCTCATCCACTCCGATATTTGGGGTCCTTCTCCTACCCTTACCGTTGGTCGGGGTAGTTCATATTTTATCACATTCATTGATGATTTCTCTCGTTGTACGTGGGTGTATCTGTTAAAAGATCGCTCCGAATTATTCTCTGTATGGACGTCATTCTATCTCATGATCAAAACTCAGTTTGATGTTTCCATTAAAGTTCTTCGCTCGGATAATGCCAAAGAATATATCAGTCATGACCTTTCTGCCTTCTGCATGCAAAATGGGATTATTCATCAAACGAGTTGTGTCTATACTTCACAACAAAATGGTGTGGCAGAACGCAAAAACCGTCACCTTCTTGATGTCGCTCGCTCCTTGATGACTCAGATGCATGTTCCTCGCTCCTATTGGGGCTATGCTGTTCTCCTTGCCTGTTACCTCATCAATCGCATTCCCTCCACCGTTCTCCACGGAAAAACCCCTTTCTCCATTTTGTATCCGGGCAAAGAGCCGTTTCATCTCCCTCTCCAAATATTTGGATGCACTGCCTTTGTGCATGCCCCTTCTGCCACTCGTGATAAGCTATCTCCTCGCTCCACCAAATGTATCTTTCTGGGGTACTCCACTACTCAGAAAGGTTATTGTTGCTTTGATCCCATCCTTCGTAAGCAGTTCGTTTCTGCTGACGTCACCTTCTTCGAGAATACCTCCTACTTCTCGGATGACTCCCCTCCTCTTCTCCCAGCCTCTGATTCTCCTGCTGTTCCCTTTATTTCCTCGACTCCCACTACGATATTCACCCCTACTCCGCCCTCGTCCACTCCTCTTGTTCCACCTCCATCTCCCGCATCTCCGCCGCCGTCGCTCTCTACTCCCGGGCCAGCTCTCTCTGCCACGGATGCTCCGGATGCCGAGGAACCTGCTGACCTGGATCTTCCTATAGCTCTTCGCAAAGGGGTGCGGACGTGTACCCAACACCCTCTTACTGCTGTTGTTTCATATGATCATCTTACCCCTTCTCGCAGGGCCTTTGCTCTAGCTATCTCCGCCACTGCCACGCCCCGCTCCTACCAGGAGGCCCTTGCTATTCCTCACTGGAAGATGGCCATGGATGAGGAAATGGCCACCCTAACAGAGCGGGGTACCTGGACTCTTGTTCCTCCTCCCTTCAGCACTGATGTTGTTGGCTGTCGCTGGGTCTTTGTGGTGAAATTTGCCCCGGATGGCACGGTGGACCGTTATAAAGCTCGCCTTGTTGCTAAGGGCTTTACTCAGACCTATGGGGTTGATTACTTTGACACCTTCTCTCCCGTGGCTCGTCTCAGCACTATACGGGTTCTTCTCTCTGTGGTGGTCAATAAGGATTGGCCGATTTCCCAGCTGGATGTCAAGAATGCCTTCCTTTATGGTGATCTTCAGGAGGCCGTCTACATGGAGCAACCTCCTGGGTATGTTGCTCAGGGGGAGACACGAGTATGCCGGCTGAAGAAGGCAATTTATGGCCTCAAGCAGAGCCCTCGAGCTTGGTTTGACAAGTTCAGCGGCATCGTGGCGGCCGTTGGTTTTGTGCGCAGCTCTGCTGATCACTCTCTATTTGTTCGCAAAACCTCCTCGGGACTGGTGGTTCTTGCAGTTTATGTTGATGACATTCTTCTCACTGGCGATGATCAGGAAGGGGTAGCCTTGACAAAGCGGCACCTTCGTCAACATCTAGTCACAAAAGACATGGGCTCTCCGAAGTATTTTTTGGGGATCGAAATCTCTCGGAAGCCCAACTCCTTAGTCCTCTCTCAGCGTAAGTATGCCCTTGATCTTTTAAAAGAAGCAGGATTGACTGGGGCTAAACCTGCCCGGTGTCCCATGGCTGTTGGAGAAGACAAAACCTGGACAGATGATTCGCCTCTTCTTTCAGATACTACGCGGTACAGGCGACTTGTTGGTAAGCTCATATACCTCACCGTGACCAGGCCCGATATTTCCTATGCTGTGGGCAAGGTGAGTCAATTCATGCAAGCACCCAGGGAGTGCCATCTACAGTCCGCCTTGCGGATCTTGGAGTACGTCAAAGCAGCCCCTGGGAAAGGATTGCTCTTTCAGAAGAATGGTCATCTGAGGGTTGAAGCATACTCAGATGCGAGTTACGCTGATGACAAAGGGGATCGCAAGTCCACCTCCGGTTTCTGCACTTTTGTTGGGGGAAATCTGGTAAGCTGGAAGAGCAAGAAGCAGTCTGTTGTCTCCAGGTCCAGTGCTGAAGCAGAGTATCGGAGTATGGCATCGACCACTTGTGAGTTAAAGTGGCTTCGGGCTCTCATGCTGGATTTAGGAGAGGTCTACAACCATCCTCTACCTATGTTCTGTGACAATAAGGCTGCTATATACATCTCCAAAAATCCAGTCTTTCATGAAAGAACCAAGCACATTGAGGTCGATTGTCATTTCATTCGTGAAGAGATTTTAAAGGAACAAATTTGCACTCCATTTGTTACTTCTGAGAAAGAGCTGGCTGACATCTTCACCAAGCCAGTATCCGCCTCGTTCCTGCATATTTGTGACAAGCTGGGCATGATCGATATATATGCTCCAGCTTGAGGGGGAGTGTTGAAGTGTGACCGGGCGGTCTGTCTTGGCGAGTTGGAGACCGCGCGGTCTGGCGGTCTCCCTCAGCGGTTTGGTTGCTGTGCTGTTGCTGTCTGGTGGTAGCCGTGCGGTTAGCCCTTCTGTCTAACCGCGCGGCCTGTGCGGTCTCCCCTGGCGGTCTCTCTCTCTCTCTGGTGGTAGCCGTGCGGTTAGCCCTTCTGTCTAACCGCGCGGCCTGTGCGGTTTGATCTGTATAGTCCGCTTAGTCCTGTAAATTTTTAGTCCCACATCTCTTATTTGTATTCTCTCTCCTCTCCTCCATTCTATATAAGGGAGGGCAAACCTTTGTAATAGATACCTTTTTCTGATAATAAAGTTTCAGTTATACTACTTCCGGTTTGTTTCTGTTCGTTTCTCACATAACTGAGCAGCACCAGAAGTAGCAAGAGCAGTAGTAGACTTTTTTGCAGAATCAGCAGAAGCAGGACGAAGATGAGGGTGTTTGACCCAACAACGATCAATTAAGTGAACAGTATTGCCACAATGAGAACAAAGAAATTTTGAATAGCCACGGCCGCCAGTACGGCCACCCCGTCTACCAGAATTATCATGACGGGCAGGATGAAAAACAATATCAGGAGAGGGAGAGGGAAGCAAAAGACGCTGGAGAAGAGTAGTAACAGCAGAAATACGGGCAGCAGTAGCATCGAGAGTCGGAGTGTCCGCCTCTCCGAGAATCTGTTGACGAATCATGTCATAGGAGTCAGGAAGACGAAGCAAGTAGCAAACTACAAGAAGCTCTTGAAAAGGTTTATGTTGTTTCGCAAGATCAGCAGAAAAAGGACGGTGTTGAAGAAGCTCAGCCCCAAGACTCTGAACTTCCTGATAAGCAGCAGCAGGAGTCATAACCGGACGGGCAAAAAGATCAGCATACAGAGTGTATATACGCGAATTCTGAGCCCCTTTAGAATATAAGGCAGTCAGATGATTCCACGCAGCTTTGACTGTTTGATCAGGTCGAATGACCGAAAGACACTAGTCAGACAAACTATTGGCTAGCCAAGTGCGGACTAAGGCATCAGAAGCATCCTAATCATATCGTAAGCAGGGGAGCCAACAGGAGGGGGTCATCAGTCAAGTGAGAGCGCTTACACTGAGAACGTAAAAAGAAGACAAAAGACACACTCCAGTCATGATAGTTTGGGTCTGTAAGCTTAGACACAGTACCCAAATTATCAGAAATAGAGACAGAAGTAGAAGAATGAGAGAGAGGAACAGAGAAAGTATCAGAAGATGACAGAGTGTCCATGAAGAAAAAGAACAAGCCGCCCAGTCAAGGAGAAAAACTGCACGGTCAGATAACAAGCAAAGAACCCGCGCGAACAGGAAAAACAAGTCGCTCGGTCTCAGTGTAAACACACTAGCAACAGAAATCGGCTACGACCCAAAGGTGGTGAAGTCGCACGAAAGGAAAGAAGAGCAGATAGCGCGCGAACAAAGCGGAAACCGTGCGACCAGAAAGAAAGAAAGGGAGGGAAGAAACCGTAAGAAGCCGGAAAAAGGAGGGTCAAAAAACCAACTCGCGCGGTTACAAAGGACAAACCGCAAAGAAGAAGAAACAATTTTGGAGCAAAGGACTTGACTCTGATACCAAGTAAAAAATGGACAAAAAGGTAAATAAACGGCAAATTTTATTGCTCCAAAAAGATAAGTATTATATAGGTATGCCCCCTTATTTATAGAAAACGAGGAGCTGAGAGAGTACAATACACGATGTAGGACTAAACCTAAGCCGAGCGGCTTGTGCGGTTAGTCATACATAAACCGCACACTACATAAAATACAACAATAATAAAACTTGCAGCCACTAGAGAAAGCCGCCATAATCAAAGACAGACCGCCAGACAAGTCGCAAGGCCGTACATGCGGGTTGCCACCAGACCGCAGTGCGGCTATCCATCAAACCGAAGCTTTGCAATCCTCCTGACAACAAACTGCGGCCTGCCACCTGACCGCCAACGCGGTCAACCACCATGCACAATAGCGGCTCTAACCAGACCGCTGCAGCTAGCCCATAAACCAAAGCTACAACCTCCTGCAGACCATGGATGCGGCTTCATACAGGAAGCTGCGGTTTCATCAGACCGCTGCGACTAATCAACCAAGGAATAGCTGCGGTCTCAAACCAGTCTGCTGGACCACCAACTTAACAGCACATAGAGCTAAACCGCCAGAAGGCCAACTAGACAAGCCGCTGCGACTCTAATGACAGAACGCCCGAACTGTGTTCTAACACTAATAACTTCAGTCATACTAATAGAAGTCGTAAATCATCTCGCAGACCGTTATAAAATTTATTAATCATAATCTGCTCGTCCTCCAATACAAACTCTGCATAGCGCCTTATTATGATAAACACGCGTAAATACTCATCAACTGAGTGCTCTCCCTGCACCAGATGCATGTCCAATTGCTGATCTGAGGCTCTTCTTATTACAGTTTGCTCCATAATACCAACATGTATTGACACCACCCCAGGGACAAGGGGACATACATGTCTCACATGATAGGCATTGATCATTACGAACACCGTTTCAGTTACTATACAGATGGTTTCAGCAGAAGGAGGGGTCACAGACACGTCATTGGGCGCACTACTCTCCGCGGAGTGTTGACGTTGCGACTACCCCACACCACTCCTAGTCACCTATAGTTGTAAGACACTCAATTGGGCGACAAACAATTTCCAAAAAGCAATCATAGGAACACGCGGGTTCCTGAAATATGTGTATTTTCATTCCTAAGTGGACATTCATGGGTTCTTTTATATTCTAACGGTAACGCACATACATGTACTCACCACCCCTTAAAAAAATTCGACCATGAATTCGAATAAGGAAGACCAACACCAGAGTCTGATACCAACTTGTAACACCCACATCCATCACAAAGCATATAACAGAAGGTCTGGTCGGGGCCCGATGCCATATAATACAGACAGACCAAGGAGTTACTAAATTGAAACCATCATCTAATAATGCATATCCTAACACAGAGTGCATTCTAGCTGAAGTAATTTAAAGGTTATAAATAGAACCCAACAACAACATGAATATCCACTACCACAACTAGGAATGTATAACAAATACACAAAAGAGTCTTGGTCTTAAGGCCATACAAGGTTTACTCAAATTAAACTATCTTGCATACATCGCCACGTAGGTCGGCCACACATGATAAATAAATAAACAAAACGGGCAATTCACTTTAGCCTACAAGGGCCAGCTTAGTTATCCTAAGGCTTCAGCCCGCTATTTCCCGCTTGGCTCAGCAGCACCTGAAAGCAACATTCCGCCGCAACGGTGGCAAACAAAAGCAACGGTCAGCATTAGCCGACCAAATTATAATGACTCCACCTCTCACTCGGGTTGGCGGTGCTCCTTCCCTGCAGGCATTAGTATAATCATATAATGACAATCAAAACGTGCAACTTAAGCACCATTCGTCACAAACGTTGGCGCAAACGCCCAACGCCCCATGCTCTCAGGGCACATTCTTGGTGCATAGGACCACAAGGGTCGCACCACCTGTAACGACCCCATCCGTTAGATGACGTATAGTAGAAGGTTCGGCCGGGGCCCCACACTATATGCCACAAACAGACGGTGAGGTCACAGGATAATACCAAACCAAATACGAATCCTAACTCAGAGCATTCTAGCGGAAGCTTTAAGTTACAACTTTGAACTCTCAACCGGAATGTCCAATATATAAAACCACATTTATATATATACCACGGAATGTACACAACCACAAGAGTTTGGCCTTAAGGCCTTACAGTTCCTCTGAACATACATCATGTTTTACAAACCTCGGCGCGCAGGCCGGCCATACATGAGTAAAAAGAGAAAACAAAACAACGCCATTCGCTTAGCCTTCCAGGGCTAGCCGCAGCAGCAGCAGCAACAGTAGTAGGGCTTCAGCCCATCACTTACCACTTGGCTCTCCAGCACCTGCACGGGAACAAACCACCCAACCAGTGGCAAACAATGCAACGGTCAGCATTCAGCTGACCCAATTATAACAATCCTACCCCTTTCTCGGGGCATGAGCATTCTTTCCTTGCAAGCATGACATCATCAAATAGCAATTATGTGCGCGCAGGCACATTCAAGCCATCACAACCATCGGCCACCCGGCCCGACAGTCCGTGCACTCAGGGCACATTTTCAGTGTACCGGAATACCAGGGTCAACACCACCGTCTACACGGTATTTGAGCATTTCAGTCTTTCCGGCGCGCGGGCCTAAGACTCTCATTAGGCGCTCCAACAAAACCTATACCAGGCTTCCAAGTCGGACGGACCTAACGCAGGTACGGATCAGCCACCCCCCGTTGCTCAAGTCGCCGAGCCACCTCGAATACGGAAGTATCCATGGCATTTTATAGGCGCGGGTCGGTTTCACCTTTCCTGTTCGGCAATCTGCCTTTTCATCGAGTTGCAGCCCAACGGCTCAACTACCCACAAAGTGGCAACACACGGCCACAAGAGTTGCCTCCAACCCTCTTCATTTCCTGGACATCGTCCAGTACTTCCTGCCGCACCAAGCAACAGGTAGGAACAAGGCATCACAAGCCATAGGCATCACAAGCCATAATCACGGAGCCTTCTCCGATATGCAAACAAGCATCACCAATCCAGATTACATCCAGATGGGCTTCACACAGCATGCCTAGAGCCGTACTCCAATTCCGGCCTCTAACAAGGGGGACTTCACATATCTACCCCAAGGGACACCACAACCCACCGCACACTCGCGGGGAAGGGCTTTCCCTATGCAATGCAGAAAAGAAGGACTTCACATGTCCAAGGAGGGAGATCGTTACCCTTGTCGATCTCTTCGGTGCCATCGAAAACTAGCCGGTGAGAAAGAACCGCAGCAGCCTTGTGAAGGCAACGCCGGCTTCGGATCACGAATCGGACCACGGGAGCTCCGCCGGTGGCTTGCTCTCCTCCTCCTTCTTCCTCTCTTCCTCTCTCTTTCTCTCTTTCTTAAGGACAAATGAAGAATGACTCTTCATCCTTACTTCTCGTAATAACCCAGCCAGGAAACCACCTGAGCCTTTGGATCAAAAGAGAGAAAACTGAACGGCCAAGATTTTCCCAAAACTTCACTTTTTGGCCGACACGGCCTGTGACACGCCCGTGTCACAGGCCGTGTACCCCTTAAGCGGTACACACAGTTTGAACCGACTGCACAACACGGGTCATCGACACGCCCGTGTCGAACCTGACACGCCCGTGTCGAACTTGAGACACGCCCGTGTCTCCTGTTACATCGAACTGCAACCAGTACACGGGTCGGAACACGGCAGCTGACACGCCCGTGTCCAGCCTGACACGCCCGTGTTCAAGGCCATGTTCAAGGCCGTGTCCGGCTCTGACTTGAATAGGCCAAATTCGCAAAATAAATCGAACACGCCCTGGGACACGCCCGTGTCCCAGGCCGTGTAACCTGACCTGCTACTCAAACTTCATGTTGAGTCTTTTGGGGTCTTTTTGGGGTGTTACAACCCTCTCCCCCTTATCAAAATTTCGTCCCGAAATTTGCACGGTAAGGAAACAAAACCCAGCAGCTATAACTCTGTTATAACAAAAATACACGGTCTACAGTTTATACAAATAACTCGGGAAACTCAGCTCGCATGGTCTGCTCTCGCTCCCATGTTAGCTCTTCACGGCCACAATTGTCCCATCGGACCTTGACCATCCCGATCACTTTGTTCCGCAACTGTTTCTCGGCTCGATCCTCGATCTGAATGGGTCTAACCCTCGTCGTTAGCCCATACTCGACCGGTACCCGATCATTCTCCACTACTTGAGCTGGATCCTTTACCGCCTTACGAAGGACTGAGATGTGAAACACATCATGTAATCCACCCAAGTCCGCTGAAAGTGCTAGTCGATAAGCAGCTTCCCCAACTCGCTCCACCACCTCAAACGGACCAAGATACCTCGGACTTAGCTTTTTCAAACGCCGAATCCTGGACACACCTTTGAAGGGTTTGATCTTCAAATATACCCAATCACCCACCGCGAACTCCACGTTCCGGTGCTTGGCATTGTAGTACTTTGCTTGACGATCTTGGGCTATCAATAGCCTCTCCCGAATAGAGCGTATGAGCAAAGTAGCTTCTTCGACTTCCTTTTTCCCATTCAGCTTCGATTCGCCTGCTTCTGCCCAAGCTAACGGTGTACGGCATTTCCGACCATACAACGCTTCGAATGGTGCCATACCAATACTCGCTTGGTAGCTATTATTATAGGCAAATTCGACGAGAAATATATAATCTTCCCATCTCTTACCAAAGTCTAGGGCGCACATGCGGAGCATGTCCTCCATCGTCCTGTTGGTTCGTTCAGTCTGGCCATCCGTTTGGGGATGAAAGGCCGTACTAAACGCCAATTTTGTACCCAACATTTGATGAACGAGCCGCCAATCATTCGATGTGAACCGCCCATCACGGTCACTAACGATGCTCCGAGGAACACCGTGCAGTCGAACAACTTGCTCCACATAAAGCTTGGCCAAGGTTTCCACTGAATCGTCTCTTCTGTTTGGAAGGAAGTGCGCCACCTTCGTCAACCGGTCCACAATCACCCAGATTGAATCATGACCGCGTTGAGATCTCGGCAATCCGTGCACGAAATCCATCGAAATATCATCGAACTTCCACTCCGGAATAGGTAACGACTTCAGAAACCCGCCAGGCTTCTGGCATTCTGCTTTCACCAACGCACAGGTAGTGCATTCAGCCACATAACGAGCCACATCTTTCTTTAGTCTGGGCCACCAGAACAGCTTTTTCATGTCCCTGTACATCTTTGTGCTCCCTGGGTGAACTGAGTACTTTGCAAAGTGAGCTTCGTACATCAACTCTTCCCTCAGTTTACCCACACTTGGGACGCACACTCGACCATTTCTCCGTAATAACCCGTTATCCCAAGAGAATTGGTCATCCGGCCCATCTTTAGCATAGCGCTGGAGACTTTCATCAAGCTCTGTTGCTCGCCGAACTCTGTCCGTAAGGTCATATTGCACCTCCGTCCAGTTCAAGCACGCATCGGTTGACGCACCCTTGTCAACACATGATATCTCCATTGCTTCCAATTCTTGGATCAAACGCTGATCATGCCTCTGCAACCAGCTTGCCCGTACCAGAGTCTTCCGACTCAAAGCATCAGCGACCACATTTCCCTTCCCGGGGGTATAGTGAATCTCGAAGGTGTAGTCCCCGAGGAACTCCATCCATCTTCGTTGTCGCATATTCAGATCCTTCTGATCCAACAAATACTTTAGGCTCTTGTGATCCGTATAGATATCCACTTTGACGCCATATAGATAGTGCCGCCACAACTTGAGCGCAAAGATTACCGCCGCCAACTCCAAATCATGGACAGGGTAGTTCCGCTCATGCACTTTCAACTGACGCGAGCCATAAGCAATCACTTTCCCAAACTGCAGAAGAACGCAGCCTAAGCCGCTCCCAGATGCATCACTATAGATCTCATACCCATCGGTACCACATGGCGATGTCAACACCGGCGCCGTGGTCAAACGACTCTTCAAGTCTTCAAAAGCTCGCCCGCACTCCGGCGTCCAAATGAACTTTTGATCTTTTCTCGTCAGCGTGGTGAGAGGTAAAGCAATCCGTGAGAAGTTTTCCACAAACCGTCTATAGTAGCCCGCAAGTCCAAGGAAGCTCCTGACCTCGGCCACTGAAGACATCACTGGCCAATCTCGGATGGCACTTATCTTCAACGGATCCACCGCGATACCCTCTCCGCTTACCGCATGGCCTAAAAAGGCTACTGAAGAGAGCCAGAACTCACACTTTGAGAACTTGGCAAAGAGCTTATTCCTCCGCAGGGTATGCAAGACCAACCGCAAATGGTTTGCGTGATCCCCTTCCGACTGAGAGTATACTAATATGTCATCGATAAACACAATAACAAACCAATCCAAATACTCTCGGAACGTTCGATGCATTAGGTCCATAAATACCGAAGGCGCATTACATAGGCCAAACGGCATTACCGTGAACTCATAATGACCGTAGCGTGTTCCAAACGCTGTCTTGGGAATGTCACCTTCCCGAATCCTTAGCTGATAATATCCCGATTTTAGATCCAACTTGGAATAGACCGTTGATCCCGCCAGCTGATCAAAGAGGTCATCAATCCTCGGAATCGGATATTTGTTTTTCTCCGTCAGCTTATTCAACTCGCGGTAGTCAATACACAACCGTAAGCTACCGTCTTTCTTTTTCACAAAGAGAACAGGCGCGCTCCAAGGTGACATACTTGGGCGTATATATCCCTGCTCCAATAACTCTTGCAATTGGACTTTCAACTCAGCCATCTCTTTTGGCGTGACGCGATATGGAGAGCGGGCCACAGGTTTCGCACCTGGCACCAACTCAATAGAGAAGTCAATCTCCCGCTGGGGTGGTAACCCAGGAAGATCTTTAGGAAACACGTCGGCAAACTCTGACACAACTGGCACTTCACCGACACTGGCCTTTGGCTCAACAGCCTGAATTAGCGTGAAGAATAACTCCGCGCCCTTCCGCACAGCATTGACGACTTGGAGTGCAGACAACAGAGTCCCGCCAACTCCTCGCATACCAGCGAACTTCGTCACAAGCCCGGTATTCTGGCCCAGTGTAATCTCTTTGGAGTTGCAATCAATAAAGGCACGCTACTCCGAGAGCCAGTCCATACCAAAGATCACATCAAACTCCGATAACGGTAGCACAGCTGCACTCAAACCGAAATCCCGACTTCCTATTTGCACATCCACATCGCAAGCCCTATCCGCAAGCATCACACAGCCATTCGGCAATAGCACCCTTGTACTATCCACCGTCACATGACTTGGTACCCCAATGCGAGATACAAAATCCTCAGACAGAAAAGAATGCGAAGCACCCGTATCAAACAGGGCTCTCGCTAAATTATTCCGAATCAGGACAAAGCCTGCAGCACACACACATCATGCACAAGCTAAACAAAACCAAAACCAAAAGCACAGCAAGTAAACTAAATCAACTCGTACCTGTGACGACGTCACTTTGCTTAATCGCTTCCTGTTGGCCAAGTTGATAGATTCGGGGCTGCGCCTGGGAAGCAGAGGAATCCACCACCGCTTTGCCCTTCTCAGCATACGACGCACCCGTCTTCTTTTCCCCTTTGGGCTGCACAACCCGACAGTCACGAGCAATATGCCCCACCCGGCCACAGTTATAGCATGTACGAGCATTCGGCCTTGATGTCGCTCCCGACACAACGGTCGTAGTCACTTGCCCCGATGGCTTGGACCTCTTGCCCCCTTTCTTCTGGCAAGCGCAGCCGGCGGTAGTGCCAGTTCGTGTTGATGTAAGACCCGAGCCGGTTGAGGCTGTAGATCCACGAGCAGCTGACCGACAGTTGAAGCAATTCATGAGCTTCAGTCCTCCTACGTTTGCGGGAATGGGATCCCCAACGCAGGCGGAAGATTGGTTATCGCGTGTCAAGAGGATAATGACAGCGATCAGGGCGGAGGAAACTCTCAAGGTCACCTTAGCCACCTTCATGCTTGAAGGGGAGGCGCGGTTGTGGTGGGACGAGGTTGAGCTACACCATTTGGCGGGCAGGCAATTAACACAAGTGTCGATTGAGGAGTTCTCTCGATTATTTCTGGCGAAACATGTCCCAGCGGCGCAACGTATTGCTATGGAAAATGAGTTCCAACGGTTAAAGCAAGGGGACGATAGTGTGGATATCTACTTGCACGAGTTTACCAGGTTGGGACGATGTGCGGGAACAATCTTCGCGGACGACCAAAGGAAAACGAATCGGTTCTATGAAGGATTGCGGGATGAGTTACGATTCCTGCTTTCGAGTTCTGTGAGCCAAGGATTTCAGGCGTTGGTTGATACTGCGTGCGCGTTGGAGAAGGACATGAGGCGAGTGCAAGGGAATAAGGGCTTGGTGGTGCCTAAGCCAGAGTTTCAAGCACCTCGCCCAGGCAAGTCGTTTTACCAGAAGAAAGGGGGCAAGAGGTCCAAGCCATCGGGGCAAGTGACTACGACCGTTGTGTCGGGAGCGACATCAAGGCCGGATGCTCGTACATGCTATAACTGTGGCCGGGTGGGGCATATTGCTCGTGACTGTCGGGTTGTGCAGCCCAAAGGGGAAAAGAAGACGGGTGCGTCGTATGCTGAGAAGGGCAAAGCGGTGGTGGATTACTCTGCTTCCCAGGCGCAGCCCCGAATCTATCAACTTGGCCAACAGGAAGCGATTAAGCAAAGTGACGTCGTCACAGGTACGAGTTGATTTAGTTTACTTGCTGTGCTTTTGGTTTTGGTTTTGTTTAGCTTGTGCATGATGTGTGTGTGCTGCAGGCTTTGTCCTGATTCGGAATAATTTAGCGAGAGCCCTGTTTGATACGGGTGCTTCGCATTCTTTTCTGTCTGAGGATTTCGTATCTCGCATTGGGGTACCAAGTCATGTGACGGTGGATAGTACAAGGGTGCTATTGCCGAATGGCTGTGTGATGCATGCGGATAGGGCTTGCGATGTGGATGTGCAAATAGGAAGTCGGGATTTCGGTTTGAGTGCAGTTGTGCTACCGTTATCGGAGTTTGAAGTTGGTGGTGTCTAAGCCAGAGTTTCAAGCACCTCGCCCAGGCAAGTCGTTTTACCTTTGAACTCTCAACCGGAATGTCCAATATATAAAACCACATTTATATATATACCACGGAATGTACACAACCACAAGAGTTTGGCCTTAAGGCCTTACAGTTCCTCTGAACATACATCATGTTTTACAAACCTCGGCGCGCAGGCCGGCCATACATGAGTAAAAAGAGAAAACAAAACAATGCCATTCGCTTAGCCTTCCAGGGCTAGCCGTAGCAGCAGCAGCAACAGTAGTAGGGCTTCAGCCCATCACTTATCACTTGGCTCTCCAGCACCTGCACGGGAACAAACCACCCAACCGGTGGCAAACAATGCAACGGTCAGCATTCAGCTGACCCAATTATAACAATCCTACCCCTTTCTCGGGGCATGAGCATTCTTTCCTTGCAAGCATGGCATCATCAAATAGCAATTATGTGCGCGCAGGCACATTCAAGCCATCACAACCATCGGCCACCCGGCCCGACAGTCCGTGCACTCAGGGCACATTTTCGGTGTACCGGAATACCAGGGTCAACACCACCGTCTACACGGTATTTGAGCATTTCAGTCTTTCCGGCGCGCGGGCCTAAGACTCTCATTAGGCGCTCCAACAAAACCTATACCAGGCTTCCAAGTCGGACGGACCTAACGCAGGTACGGATCAGCCACCCCCCATTGCTCAAGTCGCCGAGCCACCTCGAATACGGAAGTATCCATGGCATTTTATAGGCGCGGGTCGGTTTCACCTTTCCTGTTCGGCAATCTGCCTTTTCATCGAGTTGCAGCCCAACGGCTCAACTACCCACAAAGTGGCAACACACGGCCACAAGAGTTGCCTCCAACCCTCTTCATTTCCTGGACATCGTCCAGTACTTCCTGCCGCACCAAGCAACAGGTAGGAACAAGGCATCACAAGTCATAGGCATCACAAGCCATAATCACGGAGCCTTCTCCGATATGCAAACAAGCATCACCAATCCAGATTACATCCAGATGGGCTTCACACAGCATGCCTAGAGCCGTACTCCAATTCCGGCCTCTAACAAGGGGGACTTCACATATTTACCCCAAGGGACACCACAACCCACCGCACACTCGCGGGGAAGGGCTTTCCCTATGCAATGCAGAAAAGAAGGACTTCACATGTCCAAGGAGGGAGATCGTTACCCTTGTCGATCTCTTCGGTGCCATCGAAAACTAGCCGGTGAGAAAGAACCGCAGCAGCCTTGTGAAGGCAACGCCGGCTTCGGATCACGAATCGGACCACGGGAGCTCCGCCGGTGGCTTGCTCTCCTCCTCCTTCTTCCTCTCTTCCTCTCTCTTTCTCTCTTTCTTAAGGACAAATGAAGAATGACTCTTCATCCTTACTTCTCGTAATAACCCAGCCAGGAAACCACCTGAGCCTTTGGATCAAAAGAGAGAAAACTGAACGACCAAGATTTTCCCAAAACTTCACTTTTTGGCCGACACGGCCTGTGACACGCCCGTGTCACAGGCCGTGTACCCCTTAAGCGGTACACACAGTTTGAACCGACTGCACAACACGGGTCATCGACACGCCCGTGTCGAACCTGACACGCCCGTGTCGAACTTGAGACACGCCCGTGTCTCCTGTTACATCGAGCTACAACCAGTACACGGGTCGGAACACGGCAGCTGACACGCCCGTGTCCAGCCTGACACGCCCGTGTTCAAGGCCGTGTTCAAGGCCGTGTCCGGCTCTGACTTGAATAGGCCAAATTCGCAAAATAAATCGAACACGCCCTGGGACACACCCGTGTCCCAGGCCGTGTACACCCGACACGCCCTGGGACACGCCCGTGTCCCAGGCCGTGTAACCTGACCTGCTACTCAAACTTCATGTTGAGTCTTTTGGGGTCTTTTTGGGGTGTTACACCACCATTCTCTGTGACGGTCAATAATGTTTGAGCTTTCAGTCTCACAAGGGCCAAGGCCAGAGACAACGCCCTAGTGCTACGACAAGTCATGTGTTTTACACATTAATCACTCCAAGTCAACCGACGAAGGGGAGGGTACAGTTCAGCCATATCCCATGCTCAAGTCGTCTGACACGCAGGCTCGACGCGGGTCAGCATCCCCTTTCCCTTTTCTGCATGATCCATAACTCTATAAGGATCCTAGGCTAGCTCTCATGGCTACCAAAGCTAAGCAATTCAAGCTCACGCTCCACAAACTGGCCCTCAGGTCTTCGAGAGACAGGCCATCACGGCCTCCAGGTATCACAAGACAGGCCACACAAAATAGCCCACAGGTCTCCCAGAGACAGGCTTCAGTAAACTACCACAAGGTTTTCAAGAAACATGCCTCAACAAATAATACAATGCTCATTGGGAGCTACCGTCGGCGGTAATGCTATCACTACGCGGTATGGGGATAGACTATCGATTCTCCCCCCAAATCAGGTGTCTTCCTGGAGTCTACATCTAGTACTCTCAACAAAGCCACCTGCACACCCCGCGAATCCGAAATTTACGCGATAACCACGAAGTCTTCTCCGGCATACAAAAAAATACAAACATCACCAATCCAGACCAACTTGTCTGGATGGGCTTCACATAGCATGCCTATTCCGTACTTCGATTCCGGATCTAAATGCAAAACTAATGGGGATACATGGATCTACCCGTCGGGAGAACCGCATTCACGTGTTCATAGAGTGTCTACCCTCTAATGCCAAAAGAAAGGACTTCACATTTCCAAGGAAGAGGATCGTTACCCTTAAAGTCCTCTTTGGCTCCATGGGAGAAATCTAGACGGTTGAAATCGACCGATCCGGCCTTGCCTCTGTAGATCCGAACTCGCTTTGCGAATCCGAACTCTGAATCTCGAATGGCTGCGTAAACTCCCCTTTCCGGCACTGCTGCTCCTCCTTCAGAAATCCAGGCCAAGTTCTCAAACTCCAAAGTAATGAAGTGAAACGGTCGAACCAACATTATAAACTGAGCTACCTCCGTGCGGTAACTAGCTATCGCCGCGCGGTACTATTATTCAACGCCTCATTTTGTGTGTAACCGCACAAGCCCTCCAATCACAGGTCGACACGTGGCTACGCAGTTACAAAATTGCTAACGCCACACGATAGGTAAATACCGCCAAGCGGTACCTGGCATCGGTTACGAAACGACCACCCACGCGTCGCGCGGTAACAACCCGAGAACTCTGTCAATTTAATTGACCATGCTACCACGAGCGATAATACTACCGCTGGGCGGTAGCTCAACTCGACGCTCTTGACGCTCTCAACGCTCTCAATGCCTGCTATCGCCTCGCGATAATCCGCTATCACCGCGCAATAGCACTCGGCGCCAGTTGAGTCCTCTCAACGCATGACGCTACCGCCATACGGTATCTGCTACCGCCGGGCAGTAACCAAGGCGTTAAGTCTACTCACCTTACTTGGCGCTCTCGACGACTGGCGTTACCGCGACGCGGTATTGTCGTACCGCCGGGCGGTACTCTCTTTTCCTGCCTACAGAAATTTGGGGTGTTACACCTGCATTGTCAAGGAAGCACTGAAGTTAGAAGGGTACCGCCTCCAGAATATGGAAGGGGAATCCTTAAGTCACACCTGAAGAGGAGATGATCTGAAATGTTTTTATCCCAAAAATGTTGTAAATAAAAAAGTATTTGCTTATTGACTGTCTCTTTTTCAAGTGTCTTTCACTGTTGAGCAAGGTGTGCAGCTTAGGAGAGTTTAGCCCTGAGAAGATCCCTATAACCAGGCTCCGACTTGCTGGTAGGGTCAGAAGTCACTCGGTGGCAGTTGGTTGAAATTAAGCCACGAGAAGATCTCGTTGTACAGGCTTCCACTAGTTGGCAGGACCGGAAGTCACTCGGTTGAAGTTTATATCCAAGAAGATCCCGGTGACTAGGCTCTCACTAGCTAGCAGGGCCGGAAGTCACTCAGAGGTAATTGGTTGAAGTTTAGACTCGAGAAGATCCCGCTGTCCAGGCTCCCACTAGCCGGCAGGGCCAAAAGTCACTCAGAGGTAATTTGTTGAAGTTTAGCCTCGAAAAGATTCCGCCGACCAGGCTCCCACTAGCTGGCAGGGCCGGAAATCAATTAGAGGTAATTTATTGAAGTTTAGCCCTGAGAAGATTCCGCTGGCCAGGCTATCACTAGTTGGCAGGACCAGAAGTCACTCGGTGGTAGTTGGTTGAAGCTTAACCCCGATAAGATCCCGCTGTCCAGGCTCCCACTAGTTAGCAGGGCTAGAAGTCACTCGGTTGAAGTTGGTTAAAGTTTAGCCTCGAGAAGATCTCGCTGTCTAGACTCCCACTAGCTGGCAGGGTCGTAAGTCACTTGGAAGCAGGGGAAAGAGTTTGAAAACACTATCTATGATATTACCAACTAGCTAGGGGAGGAAGTCGCTTGGCGACGGGATAAGGATGGACAGTGGAGTCACTCCAAGTTGGGTCTCTCCACTTAGGCGCTCGCCAGCCTTACGAAGTGCTAGCATCAAATCTGTCGCCAAGTTAGAGGGTGAGCCAGACCTAACTTTTCGCTCATGCTAAGTCTCTAGGGAGGCGAGAGCAGGCGACCACCAAATAAGCGAGTGTGTCGGGTACGCGAGCCGGTCTAACCATGCCACACGCTAACCTATCGAGTTTTGTCTTGGAATAATCACGCCACTAGTATGGCAGAGAGGGACGGGTGTGACATGATAAAAAAGCACACTAGCGAAACAAAAGATAAATATATATATAGAGAGAGAACAGAGAAGATCAATGACAAGACTAGAAATTAAGTGTTTGTATTGAATAAAAATTCGTTTACAAGGAGACCGCCTCACAGGCAAGTGAACAAGCAAAATAAGAACTAATTATTACAAGGCAAGAAGAAAGAATAAACAAAATAGTCCCTCCATAGTCAGCTTCTCCCGTTTATTCATCCTGGACGTCCTCCACCTCGTCAAAGAGCGAGTCAAATTCATCATCCTCCTCGTCTGGAACGGGGACGGGAATGAACAGCTTGGGGACGAGCTCCTTGGCAGTGACCTTCTTGCAGTCAGGAGTCAGCACTTGGAGATCCCGCATCATCTGGAGCGTGTGGTCGGCAGCCTTGATGGAGGTGTACCTCATCATTTCATTGACCTCCGCCTCGCTGTACATCCGCGGCTTTTTTCCTTGACTGTTGGACTCGCCGCGAGCCGGAGGAAGGATGGCTTCAACCAGGCGAGTGATCTCGGACTTGAGTTGTTTGTTCTGCCCCTCCAGCTCGGCAACCTGTGCGCGCATTTGGTCGGCGGTGTGAGTGTCCAGCAAAAATCAGAAGGTTAGAAAAAGGGAAAGAGAAATGATGTGGAGGAATAACCGAGCCGACACTTACCGCCCCGTCGGAGTTCCTTTCAAGGAGGCCCTCGACTATCTCGAGCTTCCGCTTCAAATCTGCCATCATATCCTCTGCGCGAGCTCGCGCCTCTTCATCATTGGACCACTGATGGCTGAGGGAAAAGTCACGACGGACATCCATATGCACGAGCTCCAGAGAACGTATTTGAGTGTGCGTGATCTTGTGGGTGAGCTTCTGCATGGACATGTCATCGTAGGCCTTTGTGTTCTCGTGCCCGTAGAGCCCGAAGCCGAGGGCGAAGGCATCCCCGCTCGGTGGTCTGTGCTCTGACCAGGTAGGAAGAAGCGAGGAGACTGATATCCTGTTGGCCTCCTCGTCCCACAGCACCATCGGCTCGCTGGCGCGGCCCTTCACCCTCCCGCCTAGGCCGAAGTTGTGGTGCGCGCTCAGCGGCTCCACCTTGCGAACCTCGGGCTCCGTCCCGGAAGGAGATGCGAGGGCATTGCCCTCGCCCTGACCCTCCTCCGGAAGGTCCCTCTGGACCTGCTTGCCCCTGG
The DNA here is from genome assembly GCA_039513925.1 of Platanthera zijinensis. Classification (NCBI taxonomy): domain Eukaryota; kingdom Viridiplantae; phylum Streptophyta; class Magnoliopsida; order Asparagales; family Orchidaceae; genus Platanthera; species Platanthera zijinensis. The sequence goes on along the minus strand of CM077082.1, from coordinate 22,357,230 downwards.
ACACCACCAACATTTTTAGCAGCTTGCCCGAAAGCGTGGGGCGAGCCGAGTCGAAGTCGGTGGGTGCTTTGCGCTTCTTGCTGCTGGAGGGAGAGGATGTCTCTGGCTCTCTCCTGCACCCCGTTGCTGCTGACCTCTGTTGGGCGAGTGGGTCGGCGTCTAGCTCGGAATCCACGAATGGCGGGTGCTCTAGGATTAATCTCTCCCTTGTAGAGAGTTAGTATTATCAAAAATATTCATCATATGCGAGATCGGGGCGAAGCGAGAGGGGAACGTACCTTCACTCCGGAGAACTGGAGGGAGAAGGTTGAGTCCCCTTCTCACGAAGGAGACCTCGAAGTCTTTATGGAGGAAGAATTAGTGGAGGCAGGCGTCGTCGCCTGACACGTCAGAAGCTCGATAGGTCTCCTCGCTCCGTTGAATTGGCGAGTAGGGGATATTTTCGAGGTCCCCTCGGATGAAGACAAACTTCATGACCCAGTGGTGGTTTTTGTTGGCTGTCTCGCGCACCTTGAACTGCGAGCCGACAAAGAAGGCTACACCGTCGTTGGTGGCCCGGTAGTTGAAGAGCTTCAAGAAGACGGTGAGATTGAACTCAATCCGCTCTTTGTGGAGGTAGCTCGTGAAGGCCACCAACATGGCGATCGCGTTGGGGTTGAGCTGCGCGGGCACGACCCCAAAATACTTCAGTACTTGGCGGACCTCTGGCCAGAGAGGGAGCCACAGCCCCACCTCGAAGTGCGAGGTGAGGAAGGCGAGTTCGTCCGCAAGGAACGTGTTTATTGCCTCGCCCCTTTTCGGTCGTTGAAGAGTCACGTAGTCGGCCATGAAGGCGAGGTGCTCCTCCTCTGTTAGGTTACCGTCAAAGAAGGGGTACACGACAAACTATCTCGCACATTTCGACCTCCCGTACGCATCAGCTCTCACCTTACCCATCTTTGGGAAGACTAAGGAGCGAGTGCTAAAGGCGAGCGGTTAGAGGTCAAGGGAGTTGCATGGATAATAAATGTGATGGGGAAGAGTAGGTGAGGGGTCTTATTTATAGAAAAGTACGCGAGGAGTCTAGGGCAACATGGGACCTTCACTCGTGACCACTCGCCAACCTCGTCGCCGATCCTCCTAAACTTATCCTACCACCGAGCGAGCCAAACTAGAATTTATATCGCAAAATATCAACCTGAAGATTCAAAGATTTGGCATCCCCGCGAGTCAAGCACACAAATTATTACGTCAATCACTACATACATAATTACATGTGCAAGTTCGGGGAATGTTCCCAAGCACATAAAGGAAAGAGAATTAACAGAAGCAAGGGTCGGCCCGCGGGGGGACTGAAGGGCGAGTGTTGAAACCGAAATATCGGTATCTGTGGAGTTCGGGGTCCCAAAAAAGTTGTGACCTCACACTTACTACACTCAGAAGAATGTCACAGACCAAAGGCTCAGGAAACTAAGAACAGACCCTCGGCTCTAGCGTGGAGGTCCCACCACACACTTGGAAGGTCACAAGAGCACTTCCCCTCCCTCACCAATAGCTGAGCTGGGTACCTTGGAGAGCTCTTAGACTCTACCAAGAAGAAGCCTAAGGAGAAGGAGGCAAAAAATCATCCTCTCCAAAGATACCCAAGAGGGTCTATTTATAGTTTTCCCAAACCTATGGACCAAAAGCTCAGAAATACTCCTAAGACAAATAGGTCCTGGGCCAATATAAAACATCCACACCGGGAAGTAAAGAGGTAATTCCACCCCGGGGGCACAACGGTAAAAGCATGGCCAAAAGAGGTTCAGGGGTGAACGGAGGCTAAACCATGCCCCTTACCTTCCCTGGACACCTGAGGCGAGTGGGGGTTAAACCACTCCACTCCTCCTTAGCCTTGGGACCGGGCGAGCCCCGCAGAAGAACCGGGAGCTGGGGGTAAGACCCTAACTCGCCCCGCAAGATTGGGCGCTTTGGTGACCTGGGCGAGAACTTGGCCGCCAGCCGGTCTCGCCCCGCACAGGGTTAGGGTACAGGGGGCGAGACCCTGGCCGTCGGCCAGTCTCTCCCCCCCCCCCCCCCCCGCGCATAGGGCTAGGGTGCAGGTTCGAGACCCTGGCCGTCGGCCGGTCTCCCCCCGCACATGGCTAGGGGTGCAGGCGAGACCCTGCCTGCTGGTCGGTGTCACCCCGCATAGGGCTAGGGTGCATGGGTCGAGACCCTGGCCGCCGGCTGGTCTCGCCCCGCACAGGGCTAGGGGTGCAGGGGGCGAGACCCTGGTCGCCAGCCGGTCTTGCCCCGCACAGGGCTAGGGGGGCAGGGGGCGAGACCCTGGTCGCCAGCCGGTCTCGCCCCGCACAGGGCTAGGGTGCAGGGGGCGATACCCTGGCCTCCGACCGGTCCTACTGCTCCCACCTCACACCTTAGCAAGCCGGGGCGGGTGTTGGCCAACTCGTCGCACCCGCCCCCCTAAAAGGGGCCAGGGGGAGGCATATTTTTCCTCCCCATACTAGTATATCCTGCAGATCCACCAAAATTGGCCTCTAGGAGTGCAAAACTTCCAAAAAGCTTAAAAACGCGGAGCAAGTCTCACGTCTTGTTTGGGGGCCCTCTTTTCGCAAATACGGGGTTGTACATCGAGCACCGGTAGGCTTAGAACGGGAGCCATTTCCACCTTCCCCGGCCTTGCGCCCACGTCCTCTGTGGTCGGCGAATTATTGAACTCGCGGACTGTCTCGAGGTCTCGGTGCACGTGGACCATGTTCTCCTCAATTATGAGAGGCCCGGGAAGGTCATCTCTCCTCCTGTTCCTCATCTCACCTTGTCAGTCAGCCTTACGTAACCTTGTTTGAGCTCGCGTAGACGCTGCTCGTCAGCGACCCTCTCCTGAAGTTCTCGTAGCATGAACCCATATTTCCCGAAGAGCTTCGCCACCCGCCCCTTCATTTCGGCAGGGTTGCTTGGGTCGTCTAGGAAATCTTTGAGAGAGTTGGTGGAAGGGGGTGGCGAGAAAAACTCTTACTCAGAAGATTCTTTGGCCTCAGAGCTCCCGAGAAGACCTGAGGCGGTTGAAATGTTGGAAGACAGATCAAGCTTGGTAGGGGAGCGAGTGTTACAACTTACCATGCGAGGAGGAGGCCCAGAGGTGGTGGTGCTGGTAGGATGAGCTTGGTTGCCCGTGGAAGGGTTGGCCATGAGAAAAGACAAGTGCCTTTCCATGACCCGATCGGAAGAGGCCGGGAGCAGGGAGCATAACGAAGGGGGGAATTGGGACGTCTGCGAAGTCCATCGCTGGAGCAGGGTTAGGAGTGAGATCGAGTGCGAGCTTGCGTACCGGCGACCTCAGCGGCAGCGAGCCCAGGCCGGTAGTTCTAAACGGGGAAGCTGCGACAAAGCGACACAGGTGAGTTAGATGACAAAATGGAATAAGAAGAAAGAAGGATTACCGGGGGTTCTCACAGGACCATCGGTGGTGGTCCGAGGAGGCGCGCCTAGGAGGAGGGGGTTGCCTTGGATCAGTGGGAGACTTGCATCGCCACGGGATAAAGCATTCAGGTAGGATGGAATCATGTCGACACCTCCTCCAGAATGGTCACCCTGTAAGCATACCTATGATGGTCAATTCACAGCCGACCATTTTGCGTTACAGAGGCGAGTGAAATTCTTTTGACCTGAGTTGAAGAGTGGAGTGCGTGCCCAGGGCCGTCCATGAAAGGCAGAACATTGAGAGGATGCTCGTTGGCCGTTCAGTCGGGCCTCGCTTTTTTTGAGGACTTGTGCTTCAGCTGTTTGTTGGGGGACCAGTGAGTGAGCCAAGACATGAGTTCAATCATATTGGATGAATGCAGCTCCCTAACCTTGGTGAGACGATCTTGGAATTCCTTAGAGAGAGGCATGACGTGATCAATAAAAGTAGAGGGGAGGGTAATGGTATGTTGTATTCCCCTGTGAATGACGTGTATATATAGCGCCTTGTGGAGCTCACCATTAGATTCCCTCACGATTAGCCACCACTCGTTGAACCACCCGCGGTTGAACATTTCTTTCCGAGCTTGGAACAATCTCGCAAAGAGCAGAGATTGTGTACAACCCCGTGTTCACCGAGTGGATCCCTTAGAAGGAAAACCAAGACAAGGAGAACATTTTTAAGGTTGCGGCGAGTCGGACAGGCGAGTGGGGAAGGAACTTCACATCTCGTGTGGGGTTAGGCGGTCAGTCGCAGGGGGCGAGTGGACCACGTTGACTCACACTCGCCCCAGGGTCTTGCCAAGGGTAGGGGAGTGGGAAATCCGGGCCAGCACTCGCCCTCGGCCTCGGGGAAGTAGCGAGTGCCAGCCACATCAGGCGCTCGCCACCCCAGACGAGTGGTATTCACACGAACCACTCGCCCAACAGTATTTTTACGGGTGTTTTTTCTCCTAATTTAGAACATTGGCCATTTGCTTGACTAGCCACCATAATTGATAACACTGCCCATAAGACTACTTAAAGAGCAAATTTGTGAATCTTGAACCTTTATATATGTTTCTCTTATATTGGCGACGTTTCTCCTACAAAGTGCAGCTGTCATGGACATACTCTTTTCTTTCTAATATTACCACATTCTTTGATATATATTAAAAATAAAAAGGAATATATTATTTAACATGTTCAATGAGAATATGTATATTGACTATGAAATGAATCCTCCTTTTTTTTAGTTACAAATAGAGTTGCTCTCCATTCTTCTTTAGGTTCGCCGTGAGTCTCGGCCAAATCTAACGAATGATTGACCCGTTATTTTGGCATAAAAAAGTTCCGGGAGGATGAAGGTAGAGGTTTGTCGTCGGCGAGAAAGGGCATGACGCTTCATGTGCTAGCCAATTTAGGCGGCGGCGTGGAACTGAACTTCTTACATAACGTTGATCCAAGTCAATCCGGCTTGATCTAGTTTGGTGTGATGAGCACCGATTGTCGGGGTTAAATACAGATCTAGCAAATTTGGCATCCTTGGTAACTTTTAATAGAAATGTTTGTAAATTTTAATAGTAACAAAACAATGTTCAAAATAAAGGTATTATGTTTCGTCGCTCGTAGTTTTTTGGGAGAGATACGACAGTCGCTTGGCCATCTTCAAGAGGTGACATGCCGGCTGTGATATAGATGGATTTCGTGACATTACTGTTGTTTCTTCTTATCATTGTTGTTAAAGCGAGACTATTCTAGGTAAATTACCACCAAATTGAGAAGCGGGACCAACTTTGCACACGCGTCGCTCTCTACCTCATCAATTTGTGAGGTAGGATGCATGATTAATGAGTGGGACCTGATCTAGAGATATAGCCCCATTAGATATATTAAATAATGTCCGTACGTGTCGAGTCCGACTCGGAACGGGTTATTGGGTTCGTGTCGCTCTAGGACTAGACTCTACGCTGGAGGTACTATATATATATATATATATATATATATATTCCAAACTTGATATGAATATGTAGAATACTTTGAACGGAGCCTTCCAACAAGCCCCCATTAAGTGCGAGCTTGGTTGTATGTATATACGCTTTATAGGTGCACCAAGTTGTATTATTTGTATTCTTTATATTCAAAATAGGCCTTGTGCCTATATTGATGGTTGAGTTATTGGGAGTGCCCCTCATGTATTTGGATCCAATTTAGGCTACATTAATGCTCTAATTATATTTGATTGTTGGTGATAATAATTAAGATTTTAACTTATTCTATCAAAATAATTGAATTCATATTCATTCTTAATTTAAAGTAATTGTATGATTTATCAAGCATAAACTTATGATTATTTGTTGTGGTGGCTTTAATATATATGCTAGATAAAAGAGGGGTTTTAAGGGTTATATTTTTTCTTAAAATTAGTACAAAATTTTAAGAAGAGTCAATGCTATTGAAGAAGTTCGCACTCTTTTATAATATTACTATCATTAATAGAGAGTGCTATATAAGATGAATTTTGAAATCAAAATTTAGGGCTTGTGAAAACAAATCCATTTTTAATATTTCTTCCTAATATTTTAAGAAAAAGGCAAAATTGCTTTATTAGTCCCTATATCCAAGTACTTCAAGAAATTGGTCCCTTTTTTTTTTGCTTATTTTAATTATCAAAAAATTTGATTATAATAAAAAATGTTCATTATCTAAGAGAAGTTGCTGGATGATTGATTGGTTGATATACAACTTGAATTACAAAAAGAAATTGAAGATAGATTTATAAAAAGACGCATTTTGCATATTTTATGCTCGGTTTGGCGCGGAATTTTCCCTCCGATGAGTTTGGAAAAAAAGTCATTGTTATAGAATGTATGTATGGCGTGACCTATTATGGCCGTCAACAAGAAAAGAAAACTAGTTTTGAACATAAAAACTGATGAAATTCCTTGCGTGAGGTCAAACACTCACGAACGATGGTTCATAACAACTATGTTCACAATCACCAATGATGTGCGAAACAAAACCTTATTAATCTCCATAGATCTCCATTTACCTGAAAAAAAAGTATAAAATTTAAATGTCAGACAAAATCATGAAAAAAAGATTAAGTTTTTTTCATGATGAGGGTTTTTCATACAACCAAATGCATGTCACTCTCAAATAGATGCAGATCCAAAAATTTCAACAAGGGGTCAGACATCCTCTTCCGTCAGGTAAAACATAAAATCTAAACGTATACATTTTACCGGAGCGGTTTCTCCCTCATCTGACCATCATTTTTGACGTGTAATTAAGTAGTCAAAATTAACCGTCTCAACTGGAGAAATCCAAATCTACTAATCATTTTACAAAATTTTTGGGAATCGATCCCCCTTAGATCCGCTCCTGCTCTCGAATCATTTTCCTAACCTGCATTACAAGCGTAAGAGTCAAGGCACATATCTATTGAAAGTAATTAACAGTTAATTTTGCAAGTTCTTTAATTATGAGCACTGCCTTCGACTCACTCTTTTCCAGGTTTTCTTGTCACTGACATCTATGGCTCCGTTGTTTGGGAGGGCTTATTTTCGCCGGTCTAGCGGCTACGACCGCATGAGCCCGAACGTAACCGTTTCACCGGTGAAAATAAGCCCCGCCAAACGGAGCCTATATCTATTTTCTTCTTCCGCGAATCAGCCACCTGTCGTTTATTAGTAATATGCTGTGATTGTAGTGAGATATTTATGCTGACTTCATGATGCACTGGGCAGTGCATTTATGTTGAGATTGTGCCACCTCACCGATCCGTGTGCCCTTTTTTATTCCTGTTTTGGTGGAGTCCTAAACATGGAAATGCTTTATGAGGGGGATATAATCTAGGGGATATTCTTCCTATTTGGTTGAGTCCTGTTTTGGCAACCCCCTCCATATGTGTTCATCTCCATATATTGGTGACTCTTGATCCTATTATAAATAGGGGTTAGCCTCCCTTAGCCATATGATGGTTCAGTAATATACAACACTAGTGAGAATTCAGAGAGGGAAAGCTTTGAGCTTTTCAGGCGGTTCTTCCGACGAACGGCGGCAGCAGGTGGCGGCATCTGGCGCGCAAGGTTGCGGCGCATCCGGTCACCTCAGGCGAGGCGACATCCGGCAGGCCACCTGCAGTAGGCCCCAGAGGTTCGGCGGAATCAGGCGCGGCGACGGCGGCAGCAGGCGCAGAGGCGGCGATACAGGCGGAGCTAACGGAGGCGGCACATCCGGTCACCTCAGGCGAGGCGACATCCGGCCGGCCTCCAGAAGTTGACTCCAGGCGTTCGGCGGCTTCAGGCGGCTGATCCAGGCGGGATCGGCATCAGGCGGCGGAAGCATGCGGTGATTCCAGCGGGGAAGATAGACAGTGTTTTCAGTTTTCTCTTGTTGTATCTTGTAACCTCATCTGTTTTAGTGGATCTTTCCGGCGCGCTCTCCCCGTGGAGTAGGAGCTTCTCTCCGAACCACGTAATCTTTTGTGTCGTCTGTGTATGTTAGAATCTCGTTTCGTATTTTATTTTGCGCGATATTGGTTCTTGCTCATTCGTGAAATTCCGTTGCGCTACCGCGGCTTAACTCGGTCCGATTGCACAACAATTGGTATCAGAGGCAGGTTCCGCGGGGGTGATCGTCTGGACGTTCGGGTTCTAGATCTGGGTCAACGGTAGGTGACGACATTGGTCCGCTCCCTATCTTCCTAGATCGGCTCCGCGAATATCATCTTGATCGCTCAGTAGCTCTGCGAGCAAGACAATGTCGGCAAAATTCGAGATTCCAAAATACGACGGCAAAATTGATTTTGGTCTGTGGCAAAAACGGATCAAAGCGGTGGTCGAGTTCGCGCAGAGAAAGGGCCTTGGCGAAGACAAAATCTTCGCAGCCGTGGAGAAGAAGGGCAGAGTGTCATCTCAGAAGTGCCCAGACACCGCAAGGGGAGCCATCTGGCTCAGGAGTCCCACCAAGGAACTCAGGTTTACTCAGGAGAAGGTGGAGTCGCACAGTGAGAGGTTGAGTGCGAGTCGTCTTGCAAAAGACTCGGTCTATAGGGCAAGGGCGAAGCACGTCGGGGTGCGCCACCGGGAGTTGAGGGAGTTCGATAGAGGTAGAGGCAGGGAGTTGCGGGAGATATCCTGGAGGGATATTAGTACGGACTTGCGAGGAAGTCCAGTGACTGGAGTCAAGTTCAAGAGCGGTCTTGACTTGACTCATTCTGATGCGCGTTGATCGCGGTCAGACCCCAGGGAGAGGGGGTTTGTAGTCGTCAGTAGGAGAGATCCAGGTTGGAGGTAGAGTTACGTTTGTTAGGCTTCGAGGTGGAGTTCATCGCGTGAGGTGTCAAGGTGGAGTTTGTTGAGATTGTGCCACCTCACCGATCCGTGTGCCCTTTTTTATTCCTGTTTTGGTGGAGTCCTAAACATGGAAATGCTTTATGAGGGGGATATAATCTAGGGGATATTCTTCCTATTTGGTTGAGTCCTGTTTTGGCAACCCCCTCCATATGTGTTCATCTCCATATATTGGTGACTCTTGATCCTATTATAAATAGGGGTTAGCCTCCCTTAGCCATATGATGGTTCAGTAATATACAACACTAGTGAGAATTCAGAGAGGGAAAGCTTTGAGCTTTTCAGGCAGTTCTTCCGACGAACGGCGGCAGCAGGTGGCGGCATCTGGCGCGCAAGGTTGCGGCGCATCCGGTCACCTCAGGCGAGGCGACATCCGGCAGGCCACCTGCAGTAGGCCCCAGAGGTTCGGCGGAATCAGGCGCGGCGACGGCGGCAGCAGGCGCAGAGGCGGCGACACAGGCGGAGCTAACGGAGGCGGCACATCCGGTCACCTCAGGCGAGGCGACATCCGGCCGGCCTCCAGAAGTTGACTCCAGGCGTTCGGCGGCTTCAGGCGGCTGATCCAGGCGGGATCGGCATCAGGCGGCGGAAGCATGCGGTGATTCCAGCGGGGAAGATAGACAGTGTTTTCAGTTTTCTCTTGTTGTATCTTGTAACCTCATCTGTTTTAGTGGATCTTTCCGGCGCGCTCTCCCCGTGGAGTAGGAGCTTCTCTCCGAACCACGTAATCTTTTGTGTCGTCTGTGTATGTTAGAATCTCGTTTCGTATTTTATTTTGCGCGATATTGGTTCTTGCTCATTCGTGAAATTCCGTTGCGCTACCGCGGCTTAACTCGATCCGATTTCACAACAATTTCTCATCAGAGAGCTTCTAATCAGAAAAAGAAATAAAATAACATAAAAGCTCAATGCAGAAACATGAACATTAAGGTTTCGTGTGGAACTATGGTGGTGGTAATGGATGCGGTGGTTATGAACCGTCGTTCGTGAGCGTCCAACTTCATCTAAGAAACTTTATTCACTTTTATGTTCAAAACTAGTTTTCTTTTTTTGGTGGCTGTCATGATTGTCGCCCAAACTACAAAATTACTTACTTTCTAAGGCAGTGAAGTTTTTATCCAAACTCGCGGGAGCAAAAAACGCTATGCCAGACCAAGCTTAACATGAGCTGTGAATTTTTTCCAACCGCTAGTAAAAAAGAGAGCAGTAATTAGTATTGTTGCAGTCAACTTAATCCTTCTGGTAGATCGGGTTAAACTAGCCCGTCTTAGCTCGTGGAGCGGTCAAGCGCGCACGGAGTCACAAAATAAGTAGATTAGAACACAAAACGATTTTAATGTGAAAAAACCCCTCAACTGGGTAAAAAACAACGTGACCGGAATGATGTCGATCAAACTTCACTATTTGCTGTGGTTTGCAGGTTGTTGGTGAAATCGAGGGCGACAGACCGCTCCTCGTTACAGCTTCGAGATGAGAGAGATTGCAAGTGCGCTTGGTGGACGACATGCCGCCTCACACGAATATCAGTTTCTGTCACTTTTGAGTGGAAACGGGCATTCTCGGGCGCTGCTTGGCTGGCGAACTTCGTGACCTGACACGTAGAAAAGCGATGACGGGTGCTTGAAGTGCGTTGCGCACGTAGGAGACTTCACAGAGCGGCGATTAGAACGTCTTCTTCTCTAGAGCATCGTGGACTTAGACGAATTTTCGGATGGCTCGACGGAAGGAGGAGGAGGCTTTAGACAGAACTCCGACTTGAGGAAAAAGAAAGATGAAGAAGAAAAAGTTAGAAATAAAGGGGGTCTGAGGTTCCTTTTATAGACCCTCAGGGATGATTACGGTAGTTATTCTGTTATCCGCACACTGTAACAACACAAATTACTAAAAACATGCCATATTTAGTATAATTTTCGACAAATATTAATTAATAAATTTTATAAGTGCACGCCAATATTAATTTAATAAAAATGTTCCCCGCTAGCCATGGTAGTTGCGTGGGTGGTTATTCGTGTAACGGGCGGCGATGATCGGGGCGGGATGATCAGACGATAGAGAGAGCTCCTCCTCATGGGCGGCCATCTTGGTGGAGATCGGCCACCGGAGGAGGAAGAGTCACGGCCGGCGGGATGACCGGCCGCGACTAGGAGGAAGAGTCGTGGCTGGCGGGACGACCGACCGCGACAAGGAGGAGGGCGGTCGGACCTAGCGCCGGTCGTGACCTCGCGGCCCGGGGAGGTGGACGCGTGGGGAGGCCGCTGAGTGCGGCCGCCCCTTGCGCGCGGTTGCGTCCTCGCGGCTGAGAGAGGCGGCTGCGGGGGGCTGCCGCCCCTTGCGAGTGCGGCCTCGCAATTTGGGAGGTGGTCGCGGGGGGCCGGTTGCGGTGGGCGGCCGCGGGGCGCGACCACCCCTTACTGATGCGGCCTCGCGACCGTAGGAAGCGGCAGTGGGTACAGCGCAGGGTGTGGCCGGCCCTTGTGGGTGCGGCTTTGCGGCCGCCGGAAGCGGCCGCGGGGGGTGGCCGCGGGGGTCGGCCGCGGGGTGTTGAATTTTGCAAAGTGAAAGTGGAGGTTGTTCAGGCAGACCGTGCGGCTAGGGCGGACAGACCTTGCGATCTGGTGATAGCGGCCTGGGCGGTCTGGTGTTTGCGGCCTGATGGTGGCGACCAGTCAGGCTGGCTAGTTCCCTGGTGAACTAGGCGGATAGGTTGTATCCGCAGGTAGGGCGGACTCTTGCTGAGTTTGCAGAGTCCGCTGTTGCGGTTTCTGCTTTGGCTTTTGCGGTTAGGCGCTGTTGGAGCTGACGGTCTGGGCGGACTGGTGATCGTATCCGCTGAGCTCGCGCCAGAGTTTCTCTCGTCTATTGTGGGATGGAGCAGAGTCCGCGGGCTGGGCGGACTGGTCCTTGGTGGCAAGGTGTGAGGATTGGCTAGTCTCCACAGGGTTGTTGCTGGTGATCAATCCTGTCTTGTTCCTTGGTGTTCTGGCGGATAGGGTTGTTTATCCAGCCAGCTTGGTTGTTGGCGGGCTGATCTCCTTTTCGAACATTGTTTTGTAGCAAGCGGTTAAGCTGGTGTCCGTCCTTGTCTATGCGGATTGTGCGGACTGTGGTGTGGTCGTCGCGAGCTCGGGTGGTGTCTCTATCTCTAGGGCGGTGACCACACTCCTCTCCGCGCCTATAAATAGGACTCCCTGACACTTCATTTGTAACTGAATGAATAGTAAGCCTACTCACGTTTAAGTTGTCGCGGACTGGATTTTGGTATCCGCCCGGGTTGAAGAGGTTAACTGGTTCTTGTTGTGCAGGTTGTGCGGACAGCACTAAAGGACCAGGGACTTTGTTCTGAGTTAGTGCGGACTCTGCGGCTACAACAGGCGGTTACTGCAGGTCGCGTGCGACTAGCAACGGTTACTTTTCTGCAACTTTCTCTTCTGTTCAATAAGATGTCCGCCTCTGGACGGCTTGTGCAGTTGGTGGCAGTAGTTCGCGCGTTCTGGCAACTAGGCGACCTCGCGGTCAGGCAGTCTGCAGTTCGGCGGACAGATTTCCTTTCAGCACTGGAATAACAGGTAGTTTGCGCGGTTTGTTGCGGTCTCGCGACCTGGCGACCTGAGCGGACTCTTTCAGCAGCTAGCAACAGATCCGGCGGTTACTCATTGAGTCCGCGCGGTTTGATTGTGTTGTACTTTTCCGCTTTCTTCAGATTCCTTGCCAAGCATGTCTCGCCATGTATGCCCAGTATTGTAATTTTTTTTAATAATACAAGATTCTTGTTCTTTGCTCTTTGCATCTGGTTTACCTGTTCAAGAGTGTTGAGTGTTCCTACGCTTAGTTCCCGCTTTTCGCTATATGAAAATTTCAACACAGGGCGTGGCCTCCCCTTGCGAGTGCGGACTTGCAGCCACGGAGGGCGGCAGGATCCGCAGACCGGGGTGTAGGAGGCGGCCTACCATTTCGACCGATCGTGGGCGGTTTGCACGCGAGCCGTAGGAGGGATCTGACGTGTCGATCACGTGCGCGGGAGTTACCCCCATGATCCCCACCAAGTTAGTGGGAATCATTGGTGATGTGCTATCTGCACCCCAATTTTACTATATATTTTACCTTGACCTCATCAATCATATTGAATTCATATTAGAATTAAGAGCCATCTTATCAATGCGGAGGCCAGACGTAGGAGAAGAGCTTTGGCTCTATTTGGGATGGCGGCGGCATTAAGGAAGTGGTGGTGAGACATGGGAAAACTAGAGTCCTTGGAAAAACCGAAGAGATTGATGAAAAGTTCATTTTAGCTTTTTCTGTAAGTGAGAGAGTTCCTTACTTTTCAAAAAAAAAAAACCCAAACATCCTTTGGACACACTTTTTGACAAAAATGATATTTCAGTCCTCAAAGTTCCCTGCTTTTTAGAAATCAGTCCTATAGTTTTTTTTATAGGTTTTCAGTCCCTCTACTTTTATAAATTACTGAAATCAGTCCCTCTCAGATATTTTTCATTAATTGTATAGAATTAAACGTCAAAACTCTATCTATAATACAAAATATCTGCTTATTTTTTTATCATTTTTATTCAAAAGTGAAAAGGTTGTGTTGTAATCTATACCTCCTTCCAATCTTCAAACAATAATGCTCCATCTTCGGCATTAGCGCGAACTCATTAAAAGTTTGTGCGAACTAACTCATGTCATTCACGTCAGTTCAGCTTCTGCCATTGATGCTTAAAGTGTTGGTTTTATGCAAGTTGTCATTGTTGATTTCATGGACGGAACTGCTCACCTCCAAACAAATCCTCTGTTTCAAAAAGAGAGTCGGGTTTAACTATTCCAACAATTCTCATATATAAATTTATATGATTACTAATTTCTAAGATTACAGATTTATACGATTTAAATGTTTATTATCGCCGGACCATGAATATGTTGCTTTAGTACTTTAAATTAATGGTTACACCTCTTTTTTTTTGCTTAAATTTTTTTTTAAACTGGTTTTTCATTTATTTCTCGGCATACCTCCATCATGAATCTGTTGTTGGGGCTTGCTGTAGACCATGGTCAGAGTTCTCTCGTTTCCTCGTGATAGAGGAATTAGCAGGCCAACATTGGAAGATAAGTCAAAGACGACGCATTTAATCATGTAAATTTACTTATAACGGGCTTAATAAATAGAAGGACTGATTTCACATGTTATATAAAATATAGGGACTGAAATCTCCCAAAATAAAGTATTGAGACTGATTTCAAAAAAGTTGAAAACTTCAGGGACTGAAATGTAAGCTTTGCCTATACCTTTTTTCAAAACTGTGAAATCAAACACCTCTAATGGAGGCCTAAGAAGTTCTTAGCTTGAGAAAAATCCCCTTCAAGAAAAAACCTGACATGAATTTGGAGACTTAGGCTCCGTTTGGGAGGACTTATTTTCACCGGTCAAGCGGTTACGATCGCATGAATCGGACCGTAATTAAGCTCCGATTCATGCGATCGTAACCGCTTGACCGGTGAAAATAAGTCCCTTCAAACGAAGCCTTACTATGTTGCCGTGGATTTAAAAGACGTGACAAAAAAAACAAGGTATAATTTTTAGGTGCACTAAATGCACGGTTCTACCGTGCCCATATAAAAACCCTCTTTCATGTGGGGCCCACCTCATTATTCCTCTTTTCCTGAAAAAAAAAGACCCGCTTATCTTCTTCCTCGCGGAGCCGACGGAGCCTAGGGTTTCAGCGGTCCTCGACTCCTTACTCGCCGCATTTCTCGCCGCCGTACTTCTCGGGCCGACGCCATCGCCGCATTACTCCGGTCTCCTCGTCTACGCAATCTAGTTGGCTTCAGGATCTTTGAAGGTAAGCAAACTAGACTTTAAGCCTGCCTCAAAATCCAGCTGTAAGTTGGGCCAGACGGAATGACATTGACGCGACCTTTTACACCATTCTAGTTGTTAGTTGTCTATTTTTTTTTGAATGAGCACACTAGCTTAAAATCTGGCACATTCCAGTTGTAAAGATATTTTTTCACCGTAAAAAACTGGCACAGTCCAGTTGTTATGTGTGTATTCCAGTTGTAATATTTGTATTACAGTTGTAAAACATTCAAGTTGGTTTTCCGTGTGTAATAGTTTAGTTTTTTGAATTTCTTTCTAGCCTAAAAGAGGGTTCATTCCAGTTGTAAAGATGTTTTTTCCACCGTAAAAACTGGCACATTCCAGTTGTTTTGTGTGTATTCCAGTTGTAATATTTGTAATCTAGTTGTAAAACATTCAAGTTTGTTTTCATTCACATGTATTCCATCCTTTCCAGTTGTAACCTGTAGTGCAAGTATTTTAGTCCAGTTATATTTTTAAGTTTTCCAGCCATAAGCTAGTATATTGCTAGTTTTAAGTGACTTTATTATTGTTTATTGTCTGTAGATGCCAGGTTCTAGCTATTTGTATAGCCGGTGCGCTGTAAAATCCTTCAAAGCCAATGCTAAACCTTTATTGGATGTACTAAGCGATGAATCGATCGAGTCTCTTCGAGAATTTAGGATTTTAGATTTGTTCAAGATGCCGGTTATTCAGCAAAATATCCCACTATTATATTACCTTATGAAGTCCTACTCTGTTAGGAGAAATGCTTTTCTTCTGGGTAAATGTTATGTTAAATTTTCCGTGAATGAAGTTGCATGCATTTTGGGTCTGCCAAACCGCGGAAGGGAATTCCATTTTCAGCGATCACCTCTATCCAAGTACAAGCATAATGATTTGGTGCAGGAGATAGATTCCCTCACTATTGAGGAGGCCTCCCCAACCCTAGAGCTTAGGAGAGTGAATGCTCTTGTTAGATATGTTTTGGCAGTACTGCTCTTCCCACTTAAAGGGCTTAAAGTACCAACTTGCATTTTAGAGATTCAAGGATTGGATGATTTTGGAGTAGTTAACTGGCTGATGGCCATACATAGTTTCCTCCACTCGCATTTTGCTCGTATGAGTGATGTTGCTGCTAGGGAGGAGATGACAAATCTAGGCTACCTCGAGGGATGTAGTGTCATCTTGGTGGTAAGGAAGAACACAAACTTCCTTTTTTTTCTTTTCTTAACAATTTAATTTTAGGAATTATTTCTGTTGATCTCATCTCCGTTTGTAGGTTTGGTTTTTTGAACATACCAAGTTAGCAGCGCCAATTTCTGAAATGGCCGTACCTAGATTGCACCGATGGTCCCCCAAGATTTCCATCAGCGCCACACAATGTTCAGAACTACAAGTTAAACTGTCAAAGCCCGACAATGTAAGCAAGACATTTTTTTTTGAATTAATTGATTCATAGATATATAACACGAGTTATTAGTTGCATTCAGGTTAGAAGAGCTTTGGTTTATATATCAGTTGAGGAACAAGACTTACTAGGAGAAGAGGAAGAGGTAGATTCATCAGATTTTGAGGAGGAGAATCGAAGGCTAAAGAAGGAGATTAAGGAGAGAGAGGAGGCAAAGGAGATTAAGGAGAAGAGGGATAAGGTTAAGAAGCTGAAGGAGAAGAGGGTTAGGGAAAAGAAGAAAATGGAAGAAGAGGAGAGGAAGAGGGAGGTGGTGAAGGAGATGAAGGAGGAGAAGAGGGTTAGGGAAAAGAAGAAAAGGGAAGAGGAGGAGAAGAAGAGGGAGGAGTGATTTAAAGGCTATGTAGACGATCTTAAACACTTTATTCAAGGGAAATTTGATGCCTTGGCAGCCCTGTTTCGTGAAGGGAGACCAAGTGCAAGTCTTCTACAAACACCACCGTCATCGCCACCAAGATCATCACCAAAAGAGGAAGCTTTAAAGGAGGAGGAGGATGAGAAAGCTCTCATTACTTATCTTACCAAAACACAAACAAAAAAAATTACACCGGTAAAGGGAAGACAAAAGAAGAGGAAGGGGGATAACCTAGGTCACCACAGTCAAGCGATAACAAAGTATCCCGGGAGGGATCATCTTTCTCCCCAACATAGAGATGTAATTGACTTCGTGTTGAGTCGATACCCTGATCGGTACGTAAATTTGCATTTTCGTTAGTATTTTGTTAGAGATTTTTATTATTTACTCATTTCACTTTATACGCAGAGATTCTATTGTTATTGAGCGTGGAAATATTTTTATTTCTCGAGTGAGTCTTCTTGACATTTTAGGGACCGAGTGGGTGTGCTCCTCCCATATATATGCATATGCCTACGTTTTGAATTCACTCATAGAGAGGGAGGGCAATAACATGCTTAGATTCTTGTTTGTATCTTCCAACCACGCGGTAATGAATAAAAACTTTTAAGTTATACTAATTATTGCTTGTTATTTATTGTCTGTATTTTTCTCTCTATTTATCTACAGTACTATAAAAGATGCGGCAAAATAAGCCGTAGGTTGGTAGATCATATAACCCATGACTCATTTGGAGGTGTCGAGGCTATCATGATCCCATGTCATGTTGCAAGCCACTGGGTCCTCCTGGTGGGAAATTTGAAGGGCAAGTATTGGGATTTCTATGATTCACTTCCGAATCCCATGCATAGGTCATCCCTCCAAGAAAATGTACGTTACTATATTTTGCATGTAGTAACTGTAACTTTATTAGTTTTCATGACTGATTGCATCGTATTTTTATGTGCAGATAAGATTTCTTCACGAGGACAGAGCAGAGGTGCTACCGGGAGATATTATTGATTGGCCAATACACACCGTCGAGGGGCTTCCCACACAGGACAACGGCAACGATTGCGGCATCTTCGTGATGAAGTATATGGAGGCGAGCTTGGGAAAGGATCGGGTGGATTGGACAAGGCATACTAGCTGGGCGAAGGAAATGCCGAGAATTAGAGCAGAAATTGTGGCAACACTAGTACAAACATTCCAAACCTCGTTGCTAACTGAAAATGGTTTTTGTGTATAAAATTAATGCTTTGTTTAGAGCCGAAATTGTGGCAGCACTTGAATATTGACCAACAAATATGAATTTTGTTGTTAACAGATATTATTTAGAGCCGAAAATGGTTTTTTGTTTTAAATTTATGATTGGATTTGAGACGACAATGAACTGCTGCAGTTCTGTTTTGGTACCTGCACTATGAAGATGCATTATGAATGTTGATACCTGCATATATGAATGTTGATATGCCTTTCTGTTTTGGCAGCAGTTCTGTTTTGGTTGTGTTATAAATTAATGAATATTGACCAACATATAAGATAGGCACAGAAACTGCAGATATGAATGAATATTGTGGCAACAATACTTGTGTGATTTGACATCACCATTTAAATACATCAGGAATTGTAGAAAATTTTAAATGGATGTCGTCCGCCGAAACTTCATTGTTCAGATTCGGGCATGGAATCGTATCACCCCCAGCCGAGTTTCGATCAAGAGACAAATTTCCCATGAAGTCGTACTCCTTGGGTGATATCTTGACATTTTCCACCTTTTGATCTTCTCCCTTTGACTCCTTTTTGTTCTCTAATAAAAATAAAAATGTAATATTAGTAATTGTTAGTAAAAAAACTATTTGAAAACAAGTTTCTTACTTTTTCTTTGCGTTGGTTTCTCCCAATGACTCTTAGGCCGGTTGTTTGATCGCCCCTTACGTCGCATTGCTGGTGGATCTCGAACATTACCCTTGTCTGTTTGATTATCAGGAAATAAACCATTTTTGACCTTCTCATCATGCTCTAATATCTCATCTGATTTCTTAGCAATGTCATTCATGGCACTTAGAACATACTCTCTGGCAATCTTGCAATCTTCTACCCGACGAGTGAGATCATAGGTAAACCTCATCATATGACTTCTGAACACTAAATTGGAGTCAAAGTCATCCTGACTAGCAGTCTTGAAACGATACACATCCTTCTTCGCCGAAACGGTGAATCTTCTGAGTATGTATTTCTCAGGTAATTGCGTCACATTTTTATGATTATACACCCTTAATATATGTTTGCATAAAATTCCCCTTGTTTGAAACCCTCTGCATGAACAATCAGCATCATAATTGGTTGGATGAAAGGACACGAACCATTGTTTAACATTATTGGCAATGTCAGAATGTTGTAAAACATACAAGATACGCTCGTCAGTTAGTCTTGATTCCTCTACAATACAAACACCAACAGCACCGTCCATAAATGATTGCTCAAACAATGAATAACACTTTCGAGTGTAAATCTTTGATACTTTTTTGAGTAGTAGGCAATCACTGTACTTTAATGTTACACTACCATGTTTGCATCGAAAGTCTTCCTCGTGTTCGGATCGACGCCAACTTGAGGTTAATTTGTCCAAACCAAGATAACATTCAACAAGTGAACTTGTAGCTTTAGAACAACCATGTAAAACATTATTAGCTGATTCACTCCTTTGGGTCGATAATATACCGAGATCCAATCTCTCTTTATTGAAAGCGGTTGACCATTTCATTCTAACCTTAAATAGGTCCTGCAACCACCTGTTTTCACCCAGGTTTCCTCTTCTTATCATATCACTCCAAGAATTTTCAAATTCAACTTCACTATCACATTTACTCATACAGTTGTAGAAAAGAGATCTAATACATCTATCATGATTGAAAGCAGGTACCTTTGACGGTGCTTTCTTTGAGATGTGCCACTGACACAAACGATGTCGAGTATTGGAAAAAACTCTCTCAATAGAAACAGCCATTGCCTGGTCTTGATCCGTAAATATCGTGATGGGTTGTTTTCCCCCAACAAACCTCAAGAAGGTCTCGAACACCCAACAAAAAGATTCAATGGTCTCCGTTGCTATGAAGGCCCCGCCGACAAAAACATTCTGCATATGGTGGTTAACAGCAATAAAGGGGGCACATGCCAAGTTGTACTTGTTTAATCGATATGTCGTATCAAATATGATAACAGCACCGAAGCAATCGTAATCAATTTTGCTACGCCCGTCGATCCAAAAGAAACTAATCAGTCGATTCATTTCGTCCGTTTGAATATCATAGGAAAACATATTATCCTCTGATTGTCGTTCCCGCAATATGTTTGACAGGCTTATGGCGTCCCCACTATCTATTAGAGTTTTTCTTTCTCGTTGGACAAAATTATAGGCATCGGTCTTAGAAAATCCTACATTTTCAACACCACATACTTCATCGACAAGGAAATTGTATGCATCGGTTGTTCTAATACCCACACCTGTCATATTCTTTAGAAGACTGGCTTGGGCATTAGATATACTGCGCTGAGACCGCAACAAATGCTTGTCATTTTCTGATGCTAGAGGATGGTTATGTTCCTCGACAAATTTGGTAACCTCCCAATTCTTCCCTTCTTTATCTGCATTGAAATATATGCAAGCTAAACAACCTGTGCGAGTATCCAACTTGCGGTACCTTTTTTGATCGTCAATCGTCGGCTTAGATACCTTTACACCAGACTTGGAGCAACAATACCCTCGGCCCTTAATAATCATCGTATGTGTCCAGTAGGCAATATTTTGTTTCCTAACACTAAAGCCTGTTCTATGAGCATAGTCGCAGTAGGCACCATATGCTTCCTCCTCACTGTGCACAATAGGGAATGCTACAGTTCCTCTCTGTAAATTAAAAAATAATTACAGTTATAATAAAGAAATTCCAGTTGTATTTAAAAAAATACAGTTGTATTTGAGAGTTGGCAAATATAATTCCAACTGTAATATTACGATTCATCTTGGAAATGAGGACAAATCTTGCCCGTTCTCTGTTCTAGTGGTTGAATGAAGGTGGGAATTACAGAGCAGGAAGCTTAAAGACTTACATTGCCATAACTATCAAATACTGGTTTCTTGTCCGTTTGCTCCATCAATGTATATGGAGCTTTTCCGATTTTTCAAAAACTCAGCAGCACCTGCATTCTAAAAAAAATCCGTATAAGTAATAGAGCATGAAGTTATATTTTGAGGCAGACTTAAAGTCTAGTTTGCTTACCTTCAAAGATCCTGGAGCCAACTAGATTGCGTAGACGAGGAGACCGGAGTAATGCGGCGTTGGCGGAGGCCCGAGAAGTACGGCGGCGAGAAATGCGGCGAGTAAGGAGTCGAAGACCGCTGAAACCCTAGGCTCCGTTGGCTCCGCGAGGAAGAAGATAGGTGGGTCTTTTGATTTTTTTTCAGATAATGAGGTGGGCCCCACATGAAAGAGGGTTTTTATATGGGCACGGTAGAACCGTGCATTTAGTGCACCTAAAATTTTTCCTTTGTATAAATACATATTTCCGTATTGCCTCTCATGAGTTTGGTGACTTATTATGATGCTCACGGATTTAAAGGATGTGAATAATTCATTTCTATGATTCTATCATGATTTGCTTCGGTTAATAGTCATAAAATGTTGAAAAAGTTGTGCTTCATGAAGAGTGGAAGAACTTTTTTATTCTATCGCATGTGAGAGGATTTTGTTAAGTTAGTTTATGCCAGTCTCAAATTAGGATGAAAAATGATGAGAGTTGTGTTAGGTAGACGGTCATCATAAAATTTAATCATCCTTATAAATATAATTGGGCAAAAACAAAATTACAAAACAAGATTGCTCCCCATAAGAAACCTGTCGCATGACACAAGATAGTGCACAATAACGACATAGGATCCATATATCAGACCCCACTAGAGCGGGATAAATGTTAGAATACTGTTGTTGTATGTGAGAATCTTTTTCTATTTAAAAGACATATCAACACTTGAAAGAAGCAGATTGGAGTTGCCGGGCTGGCACAGTTTAATTTATGCGCATGTTTTTTTCCTAATTTTTTGTGTTTTTTAGAAATACGTCTTGTGCATGCATTTTCAGGAAAAGTGTTCAACACGAAAGTTGTAGATCTCATCGAGATCTACAACTTTCGTGTTGAACACTTTTCCTGAAAATGCATGTACAAGATGTACTTTGAAAATGCACCCAGATTTCGCGTCTTTTAGAAATACGTCTTGTACATGCATTTTCAGGAAAAGTGTTCAACACGAAAGTTGTAGATCTCGATGAGAACTACAACTTTGGTGTTGAAAACTTTTCGTAAAAATGCATGTACAAGACGTATTTCTAAAAGGCACGAAAAATTAGGAAAAAATATGTGCGAATAATCAAAACTGTAGTGCGGATAACAATCGGTTAAATTAAATGACTTTGCTAATAACAATCTCCTTAATTAATATACTAATATTATTATTTTTGGATTTATACAGCTTTTAATGCATAAATTAAAAAATAATAATTACTACAAATCTAGCAACACAGTGATAGTCTGATAGAGTGCAGCTTTTAATGTTGTCAAAATTCGAGCAAGCCGACGTCAGAGTACGGCATAACGCCCCAACTATAGCATTTAATATACATAAATTTATCATAAGCATTTAAAAGGAGATTAAAGTATATTTTTAATAATTTATTCTACAGACAAATTATATTATATTTATACATAATTTAAATAACTATATTAAATTCTTATTTTAAATATATTCTAGTTGTGTTAACCCGTAATTCGTCGAGATCAGAAGTACCCAAGCAGACGGCTATTCGCAGATCATTGGACGAGTAGTGGCGAGCTTGGGCGAGCAGAGACGAGCAGAGACGAGCTTGGACGAGCATATGCGAGCTTGGGCGAGCAGAGGCGAGCTTGAGTGAGCAGAGACGAGCTTGAACGAGCAGAGGAAAGCTTGGGCGAGTAGAAACGAGTTTGGGCGAGCTTGAGCGAGTTTGGGCGAGTAGACCCTTGGAACTCGCTGGCAGAACCTGAATACTCGTCTATACCCCCCTAGGATTTCTCTATAAATAACCCCCCATAGGCAGGGGGGCCAGGGGGGGCCAGGCCCCCCCAAGAAATAAAAAAAAATCAAAACTTCTGCTGTGTAATCATGTTTTCTGGTTCTTTTTGGTACCCGCCAGCTTTTTTGTCTAACAAGAAATTAAAAAAAATCAACCTGCCCATGCTGCTTAATGCTGACACGGAAGTCTCCATCAACCTTTCTCCCCGAAAAATGCCCCATGCTGCTTTCTTCTTGAGCACGGTAGGAGCCTCCGGCCTCCCACGTCTCCTCTGTTCTGCCGAAAGCTTTCTGCTATCTACTGAAAGCATCGTCGAAGGCTTCTCTGCTATCTTCCGTCGACAGAGCCGGAGAGCCCCCGCCGAAAGCTTCTCTGCTATCTCCCGTCGACAGAGCCCCCGCGGCCCCGCCGAAAGCTTCTCTCCTCCGCAGTCCGCAGAGCCTCACCAGGCTCACCTCAACAACTTCTCCTCCATCGCGATTCTGAAGCTTCTGTGCAGTGCGAACTCGAAATCCTTTGTTTTCTTTGCGCCTGAACTTGAAGGAAGCTCGCATCAACAGTATTTATTTCTTTGCACCTGTATTTCTTTCCTGCCGCCCTGTATTTATTTCTTTGGAAGCTCGCACCTGTATTTATTTCTTTGCTCTTGTATTTCTTTCCACCGTTAAAAATTAGAAGCTCGCACCTGTATTTATTTTTTTGCACCTGTATTTCTTTCCACCGTTGATGTGAGCTTCCTTCAAGTTCAGGTGCAAAGAAAACAAAGGTTTCGATCCCCTGTTTAACTGTTTTGATCCCCTGTTTTGACTGTTGAGCATGGATTTGAAAAAACTGTGTGCAGTTGAGCATGGATTTGATAAACTGAAGTAAAACTGCATTATATTTAAGTAATGAATAGCCTCTAGATGTTATACCAGCAGTTTGTAGATTTTGGTGAAGAATTCCTAGCTCCAAATCCGTTATAAATACATGTTTTTGTAAATTGAATCCGTTATACTAATTTAAAACGACAGTAAATTGAATCCGTTATAAATACATGTTTTTGTAATTGATGCGGCGACTTGTAAACACTAAAAAAAATTGTGATACATTGCTATAAACCTTGAACATTATGACCATTTTAAACACAATTAGAAATGAGCTATAAAAACATTTGAATTAGAGAAACTATGAGCTATGAATCTTGAACATTATGATCATTTTTTAACAAAATTATATATGACAATGAGCCATTATGACCAAAAATAGAGCAGAAGCTAGCTATAATTATGCAAGTCTTATAGTAAAGTTAAGTAGAAAATATACTTTATTCACTTTCTCCTATTATTCTATCACTAAATTATTTGTGGCACTTTATAAATTGCAGTATTCTTCATCATCTTTTATCTTAGTGGCACCTCATCACTTGATTCTTTTATAGTTGAGTCTTTTTTCAGAGAAAAGTCTTATATAGCAGTGTGATCACTGAGTTTAAAAGATTATTTATTTCCAACTGGAATGCTCGCTGAGGCAAATGCTCACCAGCCTAATTTACTCTATCCATTATCAATTTTTGTGTTATGTTTTGGAATGGTTTTGTGATTATCTACAATATTACGTTATTAGGTTTTCATGAAAAAGTTAAAAACAACTCACTCATTTTTCAATAAGAAGTCCTCAAGTGAAGTCGACACACCTACATCATCAGAGCAACTTAATGTTGATTCTCCGTTAGTTAATGTTGATTATTCCCCACTTGACCACCGTTCACTCGCTTTCGAGCGTGATCCTGGATTACGGCCTCAAATTTGGGAGTATCCTCTAAATCAACAAGATGAAATGCGACGATCATATCTTAAAGCTGGGTCTTATCAACACAAGCTTCAAGAGTATCCATCCTCTGACGAACATCATCGAAGATTTCAAAGTTCCTGGTTCGAGAGATTCCCATGGTTAGAGTATTCTCCTGCAAAAGATGCTGCATATTGTTTGACGTGTTATATTTTTAATAAACAGATCCCTGGTCGATTTGGGACAAGCTCGTTCACAACTGAAGGATTTCGAAACTGGAAGAAAGCCAATGGAAAGAATTGTGCTTTTTAAACTCATATTGGGAAGGATCATTGTTCTCCACACAGCATTGCAGTCGAAGGTTGTGCAGATTTAATTTCTCAATGTCAACATATTGATACAGTAATGAAAAGACAATCTTCTAAGCAAATTGTCATGAATCGATTGCGGGTCAGAACTTCAATTGATGCTTTGCGATATTGTGCATTCCAAGGTATTGCATTTCGAGGTCATGATGAAAGTCAAGAATCAATTAATCACGGTAATTTTGTCCAAGTGATTAAATTACTCCGAACTTATAACAATGATGTTGATGATGTTGTATTAGAAAATGCCCAGAGAAATGCTATGTATATATCACCTCTTATTCAAAAGGATCTTCTTTCTGTTATGTCAAGAATGATGCAAGATATTATTCGTAAGGAAATTGGTGATTCTAAATATTGCATAATTGTCGATGAATCCAGATATGAGTCAAAAAGAGAGCAAATGACTATCGTGATTCGCTTTGTGGATATTTGTGGCTTTGTGCAGGAAAGGTTTTTAGATCTGGTTCATGTTACTGAGATAAGTGCATATACTCTTAAAAATGAAATTTCAACAGTTCTCTCTCGTCATAATTTGAGTATTCAGGATATGCGTGGTCAAGGATATGATGGTGCAAGTAACATGCGAGGTGAATGGAAATGTCTAAAAACGTTATTCCTTAATGAATGTTCACAAGCTTATTATGTTCACTATTTTGCACATAAACTTCAGTTAGTACTTGTTGCAACATCAAGGGAAGTGAAGACAGTACATAATTTTTTCAATGAATTAATATATATTGTTAATATTGTTGGTGCTTCCTCCAAACGTAACGATCAATTGCGATCTGCTCAAAAGGAATACTTCGATCACATGATTGCTCTAGGTGAAATTGAAACGGGCACATGAGCCAATCAAATTGGTTCACTACAATGACATGGTGATACAAGATGGTCATCTCATTTAAACTCTGTTTGTAGTGTTTTAAATATGTACAATGCCACGTGCTCTGTGTTGCTTGATATTAGTGAAAATGGAGGGACATCTGCTCAGCGTGGAGATGTAGAAGCAACGTTTAGAAAAATGGGAGTATTCGAATTTGTATTTATCTTGCATTTGATGAAAGAAGTTTTGAGAATCAGTGACGTTTTATGCAAAGCACTGCAACATCAATCTCAGGATATATTAGATGCTATAAATTTAGTTTCGACAACAAAAACTCTCATTCAGAAATTACGGGAATCTTACTGGGAAAAGTTCTTAAAGGTTGTGAGCATATTTTGTGAGAAAAATGAAGTCGAAGTTCCCGACATGAATGCTCAATTTAGTAATCGTCGGTTTCGAAGTCCACGTGATATCATTACAGTGGAACATCATTTTCGAGTGGACGTTTTCAACTCCACAATAGATTGTGTGTTGCAGGAGCTCAACTCAAGATTCAGTGAAAATTCTATGAAACTACTTCGTCTAAGTATGGCTTTAGATCCAAGTGATACATACAAATCTTTCAATATTGATGATATATGTGCCCTTGCAAAGAATTTCTATCCTAAAGATTTAAGCGAGCATGAAATTTTTGTGTTGAATACTCAGTTGCAACATTATCAGATTGATATTTCTTCCCACAAGGACTTCAAGAATTTGCTTACAATTTTCGAGCTTTATCAAAAATTGGTGGAAACGAAAAAATCGAAGACCTACTATCTTATTGACAAAATTAATTATAAGACTCATTTTAATTCTTCCGGTATCAACAGCAACTACAGAAAAGTCTTTCTCTGTTATGAAACTGGTAAAGACAAGACTTCGCAATAAGATGGAAGATGAATTTCTTGCTAATTGCATGACTTTATAAATTGAGCGAGAAATAACGGAGAAAATTAACAAAGATTGTATCATAGATGAATTCTATGAAGTGAAAAAACGTTGTGCACAATTGAAGTAACATGCATGTGGTTGTTTGTAACTTTTTTGCTCATTGAAGATATATGATATATTTTGTGATTTTGTCGAAAAATTGTCTATATATCTTTTGTATTTAAATATTTTATTTTTTAAAAATTGGCTTCCTGACTGTGCCCCCCTAGCCAAGATTCCTGGATCCGCCCCTGCCCATAGGTACTAGAAAAGGACTGTTGGAAGAGGTTGAGGTCCCCCTAAGTGGATACTCGCCAAGTTCATGCCTGCCTAGTACCTCGCCTAGTTTTTGGTTGCGGAGGGGAAGTTTCTCCCAAACTTTCGGGTACGTGGTGAGACCTCCCCGTTGGAACACTTGAAGTGTGCTTTTGGATAGTTTTCTCTCTCGCGCGATCGCCATTTGAAATTTTGAATTGTGGTGTCGGGTCGCAGAATCAGTAACCTTACACTGGCTTGATTCGGATTTTTGAAGTAAGGGAATTTCTCTTCAATACTAGCTTTCATCACTATTATTTAAATAAATCAGTTAATTGTTTTTATCTTCTTAAAATTTTTAAATATTATTTACGTAGGAGAAATGCCTTAAATGTTAAAAAAAAAGTTGATGGAAATTACTTGAAGAAGTTGATCTTCATCCTCGCGAGCATAACTAAATTTCTTATGATATACGCATACGCGCAGACAATTTTTTTGATAGCATACACAATACATTGTCACTCAATAGTATTTGTTGAAGTGCAACATACACACTTTCACAGTGTGTACGGTGCTTCAAAATTTATGTCCAAGTGGCATATACGACACTTCATAATTAATATGACATGTAGCATTGTATAAACGCTTCACATCATTTACAATACTAAATTTCAACGCTTATGCACATTTTATTTGACTTAGTGTTGAAGTCGGGAAAATCCCAATCTCAAAATTCGGATCAAGACCGCCTAAGATTACTGGTTTGAGGGTAAGGCTAGACGGCTGAGATGACAAGGATGAAGAACGACAAACAAACAAGACCCCGGGTGTTGCGGCAGGGAGGTCCCACCACGTACCCGGATGCTTTGAAGAAGCAACCTCTCCACAACCAAAGTGGCCGAGCAGGGTACGAGGAAGACTAGCTGGCGAACTAGGCGCAAGATCGCGACCTAGTCTCTAAGGAAAGAGGGATCCTGAGGCTCAGCTGATGTCCAAGGAAAGGCTCGCGAGTATTCTGACGAGAATGGCTAGTGCTCTTCCTCGTACCCCTGAGGTCATATTTATAGGCAAATCCAAAGAGGGGGGGGGTCATATTTATACCCTACCCCCGGTGACTAGGCGACTTCCTGGAGGAACTCGCACGGGCTGGGCGAGTATCTCTGTTGGTACCCTAGTTTGATTTGAGTTCAGTCCTCTCCTTTGTGCCCCTTGACCCAAGAAATATCTATGGTCAATGGTTAGAAGTCTAGCTGTAGAGTCCTCGCTTTTCCAAATTGAGAATTTGGTTAAGTAGGTTTTTCGTTCGACTATAGTCGAACGCCGTTCGACTATCGTCTATCGGCTGATCGACGATCGTCTATCAGTTGGTCGACGCTTTGTCTGCGCTGATAGTTCGACTATCGGTTGATAGGTCGACTATCTGTTCTGCGCTGGTAGTTCGACTATCGGTTGATAGGTCGACTATCTGTTCTGCGCTGGTAGTTCGACTATCGGTTGATAGGTCGACTATCTGTTCTGCGCTGGTAGTTCGACTATCGGTTGATAGGTCGACTATCTGTTCTGCGCTGGTAGTTCGACTATCGGTTGATAGGTCGACTATCTGTTCTGCGCTGGTAGTTCGACTATCTGTTGATAGGTCGACTATCTGTTCTGCGCTGATAGTTCGACTATCTTTTGATAGATCGACTATCTGTTTTCTGAGGTAGGTCGACTATCTGCTTGATAGTTCGACTATCTCTGAGCGCTTGATAGCTCGACTATCTGTCCTAGATAGATCGACTATCTGATAGTTCGACTATCTGTCCTGATAGTTCGACTATCTGCTGCGATAGCTCGACTATCTGTTTGATAGCTCGACTATCTGGATCGTTCGACTATCTGCCCGATAGTTCGACGATCTCCTGGCGTCGTTCGACGATCTTCGAAGGTCGTTTGACGTTTTCTGTCTGCCTTTGTATTTTGTATTTATTTATTATATTTAATTATTTAATACATTTTCTGGCACTCTATTTTAAGCTGTATGATAAAGTTTCCAGGCATTATTTGCTCTATTCTTTCTGCCTGAGTTCAAATCTTTTAAGATAAAGTTGTTTGTCTTATTAGCTGTCATTTTAATTTACTTTATCTGCTGACAGCCCTTTATAGCCGTTAGACTGAAAAGTCTTCTTTTGCTATAAAGAGATTGTTTTCTGATGTGACTTTATTTAGTCTATCTGATTATTTGATTTAAGCCTGCAGCTTCTTAGAAAGAGGTTTATTCCTTTTTATAGAAAGTTTTGCTGCAGAGATATTTCTGTCTTCTTGATATTTACAGCCCAGGTCTCAAGGCTCAGAAGAAGACAAATTAATTCAAATGGAAGAGAGCCGTTGCTTGCTGATGATTATATAAAGAACCCTTTGCAGAAGGATTCAAGCTAGTAAACAGGAGTTAATAGAAGCTAGTGTTACACACATATTCAAAAGCACTCAAGCCTTCATCAAGCTCAAGCTTCCTGCTCTCAGCAAACTCCATCTAACTGAGAAGTGTTAAGATCTTCATCTCTTCTTCACCTGAGTTCTCCTGCTTTCAGGAAGTTCAACTCAGAGTTTCTTTGAAGAAGAAGAAGAAGAAGAATAGCTGCTTGAAGAGATTTCTTTTATTTACCTTCTTCTTGTAGCTCTTTCCTTCAGAACTTTCTGAAGAGTTTTCTCTGCACTGAAGCAAGACTTCACCTGGACATTCTTGAGCCAGGGGGAGCCTTGATTCTTTAGAGCATTCTAGCTCAGTGCAAGCTTTTTGTGCTTCTCTAATCTATTGTAAAATAGAGAAGACATCTTAACCTTCTTCCCCCTCCTGTACAGGGTTATTACTCCCTTCAAAAGTATCCCTTGGTGGCAGGGCACCTGATCAAAAACCTGTGCTTGGTTTTTAGACACCTAATCAAAAGTCTAAAGGGTTTCTGAATCTACCTGAATCAGATTCTGTTGGTGGCAGGGCACCTGATCAAAAACCTGAGTGGATTCCTACCGTGTGGGTAGAAGAGTGGACGTACCCAAGTTGTTTGGGGAACCACTATAAATTTCCTTGTGTCGTCTGGATTCAACTGTTTAATTCCTGTACTGTGGCTGTGAATAGATATAACTAGGCTGCTAGTTGCTGTTTAGGTTTTTCCAAGCTTAACTGTAATTACAGTTAGCTTGTGTTTGTACACAACACTTGTGTTAGGCTTTAAGGTTAAACCAATATCTATAATCTCTTCATTCCGCACTTCACTCCAAGGGAGTTGGGTAGACAGTTAAGTTTTGTATTGTGCAAAATTTGATTACTCTATTCACCCCCCCTCTAGAGTAGTATCTATCCCTTCACTTTCAATTGGTATCAGAGGGAGGTTGACTGACTGTATAGGCTAACACCTAAGTCACAAGATCCTGATAGATACCAAGAGCTTATAGATATTCACTATCATGGCCCAGTCTAAGGATTATTCTAGCACCAGACCTCCAGCATGCAACTTAGCAAAGTTTGGCATCTGGAAGGCAAGGATCAAACTCTATATGAATTCTATTGATGAGAGTATTTTTGCTTCTATTTTGTCAGGTCCCCCAAGAGCACCTGCTGCTGCCACTGCCTCATCATCTGATATGAGTGCAGTGCCTCCTCCAGACTATAATGATGAGTACAAGAAGGCCAAAATTGCTGATGCCAAAGCAATGAACATACTGGCTCAGACTATGTCTGATGAGGTGTTCCAGAAGGTGGCTGACTGCTCCTCAGCTAAGGCCATGTGGGACACACTGAACCAGATTGTAGCTGGTTCAGCTGATGAAAGGAAGGACAGGAGGTCCAACCTTATCTCACAGTATGAGAACTTCAAGAAGACTGATGCTGAATCAGTTGAAGCGATGTACACCAGGCTCAGCTCAATCATCAATGAGCTGAGGACCCTTGACAAGGATATCTCATTGACAGAGGTCAATGATAAGATCCTTATGTGCTTTCCTAGCACATGGGATTTGAGGATCTGGCCAATCAAGGAAGCCAGAAGTACAAATGAGATCTCAACTGAAGCCCTTCTCGGCAAGCTCAAATCTTTTGAGCAAGTGCTGAAGACAAGGGAAGCTGAAGCAGAAGCCAAGACCCCCACTCCAACAAGAAAAGAGCAATCTCTAGCTCTTAAAGCTACTGAATCCTCAGAAGGCAGCCAATCAAATGAGGAGCTCATGGCATTGTTTGCCAAGAGATTTCTCAAAATGGGGAGAAAAGAGTTCAGAAGAAAATCTTCAAAGTATGAAGAAAAGCCAAGGTATGATCGTACTCCAACTAAAGAAATTATATGTTATGGTTGCAGGAAACCTGGACACATTTTGCCAGAGTGTCCAGAGGAGAAGAACAAGGAAAAGAGAAAAGACAAAGAACAACACAGGAAGCACTCCAAGCCATCCTCCTACAAAAACAAGAAGAAGGAGAGAGGTTTCATTGCTGAAACCTGGAGTGATTCTGATGAAGAATCCTCATCCTCAAGCTCTAGTGAGGATGAAGAAGAAAAGAAGGCAAAAGAAGTTTGCCTCATGGCAATAGATGCCTGCAGCAACCACTCTGCTGCAGAGAGTTCTGACTCAGATGAAGAAATGCCTACTGAAGATGAGGTACTTTCATCTTATGATTTTACTTCAGAAGAGTTTAAGTTAGATTTTAAATCTCTATGTTTAGATTTAATTAGTTCAGAAAAAGAGATAAAAGAACTTAGAAATAGGCTAGCTGACTCTGAATCAATAGCCTCTGAAAATGTTAGGTTAAAGGAAGAACTCACTACTTGTAGTGAAGAAATCAAATTTCTTAAAATAGAATTAGCTAAGTCTAAGAGATTAGAAGAATCCCTTAATGGTAGAAGCCTTAAGCTGTTAGAAATTACCAGCATGACTAACACTAGGTCAGGTAATGATAAATTAGGCTTAGGAGCTTCTCCCAGTGAACCCCCAGTCTTGCTTAAAAATAATCTTTCAACTCCAGTGAACTTCATTTCAGCTAGTGGAAAGAAGAACACTGAGCAAGTAAACCTTGTAAATAAAACCCTAAATAAAGCTAAGAGAGAAAAGAGAAAGAAGTTTTTCAAAGAAATGCAAAGAGCGTCGAACGCCGCTCGACGATCGGATGCTCCATGGTCGAACGAAGGTCGACGATCTGAGCACCCATCGTCGAACGTCAATCGACGATTTCAACATGATTTACAAAATCATAATCAGTATCATAGAAACCT
Organism: Platanthera zijinensis; assembly: GCA_039513925.1. Lineage (NCBI taxonomy): Eukaryota > Viridiplantae > Streptophyta > Magnoliopsida > Asparagales > Orchidaceae > Platanthera > Platanthera zijinensis. The sequence continues at coordinate 22,325,286 of CM077082.1, read as the reverse complement.
AAATGAAAATAGAAACCCTAGGTTTGTTGACCCATCATCTGCATGGAGAATCCCACCTAGGAGATCTCACCCACTAGGTTATCACCCTCAGCCTGCATTCTCTTATATTTCCAGTTTTTCTTATGTGAAAAACAAGGGACCCAAGGTTACCTGGGTCCACTCTGTCTAAATAGTTGTTTTGCAGGTGAAGGCCTATCCAATCACTCAAAATAAGTGGTATTTGGATAGTGGATGCTCTAAGCATATGACAGGAAACAAAGAGCTTCTGTCAAAGTACAAAGCTAAGCTCGGCCCAAAGGTTATCTTTGGAGACTCCAGCTGTGGTCAGACAGAAGGATATGACAAGATCACCATTGGAGCAGTTACATTCAAGAGAGTTGCTTATGTCAATGGACTGAAGCATAACCTGATTTCAGTCAGCCAGCTATGTGATGCTGGCTACCAGGTTTCTTTTTCTAACTCCTCTTGCAATATTACTTTAAATAATAATGTTGTTTTAATAGGTAATAGAATAGGCAATATATATTTAGTAGATTTTAATTCATCTCTCTCTGAAATCTGCCTGTTTAATGAATTAACCCTTAATAATAATTCTTTATGGCATAAAAGGCTTAGTCATGTAAACCTCAAGAATATCTCTAGGTTATCTAAGCACAACCTTGTTAGAGGTTTACCTTCTTGCCCCTACAAGAAGGAGAGCCTATGCAAGGCTTGTCAGCTAGGCAAGCAAACCAAGAATTCATTTAAATCTGTTAATAAAAGTGATTCTCCTAGAATCCTGTATTTATTACACTTGGACCTTTTTGGCCCAATAAATGTACAAAGTCTAGGAGGGAAGTATTACACATTAGTGATTGTAGATGACTTCTCTAGGTTCAGTTGGGTTTTCTTTTTGAGAACTAAGTCTGATAACTTCAAAGCCCTTACAGACTTTCTACTTTGTGTGCAGACTGAGTACTCTACTCATGTGGCCTTGATCAGAAGTGATCATGGTACTGAGTTTGACTCTCTTCTCATGCAAGAATTCTGTGAGAGAGAAGGTATCAAACATAGCTTCTCAGCTCCTAGAACTCCCCAACAAAATGGGGTAGTTGAAAGGAAGAATAGAACACTAATTGAAGCTGCTAGCACATTGTTGGCAGATGCTAACATGCCTCTATCCTATTGGGCAGAAGCTGTTAGTACAGCTAACTATGTCTTGAATAGAAGTTTGATACACAAACTTAAGTGTAAAACTCCTTATGAGTTGCTTAAAGGAAAGAAACCAAAAATTAATTACTTTAGAATTTTTGGCTGTACTGTTTATATTCATAACAATAATAAAGAATATATTAGAAAATTTGAAGCAAAAGCTTCAATGGGAATTATGCTTGGATATTCCCAAGTAAGCAAAGCTTATAGAGTTTATAACAAATCAACCTGTAAGATAGAAGAATCTGTGCATGTGACTTTTGATGAGTCTCAGATGTTTTACAAGGAGAAAGAAAATTCTCCTTCCTCTAGTTCTTTGCAGGTACATGATGCTCCTAAAGAAATCCTTCAACTATCAACTCTTCAGATCACTGAATCAGACAGTGATGAAGACATTGCTGAAGCTGTTGAAGCTGTTGCTGTACCACCAACAGTAGATCAAATTCCTCCTGAGGAATTAATCCCAACTGTTGCTGAAGATCACATCCCACCTGCTGACATTGTCACACTTAGAGATCACCCCACATCTCAAGTGATTGGAGACATATCAGCTGGTGTACAAACAAGACACCAATTAAGACAGGATGTGATGCATGCTTATTTCCTCTCACAGGTTGAGCCCCTCACCTTTAAAGATGCAGAGCTAAATCCCCACTGGATCATTGCAATGCAAGAGGAACTCAATCAGTTTGAGAGATGTAAAGTTTGGACTTTGGTTCCAAGACCTAAAGGCCAACTGATCATAGGCACCAAGTGGGTGTATAGAAACAAGTTAGATGCAAATGGAATAATAGTAAGGAATAAAGCTAGGCTTGTAGCTCAGGGCTACAGACAGGAGGAAGGTATAGATTATGACCAAACCTTTGCTCCTGTTGCAAGGCTAGAAGCAATAAGGATCTTCTTGGCCTATGCAGCCTTCATGAAGTTTAAGGTGTTCCAAATGGATGTCAAAAGTGCATTCCTAAACGGTGAGCTTAAGGAAGAGGTGTTTGTTGAACAACCACCAGGGTTTGTTTCTTCAACTCAACCTTCTCATGTTTTTAAGTTGCAGAAAGCTCTTTATGGACTAAAGCAAGCTCCTAGGGCCTGGTATGAGACTCTAGCCAGTTTCCTGTTAGAGCACAACTTCACTAGGGGAGTAGTTGATAGAACCCTTTTCGTCAAGCATCACAAGGACACAATCCTGTTAGTTCAGGTGTATGTAGATGATATTATCTTTGGCTCCACTGATCCCAAACTTTGCAAAAAGTTTTCCAACTTGATGCACTCTAAGTTTGAGATGAGTAGCATGGGTGTGCTGTCTTACTTTCTTGGTCTCCAAGTTAAGCAAGATGTTGATGGTATCTTCATCTCCCAATCCAAATATGCCAAGGAATTGGTAAAGAAATTTGGGATGGCTGATGCTTCAGCAATGCCTACACCCATGGCTACTAATGTAGTTATTGATTCTGATGATCACGGCAAGCCAGTTGATCAAAAGAATTATAGGGCCATTGTTGGTTCCCTATTATATCTAACTGCAAGTAGGCCAGATATAATGTTTGCTACATGCCTTTGTGCTAGATTCCAGGTCAACCCCAAGGAATCTCATCTGATTCTTCTAAAGAGAATCCTGAGATACCTGAAAGGATGTCCAAATCTAGGACTTTGGTACCCAGCTGAGTCAGAGTTTGAATTAATTGGATATTCTAATTCTGACTATGCTGGTTGCAGAGTTGACAGGAAGAGCACCTCAGGAACTTGCCAGTTCCTGGGAGAGAGATTGGTCTCTTGGTTCTGTAAGAAGCAGGCTTCTGTCTCAACTTCAACTGCAGAGGCTGAATATATAGCAGCTACCAGTTGTTGTTCACAGATCCTGTGGATTCAAAACCAGCTTGTGGATTATGGTTACTCACACAAGAACACCAAGATCATGTGTGATAGTACCAGTGCTATTTCAATTGCACAAAATCCAGTGCACCACTCTAGAACGAAGCACATTGAGATTAGGCACCATTTCCTGAGAGATTGTGTGGAAAAGAACAAGATCTGTCTTGAGTTCATATCCACTGAGTTTCAGAGAGGTGATATATTCACCAAGCCTTTAGATGAACAGAAGCATCTGTTCTTTTTAGTCCAACTAGGCATGATCAATGGACGAGACTAAGTGTGACGATATCTGCCTATGTTGAGGTCTGCTTGAAGATCGTCGAACGATGATCGAAGATCGTCGAACGGATTGAGCCTATCGTCGACCTCTGGTTAATGATAGCTTATCTGTTTGAAGATCGTCGATCGACGTTCGACCATCGTCGAACAGGCTGAGCTTATCGTCGATCTCTACTCGACGACAGCTTGTTGCTTGTGAAGCCAGAATTAGCCGAACGATGGTTCAACTATTCTGCTTCTGAGCCGATCGTCGAACGGCCGTTCGACTATCGGTTCAAGATCTTTTTAATAGATCGACTATTTCCGGTCCAATATAAAGCCGATAGTCGACCTAGGTTAAAAGATCGTGTGCTTTATCGTCGACGGAGCGTGCCCTTTCGCATTCTGCTTTCCCGCTTGCGATTTTCTGGCGCTTCGTCTTTCTCGTTCCCTCTCCTGCTTTCTCGTGTTTTCTCCGGCGAATCCATGGCGATTTCCCCAGCTGTTCTAGCCGTAGTAAAGTTTGATGCCGGATTCAGTGTGGATTTCGAAGCTTTCAGCAGTTGCGATGCCGGAATCGTGGAAGTTCTCCAGCTCTGCAGGGATCAAGGTCTAGAGAAGCTGATGTCTGAAAGGATCAAGATCAACATTCCAGAGATAAAAGAATGGGCTTTCACGTCGTCTTCCACAGACGAATCGATGATCGGTACCATCGGCGGAGTAGAAGTTATCCTGACTCCGGCCGTTCTTTCTGATGTTTTTGATTTAGTTATTGGTGACGAAGATTATGAGCAAGATGCTCAGGAGTTCGGAAGGATGCTGGTCGAGCTGGGACATGCCGAGGGCATTCCCACCAAGCTGCTCAAGGTAAACTTCCCCTTCAAGATCAAGTTCCTCGCTGAGGTAGTCGGAAAAGTGCTCCTTGGGAAGCACTCTGCCCATGATAACATAACAAGACAGCAATTCGCACTTATGTGTGCAATTGTTAATCGAAAGAGGATCGATTGGGCTGCAGTTCTGTTTGATTTGATCAGGAAGAAGACGGGAAAGAAGGAAGTCACCCTGGGAAGGGTTATTGGAATTTTTCTTAAGGAGAAATTCCCCCAGCTGCTGAGTTCTGCCGCAACTACAATCAACGCCAGCAAAAAGATGGATCCCCATCTGTTCTCAAAGTGGAAGAGGACGTTCGTGAAATCTGCTCCAGCACAATCTGAGGACACTAGGACTGCATCAGTCGCTCCTCAACCTATTGAAGCTGGCTCAGCTATCCCTTCCTCCTCCTCTGTTTTGCCGTCTACCTCAGTTGAAGTACCATCAACTTCTGCTGAGGTACGACCCTCTTCTTCTGCTGCACCTGAAACAACCGTGGTTGTTCCTCTGTCTCCTCCAGCTTCTCCTCTACCTGCTCATCTGGCTAGGATATCTGCTCCTAGCTTCGATTTGTTAGGATCAGAGAGATTCCCTACTCCTCCTGTATCTCCAATTCATTCTCAAATTCATTCCCCAATAAACTCACCTGCTCCATCTCCTGCTAGATCCCCTGTTCACACCATCCTCCATCCCAGCACATCTACCATATCTGCTGCAGCTCCATCCACCTCTCATCCATCTTCTTTTGATATCTCTCCAGAGCTTATCATCCGCATCGTGGAGCTGATTACCCCGTCAATCAAAACCATGATTGACGAGGCAATCGCTCCCCTTGCTGCCTCCATTGACCGTCTAACTGCCTCCATCCAATCCATTTCTAAATCTGCTGAGCCATCTTCCTCTAGGGGCCTGGTTTCAGTAGCTACTGAAATCAGGCAGGGGGAGATGTTCAATGAAGATGTCTCAGGCCTTCCTGCCTCTCCTTTAGTTGTGAAAGATTTAGTCTTATCTGCCCAGCCAGAATCTGCTCAAGTTGAGCCAGAAGAAGTTCCAGATGTTGTTATGTCTGTTCAGGAAGTGGTAACTCCAGCTGAGGAAGAAATTGTTCCAGCTGAGGAAGAGATTGCTCCAGTTAAGAAAGTTTTAGCGCCAGTTTTGACTGAGAAAGAAATATCAGATGGAATCCTGCTATCAGAAATTGCAGTGAAAGTATGCTTAGAAGATCTAACCTCTCATATAATTGCCAGATTCCTGGAAGGAATCATAACCTCTTATCTAAATGAATCATGGGAAATGGTTAAATATGAAGGTAACTCTTTCATCCGCTTTGTTGATGAGTCTATTAATTTGATAGTCTGTGAATACCTTGAAGGAATGATTCAAGCTTATTTAGCAGATCTGTGTTCTTGATTTTACAGATATTATTAAAGAAGATTTAATTACTCAAATCATAACAGTAGTTTCTGAGGCTGACCCAAGTATTCCTGCTACTCAAGTAGACCCTGAGTTGGAATCCTTCTTAGATAATAAAGAAGATGAGTCTGAGAAAGAGGAAATCAAAGTTGATTCTCCTGTTTTAAGTTTGGAAGAAATTCAAGCAAGGGCTGCTTGGGAATTGAGAGTAAAATCTTTAAAAGAGAAAGAATCAGAAGAGGTGCAATGTGAAAAGTCATCCATCTGGGATGACTCTCCAGGTTTAGATTTAGACTCCCTTCTGGCTATGGATGCCCTGGAAGAAGAAAAAGAAAAATCTGTTTCAAAGCTTAAAGAAAAGGCTGTCTCAGAAGCCTATGATCCCTATGAGAACCCTCCATCATCCCATTCTGATGATGATGATGATTCAGATGTTTCTGAAAAGTCAAAGAAAAGGAAATCTGCTGCAAAGAAAAGAAAAGCTGCTCCTCCTCCACCTCCAAACAAGGATAATGACATTCCCTACTACATTTTGAAGGGCATTGACCCCAAATCCAAGGATTTTAAGCATTGGATGTGGTTTTCGAAAAATCAGCAAAAAGAAAGGAAGAAAACTAAGAGGTATGACAGTCCAGTCTCCAGATGGACTCCCAAAGGTCCTCCTCCACCTCCAGGTGCAGGAGCCTCTGGGAATCTACCTGCTAATCAATCTGCCGCCTATGGAAAATCTGCGTCTGCTCAGCCCCAACCTAGACAAGGTCATCAAAGTTCTCAAGGCAGATCATCTTATGGTTCTCAAAGACAAGCGAAGGAGGTTGTGGCCCAAAGACCAACTTTTTCCCCACCTCCTTCTCCAGTTCAATCTGAGAAAAGTGTTTCGAAAGGTAAATAGTTTACAGTGTTTTAAAACCTTCTAGCAAGTCCCTTTTGCTAAGTTTATTCTAATGTCTTATCTAGATAAAATAGCTGATGCTGCTTCTCCAGAGCCCGTATATGAAAATCCTGAGCTCGATCCTAATTTTAGGATGGCTCGCTTTCAAGAGCTTGTAGGAGCAGCCCAAATAAGAAAAGCAAGAGCCGAAGGCAAAGATACAACTGGCTTTACTACCATGTCAACCTACAGAAAGAAAGAATTTGAAAAATTCCAAGTCAATCCTGAGATATTTGATCCAGCAAAGTACATGGAAAAACATCCTGAAGCTGTTGTCCCCAGAGCTGCAGAGCTGAAGATAATTGGTGCTCAGGATTTGAAGATGTCAAAGAAGGAATCAGATGACCCGCTTAGAAAAATTTCTTTTGTCTCTAGTTCTTCTGATCCATTACCTGACCCTAAAGATTCTTAATAGTTTGATTAAACTGCTGTGATATATTTGATTATTTATTTATCTGATTGATAATCTGCCAGTTTATTGTTAACTATTTGCTGAATTTAATTTTAGTATTCTTTTGCTAGCTGTTTTAGTTTTTGAGAGACTTAACTCAAATAGGGGGAGATTGTTGGTACCCTAGTTTGATTTGAGTTCAGTCCTCTCCTTTGTGCCCCTTGACCCAAGAAATATCTATGGTCAATGGTTAGAAGTCTAGCTGTAGAGTCCTCGCTTTTCCAAATTGAGAATTTGGTTAAGTAGGTTTTTCGTTCGACTATAGTCGAACGCCATTCGACTATCGTCTATCGGCTGATCGACGATCGTCTATCAGTTGGTCGACGCTTTGTCTGCGCTGATAGTTCGACTATCGGTTGATAGGTCGACTATCTGTTCTGCGCTGGTAGTTCGACTATCGGTTGATAGGTCGACTATCTGTTCTGCGCTGGTAGTTCGACTATCGGTTGATAGGTCGACTATCTGTTCTGCGCTGGTAGTTCGACTATCGGTTGATAGGTCGACTATCTGTTCTGCGCTGGTAGTTCGACTATCGGTTGATAGGTCGACTATCTGTTCTGCGCTGGTAGTTCGACTATCTGTTGATAGGTCGACTATCTGTTCTGCGCTGATAGTTCGACTATCTTTTGATAGATCGACTATCTGTTTTCTGAGGTAGGTCGACTATCTGCTTGATAGTTCGACTATCTCTGAGCGCTTGATAGCTCGACTATCTGTCCTAGATAGATCGACTATCTGATAGTTCGACTATCTGTCCTGATAGTTCGACTATCTGCTGCGATAGCTCGACTATCTGTTTGATAGCTCGACTATCTGGATCGTTCGACTATCTGCCCGATAGTTCGACGATCTCCTGGCGTCGTTCGACGATCTTCGAAGGTCGTTCGACGTTTTCTGTCTGCCTTTGTATTTTGTATTTATTTATTATATTTAATTATTTAATACATTTTCTGGCACTCTATTTTAAGCTGTATGATAAAGTTTCCAGGCATTATTTGCTCTATTCTTTCTGCCTGAGTTCAAATCTTTTAAGATAAAGTTGTTTGTCTTATTAGCTGTCATTTTAATTTACTTTATCTGCTGACAGCCCTTTATAGCCGTTAGACTGAAAAGTCTTCTTTTGCTATAAAGAGATTGTTTTCTGATGTGACTTTATTTAGTCTATCTGATTATTTGATTTAAGCCTGCAGCTTCTTAGAAAGAGGTTTATTCCTTTTTATAGAAAGTTTTGCTGCAGAGATATTTCTGTCTTCTTGATATTTACAGCCCAGGTCTCAAGGCTCAGAAGAAGACAAATTAATTCAAATGGAAGAGAGCCGTTGCTTGCTGATGATTATATAAAGAACCCTTTGCAGAAGGATTCAAGCTAGTAAACAGGAGTTAATAGAAGCTAGTGTTACACACATATTCAAAAGCACTCAAGCCTTCATCAAGCTCAAGCTTCCTGCTCTCAGCAAACTCCATCTAACTGAGAAGTGTTAAGATCTTCATCTCTTCTTCACCTGAGTTCTCCTGCTTTCAGGAAGTTCAACTCAGAGTTTCTTTGAAGAAGAAGAAGAAGAAGAATAGCTGCTTGAAGAGATTTCTTTTATTTACCTTCTTCTTGTAGCTCTTTCCTTCAGAACTTTCTGAAGAGTTTTCTCTGCACTGAAGCAAGACTTCACCTGGACATTCTTGAGCCAGGGGGAGCCTTGATTCTTTAGAGCATTCTAGCTCAGTGCAAGCTTTTTGTGCTTCTCTAATCTATTGTAAAATAGAGAAGACATCTTAACCTTCTTCCCCCTCCTGTACAGGGTTATTACTCCCTTCAAAAGTATCCCTTGGTGGCAGGGCACCTGATCAAAAACCTGTGCTTGGTTTTTAGACACCTGATCAAAAGTCTAAAGGGTTTCTGAATCTACCTGAATCAGATTCTGTTGGTGGCAGGGCACCTGATCAAAAACCTGAGTGGATTCCTACCGTGTGGGTAGAAGAGTGGACGTACCCAAGTTGTTTGGGGAACCACTATAAATTTCCTTGTGTTGTCTGGATTCAACTGTTTAATTCCTGTACTGTGGCTGTGAATAGATATAACTAGGCTGCTAGTTGCTGTTTAGGTTTTTCTAAGCTTAACTGTAATTACAGTTAGCTTGTGTTTGTACACAACACTTGTGTTAGGCTTTAAGGTTAAACCAATATCTATAATCTCTTCATTCCGCACTTCACTCCAAGGGAGTTGGGTAGACAGTTAAGTTTTGTATTGTGCAAAATTTGATTACTCTATTCACCCCCCCTCTAGAGTAGTATCTATCCCTTCACTTTCAATCTCGCCTAGTCGCCTACCTGGCAAGTATGCGAGGGGAGCTCGCAATACTCGACAGGCCTTTTACTGCTTGACGCGCGGACTCTTGTCTTCTGTCTTGACTTGTTGACCTTGACTTCTGCTGACCTGGCTGTGGTAGGACTCATCCTCGACGAATATAGGTTGTACGCAATCCCCGCTCTTTTTGAGCGACGTAGGAGCTCAGAAATAAACATCCAACATTTATTCGGCGAGTTACTATGTCGAGTATCAGGGTTGCTCGCCTCGCCTATTGCTCGACGAAGTTTATAAAAAGGGGGGGGGGGTCTGGTTTCTGAGGCGGATCTTCAAAGCTCGTTTGTTATGTCGGACGCTAATGAGAAACTCCTTCCAGATAGCCTCGTCGCCTTGTCTGATCTCCTTGGCATCCACAAATCGAAAAGACCACGCGAGGAAGATGTCGCCGCCGACTTACCTCCGCATAAAAGGAAGAAGACCAAGAAGCCCAAGAATCCCGCTTCTACGCTGATCGGCCCGCTATCGTCGTCTGAGCCAGTCGCGACTGCGACGGTCAAACTCGCACCTTCCGCTAGCACCATGAGGCTTCTTAGCGATCTGGGGCTAGACGACGTCCCTGATTCGGCCGCCCTCAGCCCGCCAGAGAATCCCGAAGTCGCCAAGAAGCCGGCGACATCTCGGATCGAAGTCGTCTCCTTGCCAGGTCGCCATTCTGACAAGCCCCTTTCCAAATAGTTGGTCGTCATATGCTTCTCGCTGACCTATTTTCCTTGTGCAGACACCCCCCGGACATCGCGGATGTACCCCTGGACGTCGCTCCCCTGAACTCCGCGTCGCTGCTCTCCCTCGCAGCCGATAAGCCCTCCCAGACCGCGCATACGGTCCGGATTAGTCTCGGCGCCAAGAAAGCGTCGGAGACTACTTTGGCAAAGGAAAACCCACCAGCGAGTAAGGACTCCATGGTGAAGGACCTCCCGACGAGAAAGGACCCTCCGGGGAGTAAGGATCTTCCGGCAAGAAAGGACCCTCCAGGGAGTAAGGATCTTCCGGCGAGCAAGGCCGCTCCCACTCTTGCTCGAGATTCGGCACAGCCATCGACGAGTTCTCAGTTGCCGCCGCCTCCCCCGAATACGACCTCCCTCCAGGAGACGAGTACTTATTTAGCGTCGCCGCTGCCTCTGACTGCTGCGCAACAGGCTGACCTGCAACGACATCCCTCGCCTCCTCCGCTGAAGACTTCGCAGCAGCCGGCAAGCTCGTCGCAGCCTCTGCCACCTCCATCGAAGACTATGGACCAGAAACCGGCTAAGCCGCGACCGAGCTTCTTCCCGCCGAGAGTCGGGGACCCTAATCATGGAGGTCACGGGCAGGGGAGACCTGCTGATCGCGCGGGCGGTTCATCCTCAGGCCAACGAGATACCTCAGGTCGCGGCCATTCCCCTCGGCGATCACGATCTCCTCGTCGTGGTAACTCGCGTTGTCACTGCTTTATTTGATGAGTTAGGTGTTTATCTCTTATCTGGCGACTTTTTCTGTTTTGAAAGATCGTCCGACGACTCCAGGAGCGGCCTTCATCGACGTCATCGGATTGTCAGGGAGCGAGTATCGCCATGCTGCAGCTCGCACCTACATGGAGCTGGAGAGCAAGTTCGATCAACTCGCTATCTGCGAGCCTCATCGCCGGATCTCAGCTCTAGAGGTGCGAGTAGCGAAGATGGAAGAGCTACGGATAACTCTGGAGGGCTACGAGGCTCGCTTCCACATGGTGAAGGAGAATGACCGCCAGCTGGCGCTAAACAACCACCGCCTGTAGCTTTTCCTCGATGAGTTGGCCGGCATTCGGGCGAGTATGTGCTCTGTGGGGCGGCTGACGAGGATGGAGGAGCAACTGCGGCTTGACGACGATGCTACGGCACTGGCGACGGAGCATTACCGGCGGGCGCGCGAGATGGGCTGGGCCGGGCGACATCCTCACCCTCCAGAGCGACCACCTAGGACTTAGGACCATTTTGTCTCTTCTTATGAACTCGCTGTAGGCGACTGACTGTAATAAATTATGTTATCTTTTTAATAAGCGAGTTTGCATCTCGCCGATGATTTCTCCCTATCTTTTTGTTTGTTGTTTATTCTGCGATGTGTCGAGTTTATTGCGCAGGCTCTGGCGAATGTCGCGACGTTCTCTGCTGTGTCGTGCGAGATGGGGTTGACGCCGGATGTCTGCTCTCTCGCCTTAACCGCGACTTTGACTGATACTCGCCGAGGTGGACATATACCCCTCCCCCTTTTTACCTTTGCCTTGGCCTATAAATAGAGGAGGTAGGTGTGACATAAGTACGTTGGTGCGATTTTCTCAACCCACCTCACAAGTAACCTCTCTGCTCGCTTCTTCTTACCTTCTTCTTCCCTTCGCTCCTCTCTTCTCTTCGCTAGCTTGCCAAGATGGTTGGGGATGATGCCAATGCTCGCCGGCAAGCTCATGCCGTTAACTTCGCCGATGCGGCCTTCAAGAAATCGATAACCTCAGAACGAGACTTAGAGACATTCAGGGAGCGCCTCCTGTCAGAGGGGTACTCGGTGAGGCTTCCTACTCGCGGCGAGCGACTCAACACTTATGTTGAGGGCACGATGGTACTGTCGCTTCGCCATTTTTACGCCGCCTTGCGAATTCCCTTCTGGTCCGAATACTGCGAGATCCTCCGGTACTTCAGGATCTTCCCCGCGCAAATCAACCTTAATGGAATGACGATCATCATGGGGTTCCTTTGCTACCTGCGGGAGGAGAGGATTGCCTTCGACCTTTCCGTGTTCCACAGGATATTCGCCTTCGCCGCGACCTAAGAGGGGGTCGTCTACTTCAGCAGCCATGTCTGCATTTTTGTGGGGACCGCGAACAAAGTCTATCGCTTGAGCGAGCAGCTGGTTGTCTCCCACGGAGACTTTGGGGGACTTCTGGGAAGGTCGCACCAACCCGTCGATGTCTCCTTCCTCCCGCCGATCTTGGAAGGTGTTCGCGAGCAATTGTTCGAATCCTTCCGTGGTCGCCGGTTTGACGTCATCTACTGGCGACTTAATGTCAACACACTCAAAGCGATCCATCCCAACGAGGGTAAGACTTGGCGAGAATTGTTTATGCTCGCATGCTCGCTCCCATTTATTGAAGCTCGCACTAATCCTGTCGCGCAATCTTTGCAGTGGCCAACGAGCTTCTGGAGAAACCACTTCCTTCGGCAAAGGAAATCGCCACCTCTCTTACTGAATCCCCCCCCCCCCCCCGCCTGACGTTGGGGAGAAGAAGAAACTCTCCAAGGGGAAGGCGAAGGTCAAGTCGTCGGTGCCTGCGAGCAAGAGGGCAAAAGTGTCGTCGCCTCATTCTGATGATCAGGAGTCGCCGCCGGAAGCTCGGGCACCCCGCTTCCACCCGAACTATAACCTTGGGCGAGGGGTGGTGGATGCTTATGGTCGTCCGCTAGTGACCTGGTCGGCAGACGAACACTTGATGCCGCTGAGCACTAACCTTCCATCCTGGTCGGCAGATTGGTAGGATAAGGGGGAGGCCTTCGCCGTCCTCCACGCTTTGTATGGGCGAGTAGATGTCGAGTCTATGCTGGAGCTCGGCCAGACGGAACTCGTCCATCAATCCTCATGCTCGCTCGCGCGATCTGCCGAGCGAGGACACTACACAGTCAGGAAGCTGTTGGAGACAACAGAGGCCTTGAAGGTCGTCTTTAAGAAGGCCATAGATCTCGGCATGCATTTAGTTTGTTGGAAGGATTACAAGGTAAGTCGCTTCCCGTATGCGACATTGATGCTTGTCGACTTAGGATTACTTTGCTAACGGTTGGTATCTCACAGACCGCCGAGATCGAGGCTGCGAAGAAGTTGTCTGAGTGCAAGGAGAAGCTCGCCACTTCGCAAGCGGAGCTGGAGGCGGCCCAGGTTTGAGATGCCAAGATGGAGACTCGGCTGGTCGCCACTGAGGGACGCACGAGCTCCTCTGCTCTCTTGCCAGAGGCGCCGCGGCCGGAGGATGATCCGCAGTGGGCCGTCAAGCGGTCCCGCCTTCTTTGGGAGGAGAGGTCGTCCGTCCGCCATGAGATAGCGCGGACGACGGGGAATATCATGCTCGCACGACTAAGGGTCAACAGGTTGCTCGTCGAAGGGGAGAAGTAGCTCACCGTCGACGAGATCATCCCCGAACTACTTGTTGAGTGGACTATCTCGCCCGATCGCGTCCCTTCCTCATCGTCAGGCTCTAGCAGTTCCAGCAGCAGCGACAGCGGCAACGACAGCGGTGAAAGTGACGACGGGGGAGGAAGCGAAGAGGGTGGCGAGGAAGAAGAGGATGCAGACATCGGAGATGACGAATATCGGCTGGATACTGACGACGACGAGTCCTAGTTGCCCGCCGATCTTTGTCATACTTGGATGTAATAGTTTTTGACACTTTTGTAACTTGTACATTTTTTGATATATTTATACAAGTTATTTCCTTCTTTATCTTCTTCTCGCATGCTAGTTGATATTGCTCGCTAGCCTCATAGGCTCGGGGAGGATGTGCTTGTGACGCGTACCCGCTCCACCAACTCACATAAGCATACTCGCATGAATACCAGTTCGCATACTCACCGAAGCATACTCTCCTACTCGCCAAAGGCATGATCGCCTACTCGCCCAATGCGTACTCGCCTACTCGCCCAAGACGTGCTCGCACCTGCCTAATCAAGGGCCGAGCTCGGCAGGTTGCGAGTTGTCGACACCCAGCAGGAGCCAAGCTCAATTGGGGGTGGGAAACAATCGACACCCAGCAGGAGCCAAGCTCAACTGGGGGTGGAAAACAATAGACACCCAGCAGGAGCCAAGCTCAACTAGGGGTGGGAAACAGTCGACACCCAGCAGGAGCCAAGCTCAACTGGGGGTGGGAAACAGTCGACACCCAGCATGAGCCAAGCTCAACTGGGGGTGGGAAACAGTCGACACCCAGTATGAGCCAAGATCAACCGGGGGTGGGAAACAGTCGACACCCAACAGGATCCAAGCTCAACTGGGGGTGGGTCGACAGCTCTCAGGAGCCTTGCTCAACTAGAGTGGTGTGAGTCGACTCGGGAGGCAAGTAGTCGGTCTACAGGAGAGGAGCTCGTACAGAGTTCACGGACTACGACATCACTCCAACGAGAAACTTGGTTTCACTCGAGGAGGTCGTTGGCTGATGTGTAGGAGAGGAGCTCGTGTAGGGACTCGGACTTACGATGACACTGCCACTCGAGGACTTTAATCGGTGCTGAGGTGAGCTCATCCTGTTACTTGAGAGGCGACATATGGATTAGCTGCAACAATGCTTACAAATGGCTGACATTTTTTTTAAAAGAGATGATCTTAAAACCGCCAAATCGAGAAGTTGGCGTCCAGACCTGTTCCTAAAAATTCCTCCAGTCAGGGGAGAGATGCAATCGGGGAGACATAGGCTGACATGCAAGGGGGAGCATATCTCGGCCATCAATGCAGAAGCTCGGTCTTACAAGAGCGCTTAAGTCCCGAGGCATCGTCCTACCATCCGCCCTGGGCTATTTAGGAGGAACGGGTCGAAGACTCGTATCCTGATCCAATAGTGGAGATCGCTCTCGGCCATGCAACCCGACTACGAGTGCCAGTGCACGGGCGAAGGGGAATGTTCCTCCGAGGGTCCTTCAGGACGCACTCGAGGCCAACACCTTCCCTTGGGCTTGTTCTTACCCTTTCTTCGGCAGGTTATCCTGCTTAAACAATAGCTGAGATGCCTAGACCAGTGATTGTTTGGTGAGATCGGCCCTCTATCGAGTCCAGGAGGTTAGCGACTAGGCCTGTTCTAGATAGTTCCTCCAGTCAGAGGAGAGATGCAATCGGAGAGACATTGGTCGACATACAAGGGGGGAGCTGATCTCGACCATCAATGCAGAGGCTCGGTCTTATAAGAACGCTTAGGTCCTGAGGCATCGCCCTATCGTCCGTACTGGGCTATTTAGGAGGAACATGCCGACTGCTAGTTTCCGGAGTCGATTGCGGGGCTGGCCCTTGAAGCCTTCAAAAATCTTAAGATATATTAACACACAGAGAGAAACAAGCTTGCCGCAATTATTATATTCACATCAACATAATTACAAAGAAGACATATGTTACCGCTAGGGATAGAACTTTTTCAGGTCATCCCCGCTCCAGGTACCTCCCAGCTATTCTCCCACTCGATCTTGCAGGTAGTAGCCTCCAGTGGTTAGGGCTTCCTGGATGATGAAGGGACCTTCCCAGTTTGGATATAGCTTACTAACAGTTGTTTCCCTTCCTGCGGCATCTACCTTCTTCATGACCAGATCTCCTGCATAGAAATTCTTGAGGCGTACGTTCTTATCGAAGTGCCTTGCCATGCGCCTTTTGATTTCCTCTTGGCGGGTGGAAGACAAGTCATGGAGTTCTTCAATGTAGTCCAGCGAAAGTCCCTAAGCTTCTTCATTCTCCAAGCGCTACTCTTCAGTGCCATCTCCTGCTGCTATGACTCTCGGGCTACGAACCTCGAACTCCACTGGGATGAGTGCCTCAGATCCGTGGTATAACTTGAAGGAGGTTTCCCCCGTGGCCGAGTTTGGAGTTGTCTTCAGAGCCCAGAGGATTGAGGGGAGCTGCTCTGCCCAATTGCCCTTCAAGTTGGTGACTTTCTTCTTTAGGAGATTGATGATCAACTTGTTAGCAGCCTCCACCTGTCCGTTGCTTCGGGGATGATGCACAGTGGCGAATCGGAGATCCGTCCCTAGCTGTTTGAAGAAATCCCCCAATTCCAATCTGGCGAACTGTGGACCGTTGTCAGTGACGATAGCGAGGGGGATCCCGAAGCTGCACGCGATCTCTCCCCAGATAAAATTCTTCACAATCTGAGAAGTGGTCTTGGCCAGAGCTTTTGCCTCGATCCATTTGGAGAAGTAATTGATCATGACGAGGATGAACTTCCTCTATCCACTGGCCTGAGGGAAAGGGCCGATCAAGTCCATTCCTCAGATGGTGAAGGGCATGGAGCAGTGATCGAGTGAAGATGCTATGCTTGCTGTAGCTGGAGAGGTGCGAAGAGTTGACATTAGGGACATTTCCTGGAGAAAGCTTCTGCATCCTTCCGAATTGTTGGCCAAAAGTATCTGTGCCTTAGGATTCTCTGTTCCAACGTACGTGTTCCCGAGTGGCTGCCACACTCTCCTAAATGAGTCTCTTCGAGGATGCGAGGGATTTTGGTCTCTGACAAACATCTGGCCAAGGGGCCCGAGATAGTCTTGCGGTAGAGCTCTCCTTCTTGCAGCAAGTAAAAAGCAGCTTTGTAGCGAAACTTTCTCGAATCGCCATCGCCGGCAGGCAGTTGTCCTCTCGCTAAGAACGTGACGAATGGATCCTTCCATGAGGTTCTTTGCTCGATCTCCATCATCTCCCCTTCCTCGATGGATGGTCGGAACAGCTCGGTCATGGTTCCCCTAGCCCGGGGTCCGTATTTGGCGAGGTAGTCAGCTTCTGAATTCTTCTCTCGGGGTACGTGCTCGACGAAGAAATATTGAAACCCTCCGATCAGGCCTTTTACTTTCACTAAGTACCTCTACAGGATTGGGTCATTCACTTAAAACTCGCCTCTGATCTGTGATGCGACTACCATCGAGTCGGTGAAGGCCTGAATATCATGAATTGCTAACTCTTTGGCAAGACGCAAGCCAGCCACCATAGCTTCGTACTCCACCTGATTATTTGTAACATGGAAGAGGATCTCGACTGCCTGCTTGATCCGAGTTCCCTGGGGGCTCATTAGCACGACTCCGGCTCCCACGGAATACCTGCCCGAAGCCCCATCCACGAACATATTCCAAGATACTGGGTTAGAAGAACCTTCACCGCCTTCCATGTCGGCCGGGAAGTCGGCCAGAAAATCCGCTACCGTCTGTGCCTTGATTGTTACCCTTGGAGAGTACGAAATGTTAAACTCACTGAACTCCACCGCCCACTTTGCTAATCTACCGGAATGCTCCACTCCATCTAGGATACTACGCAGAGGGTGGTCGGAGACAACCCTGATGGAGTG
The DNA here is from genome assembly GCA_039513925.1 of Platanthera zijinensis. Classification (NCBI taxonomy): domain Eukaryota; kingdom Viridiplantae; phylum Streptophyta; class Magnoliopsida; order Asparagales; family Orchidaceae; genus Platanthera; species Platanthera zijinensis. Next base: position 22,307,927 of record CM077082.1, on the reverse strand, counting down.
AGCCTGAAAGTAGGGACGGAGCCTCTGCGCCGAAACCACCAGAGCAAATACCAACTTCTCTAAGATAGGATACCTGGCTTCCGCCTGTCGCAGCACTCTACATACGTAGTAGATAGGGAGATGCTTCTTTCCTTCTTCTCGGACCAGCACTGATCTAACTGCCTCCGCTCTCACTCCCAAATAGAGTAGGAGGTCCTCATCTCCCTGCGGGCTTTGAGGAGAGGAGCTTGGGTTAGCTGTTGTTTGAGCTTCCCGAAGGCCTCCTCGCACTCTGCGGTCCACTCAAATTTCGGATTCCCCCGAAGAGTCTTGAAGAATGGAGAGCACTTCTCTCCTGCCTTGGACAAGAACCGGCTAAGGCCCGCCAATTTCCCCGTCAGCCTTTAGACCTCCTTGGGATCTTTTGGGGATGTCATCTCCAGAATGGCCTTGACCTTGTCTAGGTTAGGTTCCACCCTCCTGAGAGTGAGGAGGTGACCTAAAAACTTCCCCCTTCCTGCACCGAAAACGCACTTGGCCAGGTTGAGTCGCATTTTATACTTCCTCAGGGTGGAGAAGGTCTCCATTAGATCGGTTATATATTCCGCGACGCTCTTGCTTTTGATAAGGAGATCGTCTACATAGACTTTTAAGTTCCGCCCCTTCTGCTCTTTGAAGATGCAATCCATCATTTTCTGATAAGTTGCGCCTGCGTTCTTGAGCCCGAAGGACATCATCTTGTAGCTATAACAACCATTGCTGGTAATGAAGGGGACGTCGCGGCAGTCAGGGGGATGCATCCGGATCTAATGATACCCTGAAAAAGCATTAAGAAAACTCATCACAGCAAACCCGACGGCAGAATCAACCAGCGCGTCAATTTGAGGCAAAGGGTAGCAATCCTTCGGGCAAGCTTTATTTAACATGGAAAAGTCAATACATAGACGTCAACCCCCTCCGGGCTTTTTCACCATTACAATATTGGAGACCCAGCCTGGGTACTGGATCTCCAAAACAAAATCGGCTCTCAGCAGCTTCTCCACCTCCTCCCTGATCGGTTCAGCTAGCACAACGACACACTTCCTCTGCTTCTGACGAACGAGAGCCACCGCGGGATCCAAGTTGAGGCGATGACAGGCAACATCAGCGTCAACCCCTGGCATCTCGGCGACACTCCAAGCGAAAAATGTCGACGTTGTCTTGTTGGCAGGCGACCATCTCTATCTTTCCTTCCAGCGGAAGGGATCCTCCAACCTTGAGCAGACCGGGCTCTCCTCCTCGGGAGATCACCTCCACCTCTTCCAACTCGGCATCACACATCCCCTTCTCTTTCTCTAGCAGCTCCTCCAATCTCTTTGCATCCCCCATCCAGCTGATGGTACTGACGGCATTCAGATAGCACTCCCTAGAGGCCTTGGGATCTCCCCGAATCCTAATCTGGACATCTCCTTGGCAGTACTTTAGGCACTGGTGGTAAGACGACAGAATGGCCTTGAAATAGTTGATGAGGGGCCGCCCGAAGATGGCGTTGTATCCGCTCGGCGCGTCGACGATGACAAAGCGACATTGGATCGACGTCCCGCCGAGAGTAACCAGGAGCTCTACCGCCCCTTCCACTTCTTTCTTCTCGCTTGAGAAGCCAAAGAGAGGCCCATCTGTGGCCTGGACCCGAGATGCTTCCACCTGAAGCCCTACGAAAGTTCTTTTGAAGATGACGTTCACTGAGCTCCCTTTATCCACGAGGATTTGGTCGACGGTGAAGTATTCGATGTCGGCTTTAATAATTAGGGCGTCATGGAAGGGGTTTTCATTCCCTAGCATGTCCTCCTCTGAGAAAGTAATCTCATCCAGCGGCGGCGGGTGCTGCGACGTCGAGGCGACGTTCTTCCTGTAGATCTGATGGAGACTTCCTTTGCGGGAAGCTCCGAGCTCGGCCCCTCCGTTTATTACCCTAACATGCCCACCTCCTGGGCCATGTACCACCTCTCCGCGACCTCCCAGGTTGACACGATCCTCGCTCCTCCTCCTCACCGGAGCTTGAAACGTTACCTGCCCGATTGGGCCTCCTGCCTCTACTGCTTCCTCTCCGCAACTTCTGCTTCCAATCTCCTCCTCGCCTCCCAGATCTCCTGGCAGACCAACTTCCCACGCCCCTCTACTTGATGGAAGTCGTAGTAGAGGGGGATCTCCGCCTCCGGGCGCATTGCTCGCTGCTCCCTTTGGCGATGCTTGCCTTGACGGATGACAACCATCGCCTCCCATCTTCCTCCTCCTCGACCTCCCCCTTGTCGGTTGCCATTCCTCCTTTCTTCTTGAAAATGCGGCCCCCTGGGTGGCCTCCACTGGGGATGGTTCTCAGGGTATTGGAATTGCCTTTCCTCCCTCCTTGTCTGGCCCTCTGCTGGCCCCCTCTCCTCTTGTCTTCGAGGCCTCTCCTGCCTCCTTTCTTCCACCCTACTGGGCTCCTCTCTCGCCCTCTCCTCTCTCCTTCTCGGCACTTCCTTCCCCCTCTCGACCTGCCTCTCGGGCGTCCTCTTATCCTTCCCCTCTGAAGGTCTTGCTCTCTCCACCTTCATCGGATCACTCTCGTCCAGCCGCGCCAAGAAGTCCTTGTTCTTATCCTCTCCTCGGACGAAGGTATTCGCTCGCTCTATCATCTCCTCAAAGGACTTGGGGGGGGGGGGGGGGTTGGATCCCATCTCCATGCTGAACAAGACCTGCTTTAACCCGAACTTTAGGGCCACCATCAGGGTAAAACTATCCACCTCCTCCACCTCCAAAATCTCCTCCTGGAAATGGTCGATGTAATGGCCGAGACTCTCCTGCTGCCCTTGGGTAACCTTGAAGAGAGTTGTTGCCTCCTTCCTCTTCTTGGATGTCGCGAACCTTGCCATAAGCCCACGATGAAGGTCGGAGAAACATTAGACGGAACCCGCGGGCAACTGATGGAACTAGTCCCTTGCGTTGCCTTTGAGGGTGATGGAGAAGAACCGACACTTGAATGCGTAGGACATGTTACGGATGGAAATGAAGTATTCAAACTACTAGAGATGCCTGACCGGGTCATCTCTGCCAGAATAATAGGTGAGGACGGGTTCTCTGAATCCTTCAGGGACATGGGCGGCGAGGATCTCGTCATAGAAGGGGCTCCTCCCTCCCTGGTGGTGGCGAGTTTCATCCTCGCTGGAGATGTCATACTCACCCCACTGGCGAGTATCACGATATCTCGCCGACGATATTGGGTCCCTAAAACGGACCCCTTTGTTGCCCGCCGGATGGTGTCGGGACTGCATCAACCACTCCTCCCTCGCCCAAGAGGGATCCTTCCCAGCTCGCCTCGGCGGAGCTTCCTCATAGAGCGGTGTCACGCGACGGGGGGAGGTCGCCGTGACCTCAAGGCGATGAGAAAACCCGGTGAGGATGGTCTTCTCGATCCTCTTCGCGAATTCTTCGAACGCGGCTACCATCACGAACTCGCCAGCTCGTGCGAGCTCGCCAACTCCCGCCGAGTTGCTTGCTAATTCCCCATGCTCGCCAACATTGGCCATCTCACTAAACCGTTAAACTTTCTTCATTGGCTGCGATCCATGCTCACCACACCAAGTGTTGAAGCCGGGAAAATCCCAACCTCAGAATTTGGATCAAGGGAACCTAAGGTTACTGGTTCGGGGGTAAGGCTAAACGGCTGAGATGACAAGGATGATGAACGACAAACAAACAGGACCCCGAATGCTGCGGTAGGGAGGTCCCACCACGTACCTGGATGCTTTGAAGAAGCAACCCCTCCATAACCAAAGTGGCCGAGCAGGGTATGAGGAAGACTAGCTAGCGAACTAGGCGCAAGATTGCGACCTAGTCTTTAAAGAAAAAGGGATCCTGAGGCTCAGCTGATGTCCAAGGAAAGGCTCACGAGTATCCTGATGAGAACGGTTAGTGCTCTTCCTCGTACCCCTGGGGTCCTATTTATAGGCAAATCCAAAGAGGGGGGGGGGTCATATTTATACCCCACCTCCCGACGACTAGGCGACTTCCTGGAGGAACTCGCACGGGCTGGACGAGTATCTCGCCTAGTCGCCTACCTGGCGAGTATACGAGGGGAGCTCGCCATACTCGCCAGTCCTTCTACTGCTTGACGCGTTGACTCTTGACTTTTGTCTTGACTTGTTGACCTTGACTTCTGCTGACCTGGTTGTGGTAGGACCCATCCTCGACGAATATGGGTTGTACACTTAGGTTTTGTTTGGGATGACTGTAGTGACATAAAAAGTAGTTGTACACAATAATGTTGAGATTGGAGATATCAAAAAATGGTAATGGTAAAGAAAAAATTAGGAGAATAATGAAGATGTAGTATTTGTTGGGTCACTCGAAGCATCCTGGGTGGTGGTCAAAGTAGAACTACCTCCCCGTTGCCCTTACCTTGAGTTTTATAGGCAAATCCTAGGTTTAATACGGATATCAGATATTTTGGTATCTGGGTCAAACTCGTTAAGCCTCCGAGCCCGTTATATATCTGAATATACATTAACAATCTTCACATATATTTGTGTTATATAACATATACGTTTCAGAATGCGGGAAAGTATAAAGTATCAAGTTTCAGACTTTACATATTATCCAGAGAAAATAACACAATTTAGAGCATAATATGAGTTTTACATAAATAGAAACAAACATCCAAGCATAAAAGTACAACTCAAGAATAAAAATCTGAAAACATAGAAATAAAAATGGATCGACAAGTAACAATTCTACTCAGATAGTAGATCACCAACATTCATGTCAAATTCTACTCTCTCATCCATTTTCACTAGTGTGCAAAGAATTTCATGAGTTTAGACTCTATGAATTCATAAAATGTATGCAGAGACATTTAAAGTAAACTAACTCTACCTAAATGAGCTTAGTACATGTAGTGAAGTAACACTCTCAGCATCTCTATATAGTCTAACTAGGATTAATCAAGTTATGATTTAAATAAATCAAACATTGTTATCTTACTCATTAATGATCACTTTGTACCTCATCATCAAATGTGAAATGATTTGATACAACATCATTTGTAACATTATCAAATGTGAAATAATATGTTATGATCATTAATGTTAGATTAACATTTACAATGACTTTATATTCTCAGCTGAATAATTCTTGAATCAACTTACAATGAGAAAGATGTTAAGCCATCAAATGTGAAATGACAAGCATCTAACAATCTTGGGTTTTCATCAAGAGATTATTTGGGATTTTTAGTATGTTATTAAATGCTTGAATATTTGCAGCAATATGGTTTTATCATCAAAACATAACCATAGAAGAAAAATTTCATATTTCTATTAATTTTAATCTCATCTTCCCTGATGTTTTTATTGTAAAAACTTAATTTAATTTTTTTGTCAAGACGTCTGCAACATTATCTTTTAACCTCACATCAACTAAGGTCATAATCCTTTGACTTGAGAGGGAAATCAACCAGACTTGTTTCATCCTTAGTTGCTTTCTTTTGCCACTGAACAAAGTGTTCGTAGCAATTATTTTTATAGTCTTATTGTCGTAGTAAACTGCAATAGAACTCCGTTTCAGGCTTATCAGTGAAATGTCCATAACCGAATCTCTTATCTATTTTGCTTCTTCTCCTACTGAAGCTAGAGTATATAGTTCAGACTCTATAGACGAGAGAGCAATGCATGATTGCCTCTTGAACTTCTAGACTACAGTTGCTCCTTGTGTGAATATGAAACCACTAATAGACTTGTTGTCGTTTATTTCTGAGCACTATGATACATTAAAATATTCTTCAAGAACTGAAGGATGATCATTGTAGTATAAATCATACTTTTGGGCGTGCTTTAAATATCTCATCAGTCTATCAAGGGCATTCTAATGATCATGACCAGGATTATTAGTGAATCTATTTAGCATGCACACTGTAAAGACTATACTAGGTCTGGTGCAGAGCATAGCGTACATGAGACTACCAATCAGTTTATTATTTAACTGTCTAACTGTAGCTCCTTCATTGAACTTTAAATGGTTATTGTAATCATATGTTATCTCTATTATTATACTTTTATTGTATCCCCGCGTATCCAGCATAGATTTTACGTAGTAGCTTTGACTTAGAAAAATGCCATTTTTTTTCAAACTCACTTGCATATCTAGTATAGTTTCAACTACACCTACGTTTTTAATGCTAAATTCTTTTATCAGATCTGACTTTACGTCATCCACTTTGAATTGATCAAATTATTGAATTAACATATCATCTACATACAAGCATATTATAATGATTTTATTTGATCTATGACATATGCAAAGACATTTACTGAAAAGACTCGGCATGAATCTCATGACCTTTATACTATAGTCAAATTTCTCATGTCATAATTGTGTACTTATTCTAGCTTGTATAGTGACTTAATTAACGTACAAACTTTGTTTTTGTGATCTTCTACAATGAAGTCTTCAGGTTGACTTATGTAGATCTCTTTGATTAGATCTCTATTCAGGAATGCAGTCTTAACACTCATTCAATGAACAATAAAGTTCTCAATAGATACAATGACAAAGAGGTTATTAATGATTATCAGGTGACACACTGGTGAGTATACATTGAAATAATCTACTTCACTAACTTGTGTGAAATCTTTGGCCATCATGCGTGCTTTATACTTAGCTATACTACCATCAAAATTTAATTTCTTTTTCAGAACTCACTTACACCCTATAATTTTAGCCCTTTTGGCTTATCAACTAACACCCAAGTATTGTTCTGAAGTAAAGAGTTCATCTCTTCATCAATTATTTCTTTTTAAAGTAGTGAATCCCTTAATCTCATTGCTTCCTTATAGATGGATGTATCAGTCTCATTGTAGTAAGTGTTAAAATCACTACCAAAGGTTCTGAGAGTTCTCTCTCTCACAGAAGTTCTTCTGGACTCTAGGTCAAAGTTATCTATAGAAACTGAGTATTAGGTGCTCAGTACCGATTCAGAAATTTCCTCAGTAATAGTTGTTTGCATACCTGAGAGTGACAAGTTCTTATCATTAAGTAATTTATCTTCACAGAACATAACATCCATAAATTCTATAATTATATTATTGAAAATATCTAAGAATCTATTTACAACACTATCTTCAGCACAACTTATGTAGACACATATGTTGGTTATGGATTCAAGCTTAGACCTTCTTGGGTCAAAAACCCTAATATAGGTTATATATATAGTCTTGGGTCTTAAGTCTACTTATGTTTGAGGGTTTCTTAAACTAAAACTCGTAGGGTGTAACCTCTAACTTAGCTTGGGGGACTTTTTTTAAAATGTGATTTGCAGTTAAGACATCTTCTCCTTAATAAGCAATAAACATGCCAGTAATTAGAAACATAGAGTTTAATATTTTTGTTAACGTTCTATTCTTTCACTCAGCTATACCATTTGATTGTGGTGAGTAAGGAGCAGTTGTTTCAACTATGATTTCTTGAGTGGCAAGGAAACACTTGAGCTCACTGGACATGTATTCTTATTCTCTATCACTTCTAAACCTTTTGATTTTCATGTCAAGTTAGTTTTCTACCCTGGTTTTGAAAAAACAAAAATTTTCAAATGTTTCATCTTTAGTTTTAAGAAGATAATTGTGACAGAACCTATATCAGTCATCTATAAAAATGATCATATACTTTCTACCTCATTCGGTGACAAAACTTTTAAAGTCACAGATGTCCGAATGTATTAGTTCTAGGGGTGTTGTGCTCCTTGTAACAGCACTAAAAGTTTACTTGTGATCTTATTCTGACACACGTCTCACATTTCTCAAGTTGGTTTTTAATGTCTAATGTGATCTGGTAAGTTCTAGCAATTTAGGACCTTTTCCTATACTTCACGTGGCCTAGTCTCTCATGAAAAGTCTTAAGACTAACTAAGTTTGATTCAACTGTTTCGTTTGCTAGACTTAGTCGGTACATTCTATTTTGGACGTATGCATATCAAAAATAGTGTGAGTTAACTGATAGTGTTACTCTATCGCTACAATTTTTTTTTAAAAACATACCAGTATCTCAAAGTAGACTAATAGATACTAAATCAATAATTGGTGAAGGAATAAATTTAATATTTTTCATAATTAAATTTTAACCTGAGTAGAGCACCAAGGTAGCATTCTCAGCATGAGTCGCCTTGATCTCTCCTTCATTACAGTTCTCCACCTTTTCTATAACTACTGTGACCTTAGATGGAAGATCCTTGTCATTAGTCACATGACAGGTAGCAGTGTTGTCCAACCACCACTTAGAAGACCAACATGTTGCAGTATTCTGTGAGACTTCCTCTTTCTTCTTCAGTCTGTTTATTTCAGACTTGAAGGTGAACCACTTAGAAGGTAGCTTGCTTCAGGTCATTGTAAGGCGAGGATTCAGGGGATTCGGAAGGCTATCCTTACAAAACATCATTGGCTTTGCTCCATTGACATTCGTTCATATCCTCTCGGATAGTGGCAAAATCGTTGAGCACTATGTGGTAAATCTCTCGTTCTTTCAAGTCAAGTTGAATGTGAAGTTTCTACCCTTGAAAATCAGTGGGACTAAAAGACTGCAATTTTACTTTATCATAGGTGCTACATTTCAATATTTTAAAATGGAAAACGCAAACTGAACAATATCACCTGATTCGCACGGAGGCGACAAGTCTTTGGATCCAATCCAAAAATATAGTTTGTTCCTCCTCTCCAGTTGAACACAGTAATCAAGAACTAGATTCGATTGACAAACTTCAAACAACAGCACTCAATAGGATGAAGCCAATTTCGTTTCCAAGAAAAACTACAAGATATTCTAGATCTAGGGAGTGGAAACCAAACGAAGAATGTTGCAACCCTTTTGCAGCAGATGAAGGCCCCACAAAAAAGGAAAATTCATCCTGCTGTAAATTTGTGATCCTTTCTTCCTCTCATTGTTCCGGATCTGCAACAACTTTCAACCAAAGGATCACCGCCTTGTTTACTCCTCATGACAGAGACGAGAAATGCAGAAAATCGGGAGCGACACATAGAGATCACGAATGGTGGGAATGGGGAAATCGCCGGAAATCGCAAGCGGCGCACAAGAGAAGTCGCGACGAGACTTCTTTTTCCCTGTCCCGATCGGCGACCATAAAAAAATTTTTGTTCTCCCGATCCAGAGGCAGCGACAGATCCTTTTTTTTGTCCTGATCAAAGCCAACGGTGGGGACTTCTCTCCACCGGCGCAGGATCATCAGGAAAAAACCCGACAGAAAGCGTTTTCTTACAAGCGGCGAGACCGAGCAAAGTAGCGACGAGCTTTTTCCCGATCCAGACGGCGGCTACCAGAAATCCCGAGAGAACCAAGGATGGGAATTAAAATCCCTTCCAGCTCTTTTTTTGTTTGAGCACCGACAATGGCCGAAAGACGCGAGGGGGCGATATTTTTCCTTTTTTCTTTGATTTCGACTCCAACGATGAGAACGAAAAGACTTCCAGAGAATGAGAAACCACGACAGTGGGAATTTCGAGCGGCTAGGGCAACTTAGAGATGTTGGGTCGCTCGAAGCATCATGGGTGGTGGTCAAAGTGGAACTACCTACTAGTTGCCCCTAGCTTGAGTTTTATAGACAAACTTTAGATTTAATACGGGTATCAAATATTCTGGTTTCAAAACCAAACTCGTTAAGCCTCTGTGCTCGTTATATATCCGAATATACATTAACATTATCATACATGAGAAAAGAAAATGAAAAATAAGATGGTTCACTGCTTTTCAAAAAAAAATCTATGAACATATTTTTGATATTAGGCGGTGACATTTTGGAGTGCTGAGAATGGAGCTGTGAGAATGGAGGGTCAATTTTATCGTTGAGTGTCAAAAATGACGTTTTGAAGTGTTGAGAATGAAGAAAGAAATGCTAAAAACAGAGTCTAAGAATGTTTATTTCGACGGTGACATTTTGGAGCGCTGGGAATTGAGGGAAAGAGTTGTGATGACGTTGAAAGCCAAAAATGTCACTTTGGAGCGTTAAGAATGGAGAGCGAAGGTTTATCGAACATATATTTTCAGCAATAATGTTTTTTTCCCACTGAAAATGGAGGGAAAAACGTCGAAACAAACACTCCAAAATAGCGATGACTATGAGTCTGTTTGTTTCGGCATTTTCGCTCCATCTCCTTTGAGAGAAACATCATAACAAAAAAAACTATCTAGTAAGCTTCCAATTCCTACTATTGCCATTCCAAAACGCCATTTGACATTTCTTTAGAACACATCCACCTTCCTCTATTCTCCACCAACTCTCACCGTAAAAACAACCCCCCCCCCCCCCCCGGACGCCGTCGCCTAGCTCCGGGCATCCTGCCCGAACCGTCCGGGAGCACATCCGTCATTTCGATGAAATTGGTGATCGGGGTGATCGAAATGGAGCAATGCCATTCGCCAGCACAAATTACGCCCCGACGCAATTACCAATGTAACCCTCCAAAAAACTGTAAATAGGCCTCCAGGTCTTCATTTGAAAACAAGCAACTCTAGATGCAAGAAAGAGCTCTGAGATTTTCCTACGAGATCGTGGGCTTAGGCCGATTCTCCGCCCATGAATTCTCTCCGCTCCTCTCCTTGCGCTAAGGTTTCAAGAGACTCCAAGTCATGTCAATCGCCTCCACGAGAGCGCTCCCATCAAGGCTCCGCTTCAACGAGAGCGCTCCCTCCAACAATTTCGTGGACTTCGAGAATTTCCAACCGGAACGCTCCCACCAAGATTCCGCGAGTTCAGCAACGTTCCAAGACCGAAGCGCTTCCATCAAGGCTCTGAGCACTTAGCTGTTTTTCCTCATTTTCTGTACTTTACACTTGTAACGGAGTAGCGTCCGTCGTCCTCCAAGATCAAATCAATCTTTGTAAAACTCCGAGAAGCTAGTGAGATTTGACACGACATAGATCCGACCATGTGATTTTTCACAATTTCAAGGTTTTCCACGTCAAAACGTCTTTTGTCATTTGCTGCGGTTTACTTTGACTGTTTGCTTGCCCGATCTGACTCCGAGCTAAGACGGTCGGATTACCGTTAAAAAATCGGACTACCCACCCAGGGGCGGATCTAAGGGGGGGCCGACGGGGGCCCGGGCCCCCCCAAGGATTTTGGTAAAATAGATGATGAATTTGTGTTTTTCTCGTCGAGCTAATGGATTTTGACTACTTATACGTCAAAAACGGTGTCCGAATAAGGGAGAAAAGAGCCCAGAAAGATGAAGACATTTAATTTTTTTTTTCGTTGAAAGATGAGAAAGTTGACATGAGATGTAACTGGTTAAATTAATTTTTATGGAGATACCATATATAAATTTAGTTAAGATAGCTGCAAACAATTTTTACCCCGCGAAGTCCACATTTTTCTTTACTCATAACTTTTTTGAAATCTCTGAAAAAATATCATCGTCGTCTTCAGCACGATATAACACGACGTCTTCTTTACTTAACTCCCGTAATCTTATTTTATTTCTCAGTGTCTCCTTTATTACACCCTAAGAATACACGAGTTCAAAGCCAATGAATTTGGGCTACGTGTTTCTTTAACTTTTTGAATAGTTTGCCCCCCCCCCCCGTGTTAAAATTCTCATTCTCTGCAGGAGCATGCGTCCACACTTTTACTTTGAGATCATTTTAATATGAACTTCTCTTAATTTAAAGAGGAACTTTCATAAGTTCTTAGGGGTGTTGACGAATGATGACAACAATGTGGCCAGTCGAATGTTTAAATAATAATAATAATACTTTACACTTTTATTGCAACTCATACTTTATAGCAATGAAGTCATCTTAAATATTTTCATTGTAATCAACATATTTTTTGGGGGATTTATTTACTTCATCACACAAATATTTAACCCGAACACCTGAACAAATAATTCAAATTTAAATTGTTAATACTTTTTAAATTACCACATCTTAAATTATTGAAAAGTTATTTTATGTATACTGCAACAAAGATCAGAGCAGCATCACACAATATTCCAATTTTCTAATAACTGATAAAAGACTGAGCTCAGATGTCTCTAAATAGATAAGTTACAATAAAAAAATAATTCTTTTTTATGACCCAATTGTGATATCTCGACATGTGCAAATTTAGGTATAGACATCGATCATAAAAAAAATTCTTCGCCTTTTGATTGGCCCCCCCTAATCAAATTTCCTGAATCCGCTCCTGTACCCACCACAAATCTATATAAAATAAAATTTATTTCCACCACCTTCAAAACTGAGAGCATCAACAGCCAGCTAATTATTTTTTTTCTGTAAAAATATCAAGCTGCCCGCGCTCCAGGGCTAAAAATGACGCATTATTCGCCTTTCGTTGGCGGGTATATAAACCAACGTACCGAACGGACAGAGAGACACACAGTAGTGTTGTGACCTTCGAAAACGGGGAAGGTGTAGAAGCAAGGGGGAGATAAGAGGCCCCGAGGAGTGAAATCATGAGTTGAAATCCTCCCTAGCTGATTTATATTTACCTGCGACTCGCATCATTGCTCCAAATCCCTTCACCGGAGGATTCCCGGAGCTCCGGTGAGCTCTTCCGGCCGCCCGGCATGGATCCACACGGCGGCGATCGTCCTCACCCGGATCCCAACAGCGGCCTCGAAGGTAAGCCCTGGTTCCCCAATCCCTCTATTTCCCCAGGTTTCTCCTGTATCAGTTTGGGGCCGGAGTGTGCGGATTGAAGGATTCTTAGGGTTTATAGCTTAGCATTTGTTTGGGATTTGGTAAGCGGAGTTTTGCCTTGTGTTAGAGCCCATGTGGAGGTTGGGACTCGGCGGCGGCGGCGGCGGTCGGAGTGCCGGGGAGGGCACTGTTTATCCGGAGAGGCCCGGGGAGCGGGACTGCGCCTACTATTTGCGAACTGGAACTTGTGGATATGGCGACAGATGCCGCTATAATCATCCCATTGACCGTGGGAAGACGGTGAGTGTCCTAAATTCTGTGTATTCTCATACTGGATCATAAAATTTGCAAACTGTTTGTCCAAATTGGTTTGTGGATTATGTTATTTTTTTCCTTTAAAAAGTTTCCACAGACAGTTGGAGCTGCGAGGATGGTAGGAGGCGAGTATCCTGAACGATATGGCCAGGCCTTGTGTGAGGTATTATTATTATACCTGGTTGTCTTTTGTTTGATGTAATTAGACAATGTGGACATGTGGTCCATGACTCTTACATGATCAATAGTCTTCATTTTGTTTTGTTTTTTTGTGCTGCTCTACTCCTGTTTTGTTTGATGTTCTTATGCAGATGCAGCTGAGAAAAAAAAAACAATTTTTGACCATTTTTTGTTATGTATTCTTTGTATTTTGCAGCATTATCTGAAGACTGGAACCTGCAGATTTGGCTCTTCTTGTAAATACCACCATCCAAGGCAAGGGGATGGATCTGTTCAGGCCGTCCCGCTGAACATCTATGGATATCCTCTGCGCCCGGTTGGCCTTCAGCACTTTGGAAGATGTTTTATTCAGATGTTTCAAGTTTTCTAATTTGTATGTTGGGATTGGAGATGCAGGGGGAGGAAGAGTGCTCATACTTTATGAAGACGGGGCGATGCAAATATGGGTTGACTTGTAAATTTCATCATCCTCTTCCTCCTACTTCCTCTTTGCCCTCCCATGCACCTGCATTTTATCCGGCGTCGGTCGCTGCTCCCCAACAGTACCCTGAGATGGGCGGCTGGCAGTTCGGAGGGTCTTCTTCGGCTCTGTCTGGCGCATACATGCCAAGTTCTTATGGCCCCATCATGATCCAGCCAGGGGTTATTCCTCTCCCTTCTTGGAATCCCTATCTGGTTCGTTCTCGATGCTCTACTTATTTCATGAGATATAATGAAAGATAAAATTTAATTTATGCTTCTTTTTGGAGTGGTTTGATAAGTTAGGGATCATTGGGAGAGGCAGTTTCATCCGGACAGCCTTCACAGTCATCTTCTTCGTTCGCACCAGGTTACCCGGGCCTTTATCATTCTGTAATTTCTTCGTCCGGGCCTTCAAGTAGTGCTCAGAGGGAGCACAATTTTCCCCAGAGACCCGGTCAGCATGAATGCCATTATTACATGAAGACGGGGGAGTGTAAATATGGGGCAACTTGTAAATATCATCATCCTCTTGATTGGAGATTACCTGTAGCAAATTACACGCTGAGTCCTCTGGGCCTCCCTCTCCGTCCGGTAAGATATTCTCCAAGTTTTTCCATGGAAATGCATTGCTTTATCTCTTTTATAGATGCTGTAGTTTGCAGAAAACTGATAAAATACTTTTTTTATGTAGTAAATTAGTATTGTAGTAAGTTTTTGTGTTCAAGGAGAAGCATTAAAAATGACATTGGCTTTTCATTTAGCAAATGCTGTATTTATTATTAAGCAAGGATCTAATATTTTGGAATTATGTATTGTTCTCCTTTATCCATGCACGAATGATATGGGTGATTCAATGCATTCAAAAGCTGATTTAACATTGGAATTGAAACAAAATATATTTATGTTGTCAAGTAAATTTTGATGAGGTAGAAGTAATAGGTTTTCTAGTGTCGGTCATTATAAATATTTGATGCTAAATCTCACCTTACATAGGCTGATACATGCATTTCTGAGTTTGAAAAAAAATCATTAGCATGTGTCTTTGGAATTAGTGATTTAGACTAAGGATCAGTTTGGCGCGGCTGCGGCGGTTGTGAATGCGGTGGTTATGAACCATCGTTCGTGAACACCCGACCTCACCCATGGAACTTCTGCCACTTTTATGTTTAAAACTAGTTCTTTTTTCCTTGATGATGGTCATAATCGTTGTCATGCCAAACATACATTCTATGCGGTGCCATTTTGTTTAAACTCACCGAAGCAAAAACGCCTTGCCAAACGGAGCCTAAGAGAACCTTAGAAGAAGATTACTGAAGAATAATGGCTAGTGATTAAGTGTTGTATAAAACATGCATCATGATATTTTGGACTATTTTAGTATTTTTGGATTATTTCAGCAATTTTTGATAATAAGAAATAGTGTTTATTTGTTAGGATCTATATTTGAACTAGTTAAAATATAACCGTTTAAATTGGGATAAGAAAGCCATGTATTTTATTATTGTTCATGAGTTATATATTTAATGAAAATTCCAGTTTTTCTCTTTTGCGCTCTCTTTTCCATCTTGTTTCTCCTCCCTCATGATTTCCCCCCTCTTTGTGGTTCACAAGAACCAGAAGTCCCTCTCTCTTTTGCCTTAAAGTATTCAACCAAAGCTTGTGCCTCTTTCCTTTGAAAATCATACGTCTCATACTCTCTCTTTAGCTTCCTCTCGCTACAAGCCTAATTCATCCATCTCTCCATTAATAGTGAAATCAAGAAGGTTATCAAGTATTTTGAAAACAATTTTGAGAGAAATACCAAGAAGGGAATTATTATAAAAGGGAATTGGATCTAAACCCTAGCCAATTACTCATGGATCCCCATATGCCCCACCCACACATTCCAAAAGAAGTTACAAAACCCACCCTTGTTCCTATCCTACCCACTCACTTTTTCTTTGTGAAAAAACTTCTCACAGTTTCTCGCCCGTTCTTTTGACCCCCCCCCCCCCCCCCCCCCGCACAAAAAAAATCCTAACCATATCTCTAAGCATCTAAATTCCTTCATTTATTGCTTCGATATCCTTAGAATAATAGAGCTTGTTTATATATTGGCACATGTAGAGTAGCATTATGGAAAAAACAAACTTCTCATGACTATATTTGACATTAAGTTTATCATAAATAACTTAGTCATTAGAGTTCGTTATATTATTGAAGTTATGTTTTGTACTTGTCTCTTGATGGCATATTAGTGATCCGTACTCTTCAATATGACAAGTATAATGAGTTGCATGGCTTTTCAAGTGTTCAATCATTCTAATAGTGTTAGGTTCCGTTTGGTAGGATGTTTTTGCTCTGGTGAGTTTGGACAAAAACGACATCTCCATAGCATGTATGTTTGGCATGACAACTGTTATGACCGCAACCAAGAAAAGATAGCTAGTTTTGAACATAAAGGAGAATGAAGTTCTTTAGGGCGTTCACGAACAATGGTTCATAACCACCGGTTTCATGACCCCTACCACTGTGCCAAACGGAGCCTTAGTACATTGTCTTCAATACATAACAATGTTAGTGCATATGATTAGACCCAATAGTCTTATGTTGGTCAAGTATTTCATAAAGAATGAGTATAGTGATTATATATGGATCTACCTACCATTCCTATCCAAAATCATCTCATCATGATGCCATATCATATCTTACACCAATTTCTAGAACTCCAAAGGTTCACAAACCTATGTCACTTTTAGCTGTTTAGGCACCCATCTCACCATCATTAGTTTAGAAACTTACGGAAATATTCTAGATCCTTCTATTTATTGGACCAAACCATCCATTTGAGCTTGACGATGATTTGTTAGTAGTAATTGAACACTTTTTGAACCTTAACACGGCTCTCGATAGGGACAGTTGAGCCAAAATTTGAGGTCATTTCTAGCCTTATTGATTTGTGTCATTGGTATTGTCCAAAAGTACCCTGAGATTTAGAAATAAGGTGAGCCAAATGCTCTTGTATAGCTGCAGGATTTTTCATTGGGTGATAAGTTGTTCCACTAGTTCTGAAACATTAAATTTCCTTAATTATGATTTCTTATTATAAAAATACTTGTTAAGGCAAAATACCTTTTTAATATGTAGAAATGTTCCTGTTTTGAAATCATAAATTCTATATGGTTAAGTGGACCTCTGTATTTGACTAAATAACTTCAATATCACCAAAGATTATGTGGTCTAGCTTTTGCTGATGGTTATATGTTTTAATGAAAAACGCTACTTAGGTTAGTGATAGAAGGTCAACTATAGGGATGACGTTTTTCCCAATTTTGCGTTATAGATATTTACTTTTGTCAGACACTTAACTTAATGGTAGATGCTCATACAGTGCGAAAAAAGTATAAACAGCAAAGTTAGAACAAAAATAACATACGAACAAGGAGGTAGAAAGTGCCCATTACTAACTAGGAAGGGGGAGAGGTAGTCTTGGTATCAACAAATAGATGGAATGAGAGATACCCGAGACACGGACTTCTCAAGAGGGCTACTCGCTTCCGCTTCGTCCGCACCTGCTTGCATTGGTGCTTTCCTCTAAGGAGGAACGCTTCCCACTGACGTACTTTTACCTCCCATCGCTTCTGCAGATTGTATAACCTCGTTTCGGTGCAATAGTGCTTGATCAATATACTATTATGTTCTCTTTTAAGGGTGCCTGCTTCTTGACAAAACTCATGACCATCTCTTTACCCCTACATTACCAGTAAACTGTCATCTAGGGGCCTTAGCTGGTGATCCAGGTTCTTTCCCTCTTGAGGATGAAGCTTATCTCCCATTGTCATAAGGAGGAGAGCTTGGTTCATCAAATCATTTAACTCATCATTCATTATGAAAAAACAATATTCGGATCTTCTTTATATAGAAGGGCTCCCTTTATGCCATGATTAAAATATTCAATGGATCTAAAAGATGGTTTATCACATAACCAAATGTGGAAAGTTAAGTAAACTTAAAACAAACATAATTTATGTTTCTTTATATCAATCACATCAAGAAAGACTATGGTATTGTATAACTCGTAATTCGTTGAGATCAGAAGTGCTTAAGAAGACAGTTATTCACAAACTATTCAACTCGACAGTCTGGTGGCTATTCGCAGATCTTAGCAGAAGAGTACTCGACATCCTCACAGAAGAGAATAGCATCGAGAGCTCGCTAGTATGCGCGAGTAGCCCTTGTAACTCGTGAGTATGAATGAGTAGCCCTTGTAACTCGCTAGTATGGGCGCGTAGCCCTTGTAAGTCGCGATTATGAGCGAGTAACCCTTGTAACTCGCTAGTATGACCAAGTAGCCCTTGTAACTCACGAGTATGCGCAAGTAGCCCTTGTAACTCGCGAGTATGGGCGAGCTTGTAACTCGCGAGTTTGGGCGAGCTTGTAACTAGCGAGTCTGGGCGAGCTTGTAACTCGCTAGCATGTGCGAGTAGCCTTTGTAACTCGTGAGTATGGGCGAGTAGCCCTTTTAACTCGCTAATATAAGCGAGTAACCCTTGTAATTCGCGAGTACGAGCGAGTAACCCTCGTAACTCGCCAGTATGAGCGAGTATCCAAAGACCTCAGGGGTACTCTCACATAAATACCCCGCCCTAAGATTTGTCTATAAATAGGACCCCAGAGGTACCAGGAATGACACGTTGAGATCCCCAAGTTCCATACTCGCCAACTCCGTGCTTTCCTCGTACCTAGCTCAGCCCTTTGATTTTGGAGGGAAAGATCTTCTAGACTTCCGGGTACATGATTGGACCTCGTTGCGGCACTCAGGTCATGTTTATAGACAGTCCAGTTCTCGCCCTCGCTATTGCCATCGAATCCGTAAGGTTAGAACGCGGGATCAGTAACCTTAGACTATATTTAGGTCTGAACATTTGGAACTGAGATTTTTCTGACTTCAACAGGTATACTCCTAAGTCTTATATGCTTAAAAAAATGTTGAACCTGCAACCAAGATTCTATACATAGCAATCAACCAGTACACATTTTGTGTAAGTTTAATGACAAAATGAGTTACTACTTCATCATAAATAAAGTAGTAAAAAAGGGGATGCTCGGTGCACCAAGCATCCCCACGGAACGAGGGTCCAAGGAAGGGTCCCACCACAAGGGTGAAATGTAGGCAAACATTATCCTGCATTTTTGCAAGAGCCTGCTTCCAAAACACGAACCCGTGACCTCAAGGTCGCCCGACAACACCTTTACCGTTGCGTCAAGAATCCCCTTCCCATCATAAATAAAGTAGTACGGTGCAAAAATTATAGGCTCAAGGAAGAGGGGACTCTAAATAAGCTCGTCTCTTGAATTTGTATCTTTTTACATTCTACCGCGTCTTTCTTCCTTTTCGAGTATTTAGCATAAATTCATTGTCGTCAACTCCTTTATGGGATCCACTAGACTCCTTATAATAGTTCTATATTTACATTCTTCTGCATCTTCTTTTTTGAGTATTTAACATATTTCATTGTGGTCAACTCCTTTGTGGGCTCCACTCAATTTTTTTATTGTTTTGTAGGCTCAGCTCTCGAATTTCTATATCTTTACATTCAACTGCATCTTTCTTCCTTTTTGAGTATTTAGCATAAATTCATTGTGGTCAACTCCTTTATGAGCTCCACTCAACTCCTTTTAATAGTTCTATAAGAAACTATTGGAGAATTGAAATGAGGGATTGATTCATTAAAAAGGAGGCTCTCTCCTATATATATAGGAGGGAGATACTGATGCAGGACCAGGAGTCCACCTGCCCGCCACCCTGGAGTCCACCAAGGGGGTTTATCAGGCCCGTGGGCCGTACACCCCAACCCCACAACGGAGCCGATAGGTTGTTGAGGCCGGGGCTAGATCCCCCGACCTCCTTGATAAATAACTCTTCTGCGATTTCTCATCATAAAAGTGCACTTTTATGATGCAGGACTAGGACTCCACCTGCCCGCCACCCTGGAGTCCACCAGGGGCCCACCTTGGAGTCCACCAAGGGGGTTTATCAGGCCCGCGGGCCGTACACCCCAACCCATCCCCGACCCCACCCCTGGTTCGCAGATCAGTTGGTGATGAGAACTCACAGAAGAGTTCTTTATCAAGGAGGTCGGGGGATCTAGCCCTGACCTCAACAACCTATCGACTCTGTTGTGGGGTCGGAGATGGGTTGGGGTGTACGGCCCGCGAGCCTGCAAAACCCCCTTGGTGGACTCCAAGGTGGGCCCTTGGTGGACTCCAGGGTGGAGGGCAGGTGGACTCCTGGTCCTGCATCAGATACAACAAATGCAATAAAGAAAAAATACAAGTAAATAACGTAATTCCAATACCCCCCTCAAGTTGGGCATGTAATATCTTGCATGCCCAACTTGCGCGTAATTTTTCAAGCACGTTCTGACATTATCCCTTGGTGGGAGCATCCGCTAGCCATTGATCTGAAGGGACAAATGACGTGCTCACAACTCCGCTTTTATATTCTCTTTGATGAAGTGACGATCAACCTCCACATGCTTTGTTCGGTAATGTTGGACAGGAATGTGAGCAATACTAATAGCGGTTTTGCTATCATAATAAATGTTGAACCTGAAAACCACAGTTTAACGAGGAGTTCGGATCGGAGTGGTGACTTGCCTTTAATTCTCTAGATCCAAAGCACTAAGCAGGAGATTTAGAGTTCAAAACTTCTCTCACAAGAACTACAAACAGACCCCCGAGCCACAGTGAGGAGGTCCCGCCACATACCCAGAAGATCAAAGAATGCTTCCCCTTCTTAGCCAATGCTGAGCTGGGCACCCTGAAGAGCCTTGCGAGCTCCCTACTAACCACCCGGAAGCCACGGTGAACAGTGAGCTGGAGCTCTTGCCAACCAAAGTTAGTCAAATGAGAGAGAAGCCAGTGAAAGGTCCACTCTAAAGGTATCCTTGGGGGTCTATTTATAGTTTTCTAGGAGTGGTCCACTGTTTGGAATGACTAGTGGCAGGCCAAAGTGGGGCTTCCCGGAAAAATGGAACACACACCCCTTTATAGGTGAGCCGAGCGGGACTTGCCCCACTCGCCTGGGCGGCGAGTGCCCGATAAGGTCGGGGACTCGCCACTCGCCCCTTATCCGGGGGCGAGTGCGGGCCATCTTGCCTCACTCACCCCACCTACTCGACTATCTCGCTTTGTGCTGTTAAATCGTGCAGCGGCCGGGTGGGTTCACTCGACAAATACAAGGTTGCACAGTAAAGTCTCACAGGGTCTTTGTTTTTCATGCCAAGATCATTCAAAAGAGATTTAATCCACAGTCTTTCGCAAATCCCATGCGTCATTGCTCTGAATTCTGCCTCTGCACTCGACCTGACAACCACATGTTGTTTTTTTACTTATCCATGTTACCAAATTACCAACAACTAATGAGTAATAACTAGATATGGATCTCCTGTCATCAACGGAACCGGCCCAATCAGCATCAGTATAGACTTCAACAGTCAGTTCTTTACCCGGAGAGAACATGATACCCTTTCCAGGAGGGGACTTGAGATACCAAAGAATTCTGTAGGCAACTTCTAAGTGATGGGTTTTTGGTGAGTGCATGAACTGACTGATGACACTAACATACAAAATATCTGGATGAGTATGAGATAAATAGATGGGGCGACCAACCAGTCGTTGAAATCCAGTGATATGTAGCCACAACTTCTCTATCATCTCCACCTAATCTGTGGTTGACTTCAATTGGGGTATTACCTGGTTTACATCCACTCATCCCACTTAACTAGAGCAAGTCAATGATATACTTCCTCTGAGATATGAATATACCATGATTTGATTGAGCGACCTCAATTCCCAGGAAGTATCTGAGATTTCCCAGGTCTTTTACCTTAAAATCATTTGTCAGTTTTTGTTTCAGAATCTGGATTTCTTTAGTATCATCATCTGTGATAATGATATCATCCACATAAACAATAAGAGCAGTGAGTCTCCCATTTTTGTGTCTTACAAATAAAGTATGATCTGCATGACTCTGAGAGTATCCAAATGTGACCACAACTCTATAAAATATCCCAAATCAGGCCCGAGGAGATTGTTTTAAGCCATATAAGGATTTCTTCAACCTGCATACCTTTCCCCCAGATCCTGCCAGGGTGCGTCTAGGCGGTAACGACATGTAGACTTCTTCTTCCAAGTCCCCATGAAGAAATACAATTTTCACATCTAACTGGGTCAAAGTCCACCCTTTGCAAGCAACACACGAGAGCGAAACTCTTATAGAATTCATCTTTGACACAGGGGCAAAGGTTTTTTGATAGTCAATCCTCATGGTCTGAGTATAGCCCCTAGCCAACAATCGAGCCTTGTATCGCTCAACAACATCTTGAGAGTTGAGAGTTTTGCTTGACGGAGAACATTCACTTACACCCTACTACTGTCTTGACAGGTGGCAAAGGGACCAAGTCCCATATGCAATTCTTTTTTAGGGCCAACATCTCCTCACACATAATATCTTGTCACTTTTGGTGAGCAATAACATCCTGCTAAGTTGAGGGGATAAAAATGGAGGACAAAGAAACAAAAGTGTTTATGTGAGGAAGATAATGAGTTATAGGACATGAAGGGGGACATCAGATGTTGGGTAGAGATGCAGTTATCTTGAGTCCCCAAAGAAGGATCCGGTGTTGGAGCGGGTAGTCTGAGAGATGCCGATGTACCTGCACCCCTTTTCCGCCGAGTATACACCTGTAAAGGAGGAGCGATCACAAGAGTGGGAGTAGGAGTAGGCAAGGATGTAGACATAGCAGGTATAGGCACATGAGGAGGAATGGGTAGGGGAATTGGCTCACTTTTATTGGGTAAGAACCCCCCCCCCCCCCCCCCGAAATTGAAGACTCGTAGCAGGACTTAGACGCCCGAAGCATGACGTTCATTGTAACAAAGATCTTTCTAGAAGCTGGATGAAAGCATTTATATCCTTTTTTGGTAGGAGAATACCCCAGAAAGAGACACTTGGGCATGATGATCAAGTTTGAACGTGGGGTGCACATGGACGAAACACACACACCCAAAGATCTGAGCAAGGAGATGTGTGAGAGAGACATAAAGAGCCTAAAGAGGAGATTTGTGGCCAAGAACACGAGTCAGCAAACGATTAATATGGTATGACGCAGTAAGAACTGCATCACCCCAAAAATACTTAGAGAGATGCATCTTCATGAGGAGGCAACGAGCTACCTCTAAAAGATGACGATTCTTGCGCTCAATGACGCCATTCTGAGTCGGGGTGTTGACATAAGATGTCTGATGTATAATGTCCTGATCATTGAGATAACGCTCAAAGGAGTAATCAACGTACTCACGACCATTATCACTACGCAAAACTTTAATTGCTGTGTTAAACTGAGTAGTCATCATCTTATGAAAACGTTGAAATGAGGGAAAACCATCATTTTCATTAAGTAGACCCGCGTACAACGAGAAAATAATTGATAAATATAACAAATCAGTGGAAACCAAAAATAGAGGGAAATAGAGGTAACAAGCCAAGGACCCCAAACATCAGTACGAACCACAACAAAAGGAGAAGCACTATTAGTAGACACATGATTAAGAGAAGCACGATAATGTTTACCAAGAGCACACACTTCACATTTAAAGGTATTCAAAATACATTTGACATATGCGGAAATAAAAGATGCATAGTAGATAGAGAAGGATGACCCAAACGACAGTTCAAGGAGTCCACAGAGGTCTGAGTAGCAGAAAGAATCTTTGGAGAAGAGGCAGAGCTAGATGTGTCAAACAGCCAAAGGCCATCATGCAGTCCACCAGTGCCAATCACCTTCTCCGTCTTCAAGTCCTAAAAGACACACGAGGAGGGGGAAAAAGTTACAAAACAATTCATAGAATTAGTAAGGTGACTAATATAAAGCAGGTTGTGGGTAAATTTAGGAACATGAAGCACCGAAGAGAGAGAGGAGCAAGGAATGGACCTTTTCCCATCAATAGGAGACAGTGATCCATCAACAATGCTCACTTTGTCCCTTCCAGTCAAAGGAATATGATACACAAAACCTATAGCAAAACCAATCATATGGTCTGTGGCACCAGAATCAATGATCCATTGGGTGGAAGAGTAAGCAGTGGCGGAGTGAGCACCTAGAATCCCCTGATGGGCATATGATCGCTGACAGATTCGTCTACCAGACACTGGTGTTGATGGCTCTGCCCTTGCCGCTCGGTTCAAGCCCGGTGGCCTCCTTATCGGTGACACTAGGTGCAAGTCTACGAACAAGGACCATTTGATGTGTGATTATTGTGGGAAAGCCTGTCATACTCGGGAAATTTGCTCATGGCTTTCCTCCTCGTAGGGGTCCTGCTCCTCGTGGAGGCCGTGGCTTTGGTCGCACTCTGGGTCGACCTTCGTCTCGCTCTGCTTATTTCTCTGATGTTGTTGATGATCCCGCTCCCTATGAAGGGACTTGATTCTCTTGAGGTTCCTTCTACCCTTTCTGCTGAGGAGATTTACGCCTTCCGCCGCTTCATGCTTGACCACTCATTTGAGTTTGCCATCTCTTCATATGCCCACCAGGGGATTCCACGTGTTCACTCCGCCACCGCTTGCTCTTCCACCCAGCGGATCATTGATACCGGCGCCACAGACCACATGACTGGTTCAGCTATTGGTTTTGTGTCTTATATTTCTTTGTCTGGTAGGGACAAAGTGAGCATTGTTGATGAATCCCTTTCTCCCATTGCCGGGAAAGGGTCCATTTCGTGCTCCTCCCTCACCCTCTCTTCAGTGTTTCATGTTTCTAAGTTTATCCTCAACTTGCTTTCTATTAGTCACCTTACTAATTCTATGAATTGCTCTGTAATATTTTTTTCCCTCCTCGTGTGTCTTTCAGGATCTGGAAATGGGGAAGGTGATTGGCTCTGGTAGACTGCGTGATGACCTCTACCTGTTTGACCCCTCCAGCTCTGCCTCTTCTTCGAAGGCTCTTTCTGCTAATCAGACCTCTGTGGACTCCTTGCACTGCCGTCTGAGTCATCCTTCTCTATCTACTATGCATCTTTTATTTCCGCATATGTCAAATGTATCATTGAATACTTTTAAATGTGATGTGTGTGCTCTTGGTAAACATCATCGTGTTTTTTATAATCATGTGTCTACTTCTAGTGCTTCTCCTTTTGTTGTGGATCATACTAATGTTTGGGGTCCTTGTCTTGTTGCCACTATTTCTGGTTTTCACTGTTTTATTACGTTTATCGATTGTTTTTCTCGTTGTACGCAAGTCAACTTAATAAAAAACAAAAATGATGTTTTTCCCTTATTTCAACGTTTACATAAGATGGTGGCTACTCAGTTTAACACTGTCATTAAAGTTTTGCGCAGTGATAATGGTCGTAAGTATGTTGACTCTTCCTTTGAGCGTTATCTTAGCGATCAGGGCATTATACATCAAACATCTTGTGTCTACACCCCGGCTCAGAATGGGGTCGCCGAACGCAAGAATCACCATCTTATAGAGGTAGCCTGTTGCCTCCTCCTGAAGATGCACCTCCCTAAGTATTTTTGGGGTGATGAGGTTCTTACTGCAATGTACCTTATTAATCGTTTGCCGACTTGTGTTATTGGCCACAAATCCCCTCTTGAGGCTCTTTCTGTCTCTCCCACACATCTCCTTCCTCGGATCTTTAGGTGTGTGCTTTGTTCACCCACGTCCAAACTTGATCCTCTCGCCCTCAATTGTATCTTTATTGGATATCATCCTACCTAGAAAGGATATAAATGCTTTCATCCAACTTCTAGAAACACTTTCGTTACTATGGATGTCACGTTTCGGGAGTCCGAGTCCTACTACGAGTCCTCACTTCAGGGAAAGTCTTACTGATGCGGGACAGGAGTCCACCTGCCCGCCACCCTGGAGTCCCACCAGGGGCCCCACCTGGAGTCAACACCATACGGCTTTATCAGGCCCGCGGGCCGTACACCCCAACCCGTCTGCGGTCCCACCACAGGAAGCCAAAAGGTTGTTGAGGCCGAGATTCGATCTCGAGATCTCCTTGATAAAGAGCTCTCAGGCGAGCTCTCATCACCAACTGATTCGCGGGTCTGATAAAGCCTCCTAGTGCTGACTCCAGTGGGCCCCCTGATGGGACTCCAGGGTGGAGGGCAGGAGGACTCCTGTCCCGCATCACTTACCCACTGGAAGTGAGCTCTCTTCCCCTACCCATTCCTCCTCCTGTGCCTATGCCTGCTCTGTCTACATTCTCGCCTACTCCTACTCCTATGACCGCTCCTCCTTTATAGGTGTATGGCAGAAGATGGACGGGCAAAAAAATTAGGTTATGACTGACTTTGATACCGTGTTGGAGATTTGAAATGAGGGATTGATTCATTGAAAAGGAGGCTCTCTCTTATATATAGGAGCTCTGTTTAACGAGTTGTTTTTAGCTACAAGCAAACTTTGCTAAACAGAGTGGTCTAAATTGGTGTTAAATACTTAAGTAAAAAAGTCAGCCTGGTGCACAAAGCATCCCCACACAACAAGGGTCCGAGGAAGGGTCCCATTACAATGTTGAAATGTGGGCAAACCTTACCTTGCATTTTTGCAAGAGGATACTTCCAGAACTTGAGCCCGTGACCTCAAGGTCACACGGCAACACCTTAACCGGTGCGTCAAGGCTTCTCTTCTTGTTGAATACTTAAGTAAATAAAAAATTAATTTGTTCAAGCTAACGTCGATTAACTTCATATTTGTAAATATATGGTTAATTATTGGGACCTCAAGGACCTCCCCCTTACTTTTTGAAATTATCAAAATCTCCCCTACGTGTTTTCATTTTTAGTATTTAGCACAATAAACCACCCCTCTGATGGGGGTGCAACAATAATGTATGCTGAGTGAGAATATTTTTTAGTGTTGTAAACTTGAGAGGGGAGGTTTTTTTTCATTTCAAAAAGTAGAGATCTGCTAATTAATCACACACATGTAATATATATATACTCCTTGATGAGTTGTTAATAAGTCAAATACAAATGAATGAAGCTTATGTTCATTTTATTATTATGTTCATAGTGGGCTTAATCATCTGCAAACTAGTTGATCACTAGCTGCTCAGCGAGCCAAGCATGCACGAGGTGTTCGCTTACAGGCTAAATGGGCACCCCTGGCAATTGATGGAACAAATTAGGAATAATAGAATATGTATGCAGTGGTGGAGGGAGAAGATCTTCGGATATTTAGTGTAAAATCCTTCAACTATCTCAAATGTTCTATTGTCTGTAGGTACAACTACATATAATGCTGTTATATGCAAATTCAGCTGTTCCATAAGGTCTTCCTCTAGTATATATGATCCTAAGAGTAAAAATTCTCATGTGTGACCAACATAAATAGCACAAGCTACTGAATAATAAGATGTAGTGTTGTTTGGTCTGAGGCAGAGGAGACCAAGTCACCAAGGCTATAGTAGAGTTGGGTAGATCATGCTAGGTGATGGCCAAGTCCCCAGGTGCGCTGAATTAATGAAGCTCTAGCTATCCTTAGTATTATGGATAGGAGTTATCGTCATATTTTAGTGTGGTTGCGTAGATTACGAGTCTTCGAGTTTGGTTTTTTAAGTTTGGTGGGAAACAAATGAATGGAGGTGTCATTAGACTTGAATACTTGAGTGTTATTTGTTATCCCTAGGATTCCGGGGAAGAAGAAGAGAGAGGAGAGAAGAAGGGGTTGAGAAGAATCCATGAAGAACACTCTTGACACAGTTGGCTCAAAACTCAATATCCAAAATTATCAAGTGACCATACATCATTCTCTTAAATAGGCCCCGAGGACAAATTAATAGTTAATGCAAAATAATATGCATGAATTAAATGACATAATTAATAGATGTACTGTGCTAGAATCTGGCTCCTGGCGACTCCGTCTTTACTGCCGGCGCCCCCTGCCTTAAATAGACGCTCCACGTGCCTGCCTCAGCCTCGCTCTGGTGATGATTGACACCGACATCCATTCTCCGTACTATTATTCTACCCATTCATGCCACTATAAAAACCCAACTAGATAAGAACTAGACGACGTTTATTTTAAGAGGAACTCCCGTCATCAATGACCAATTTGCATGTTCCAATCCTCAAAACTTGGTGAGGTTGTGAAAATACACCTTACATCATGCAATCATGCATGAATGTGTTACCCTAAGGAATCTAGGGTAACCGACTGTTTGAGAGAGTGAGAGAGGAGGGAAGGGAAGGGAAGGAAAGGGAAGGGAAAGAAGGGGAGGGGAGGGTAGAGGAAGAGGGGAAGAAGAAAAACCCAAGGAAATTTTCTTGTCCACGTGCTATGCTCCACAATAATATTCCAAGCATAAAGAGTTTCAACTCATACATATATGCTCTAACATTACGGGCAAAAACATAAATACGGAATTTAGGTATTGACTTGAAAATACAAAGCAAACTTGAAGATAACTGGCCATATCTCGTCTCTACCTGCAATCGATGGAGTCAACCCCACCTGCCAATGTGTGTAGACCTGCTATGTACCTGTGTTCTTCTACTGATCCTGTCCAGTCTACATAACGAACTGTCATAAAACAGGAGCAACCTCATTAATCAAGGGATCATCATTTATCAAATACTCAGAGTGGTCTTCTTTTGGGTCAAGGAAATAAGAAATTATTGAAAGCAACCTGAAGCAGGGTATGTGCTAAGTACAACTTTAGGCTATGCAAGCTCTAAGGTGTAGTGCCGGGAAAATCTAATTAGTGCCTTAGGATGATGCAAGTGTGCAAAGATAAGTCTGATGATTAGTTGCAATTAATAATGATTCCAAATAAAACCTGGTAAATATCAGTTAATTGCAAAATACGTAATGATGTCTTGCAATATTTGAATTGTGCGCTCAAAAGCGCTAGAAATTTAATATGCAGGAGAACAACTGAATAAGCTTTGCAAGCCAGACAAAATCAAAGAGATAATATAAATTGTGAAAGCATACATCCATAATCATATAGTTTCCAACCCATA
The DNA here is from genome assembly GCA_039513925.1 of Platanthera zijinensis. Classification (NCBI taxonomy): domain Eukaryota; kingdom Viridiplantae; phylum Streptophyta; class Magnoliopsida; order Asparagales; family Orchidaceae; genus Platanthera; species Platanthera zijinensis. The sequence goes on along the minus strand of CM077082.1, from coordinate 22,279,309 downwards.
TAAATGAAGAGAAAGAGAAACTAAATAAAGATCCTCACATGAGCATATGAGTCCATAGGCGGTGGTGAGTGGAGATCCGGCAGCTATAGAGAAGTAAGGTGTTTGTTGGGGCAGCACGGCAGCTGTAGGGAGAGATGTATAGGGGTGAGGGTAGAAATCCAGCTCCTATAGAGAAGTGCGGTGGTTGTGCAGGTGGTGTGGTGGCTGTAAGGATAGGGGTGACGTGGGCTGGAGGGTGGCTGGAATGTGGTGACTACAGGTGGAGGATGGATTGGATGGGTGGCTTCCGACGACTGAGTGGCCGGAAGGACTGACTGCAGGCTGCAGAGAGCCTCAGAGGTAGTGGAGACTGCAGGAATGGTGCAATCAGGGGATGGCTGTGGCTGTTTGTGGTGCAGGAAGGGTGGTGGCGCTGTTGGACAGGTCTGGTGTTAGGCGCAGCTGCAAGGGGGATGCCTGGAAATGGTGGAGGGCTCAATGTGGTCTGAATCCACCAGGGAATGAACTCAAGGGGCTGTTGGCAGTGCGAAAAGGTAGGTGGGCAGGACGGCAATCACTGTTGAAAATTGTGAAGTGGAAGTGGTTGATCGGACAGATCACGCGGCCTGGACGGACTGATCGCGCGGACTGATGAAGCAGTTTGGCGATCTGGTGTTGGCGACCTGCGAAGTTTTCTGGAGGCTGCTGTGCGGGTTGAAATCCGCGGACTGCGCGGACTGAGGTTTTGGAGTCCGCGAGATCGGCAATGGTCCTTGCCTTTGATCTCTGGAGTTGCGGTGGGTGACCCGCATTCTTGGTGGCGGACTGTCCTTGGAGCTGGCATTCTGACTTTGTGTTCGCCGAGCTTGCGTCATACGTTTGGCGGGTTGTTGTCCGCAGTATCAGCAAAGTCCGCTGTTGACCGGGCGATTTGCCTGTTGGTCGTGGACTTGTGCTGCTGGCTGATGCGGTGTTCGCAGAGTCCGCAAAGTCTGTTGTGACCGGGCGATCTGCCTGTTGGTCGTGGACTTGTGCTTGCGGACTGGTGCAGTGTCCGCTCCTCAGTGCGGACTGGCTTCTTTCCTTGGTGTTTGGCGGTTTTGGCTGAAGTCCGGCCTTCTCCTTGCGGACTGGGCGGATTGCCTTGTGCAGACTGGCATCTGGCTAGCAGGTCTGCTATGACGGCGATCTTGCTATCTTGCACCTGATGTTTGGCGGGTTGTTCGCGAGTCCGGCATTGTTGATACGGACAATGCGGACTCGGCGGACTGGCTGCTAGCTGCGATCAAGGGGCAGTTAGCCTATCTCATAGGGCGGTGACCACACTCCTCACCTCGCCTATAAATAGGACCCCCCGGCACTTCATTTGTAACTGAGTGAACAATAAGTTGAACTCGGATTAATTGTTGCGGACTCGGTTTTCCTATCCGCGCGGTTTGAGCAGGCTTAACTGGTTGTTGTTTGCAGGTGGCGCGGCTAACACTGAGGAGCCAGGAGTTTGGTTCTGAATTCGATCAGGCTCAGTGAAGTTTCAGCGGCTTACCAATTTTCTCTCTGCTTAATTTTTCCAAGTTCAATAACCTGACCGTCGGACTTGGCGGTTAGGCGGTCTGTTCTTTGGTACGGCAACAGCTTGCAGCAATCAGCGAATAACGGTGTGTCCGCGCGACCTCGCGGTCTCGGCGGACTCTGTGTTCTATTCGTCTTCCAGCAGCAGTTCGGGTGGTCTCGGCGACTTCGGCGGACTGGGCGGTCTCGGCGGTCTCTGACTCTGTCCGCCCGGATTGTTTTCTTGTTTTCTGCTTTCCATTTTATACTGGAGAAATCATGTCTCGCCACGTATACCTCGCCCTGTAAAGAAGTTAATGAAAAGTTTGATCTACTTGTCTCTTCTGGTTGCTTCTTGTGTTTGAGCTTGCTTTCCTGTTTCCGCTTGATCAATGTGTGATCTTGATAGTTCTGAGAATATTAATTTGGCGTCAGACTATCTCGTTGACCATCTTGAGAAAATTCAACATGGTATCAGAAGAAGATTCAGTTGCTTGAGCAGTGATCAACTTGTGTTGTGCTCTGTGCTTCTGATTGCTTAAACCAGAGTTGCTGAAATGGAAGGAGGTTATGCAAGAGGTTTGGGCATTGAACTCTTAACGCCGACTAACTTCAAGAAATGGAAGTCGTGCATGAAGAGTTATCTTCTGGGCGAGGAGCTATGAGAGGTCGTCGGTGGTGACGACAGGCAGGAAGTTACTGTTGCATTTGGAACTGCTGAGCAGGTGAGAGTCTGGAGGAGAACAAATGCAAAGACTGAGTTTACCCTCAAGCGGGCTGTTTGACCGGAGCTGTTTGATCACATCATTGGATGTGAGTCTATTGCAGAGATTTGGACTTCCCTTGATGGGTTGTTCAACAGGAAGAACGTAGCTAAGCTACAATTCCTGGAGAATGAGTTAGCTAGGACAACTCAGAGAGAACTGACCATCTCTAAGTACTTTCTGAAGATGAAGAGTTTGTGTGATGAGCTATCAGCGCTTGATTCTGATGAGCCGGTCTCTGAGGCTAAGTTGAAAAGGCACATAATCTGTGGCCTGCGGAAGGAGTATGTGGCCTTTGTAACTTCAGTTCATGGCTGGGCAACTCAACCATCTCTGCTGGAACTTGAGAACTTGCTTGCTTCGCAAGAGAGTTTGGCCAGACAGATGGCTGGAGTGACTATCTCTGAAGGAGGTAGTGATGCACTCTTCACAGGCAAGAAGACGAAGAGATGGGAAGGGAAGAAGACCGCTGTTGAAAATGAGCCTTCAACTTCTTATCAGCCAGAGAGGAGCGCTGTTCCTAAGAAGGATTGGAAATAGAATTTGAAGTGCTACAGGTGTCATCAGCCGGGTCACTTCAAGCGTGACTGTAAGGTCAAGCTGCAGCCTGGGCATGCTGCAGGCAAGGAGGAAGCTTGCTCTAGTACTGAGGAAGCTTGCTCTAGTACTGAGGAAGTTGGCTGGGGTGGAGCTTTCATGACGGGCACTTGTGCCCGTGCTTTGTCCACCATCGACTTTGAAGACGACTGGATCGTGGACTCCGGGTATGGTCATCACCTCACCGGAGACAAGTCGAAGTTCTCCTCGCTGCAAGCTTACTCAGGTAACGAAGCTATTATTACTGCTGATAATACTGTTCATGCAGTAGAGAAGGATGGGGTTGTGTCCTTGAGTAGTGATAAGGGGCCACTCACGTTAAGGAGTGTGTATCATATACCGGGCATGAAGAAGAACCTTTTCTCTGTGACCAATGTGGTAGACGCAGGTTATCACGTTCTGTTTGGGCCAACAGAAGTGAAGTTTCTTCGCAACGTATTAACGGTAAAGGCTGATGTTGCTCACGTTGGGAGGAGAGTAAAGGACTTGTTTGTTCTTGCAATAAGCTCCTACGTTGATCAGATGAGAGCCAACGATAGCGCTGGTATTTGGCATGAGAGGCTGGGGCATGTAGGGATGGATAAGCTGAAAGCTATGGCAAGTAGGAGCCTTGTGAAAGGCTTGCCTAAGCTATCATCATTTGGCGATGGTCACGTTTGTGCAGGTTGTCAGTTCGGCAAGACTCATCGTCTTCCGTTTGATAAGTCTCAAACAAGGAGCAAAGCACCATTGGAGTGCATCCATAGTGATCTGATGGGGCCAACCGCTACTGCTAGCCTTGGTGGGAGCAGATACATGCTTGTTCTGATTGATGACTACTCAAGATACACTTTGGTGTATTTTATGAAGGAGAAGTCAGCAGCTTTTCAATTGTTTGTGGAGTTCAAGGAGCTGGTGGAGGGCCGGCTTGGTTTGCGGATCAAGAAGTTTAGAACAGACAACGGTTGTGAGTTTGTCTCTTCCGATTTCTATAACTTTTGCAGGAAGCACGGGATCCAGAGAGAGCTTACTTGTACTCACACTCCACAACAAAATGGAGTAGCGGAGAGGAAGATCCGTCGCTTGACAGAAACTTGCAAATGCTGGCTTCATGCAAAGGGCATTCCCAGGTCCTTTTGGGTGGAAGGAATGACTTGCGCTACCTATGTCATCAATCGGATGACTTTTAGTCCGATCAATATGAAGTCTCCCTTCGAGATGTTGCTGAAGGAGAAGCCAAGCGTGGAACACCTTCGGGTGTTTGGATCAACTTGCTATGTGCATATCCCGGATGCTTTAAGGACAAAGCTTGATGCAAAAGCAAGAAAACTTGTCTTTGTAGGCTATGATGAGCGGAAGAAGGGATGGAAGTGCATGGATCCTGCGACGAAGAAGTCTATTGTATCAAGAGACGTGGTCTTTGATGAGCTGACGTCGTACGGAGGAAGCTCAGTAAGCTACAAGAGAGCAAGTTTGATGAAGAGCAGGAGATGGTTGCTGAAGTTCTTCAAGAGGAACTTGTTGTTTCACCAGCAGCTCCTGTTGCTTCAAGGCTCAAGCTCTGCGGCAGAGGCTTCTGGTTCGGGAAGCAGGGGGAGCGATGCTCCAAGTGTGCCCGGGAATGGAGCTGAGCCTGAAGAAGCAACGGAGGTGGTGAGCAAGGAGCAGACTCTTCGGAGATCGAAGAGGGTCATCAAGCCTCCAGCTCGCTACTGCGAAGGGAATGCAGTGAGCTATGTCTCATGTTTCTTTGCAGGTCCTCTTGATGAGCGAGAGCCTTCAAGCTTCAATGAGGCCACTGAAGTCAAGGAGTGGGAAGATGTCATGGGAGAGGAGATGACTGCTCTCAAGAAGAATAAAACCTGAGATCTTGTGCCCAGGGTTGATGACATTACTCCAGTGACTTGCAAGTGAGTGTACAAGTTGAAGAAGAAGGCTGATGGAAGCATTGAAAGGTACAAGGCTCGCCTTGTTGTTCGAGGATTCTCACAGTAGTATGGAGAGGACTATGAGGAGATGTTTAGTCTAGTTGCAAAGATGACTTCGGTTCGGGTGGTGATCGCCTTAGCTGCTTGCCAAGGGTGGAGGATGTGGCAGCTTGATGTAAAGAACGCCTTTCTTTACGGGGAGATTGATAAAGACATCTTCATGGATCAGCCGCTTGGATTTGTCTCTGAAGTTCATCCGGATTACGTCTGCAAACTCAGGAAGACTCTCTACGGGTTGAAGCAAGCTCCAAGAGCTTGGTATGGGAAGATAGCAGAATACCTTCAATTCTGCGGATACCTTGCTTCTAGCTTGTTCATCAAGAAGAAGGGGGAGCTTCAAGTCTTGGTCCTGCTGTATGTTGATGACATGATCATTACAGGGAATTCAGAGGAGGAGGTTGCTAGGCTCAGTGTTGAGCTTGCTATTCGCTTCGAGATGAAAGACTTAGGAGAGCTTCATCACTTTCTTGGTCTTGAAGTGCAGAGGAAGGAGAGCAGGATACTCATTTGCCAGAAAGGATATGCAGAACGCATTGTGAACCGTTTCGGCATGAGTGAAGGAAAGGTTTGCTCTACTCCCCTGGATCAAGGGCTGAAGCTTCGACGAGATGAAGGAAGGATTCTTCCTGATCCCTTGGTGTTCAGAGTCTTGTAGGGAGCTTGATCTACCTGACGATTACAAGACCAGACATTGCTTATGTTGTTGGTCGAGTAAATTGGTTTATGACAGAGCTAAGGAAGTCTCATCTGGTGGCGGCAAAGAATATCTTGAAGTATGTCAAGGCGACTTCTGATATGAGACTACTTTATAGGAGGGACTCGGGTTTTTTTTTGCTGGGATACACAGATGTTGATTATGGTGGTGACTCGGATGATCGAAGATCAACTTTAGGTTATGTGTTCACCTGTTGATCAGCGGGCATCTCGTGGTGTAGCAAGAAGCAGGACTCGGTGTCCGTCTCTACTACGGAAGCAGAGTATAAGACTTCCGCCTTGGCTGCTCGGGAAGCTATCTGGCTGAGGAGGCTAGTAGAAGACGTCCATGAAGAAGTGCAAGGTCCTACTTTACTCTGAGGAGACAATGAGAGTGCTCTCAAACTGGTGAACAATCCAGTTTGTCACGCAAGGACCAAACATATAGAGATCGAGCACCACTTCATAAGGGAGAAGGTGTTGGAGGGATCTTTTATGGTCGGGCATGTTACAACTTTGCTGACATCTTCACGAAACCGCTGTCGAAGGGGCCATTCCAGCGGCTACGAGGTCTACTGAGCTTGATCACCACTTCTCACTTCAAGGGGGAGTGTTGAAAATTGTGAAGTGGTAGTGGGTGATCGGGCAGACCGCGCGGCCTGGGCGGACTGACCGCGCAGACTGATGAAGCAGTTTGGCGATCTGGTGTTGGCGACCTGTGAAGTTTTCTGGAGGCTGCTGTGCGGGTTGAAATCCGCGGACTGCGCGGACTGAGGTTTTGGAGTCCGCGAGATCGGCAATGGTCCTTGCCTTTGATCTCTGGAGTTGCGGTGGGTGACCCGCATTCTTGGTGGCGGACTGTCCTTGGAGCTTGCGTTCTGACTTCGTGTCCGCCGAGCTTGCGTCATACGTTTGGCGGGTTACTGTTCGCAGTATCAGCAAAGTCCGCTGTTGACCGGGCGATCTGCGTGTTGGTCGTGGACTTGTGCTGCGGGCTGATGCGGTGTTCGCAGAGTCCGCAAAGTCCGCAAAGTCCGCTGTGACCGGGTGGTCTGCCTGTTGGTCGTGGACTTGTGCTTGCGGACTGGTGCAGTGTCCGCTCCTCAGTGCGGACTGACTTCTTGCCTTGGTGCTTGGCGGTTTTGGCTGAAGTCCGGCCTTCTCCTTGCGGACTGGGCGGACTGCCTTGTGCGGACTGGCATCTGGCTTGCAGGTATGCTATGGCGGCGATCTTGCTATCTTGCGCCTGATGTTTGGCGGGTTGTTCGCGAGTCCGACATTGTTGATACGGACAATGCGGACTCGGCGGACTGGCTGTCCTAGCTGCGATCAAGGGGCGGTTAGCCTATCTCATAGGGCGGTGACCACACTCCTCACCCCGCCTATAAATAGGACCTCCGACACTTCATTTGTAACTGAGTGAACAGTAAGTTGAACTCGGATTAATTGCTGCGGACTCAGTTTTCCTATCCGTGCGGTTTGAGTAGGCTTAACTGCTTGTTGTTTGCAGGTGGCGCGGCTAACACTGAGGATCCAGGAGTTTGGTTCTGACTTCGGTCAGGCTCAGTGAAGTTTGCGGATTGCAATCGACGGCTTACCAGTTTTCTCTCTGCTTTATTTTTCCAAGTTCAATAACCTGTCCGCCGGACTCGGCGGTTAGGCGGTCTGTTCTTCAGTTCGGCAGCAGCTTGCAGCAGTCAGCGAATAATGGTGTGTCCGCGCGACCTTGCGGTCCCGGCGGACTCCGTATTCTATTCATATTCCAGCAACAGTTCAGGCAGTCTCGACGACTTCGGCGGACTGGGCGGTCTCGGCGGTCTCTGACTCTGTCCGCCCGGATTGTTTTCTTGTTTTCTGCTTTCCATTTTATACTGGCGAAATCATGTCTCGCCACGTATACCTCGTCCTGTGAAGAAGTTAATGAAAAGTTTGATCTACTTGTCTCTTCTGGTTGCTTCTTGTGTTTGAGTTTGCTTTCCTGTTTCCGCTTGATCAAGATGTGATCTTGATAGTTCTGAGAATATTAATTTGGCGTCAGACTATCTCCTTGACCATCTTAAGAAAATTCAACAATCACAAGTTGACACGTAGTGCTCGCGAAGTTGGCACCAAGGAATGACTGGAAGATCTGTGCACTTGTTTAAGTAGATGAAATAGTCTACGGCAATTATTATGAATGTTTAGATTGCACGATCATAATTCTTATCAAATCTCTCATAATAAAAATTGGAAAAAAACAAAAAATATTTATAAATATATATTGCTCCGGATGCTACTATGATCTCCTATGGCAGATGACAAATCAGCTTTGAACATGCCCAAAAATTTGTGCTTCGAAAGATTTGACTAATCTTTATCACACCATTGCGTGGTATGATGTTTCTATTGGCACCCGGAATAATTGATCATGAGTATGTCGAGGATGCGCCCAATTAAAGCAATCTATACTTGATTTAATATAGACTGACCACTTAATCCCATGATAGTCTATTAAGGGGATAATGAAGTGCATCATAGATAGACATAACCACCACAAACTTTCTCCTGATATAGTTATTGTTAAACCTTTGCTATCATTTCTCTTTTGATGATCATCATTCTTACCCTTCTTGAATCCATAGTTTCTTTTGAAGTCACCTTCCTTTCAATGATGGTAGAATATCAGTGATCCTCCTATGGACTCATGATCTATCTTAAGTGCAAGGGTCTGTTCGGCATGACGGTGGCGGTCGTGAGTGCGGTGGTTAAGAATCGTTATACGTTTGGCTTGGCATTTGTGTTCCAGTGAGTTTGGACCAAAACACCACCTCATGAAATATGTGTATTAATTGTATGCCTCAAATCATAACCCAAAGGCGACGACTATGCTGAACACGACCCGCAAGGCCCGGGCCGCGGTCCTGGCCGAAATTGTTTTGGCACACGACTCGAGGCACACGTGCGTGTGCAGTTGTAAGTTGTAACCATTCAAGAAGTTAGGGGACGTATCCAGAAGGCGGAGACACGACATTTTAGGGCACACAGGCGTTTACTCACGGTGTGTGCGGTTCTGACGGTTCCATGGCGGTTGTTACACATTTGTTGTTGAAAGGACGAGTTGGTTGGGGCACACGCCCGAGGCACACGAGCGTGTGCTGAAGGGCATGCAATCTATTTTTCTCGAAATTTTAATTGTACGAAGTGCTATATAAACTCATGGTCGTTCTTGGCTTTGGGCATTGGGTATTCTGAATTCTGAAATGTGCCCGATCTTTGTAATTGTTACGGTCCTTCGTTAGTTATCTTCATATATATGTATCGATTCGTGATGTATTTAGTTAGAGTCGTCATTATTAGACTCGTCGTAATATTATAGTGTTTTAATACTTTAAGTGTTGTATGTAATTACGGGTTTTCCCCTGGGGTCCTATATATAGGCCTTGTCATGTAGTTGGAAAGGGAATCAATGAAAAATGAAGTTCTCTTTCTCTCTAAAATTCCTCTCTCTCTCTAAGTTCTTTTCTCCTTTCTCCATCCTCTAGGGTTTCTTCCTCTCTCATCTTCTCCTCCACCATTCTATGGCTTGCCTCTTGTATCTCCGCCTCCAACACCCCTTCAACGAAGCAAGACCACAACAGTAATCATATTTGTTCTTGATAGTGAAGATCTGACTGTTGCTGCCCGTTGACAGCCCATCTTGGAGTGAACCATGTAAATCTATTTTGTTTAGGATTGTTTATTTTCTATTTCTTTTTTCATTCTCCTATTTCCGCAACAATATGTGTTTTGCATAACAACGATTGCGACCGCCACCGAGAAAAAAAACTAGTTTTGAACATTAAAATGGATGAAATTTCTTAGGTGAGGTCGGGCGTTCACGAACGACGTTTCGTAACCGCGGCGCGGCGTTCAACACCATCACCCTGTTCCAAAAACGGGCCCTAAATTCTCGACACGGGCCCTTCTGCCCTTACACGGAGGGTCTTTGACCTTCAACACACGAACTTTTCTTTTCCCTTCCTCTGGGTGATTTGAGAGTGGGGCCTTTGGGCCAGATTAGTTTGACGCTATGTTAGAATTTATATTAAATGCACACAGCAACATAATTTTCCTGCGTGGGACTAGATTTTCAACAACCAGTGAAATACCAAACTCTAGCTTGAAAAGTTTGTTCATTGCTTCATTTGAATGACAGAAGTCAGTAGACAATTTGCATGTTCTTCCTTATCATATATACATTTTTTTATTTCTCCAAAAAAGCTACAGGTGATTGCTTGAAGATGTTAAACTACTATATGCTTTCTGAACCAGTGGTTGCGACTCCGGGTCCATTCGGCACCGTGGTGGTGGTCACGAACGTGGTGGTACGAACTGTAATTCGTGAACGCTCGAACTCACCTAAGGAAATGCACCCATTTTATGTTTATTTTTTTTATTCGTAGCAGTCATAACGGTTGTTATGTCAAACATATATTCATTACGGTGACTTTTTTGTCCAAACTCACCGGAGCAAAAACACCGTGCCAAATGGACGACGGTTCATAACCACCTCGTTCATGATCGCCACCACCGTGCCAAACGGACACTCACATTTTTCTCCATTGTTCTTGATGAGATTATTATCATTCGAAATGTACTTTGAACAAACATCGTCCCAGTAAATGCATATACATACATATGTTATGGGCTCGTATTATTTTGCGAAAAAATGTAAGTGCGAACGAGCAGAATAAACCATTGTAGCATGGACTGGCTCAACCGCAAACCAGGATTTATGAATTTAGAATGTTATGGGCTTGTGAGTACTATGCAATCTAATGAAAGGAGATTATAACCCCTCTCCCTGTATATTCTCTTCCTCTTCTTTCTCCTCTCCTTCTTGAACAAGAATTCCTCCCTCCCATTAAATTATGCCAGAGTATTTGCCGGATAAACTGGCTTTCTTTTAAGCTGCCTGTGTCAGTTTACTTTTCTTCATCATGTTCAACTGAATTTTAATTTCTTTTCTGTTATCACGCCTTGCGGTGATACTTTAATTTATTTAATTGCAAAACCCAATTGATGATGGGGGTGAACAAATTTTCATGTGTTAAAGTCCCTGCATGTGATGGGCGTGCGGCGAGTAAAGTCCCACATTGTGAAACTCGTGTTGCAGTTTGCCCTGATGCCATGTTAGAACCTCATCATCCAACCCCTAAACCAATTGGTTACAGGTGGCAAGGGTTTTGGGATCTACAACAGCTCCAAAAGACCAAACGAGTTCCCCAATGCGAGACGATATTCTCAACGCGCCCATTGTGTTCAAAAACTCTATCCTCGTACACGTGGAATTCTTTTCTAATTGGCTGACGTGAGAGCAAGCTGTTAGGCCTAGCCTGCTCAGATGTCTTGCTCGAACCTCCCGATCGAACCCCCAAATCAATTGTTTATAAGTAGAAGTGCTCAGGATGTGCATCAAGTGCACAAAACTAAGCAAATTTCTATCGCTAACTGCTCGAAATATTTGCTCGCAGGGCGCTCAGACCTGCCCGTACTATGCTCAGCACGGGCTCTGCAAATTCGGGCCGACGTGCAAATTCGATCATCCCATCAGTTCTTCAATTGACATGCCAGCTGCCCCTTATTGATCTGGGCAGCACAATTTTAATCAGTTCTCCTTGCCTTCCTGGGATCAAAGCCTGAAGCTTTTTCGGTGTCCAGGTACGCTACAGTCATCAAATCTTCATCTTTGCTCCAGTTTTCCTGGGAATGGAAGATGTAAATATATTGTATGTATCCGGAAGAACTCTCGACGCTCTCCCGATTATTATTATATTCGTTCTAAAGAAGGTTCAGGCGCGCCCAAGATATGACTGGGAGCCTCTCTAGAGGAACATCTATTATCATTCAATAATGTACCAATTTGGAACACATATTTGAATGATTTGGATCATATGATCTCTTGTTGGCTGGCTCAATTTTCGATGAAATTTTGAAGGCTGCTTTCTCAAAGTATTTGGGCTTGTTGGACTCGTGCGCGGTATGAGCGGTTCCAGACGTAATGCTTGGTTTGGGAGAGTTTCTGGCTGGGCGGGTCTCCGATTGTTTGGCTGAGAGTGTCCGTGGGGGCTTCTACGAACTGCATAGCGATATTTTGAGCCTTCCAGGTCGCCGGTGGAGCTCGACTGCGGCGTACAGAGGAAGTTGTCACCTAAAAACTCTCCCGAACATAGCCTTAGTATTAGAGGATGTGATTGTGAGGGACACGAGAGGTCGATTGAATAGGAGAGGCATTTGGAGTCTAGCATAAAACTAAGAATTAAGACTGAAAACTAAGAAAAAATGCCAAGCAAAGAAGAGCAAGCACACAAAGATTTGCGTGGTTCAGCAATTTGCGTACTTCGCAACCGCACTAGGGTTTTTTCTGTTATTACAATTTTCACAGCGACATTACAATGGAAGCTCTTACATGCCTGAAGTCAAGGGCAATCAGAAAACATTAAATGTGCAAAATTAAACTTATGATCAGACTCCATATCTCCAACGCTTAATTATATAGAAATTAAACTTATAAGAAAACTTATAAGTCTAAATCAGCGATCGATGGCTCGTCATCATTCTTTATCAATAATCGTTGCTGTGAATTTCTGCATTCTTTTTTGTTTAGGGACTTAAATGAGTTATTTCAGCAAAATAAAAAGTAAAAAAAAAATCTTGGGATGACATAAGGGAATTATATTTTTTCGAAAATGCTTTAAGATCTGTGAAATATACAATTTAGAAATATACATGCCATAGAGATATTCCTACACAAATAAATGTTTTTTTTTCTCTTTTTCAGTTGTGTCAGCATGAATATTTCTCACTTTTAGCTTTTGTTTTATTTTGCTTGCTGTCAACACTGATCCTGTCCCTTATACATTAGTTCACATATTATATCTTCTAGAGTCTTCCATGTCTGGTTGTCTTGACTTCCATGCAATTATATGGTTCTAGCAAAAGGTGGGCCCACTCATGAGCTATTCGGCTATTCGCACACCAACTGTGGTTATTTGCACCCCCCAAAAGAATAAGCAACTCTCAGACCTCTGTCCTACTCCCGCGGTTCCCACGCCTGGGCTCCCATCCCATTCCAAAATGTCAAACTCGAGTCTTGCCCCACCGTTCCAACTTTCCTTTCTCACACCGGCCATCATAGTCTCGGCATCGCGCAAAGATTTTTAGATGTCTCCGAGTCCGAAGTCCGAATTCTCCTTCAGGCTTCAGCCCTAGGGAGCCTAGGGTTCGCTTTCGCAGAATCCGCTTGCTGCCTGCACCCGATCCTGTTTTTTTCGCCTGGTTTGACTTCTTTCTCCCATTGCACACATTTTTTAAAAATAGGTTTATGAAATTTTCTTTGGAGGTGAAAAGAGTTTGGAATCTTTAGAATTTGGTAGTCCCTAGTCCCTACTCTCTTTTCATCTCCTTTTTCGGCCGGATTTGGCTCCTAAAATTTTTAACCAAGTTTTTTAAATTATCTTGAACTTTGATGTGCTTGTTATCCTATTGGAGGAAATTGTGGTTGCATGGGCCGGAGCATTGGGCGCGCACCTGGGTGTTGCGCATGACACTTTCCCGCATGCAGAACGTATGTGCAGGATGGTTTTGGGTCCCTTTGAGTGAGCGTGGTCCGTGTGCACGGCTCGCTCGAGCGGCTTGGCTTGCTTGAGCGCTTCAACCTAATTTGACTCGGAAATCTTTAGGCGAACCCAATGTTAGTAATATTTTTTAAATAAATTTTTTTGATGCTATTTCTTTAAAAGAAACAATCTAATATATAAACGGGATAATAAGACATGCGACCTTAACATAATATAAATATTGTCGTCGTTATCATCAAAAAAAAAAAAAATCAAAGTCTAAAAAATTCAATGTCACGTAGAGCAGTGGAACTGAAGCCGTTGCTCAAAATACTTTAATATCTAGATACTGTCGCGCGAGGTCGTAGGGGCGAGCCAGATATTGTCGCGCAAGACCGTAGGGGCGGAGCCTAGTATCGAGCACTCGTGTGTGTGTGTGTATATATATACAAAATTTTTTTTGGCCATTATTAAAAGTAGATTAATCGGCATTTCCTATTTTGTTGCCCGAGTGTTCTTCCTTGGTGGCTCATTGGCATCCACGGATTGGCGCCGTGGTGGTGTGCTGGATCTCCTAAAATTTGGGTGTGGGAGGCTTCTCGGTGGCTTTTTGGCCATGAGTTTGGGTTTTTTGCGACTTTGTATTGGGCGATTTGGTGGAGAAGAAATAGGACGGTTTGGGATGGGGGTGTCGAAGCCGGCTATGTTAACCGTAATATTTGCTCGATCTTTTTTCAGTGCTTTTGTGGATGGCAATCGGGTGCTTCCATCTACGAGGTCTCCTAATGTTCCATCGTGGCACCAATCCGAGCAAAGTTGATATGGGGATTGTGGCTCGGGATTCTCGGGGCTGCCTGTTGGGCTGGGTTATGGATTGCCATGTGGAGAGCCCGGTTGTGGCGGAGGCTCTTGCGGATAGTCTTGCAGTTGATATGGCTGCTGATATGGCTATCTTGCAGGGATGGACGAAGGTTAGGTTCGATGGTGACTGTGCCAACCGTGTTGCTACCCTTGCTGCGGGGGAGGAGCTTGCTTCGGTTGATTGCTCAATTGTTCTGGACATATTGCGCGCCCTTCCGGCTGTGGGTTCTCTCTTTTTCGTTTGTTTGTCGGGGACTAATAGGGTGACACATGCTATTGCTGGTCTTTTTTTCTCGATGTCATCTTCCCTTCCACCTGATATTCCCGACTTAATTTATTTTGAGTGTGCTCCCTAATGAAAGTTTTCTCTTTTTCAAAAAAAATATATTAGTATTAAGATTTGGAATGAGCCTTCCCAATTCCCATTCCAATTTGTAATTTCCATTCAATTAAAACTTATGAATGTGTCCCATCTAGATTAACCTTTCCAATGTAATTTGCATTGCTGACAAGGCTTTCATTGTAGGAAAATCGGAGCGCCGAGAAGCAGAAATCCGAATAAAAGTACTAGACAAAAATTAAACAGAGCAAACACACAAACACACAGATTTTAGAGGTTCACCCAATACCGGGCTACGTCCCTTATCCCTTCTCCTTCTCCCTTCTTGTTATCACCAAAAGAAAATACAGATTACAAAGGTTACAAGGATCTAAAACCGATCCTACCTTAACTCCTCCTTCTGGACAAGAAACAAATGAAGAACCCCTTCTGGATCGCCTCCAACGAAGATACCTCGTATGCGCCTCCAAAGGGAAAACCAGCCGTCAGCCGTCGTCAAAACCGTATCGACCGTATCCCTAAAAAACAACCGGAATACGCCTTAAATAGGCTGCAGCAGAATTTGATCGTCGAACGCCGAACGGCGTTCGTCGATCGTCGAACGCTAAACGGCGTTCGTCGAACGCAAGGCCGCGTTCGACGATCGTCGAACGCAGTTCGACGATTGAGAAAAGCATTCCAAAAATTTGGGCCGGGGCGTTGCCCCCGCACCTCCACCGGGGACGCTGTCCCCTTGACCCCTGCCCGCTGTCCGGTCAGCGGGACCTCCGCCGGGGGCGGCTGCCCCCGGACCCCCGCTGTCGTCGGCGCCAGATATGTCAGAGGGGGATCACACTTCGATTCCTCTAAGCTCACGTGGGCTAACCCGATGTGAGAAACAAGAGGACCGGAAGTGTTCCACAACCCCAACATTCATGACGTGGCTCACCCCTAACTAGCACGAAGATAAATTTAGGGTGCTATTATCAACAGATTTATTTTAACTTCTAACAAATCATTATTATTAGCAAATCATAAAATTCAAAAATGATTATTTGAAATTCAATTAGTTACTAGCAAATCACCGATTTTTTTAAAAAAACAACATAAAATTAGAATGTATGTTTGCTTCTTTTGGTGCAGCTTATTATGATCAAAGACGCCATAATCATAGAATGTATGTTTGGCATGACAAAGGTTATGACTGCTATCAAGAAAATAAACTAGTTTGAACGTAAAATGCATCAATTTTTTATGTGAGGTCGGGCGTTCACGAACGACGTTTCACGGCCACCGCGTTCACGACCTCCATCACCGCGCCAAACACAGACTCCGTTTGGCATGATGGTGGCAGTCATGAACATGAGGGTTAAATTGTCATTCGTTAACGCCCACCAAAGAAATTTCATCCACTTTTATATTCAAACAAATGATGTTTGTTAGGTGATCTTTAATGAATGACGGTTTGACCCATCGACCGCCACCACCGTGTCAAACGGAGCCGAAGCCGTAGTAGCACTAATCTCCCAAGATGAACTAAAACCATGAATCAACAACACCTGTGACTCGGTCAAAACTTCTCCCGATGGAATTCAAGGTCAAAACTTGCACCAATGGACTTCAAGGTCAAAACCTGCAACACTATTTTCACCTTCTCCGAGAACCCAAGAACAACGCAACAACAACAACACTCAAGTCTTTATCTCAATATAGTGGGGTTGGCTATATGGATTCTTTGATAATCTCACATGTTGAGATAATTTTCTCTTAAGTGTGAAAAAGACTAGGCACCTTTGATCATGGTTTTGAAGCATGTGTTTCATGATAAGTATGAAAATTAGTAGCCGTCATTGACTTTTAAACCAACATGTGTTCTTGAAGGAAGCTTCTAGGAAAGTGGTTAAATGAAGTTTCATGACATGTGTTTTTGACCAAGGAAAGTTTCATGAAAGTTTCATCCACATGTCATCTACCACCTCTAACTCCTTGGTTTTGACCCTATAAATATGGATGAAGGAGGAGAGGTAAGACATCTACTTCTCTTCGAACTCAAGCATTGAAAGATTTCCTGATAGACCTTTTGCGACAATCTTTTTAGTTTGTGAGAGCCTTCGAACGTCGTTGTACGACGTTGACGAGGAGTACTTCGCCTACACGGATTAGATCTGAAGCAGATTTGGGCAAAGATTCGAATATGCATCTTGGAGAGGATTTGTGTAATCCGTCTCGTCCGTCGATGTCGATAACTTGTAGTTTTTCTGTTATTATTTATTGTATTGTGTAGAGTGAAGCTGGTGAAGATCCTATAAGGATCGAGGAGGGAAAGCCTTGTAATTGCCTATTGTTTCATACATTTTAAGAGCGGCTTTCTGGGTTGGACTCCGATCATCCCGTGGTTTTCACTCTATTGAGTTTCCACGTTAAATCTTCGTGTCACTTTTATTGCTGTTATTTTGTGTTGTGTTTTGGTTGTGTATCGGCATACCACTAAGTGGTTATGCAGGTAGTTGCTCAAACTAATTTGCAGGTGCTCTGATCGAACTTACGTGCTCTCTAGCTCAATATCACCAATGCCTAAGTACATCATGTCTTTCCTTATAGTGAGTGGGAAAATGACTGCTTTCACGAAATTTGTAGGAGAAAATTTGAAGACCGACTGATCCTTAAAACAAAGCGGAGAAGATGGAAACCTATTTCCTCATGTCTCGTTTACTCCCCGGGAGAACTATGCAGAGGAAAATGTTTTTCATCCTTCACAACACCCTCTAGCTAGATGTGATAAGTAATAGGGATGGAGGCTTAAGTTTTCTTTCAAAGGCTGAATGGGAGAATGGGGAAACAGGGCCGCGGTGGTTTCAAAAAAAGATGAAGGGCCTGTTTGACTAAGTTGTGGCTGTGCAGGAAGCAGTGGTGGGAAACAGTGGTGCAAGAATCTGCTATTTTGCAGTGGTGAAAAAATTCATGAAACTGTTTGGAAAACTATATTTGCAGTGCTGTGTGGAACAGTGGTGCAAAACAAAACAGAAATGGAAATTAAACAGTTGTGCATAATTAATTGTAATGCAAATTTCACGCCAATCATAATTAAACATGAATTAAAATAAATAGTTCGCATAATTTTTAATGTCTAACTCCGCATTAAACAACTTGCGGAGGAGAAGATAGGCGGAATAATCATACATACCTAGCGGAGGAGAAGATAGGTGGAGAACGACGTCGCCGTCGGCGCTGCGGCTAGGGCTCCAGAGAAAAAAATCGCGAAGAAGAAAGTGCGGAAATCCGGGCTGCCGCTGCTTTTGACGAAAATGCCCTCCCACTGCTTTTGGCAAAAACCTGTTTGACGCTGATTTCTCTGTCGCAGCAGTGTGCCGCACCCCTGCCGCTTTACCAAACAGGGCCGAAGAGACTAGATTTTGCGATGACCAGCTGGAATCACAAGGATGGAATTGCGAGAACGATGAAATCATGAGAATGATGGAATCGTGAGAGGATAAAAAAATGCTGAATGAGATTTTTTATGATTTGCTAATAGCTATATTGAGTTTGCTAGTAGCAACACTCTAAATTTATTATAAACTTGATTTAATTAAAATAGAAGGTGACGAAATTTGTTAATGTATATTAGAATATATAACGGTTCGAAGGTTTAACGAGTCTGATTCGGATACTGGGATATCTGATACCTGTTCTATCCTTAGAATTTGCCCATAAAATTTCAGGTAGGGGCAACGGGGAGTTGGTTCCATTTTGACCACCACCCGAAATGTTTCGAGAGACTCAACAAAATTAATGCTGCAAGTTGAGTTAAACTGACTTGGGAGCTCGATAAACAAGCTAGACAAAAAACTCAACTTGAGGCCGTTTACGAGCAAGCACAAAAAATGTTCAAATTAATTTTTGTTGAGGGTCCCTTAGCGCTCTCTCAGAGACGAAGTGATGCCATCTTGTTCAAGGAGAATCTTTTCTACCATTCCTCGAGTGAGAGAGGTAAGAACAAAACCTATCCTATAAAAAATTTAAAAAGGAAAGAGTGCACGAGAAGGGGCTGAACGACCCAGCGCTCAGGGGCGAGGATGACGCGAAGCGCATGCGGCGCTGGGCAACCACACGACGTTCAGTGTGCGTGAGATGGTGCGCGCGAGGATGGCTCGCGCGAACCACATGTGCGGGTGCTGCCCGCGTGGCTATGCTCGCCGCATGTGGGCATGCCGAGTGAGGGTGCGCGGCCGTGCGGGCAGCACTTGCAGTTGCTGCATGTGTGGTGCGCACTGCATGTGTGGGCTGCGCACCTGCAGTGCGTGCACACTTGCGAGTGTGATGTTAGTGGTTCCCGGTGATGCATCCTTTTTTTGAGTTTAGGCTATTTTTTATGTTAACTTGCTTTTATTTGTTTTCAGGCCCCTCGACCTGCAACACCAAAGTAGCCTATGTGCTTGCCTTCGTTTTTGACTGACAATCGGACCGGTGTGTGACAAAAGCGCTTAGGCTTTCCAGCGGACTGGGAGGTGAAGATTCCGCTCTCCGACGAGCGAGTTTAGGCTCCTAGAGAGGGCTACATCACACTCTAGGAGGGATGCCTTAGAACATGATTTCGGGTTTCCTCCCTCTAAGGAAGCCGTGGCGACATTCAAGTTCTGCGACGTCCCGGTTAAGCAGTTTTCCTTGATGGCATGATGGGGTTTGTCAATTTTTTCCTGGAGCACAACTCTCGACTATCGTTCGAGCTTTTCAGGACTGGTGCAAGGTCTACACTGCCTCGAGATACCGGATCAATGTTCGTAACAATAAGAGATGACTCTCATTTGAGAAGAAAACCAATTATCGTCATGGTGGTACTGGTACACTTCATGGGTTTTGCCAAAAAATCCTGGCGGCTTCCAAAAGTGTGGAGGACGTTTCCTCGTCATTGATGTCGCATCTATGGTTAGGAGTACGATTTTTCTCTTGTCTTGGGCTTTGAGGATGGGTGGGAGTTAGAGCATCTCCAATGAAGATTTCTATATTTAGAGATTCTCATTGTACCGTGTTCTTCAAATATGGAGAACATGATAGTAGCAACTCCACCATGTTCTTCATATTTGAAGAACATGATACTTTATATATATATATAGGTATATATATTTATAAAGTACATAATATTTATATGTTTATATATATACATAAATATATATATATCTACTAATATAGGAAAACTACTCTTTGGTGAAACATTGCCCGATGTCCCTATATTGCCCTTATAGTTGTATTCATAATTACATAATTATACCAAACTTTATATTATAAAGACAATATCCTTTTATGTAATTACACAACTTTACAATATTAAAATAAAAAAATAAAAAAATTAGATACCCTAAACCTATTGTCTCTAACTAGGAATGACAAGGGAAAAATTAATGTTTTAACGTTAAAATATAATTTGTTTTACAAAATAAAAATTGTATTCTTGATTTATATTTTTTTACGGTCATTTTGAGTACTCATATATATATGTTGCGGGTCGGGCGGAGCCCGCCGGGAGCGGGCGGAGCCCGCTGGGAGCGGGCAAAGCCCGCCGTCGTCGTTCGGGTACTGTCGCGCGAGGCCATAAGAGCGGGTACTGTCCATGACAGATGTTACCGCCCACGACAAATGTCGCCGCTCACGACAAATGTCGCCGCTCACGACAAATGTCGTCGTCCACGACAAATACCGTCCTCACGACAAATGTCGCACCACCGGCGAATGTCACATCCCGACGAATGTCGCACCCCGCCGAATGTCGCACCCCGCCGATTGTTGCACCCCCGCCGAATGCCCCCCGGGCCGAAGGTCCGTGCCTGTCACTGTCGGTCGGGTACTGTCGCGCGAGGCCATTGTTGGGAGTGGTTCCCATCCGAGTCGGTAAAAACCACCGGGCGCGCTGGGTGCGGCTCGTGATTCTACCTTCGGGAGCGCAAGGGATTTATAAGGACGAATTTCTGCAATTATTAATTTCCTGCAGAAAGGTTGCAACCTGGGAAAAGTAGGTTGCAACTTCTAATTTACTGCCTCTTCTTTTATTCAGTTTTCCTGAACCGACTCAGCTTTTTTGGGTTATTTTATTAGATAAAATTAAAAACCTATAAAAAGGTTTTCCTGCAACCCTAGCCGGATTATCACCTCCCCGTAACTGCTCCTCCCTCTTTTGTCCGCCTCTCTCTCCATCTCTCCCTCGCGCGCTGTCTCTCGCCGGAGGAGATCCGCCGCCGCTGTTTGGAGTGCCGCCACCGCAGCCGCTGCTGTGTGAAGGGCTGCTGCCGCCGCTGCCGTGCTCTGGAGCAGCCGCCGCCGCTGTCTTTGGGAGAAGACGTCGCCGCCGCTGCTGTGTGGAGGAACCGCTGCCGCCATCGCCGTTGAGGCCGCTGCCGCCGTCGCCGGTCAAGGCCGCTGCACCGTCGCCGCCGTCGCCCGTGGAGGAGCGTCCATTGGGCTGTCCAAGTTTGTCGCCGACCGGATTTGTTGGCGCATCTTGTTCGTGACTTGGAGGTTGAAGATGAAGAAGGAGGGGCTGTGCTTAGCCGTCTTGTTCGTGGATTTGGTGAACGTCATCTTTGACGTTGGGACGGATTATTCAATCCGTCCGGGTAACGCTTTCTCTATCCTTGTTGTACTTCTTTTTCGTACATTGTGCTTTTGTGGTTTGTTGGAAGAGGAAGGTTGTAGTGGTGTAGATCCTTTGTGGATCGTGTTGGTGGTGGAGGAGTGGAGATCCTGTGTGGATCGGTGGGAAAGCCTGTAATCCGTGAGTGTGTTTTTCACACATCTTTAGTGGAGGCTTTCCGGGTTGGACTCCGATCGTCCCGTGGTTTTTCGCCCAAGTTGGGTTTTCCACGTAAAAATTCTCTGTGTGCTTTATTAGTTTTCTGCATTATTTTTGTGGGATTGCGCTTGCTCGAATTGCAACAGGTGTCCTGGTCGGGATTGCACGCTCTCTTTCCCAACAAGTGGTATCAAAGCGAGGTTCATTCAGTGATAGAGCCGTTTCAGTGACAGGGCAGTTATCGGGCTGACCTTTTGGGGTTTCAGGACGAGTCGATCGGGATCTCGGGTGTGCATTTGGGTGCGGTAGTTTACGACCGTTGGTCCTCTGGCTATCCTCTTCAGGTGCATACTTTGAGATATTCGACTCAAAGAACTGTGGTCGGTCCGGCCAGTTGGCAGAGCAAGATGGAGTCTACATCAGGTTCTGGGTCTGAGCAGATGGTGAAGCTGAATGGTGCCAACTATCACCAGTGGCACCTACTGATGGAGGATTTGATTTATGTGAAGGGTTGGCATGCTCCTATCTTTGAGGAGATGCCAAAGGATACGGATGAAGCAAAATGGAAGGTGGAGCATCGGAAGCTGTGTGGGTTTATCAGACGGTTCATGGAGCCGAACGTCTACAACCATGTGGCTAGCATCAATGATGCAAAGGATCTGTGGAAGACTCTCGAGACGTTGTATGCCAAGAGCACGGGCATCAACAAGCTGTACTTACTGAAGAAGCTTGGAGAGTTCAGATACCGGGAGGGCTCACCTATTTTGGATCATGTCAACGAGTTTCAGGGGATCATTGATCGTTTGACTGCCATGAAGGTGACATTTGAAGATGAGGTGAATGCATTGTGGCTACTCAAGTCACTTCCAGACTCGTGGGAGATGGTCAGAGTTTCTCTGATCAATTCTTCCCCCCAGGGGATTGTGTCCATGGAGATCGCCAAGAGTGGGATCTTGAATGAGGAGGTGAGACGAAAGTCTCAAGGGATTTCGGGCTCTTCTTCACGAGCCGATGTTCTCTTTACTGAGTCCAGGGGGAGAGGAAGGAGTAAGAGCCGAGGAAGGAAGGAGGACAGGAGTCAGAGTAGGGGCAAGTCAAAGACACGCTATCAGAACGTGGAATGCCACTACTGCCACAAGAAGGGGCACATCAAGAAGTTTTGCTATTCTTTGAAGAATGACCAGAAGAAGAAGGGGATTGCCACTGAGGGCAAAGATGAGGGTCACACGGCAGCCACCGTTTCGACTGAGGAGGACGACGTCATTATTGTTGGCGACGACGTCACAGCTGCACTTTCGTGTGATGATCGATGCTGGATCGTCGATTCTGGAGCTTCTGCGCATGTCTCCCACAACAAGGAGTTATTTGCCACTTACACCACTCATGACTGTGGGGTGTTGAGGATGGGCAATGGAGATACGTCCAAGGTACTTGGGCGTGGAGACATGCACTTGAAGACGAGCACTGGAGCCCTTCTTGTTCTGAGGGATGTTAGACACGTGCCCGACATTCGCTTCAATTTGATATCCGTTGGCAGGCTTGGAGACGAAGGACACCTGAGTGTCTTTGGAGGAGATTCCTGGAAGCTGATCAGGGGATCACTTGTGATGGCCAGAGGTTACAGAGATTCCGGCTTGTACTACATGGAGGGGAGGCCTGAAGCTGCTCAGGCCAACTCCGTCAGGGATGAGGCATCCACTTCCTTATGGCACAGGAGGCTGGCACACATTAGCCAGAAGGGATTGGGATGCCTGGCGAAGAAGAAGCTGATTAGTGACATTTCTGATGTTCACTTGGAGAGGTGCGACCACTGTATGGCTGGGAAGCAGAACAGGGTTTCATTCCACAGCCACACATCCACCAGTAGATCAGAGCCATTGGAGCTTGTTCACACTGATGTGTGCGGACCACTGAAGGTTCAGACTAGAGGAGGAGCATCATACTTCGTCACTTTCATTGACGACCATTCGAGAAAGCTTTGGGTCTATGCCATCAAGACCAAAGATCAGGTACTCGATACTTTCAGGAGATTCCACGCTGAGGTGGAGAGACAGTCTGGGAAGAAGCTGAGATGCATCAGGTCTGACAATGGGGGAGAGTACATTGGTCCCTTTGACGAGTACTGCAGGGACCATGGCATCAGACATGAGAAGACCCCGCCGAAGACGCCGCAGCTGAATGGCGTAGCTGAGAGGATGAATCGGACACTGATGGAGAGGATTCGATGCATGCTATCTGAGTCGAAGCTCCCAGGGATGTTCTGGGGCGAGGCTCTTCTTACTGCAGCGCATGTCATCAACCTCTCGCCGACTTCAGCTTTGCAGGAGGATGTCCCAGATAGGGTCTGGTATGGGAAAGACCCCTCTTATAGTCACTTGCGGGTATTTGGCTGCAAAGCCTTTGTGCACGTCCCTAGGGACGAGAGATCGAAGTTGGATTCGAAGACCCGGCAGTGCATTTTCTTGGGGTACGGCTACAGTGGAGAGTTTGGGTACAGGTTCTTTGATCCCGTCGAGAAGAAGCTTGTACGTAGCCGTGATGCTGTTTTCTGTGAGGATCAGACTGTTGGTGATCCTGAGGGGACTGTCGAGTTGGAGGTTGACTTTCGCACTGCTGCAGAGTCACCTATGGTTGGAGCTGACGATGCTGAGGAGACTGCTGAGCCTGAGCCAGCGCAGGGTACTGATACCCTTCCAGATCATGATATCACCACTGATGGTGAACCGGTAGTTGCTGAGGATATTGCTGATGATATACCTGCACCGACCCCTGAGCCTGTTCTACGGAGGTCAGATCGGGCCAGGCACCCGCCCGCTAGATATTCTACATCAGAATTTGTACTGTTGACTGATGCGGGGGAGCCTGAGTGTCATGACGAGGCCATGGAGAGTTCTGAGAAGCGCCAGTGGATGGCGGCTATGCAGGAGGAGATGCAGTCACTACAGAAGAACCGGACTTATGATCTGGTGAGGTTGCCTAAGGGCAAGAAGGCCTTGAAGAATCGGTGGATCTTCAGGGTGAAGCAGGGAGACTCATCCACACCTCCTAGATATAAGGCTAGGTTGGTGGTGAAGGGTTTTGGACAGAGACAGGGTATTGATTTTGATGAGATTTTCTCACCCGTGGTGAAGATGTCATCCATTCGGGTTGTTATTGGTCTCGCTGCGAGGCTCGACTTGGAGTTAGAGCAGATGGATATGAAGACCGCCTTTCTGCATGGCGATCTTGAGGAGGAAATTTACATGGAGCAGCCTGAAGGTTTCAGGGTCAAAGGGAAGGAAGGTTTGGTGTGCCGCTTACAGAAAAGTTTATATGGCCTGAAGCAGGCCCCGCGGCAATGGTACCGGAAGTTTGATTCCTTTATGGGGGAGATCGGCTTCAGTAGGACTACCCTTGACCACTGCGTGTTTATCAAGCAGTATGCTCCAGAAGATTTCATCATTCTGCTTCTATATGTGGACGATATGTTGATCGTCGGGAGGAACACTGCGCGGATTGCTGAGTTGAAGCGGCAGTTGAGTTCCACCTTTGAGATGAAGGATCTGGGCGCTGCGAGGACAATTCTGGGTATGCACATTCGCAGAGATAGGGGAGCCAGATTGCTTTGGTTATCACAGGAGCGGTACATCCGCAAGGTGCTGCAGAGATTTGATATGGATCAGGCGAAGAAGGTGAGCGTGCCGCTTGCAGCTCACTTCAGGCTTACCGCTGATCAGTGCCCCAGCACACCCGAGGAGATCGAGGCTATGCAGAAGATTCCCTATGCATCTGCAGTTGGGAGTCTCATGTATGCGATGGTGTGTACACGTCCGGATATTGCGCATGCTGTTGGGACAGTCAGTAGATTCCTCTCCAATCCTGGGAGAGAGCATTGGAGCGCAGTGAAGTGGATTCTGAGATACCTGCAGGGGACGTCCGACCTGACATTGAGATTTGGGGACAGTGAGCCCGAGCTATTGGGCTACACTGATGCTGACATGGCTGGAGATGTGGATTCCAGGAGGTCGACGTCGGGGTACATGATTCTGTTTGCAGGGGGAGCTGTCTCATGGGCGTCAAGATTGCAGAAGTGCGTTGCACTGTCCACCACGGAGGCTGAGTTTATTGCGGTTACTGAGGCTGGAAAGGAGTTGCTTTGGATGAAGAGGTTCATCAAAGAACTTGGGTTCACTCAGGACCGATACACACTCCTGTGTGACAGTCAGAGCGCTATTCACTTGGGGAAGAACCCCACCTTTCACTCGAGGTCGAAGCACATAGACACTCGGTATCATTGGATACGAGATGTTCTGGAGCAGAAGGAGCTTGATCTTCAGAAGGTGCACACTGATGATAATGGGGCAGACATGCTGACCAAGACCGTGCCAAGAGGAAAGTTCGAGCATTGCGTTAGAATCGCCGGGATGGCGGTTTCTTCCGTCTCGATGTGAAGGGGGAGATTTGTTGGGAGTGGTTCCCATCCGAGTCGGTAAAAACCACCGGGCGCGCTGGGTGCGGCTCGTGATTCTACCTTCGGGAGCGCAAGGGATTTATAAGGACGAATTTCTGCAATTATTAATTTCCTGCAGAAAGGTTGCAACCTGGGAAAAGTAGGTTGCAACTTCTAATTTACTGCCTCTTCTTTTATTCAGTTTTCCTGAACCGGCTCAGCTTTTTTGGGTTATTTTATTAGATAAAATTAAAAACCTATAAAAAGGTTTTCCTGCAACCCTAGCCGGATTATCACCTCCCCGTAACTGCTCCTCCCTCTTTTGTTCGCCTCTCTCTCCATCTCTCCCTCGCGCGCTGTCTCTCGCCGGAGGAGATCCGCCGCCGCTGTTTGGAGTGCCGCCACCGCAGCCGCTGCTGTGTGAAGGGCTGCTGCCGCCGCTGCCGTGCTCTGGAGCAGCCGCCGCCGCTGTCTTTGGGAGAAGACGTCGCCGCCGCTGCTGTGTGGAGGAACCGCTGCCGCCATCGCCGTTGAGGCCGCTGCCGCCGTCGCCGGTCAAGGCCGCTGCACCGTCGCCGCCGTCGCCCGTGGAGGAGCGTCCATTGGGCTGTCCAAGTTTGTCGCCGACCGGATTTGTTGGCGCATCTTGTTCGTGACTTGGAGGTTGAAGACGAAGAAGGAGGGGCTGTGCTTAGCCGTCTTGTTCGTGGATTTGGTGAACGTCATCTTTGACGTTGGGACGGATTATTCAATCCGTCCGGGTAACGCTTTCTCTATCCTTGTTGTACTTCTTTTTCGTACATTGTGCTTTTGTGGTTTGTTGGAAGAGGAAGGTTGTAGTGGTGTAGATCCTTTGTGGATCGTGTTGGTGGTGGAGGAGTGGAGATCCTGTGTGGATCGGTGGGAAAGCCTGTAATCCGTGAGTGTGTTTTTCACACATCTTTAGTGGAGGCTTTCCGGGTTGGACTCCGATCGTCCCGTGGTTTTTCGCCCAAGTTGGGTTTTCCACGTAAAAATTCTCTGTGTGCTTTATTAGTTTTCTGCATTATTTTTGTGGGATTGCGCTTGCTCGAATTGCAACAGGTGTCCTGGTCGGGATTGCACGCTCTTTCCCAACAGCCATAAGGGCGGGTACTGTCCATGACAGATGTTACCGCCCACGACAAATGTCGCCGCTCACGACAAATGTCGCCGCCCACGACAAATATCGTCCTCACGACAAATGTCGCACCACCGACGAATGTCACATCCCGGCGAATGTCGCACCCCGCCGAATGTCGCACCCCGCCGATTGTCGCACCCCCGCCGAATGCCCCTAGGGCCGAAGGCCCGTGCCTGTCACTTGTATAATTATAATGATAAATTTTAGCTTCACTTAAATCTCTTCTCTTTTTTTTTTACGATAAATAATAATTAGATGGTATTTAATATTATCTCAAGAGGAGAAATGAAGAAATGACTGCAATCGACGACGAAGAGGAATGAAGAAATTATCACTTGGGGAGATTGACGACGGGGGAGCGTCAATCGACAACGAAGAGAACAAATGGCCGACATACGACTGGAGAAGATGAGCGACGGGGGATCATCGGTGCGAGCAGATGGCTATCAGGAGAACGACCGGGGAGCGCTGGGCTCTCTCGCGCGTCGCAGGTATGGCAGAACGCGCCTCTCCGCGATCAGTAAACGTGAGAAAATATCACGACTGAAAAACGCGAAAAAGCACGATTTTAGAGCGGGGGCTGATTCCACCGCAGGCGTTGAAAGTTTGTTTGGCAGGTCAGATTTAAAATCCGCGGTGTGCAGCTCTAAAAACGCCCCGCCAAACAAAGCATGCGTGTTGTTGTTGCTGATGTGTTTTTCTTTTATTTTAAAAATGTAATCTAATATAGGCAAAACCTTCTACTTACAATGAAAAATGCATTCTTCCCACCGCTCGCGAATCCCCGTGCACACCAGAAAAATAAGCGGCGAGCAGAGTATAAAACTCGGGAGTTTGCGAGAGTCGCGCGAGAGCAACGTAGTGCCAGGACAATGTCGTGTCCGAGATAATATCGCGTGGGGCACGAGGGCTCCCATGCACTATCACAACTAAGGTACTGCCGCGATTGACCATAGAAATGGAGCCCCTGCCCATTCACTTTTAATAAAATGAGAGAATTTAATATTTCTTTGAAGTGCAAATAATTAAATTCACACTGCATATTAGATTGCTCACGGCATTTAGCCACGCTCACCCAAAAATTACTCTTCTTTTTGGCTCCATCTGGCACGGTGGTCGGGTGGCGGCGGTCATGGACACGAGGGGTTAAATTGTCATTTGTTAAGGCCACTTCATCCGCTTTTATATTTCTC
This sequence comes from Platanthera zijinensis, assembly GCA_039513925.1. Taxonomy (NCBI): domain Eukaryota; kingdom Viridiplantae; phylum Streptophyta; class Magnoliopsida; order Asparagales; family Orchidaceae; genus Platanthera; species Platanthera zijinensis. The sequence continues at coordinate 22,251,439 of CM077082.1, read as the reverse complement.
TTTTAAGTGACAACCTTTAATATACGCGGATCTATGCACCACAGCTAATTTATTTAGGGTGGTGTTAAAGGCACACCATTTTCGGCTATGTGCACACCCATCAAAAATATAATTCTTAATAATTTAGGTTTTTTAAATCTCACCCAACTAAAGCTGAAGCAGCCCGCCTCCCCCTTCCTGATACGCGCCTTTTTGAACTGCGTCTTCTAAGTTCATTTTCAGGAGAAGTGTTCAGCATGAAAATTGTAGATCTCGACGATATCTACAACTTTCATGTTGAACACTTTTTGATTTAAAGCCGTTTAGGCGCCCGATTTGGCCCCCGGAAAAAATCACGCGGAAAATGTTCCGCGTGATTTTTTCCGGGGGCCAAATCGGGCGCCTAAACGGCTTTAAATCAAAAAGTGTTCAACATGAAAGTTGTAGGTATCGTCGAGATCTACAATTTTCATGTTGAACATTTCTCCTGAAAATGAACGTAGAAGACGCAGTTCAAAAAGGCGCGTATTTCATTTTATAAAAACTATGCAATCACGGCAACGTCATCTTCCCCACAGCTCTTGTGGACATGTACTGCAGATGCGGGTGCGTTGAAGCAGCTTTGGAGGTGTTCCGCCGGGTTTCGAGCAAAGACGTCGTGCTTTGGAACGTGATGATCGGAGGGCTCGCGATGCACAGTCATGGCCGCCTTGCCGTCGATCTGTTTGCTCTGATGAAGGAGACGGCAACGACGTCCAACGAGTTCACATACATTGCAGCTATGTTTGCTTAGACTGTGCACATAGTATTGATGTGCACAAAGCCAAAGATAGTGTGCACATAAAATTCCAATGGGTGCACATAGTATTGGTGTGCACAAAGCCGAAGATGGTGTGCCTTTAACACCACCTTTAATCCTTTATTTATCAAATAAAGATAACAAATTTAACTCATTTAGAACACGTGCGGCACGTGAACCGCTCAATCGGGCCCACCACCGACCTCCCCCGCAAATCACAACTTCTTCAGCCGGGGGATCAAGTTTCGACAGTCCCCGGGGGGTTGAGTTCGTCGCACAAACAAAATCACAGCCGTCCTCTGTTACTCGGCATATGTATCCACCACCCGAAATGACTGCCAAATTCTTCACGGCGAGTTCACCGCACCATCCTTTATCCTCCGACACGTGTCCATATCACCGCCGATCCCCTTCCCGGCGGTGAGACCGGCCGAAGCTTTTTTTGCTTCCGTCACACCGATCCCATATTCTCAGTGCTTGTAATTGATTCCGTTCCTCCTTGATTTGCGGCCGCTAGATGTCAATCTCCTAAGGTTTCCCCGGTGCAACGCCGCCGGCCGCCGAGTTCTCCGCTGGGAGTCGCTTGTTCCCGATGGATCAGGAGAAGGCGGAGGGCTCCGATTCCCAACCCAACGATGAGGTGGTACTCGCTGCTCGCTGTTTTCCTTTCGATCACTCGCGTGCGGTGGAGTTGTTGATTTTGAATGATTTGATACTGCCTTTATCATCTTCCTGAAGTGGAAGGGTTTACTAAATGTCACATAACTATTGACGCTAGCCATGGAAGAGTTAAATGCTTACTTTCTGTGGATCGAGTCTCTTCGATAGAAGATATGCGCGCAGGCTTATGAACTATGGTTTCTTATACTTTTTTGAAGTATGCACAATCAAATTCTAGGGTTAAACTGCTGACATCAAATCCTCTGTAGAACTGCGATTCTCCTTTTCCTATGCCATTCATTAGGTTGTTACATTCATAGTTTAGGTATAGTGATTGGGGATATTAGCATACTTTTTTTTTCTTTTCTTACTGAAGAGCCCATAGATTTTTATTTGATTATAGCTATTCAGAGGGAAGGGGAGCCTTGGCGCGCTGGTTAGAGGTGTTGCAGTGTGCCCTTGAGGTCACGGGTTCGAGTCCTGGAAGAAGCCTCTTGCAAAAATGTAGGGTAGGGTTTGCCTACATTTCACTATTGTGGCGGGACCCTTCCCTGGACCGTCGTTGCGTGGGGGATGGTTTGTGCACCGGGCTGCCCTTTCTATAGCTATTCGGAGGAGAATCATAAAATTATCTTTATCATTATAGCTATGATAATTCCTCGTCTTCTATCATCACCAGCTTTTTCCCAATTTTATGGATCAGTTCTATGAAGTATTATCATTCTTGATGGATGTTAACTATACTATGAAGGACATATTTTGAGGAAAATCTTAGAAAATCAATTTTTTCTTTATAATGATGGTGATATTTACTTATGCATGAAACCGCGAGATGCTAATTCTTCATGTACTTGAATATCTGTTACATAAAGTTAAGTTGATTAGTCCATTTATTATTGTTGACAAGTGATCATTGTTTATGAGTGGTTTTGGAGATCTGTAATGGAGATTTGATTTAACAATTTTGATACAATTAAAATGATGGTGTTGAATATAATTTTTGATTTTGAATCCATGGATAAGAAGGCATTCATGTGGAGGTGAGTCGTAATTGTTTTTGGCAGCTTAGTTTTTAGCTTAATTCAAGTTCTTTGTAGAGTATTTTTGATGTTCTACCAGTTTTATCGTGTTTTCTTGAGATCCAAAAGGATAGTGAGCTATGCTGGAGGTAACATTGTCCATTAATATATTTTCCAATTAGCACAATCTCGTTTAAGGAAGCTTGATGGATGCAAATTGGGTACTATTTTTTCTCTATTTCTCATTGTCATGTGATTTCCTACTGTAATATTTTGGAGAGTTTTAAACTTTGGCTCCGTTTGGCGCATCGTTTTTGTTCCGGCGAGTTTGGACAAAAATGCCACCATCATAGAATATATGTTCGGCACGACAACAGTTATGACTGTCACCAAGAAAAAAAATAGTTTTGAACATAAAATGGGATTACATTTCTTAGATGAGGTTGGGTGTTCACGAACGATGGTTCATAACCACTGCGTTCACGACTGCCACCACTACGCCAAACGGAGCCTTTATATACTTGCAAGAAGTAAGTTTCTTAAGTAGGCCGGACATATAGTTGCAAAAAGTAAGCTTTGTAAGTGCACGCCTGTTCATAGGATAGATATGGTAAGGTGGTTTACTATGGTTGTTTATATAATGCAATGCTAAGAGCTTTCTGAAATTTTATCCCGGTTATTCTTTTTATCTATTGCATAATTTGTTGTCCTATACGAATAATTTCTTTGCACTATTCTTCTGATGCAGCTTCACTGGAAGAACTACAAGAACTTGCTTCTATTAGCCTATCAAAGCTTGGGTGTAGTGTATGGTGATTTAGCTACATCTCCTCTTTATGTTTATAAAAGTACTTTTTATGGGAGACTCCGTGATTTTCAAGATGAAGAGACAATTTTCGGCGTATTTTCCTTAATCTTCTGGACTTTCACTTTGATTCCGCTGCTAAAGTATGTACTCATCGTGCTGAGCGCTGATGATAATGGTGAAGGTCAGTTTCAAAGTTCTTATTCGTCTAAAGAAGGGTGTTTTTTCAGTTATTTCTTATCTCTCTCTAATATATGGTTATTCACATTGAGAGATTTTCTACAGGAGGAACATTTGCTCTGTACTCTCTCTTTTGCAGGCATGCAAAGTTCAGCCTGCTTCCTAATCAGCAGGCCGCTGATGAGGAGTTATCTACATATTATAGGCCTGGTTATATATCTCGGACTACTCAGTTATCTTCATTGAAAAGGTTTCTTGAGAAACATAAAAAAACACGGACTGCTTTGCTTCTTATCGTTCTATTTGGCGCTTGTATGGTTATAGGTGATGGTGTTCTCACTCCTGCAATTTCTGGTAATGAATCATTTCCATTACATTGAAAATTCACAATAGCAGTCTTTATGTCTATTTCCTGTTATCGTTTCCATTCATTTGGATACACTTCTACTTCCACCTATCATCTTGATCTCACTGCTAAATTCTTTCTTGATCACTTGCAGTTCTATCATCAATATCAGGGTTGCATATTCGCGCCGAGGGCTTAAGTAATGGTTAGTCACTCCATTGTAACGAACTTTGCAATTTTATTTGAAGTTATGAATAATCTCGCCGAAACTGTGATATTATTTTCTTTTTCCATATTTTGTTTGTCTTTGTGGCATCCAATCAATCAAAAAATTCACTAAATCTATTTTTTTGCCCATGCACATAACTCAAATAATAGGACCTGAGCATGTCTGAAAGTTGAGGTTTGTCGCTGCAATATTTGTTACTTCTCTAGCTCTAGGACTTTTGCATATGTGACATTGTAGTCCAGCAATTTAGCATTTGTGATCTTATTGATAGTTTAAGGTGGATGAATTATATATTTCTCGGGAAGATGCTGATGTCCTTAACGCACTAATTACTAAACTTGCAATACTATGGTTCATTTTTAATGGCCTAAACTTGGAAGCTTTTTCTTTGTGGTGAGGTTATTTTTTGCATGCTAATGTGACTATATTTTTTATCACATGTTTGTTGGAAATCAAGTCACTCAAAGCTAACTTGGTTCATGTTTTGGCATAAGTAGACCATGAAGTCACATAAGAAGCCCATGATTGGCAATGCTGAAGGGAAAATATTGTATGATGGTGTTTTCTCAGATGTTGGGGGCCCATCAGATGTTTGGGGGTCCATCAGTTGTTAGCGCTGAAGACCGCGTGTAATAGTTGGTGGGCGGACATTTGGCAAGCACAGAGAAAGGTTGGCAAGCACAGAGAAAGGTTTGCAAGAAGTCTTAGGGTGTTCCATTGTTATGAACAAGAATCTTAGATGAGCGATTCACTCAATGTGATACTCGTGCGAGAGATATTGAGCGACTCAAAACCACAAACATTGCATTACATTTATAAAAGATACATACGTGAGAGGTAGTCCCAAGAGGAGAGAGAGAGGGAGTAAGAGGGAGGGCTTTCATAATACTATTAATACTCATTAATTAATATTGACTAATTAATTACCACTTATTATATGAATTTATCATAACGACTTCCAAATGCTCGTTTCATGATTTTAGACGGGGGGGGGGGGGGGGGGGGGGGGGGGGGGTGGGGGGGTGGGGGTGGGGGGGGGGGGGGGGTGAGGCGCTTGAGCGAATGTGCGAGCGCAACACTAGAGCGCCCTTGAAAATCGACTTTGCCCTCAAGATCAAAGCTCCAATCTTTGTCAGGATCTTTAAAAATCGAGATGGCGTATGATATCTGCTAAAACAGAATAGAGATCCTTGCCGGAGGGAGTGGGTAAAAGCGCGGTGAAGTAGAAAAGTTAAAAGGAGCTGTCGAGGAAGTAGTGGAGGAGGGGAACGGTGAGATAAATGCAAAAGTTGAGAGAAGGTAATTGGGGAAATGTTGATGGGGACAAGCGGGTGTGCTTTGGGTGGAAAGATATGTGGAGTTGGGGGGGTGGGTTGACAGGATTTGATGGGAAGTGGAGAGTGGGACCCATTTAGTTAGAAAAAGAGAGAAAGGAGAAACTATGGATGAGATAACGTCGAAGGTTGTGGCTTGATTACTATGCCCGAAAGTGCGAACCAACAAGAAACGATGCAAGAAATTAGGATATGACACTGAAGTTGGTTTCGTCGGGTCATGGGAAAGAAAAAGACGGAATGGATGAAAACATGACACGAGAGGTAGAGAGGAGAGTCCCAAAAGAAAAGAGAGAGCTCATGCACTCATTATCCACCCGGATGCCAAAACCTCAAGTGCACACACACACACACACACACACACACACACACACACACACACACACACACACACACACACACACACACACACACACACACACACACACGAGTGAAACGACATGGGCCTCCGACCCTACGTGAGCGCAACAGAACGGGCCTCCAGCTCTACGTGAGTGAAATGGCACGGGCCTTCGTCCCTACGTGAGCGCAACGGCACCGGCCTACGACCCTACGTGAGTGCAATGACACGGGCCTCCAGACCTACGTGAGTGCAACATCGTGGGTTGATCTCGGATTCTCGGTGTTAAATAATCTAGGAGGAAAAATGATTAAAGCTTACCATTTTTTGTGAAATAAAGTCATATTAAATTACAATAGAGTAAGCAAGCTCAATTAAGAAAAATCTAATTTAAGTACGATTGGAACAAAATGAGATTTTAGGAAGGCTGACCTTGTAATCCATTTGGAAAATAAATACCCTGAGATATACTGCTATGGGAGAAGTGGGCCAGACATTCTGAACGGCCAAGGGTAAAACCTTCTTACACCCAGTCTCCACAACATGTTATCTCATCAATCGTCTGCCTTCCACCGTTCTCAATTATGCCACTCCATTTAGTCTTCTCTTTCCCTCACTACCGCCTTTCTCCCTCCCACCTCGGGTATTTGGTTGCACCTATTGTGTCCATAATCTTGGACTATCCATTTATAAATTTGGACCACAGGCTACTAAGTATATGTTTGTTGGTTACTCCTGTACTCAGAAATGCTATGTGTGCTACTCTCCCATTGATCGGAAGGTTGTTGTATCTGCTGATGTTACCTTCCTGGAAGAACAACTTTTTTGCTCAGCTCCTTCCCCTACTCCTCAACCACTGTTATTGCCATGACCTGTCATTCCTGTTACCTCTCCTTTACCACCACTTCTTCCCACCCCAGTTCCAATCTCAAACAAACCATCTCTTCTTCGTGTCTATACTCGTCGTCCTCCTAGTTTCAGAGCTCCTCAACAATTGCCTTCTACCTCTGATACTTCGCGACCAACTGATCCGACTCCTATCTCCACGGCGCCCCCTGTCGAATTATGTCTCCTTGCATCGCCTCTCCCCGACACTTCTAAAATTTGCTAGTTCTCTATCCTCCATTGCTATACCCAACTCTGTGCTGGAAGCTCTCTAACATCCGGGGTGACGTTCGGTCATGGATGAGGAAATGACAGCTCTCCGGGCTAATCAAACATGGGATCTGGTTCCTCTTCCTCCAGGGCAGTCTTGTGTTGGCTGTAAATGAGTTTTTGCGATCAAACATCCCCCTGATTATACCATTGATCGTGTTATGGTCAACATTCTTATTATATCGAGTTGGGTGATGGTATTATTAATAGGTGTCGTATTGTGTGATATTATTAGTAGTGTCTTTAATATTTTAATGTTCCCTCATATTTACGGGTGTGCCACTCGGGGTCCTATAAATAGACCCTTAGTTTTTGTATCAAATCATGAATGAATGAAGCTCTAGTTCTTGTCCTTATTCTGAGATCTTGGTGGCTCTCACCTCCAATGAGCAACCCCGCTTAGGCAGCCGCGGTTCCAGCTCCACGGTATCCTCCATCACCGTCATCATCTCCGCCTCCGGCCTCTCCTCCGGCAACATTACAAGGCCCGTAACATCTGGTATCAGTGCCAAACCCCATCTCCGGCTACATTTCGACCTTTTTTCCCTCTTCCGTCAACTTCAATGATACCCACGGAGCCGCTAACCACTGTTCTTCTTCACCAACCCTCCATTCTCGATCCAATTGTAATACCCAGTGGAGGTATCAAGCAAGGAATAACATCCCAGCGACCCGATCTACCTCTGCGTCTCCATCATCGCACGCAGACCCACCAACAATCTGCAGGCCACGCGGTTCTTCCGCCTTTTTTTTTTCTCCTCCCGTCTGCATCTGGTTCTTCCGCAGGGAACAATCACCGACCAACTCCTTCGCCGTCACCAGGTCCTCCAGAGCCGACGACAGCATTCGACGAGCCCCCATCGTGCCTTCGCTCACGCTGCGAACTCCACGCCCCCTGCTATCGAGCCCAACCCTGCCAGCCATTTTTTTCTCTCGAGCCCTGCCCTAATTAATTTCCACAGGCTCTGTTAGCGCGGTCCTCCTGCGCCGTGCTTTCCTTTTACGCCCCCACCTTTCCCCGTGGGACCCATCTCAACTTTTCATTTATTTTCTTTTCTACTACCAGTCGGAGCCTTTTGAACATCTCCTCCTTTTTATTTTAAAATCTCTTCCTATCTTTTGTTTCAATTCTTTTCTCTAAAACCCCAGGCTCGTCCTCTTCAAACGAAGCAACTCTTTTTTTTCTTTACACAGAACCGAACGCACCTACTCTTATTCTCAATATTGGACGGCGACGCGGCCCCCGCGACAACTCCCAATCAGTCGCATCAGAGGATTTTAATCGTCCCATCACCCGCTCTCTCTCGTGTACTACTTCAGGCCGCACGATGACCGACACTTCATATTTCTTGGCGGCTCTCCAAGATTTCAGGATCTCCATCGAGACCCGTTTTCGGGGCGCTGAATTACGCCATCGGGACGCTGAAACACGCCATCGGGACGCTGAAACACGCCATTGAGACGCTAAAACACGCCATCGGGACGCTGAAACACGCCATCGGGACGATATTGCCTCCCTCACCCTTAAGCTTAATGAGCTGACCGCCGCACTTCCCGTGATCACCACTCCACCTACGGATCACGCCAGCTCCAGTCATGCACCTCTGCCTCCGCTGCTTATCTACCACGAGCCGCCGACCTTCTTCCGACAAGACGTGGCTATGCAGCCGTGCTGCACCGGGTTGGACTTCCCCACCTATTACGGCAAAACGGATCCATTGACCTGGCTCATCAGGTGCGAGCAATTCTTTGGCCACCAACAAATTCCTGTCGCTGAGCGACTTCCTCTTGCCTCTTTTCACCTACTCGACTCAGCTCTGCTTTGGGCCACACGTCTCCTCACCGTCCAGCCAGGTCTGACATGGGATGACTTCAAGCATTGTTGCAACCTACGTTTCGACCCGCCTATCCACAACAACCCCCTCGGTGCTCTTATGACACTTCGTCAAACGAGCACAATGGTTGATTACTTTGGAGAAGTTCCAGCTCCTCGTGGCCCATGCCACACTACCCCCAACAATGCAAGTCAACATCTTTACCGCCGAACTTTAAGAAAGCCTACGACTGGATGTCGAATATGAGACCCTGCCCGACTTAGTGACTGTTATGAGTGTCGCCAGACTATGCGACCACCGCCTCCAGTTGGCCCGTGTGCCGTACTTGCCCACCGACATCGGCACTCAACAGGGATGCCTCGGGGGTCCTCCCGCCCCGCCGATCCGTCACTTATCTCGGACTGAGATGTTGGATCGCCATGCTCAAGGTTTATGTTTTAACTGCGACGAACAGTACACCCGCGGACACAGATGCAAGAAGCTTTTCTACCTCGACGTTGAGGACTCGAACGAGGAAGGCATTGGGTGACGCTCGCCTGATGTAGTGATCCAGAGCGGTTCTGGATCACTCCATCATCGCCTCTGCGTGATCTCCCTCGAGCTTGGTGACAAGCTCTTTTTGGATAGCGGGAGTGATGTTATGGTCAACGTTCTTATTCTATCGAGTTGTGTGATGGTATTATTAGTAGGTGCTGTATCGTGTGATATTATTAGTAGTATCTTTAATATTTTAATATTTCATCGTATTTACGGGTGTGTCACTCGGGATCCTTTAAATAAACCCTCATTCTTTATATGAAGTCATGAATGAATGAAGCTCTAGTTCTTGTCCTTGTTGTGAGATCTTGGTGGATCTCTTCTACAACGAGCAAACCCGCTTAGGCAGCCGCGGTTCCGGCTTCACGGTATCCTCCACCACCGCCATCATCCCCACCTCCGGCAACATTACAAGACCCGTAAGTCCGTAACAGATCGTCTCAAGGCTCGTCTTGTGGCTCGTGAGTTTACTCAACAACAAGGCCTGGATCATGATGAGACATTCTCACCAGTTGCCAAGTTGAACACCGTTCGTGTTCTCATCTCATTGGCTATTCATCAGAGGTGACCATTACATCAGTTAGATATCAAGAATGCCTTTCTTAATGATGATCTTCAAGAAACGGTCTACATGCATCAGCCTCCCGGGTTTGAGACCACGGGGGAGTCACTTGTTTGTCACCTCAAGAAGTCTTTCTTTGGTCTCAAACAGTCTCCTCGCGCATGGTTTGCCAAATTTAGTAAGGTTGTCCGTGATGTTGGCTTTACTCAGAACTCAGCGGACTTCTCTCTTTTTACTCGTCATCAAGCAACCGACACAGTATTGCTCTTAGTTTATGTTGACGATATTCTAATCACGGGAGATGACTCTGAAGGAATAAAAATGATCAAGCAACACCTAAATTATGTGTTTTAGGCTAAGGATTTGGGGAATCTTCGATACTTTCTTGGACTTGAGGTTGCAAGATGTCCTGACGGTCTGGTTCTATCCCAACGGAAGTATTGTCTTGATCTTTTTCATGATGCCGACTATTCTGAATGTAAGCCTATTGATACTTCTACGGACATGAATCACAAGCTCTGTGCTCAGGCCTCCGACACCGATCTTCTTCTTCTCAATCCAGAATATTATCGGCGTCTTGTGGGAAAACTGATCTATCTTATAGTTACAAGACCAAACTTCCCATCTGCTGTCGAAGTTGTCAGCCGGTTCATGCATTCTTCACGAGTGTCTCACCTTCAGGCCGTTGAGCGCATCCTAAGATATCTGAAGACAGCCCCTGGACAAGTCCTTGTTTACAAACCCTCGCTCTCTTCTACTTTGACATTGGTTGCTTTTTCTGATGCGGATTATGCTGGCTCTCTGGATGATCGACGTTCCACTAGTGGGTTCTGTACCTACTTCGGCGGACACCTTATTACCTGGCGCAGCAAGAAACAATTTGTGATGGCTCACTCTTCGGCCGAGGCTGAGTATCGTTCAATGGAATATGTGGTATCTAAAATTACGTGGTTAGAAAGTCTTCTACATGATTTAGGAGTCAATATTTCCTCACCACCTACTTTATTTTGTTATAGTCAAGCTGCTATGCACATTGCTAAAAATCCTGTTTTTCATGAGAGCACCAAACACATTGAAGTTGACTGTCACTTCATCCGGGAAAAAGTTCAAATAAAGATGTTAGAATTGAAACATGTTCCGACTGCTGATCAAGTTGTGGATCTTCTCGCTAAAGCCCTGCCACGTGTATTGTATTATTAGTTCTTGTCCAAGCTGGATGCTTATGATTTGTATGCTCCAGCTTGTGGGGGAGTGTTGAAAGAAAAAGATTCATAAAGGCCCATCTTTGGCCTCTTCATCTATTTGTATTAGTCGCACATCTTGATTTGGGATTCCTTTCTCCTTTTCTTTCCTCTATTAAATGTACAAAGTCTTGTATTCATGTTTGTGGAAAATCAATAAAAAGATTATTATTTTCCAATTCTCCCTTTTAGTGATTTTTTCATACAAGAGTGTTCATCAACATTATTCCACAGGAATCTTGAAATGTATTTATCAATTATGTTGAGGGTAGACTTGGGAACGATGTAGCAAGCCACAATATGGTTGCATGAGACAAAGATAGTAGATTTGATATGTACCAATCTGCCACCTATGTGTAACACCTTAAGCTAGTAAAATACTCATTCTCAATTTACTCGCCAAAAATTTGAGTAAGAATTTAACAAGTTACTTGCTATTAGCTCTTTATTTATTCCCCAGTCATACACTCATCAAAGCGAGCCTAACAACAAAAAGCAATTTTGCTTTGGAAGTGACATGTTGATGGGGGTCATGGCGCATGACTCATAAGGGCCTACACACGCTGACCAAGGAACCACTAGTGACGAACGCGACCGTTCATCTCGTGCGGATCATCGATCGTAGAATAATAGTATTTTATTTTGTATTTTCTGAATTTTATTTTATTTGTTTTTGTATTTCGTCATAATCTGAGAATCATGAGCGTTCATGTCCCCTCCTTAGTCAACCATTTGATGGGTATTGAAAGTTTGAGTGAAACTACTCCTTTTGATCCTGCCGTAGTCAGAATCGAAGTACGAAGCTTGGAGTCTTTCTCCTCCATAATCGCACCCTATCACAAGTCACGTCTACACTCCCATAACCGTGAACCATCTACCCCGCGTCCAGGTTCCACCTTGTTTCTCATTCTACGGACCCTCCTACCGCGTCTACAACCACCCATCTCTTCTCTCACACCTTAATCGACATTCCATGATCCCAACCTGACCAGACCTCAAGCCGCCTGGCCCGTCGAGGATTCCTGTGCAGAAGATCACTGAAACGACTCCTGGAATTTCATTCCAGGCACTGGGATCTCCCTCTTAATCTTCCCAGCCATCAAACTGTACCCCTTCCACCCCTTCATTAACCTATCCGTCCTCCTTACAACTGAAGATTCCTTCCCCGGAGCCTCGTCCAGGTGGCTAACCAACTTTTCCTGCAACTCAGTTACCTCCGCAGTCAATTAACCTGTCCGTCCCCTACAATTATCCCTTCCCTGCGTACGCCCACACTGCAACTCCCCGTATCCACGCACACCACCTCCCTTCAATTAGGAACAAACTACTTATGCTCCCCTCTCTTAGATCACCAGCCAAGTTCTGAACCCTCAATCCTTCAGCGGCTCAGTCCCTGGCTACCTCCGGTCCTCCAGGCCTCGGCAGCCCCGCTCCCAACCCTCCCCAGCGTTGCTGGTCCCTCTCAACCCTTCTGGAATATGTAAACCACCACCAAGAGCTTACTACCAACTGTTGTTCCCTTTTAGCAGTCCAAGCACACCCTTCGTTGGCCTACCCAACAATTGACGCCTCCTTGAGCACTCCCAAGCCTTTTACCCCATACATAATGTGAGTTATAGTTTGGTTGCATTTATTTTTGGTGTACCCTGTTTTGGTATATTGGTCTGTAATCCTTGTGCGTAAGTCTCTTGTGACTTGTTAGGACTTATTTGCTTGCATAGTTATTTTTCCGTACTCTCACATATATACTACATTGTTTGTTTCCTCACTTCGGGGCTCAACTTGATTGTGGTTTGTTTGTAAAATCATTTGTAAATTCTTTATCGCAAGATCAATTACCGGATTATCGTTAGGCATTAGCGCATATAGAGTTCACCCTGGAGCTACTTTAGTTTCAAGGAGCTACTTTAGTTTCGCTATAACCTACCCTACGTCTCACCTCCTACTGATTATGGGTTATAGAGTTATACGTCAGCCAAGGATGAGGTGTGAATCTAGGATAATAGTAAAAGGAGGTGTTAGTAAAATAATAAGTCAAAGCTATTGATGTAGGAACCTCCTGCTCTATTTAAGCAGGAATTATCAGACCTTCGGTCTAGTAATCATGAAGCAACAAAGAGTCTTATGCTGTATAAATACACATGTACATTTTCTGTAAATAAGATTCGAATCTTGAGTTCTCAAACACTGATTAGCAATAATATTTATATTTACTTCACTTGATTTCTCATTTTCTTATTTTTTACATGCCATACTTTTGAGTAATATTTCTCTAAAAATCTATAGTTACAAAACATGATTCAACAATTTGATGTCACGGTTTGATTCTAGCTGAAAAAATGAAGCTATAGATGAACCTCCATGAGGTTCATTTCCCGTGTAGTAAGGCCTTTTTTTCTACTTCATCTCATGTTGTGATCGGAGTGCAATCCCCATAAACCCTTTACATTGTTGGGGAACCTTTTATACCTCCAGAAATTCTTAACCATTCTTCTTGCCAAGTCAACCAGTTCTAGCTAATGATGAACTATTTCCCCCACCCTTTAGTATACAGATTATGGGTGAGCATATTTGTCCCAAGTTTGAGAATGCATACCTAGACACTTATACAACAAAAACACTCAAGCCTTTATCCCAATATAGTGGAGTCGGCTATATGGATCCTTTGTTGCCATTGTGCTCTATCTTTTATCATAATCTCACTAATGCCTAAGTACATCATGTATTTCCTTATAGTTTCATTTCAAGTCTTTATTAGTCTACCCCTCGCTCGTTTAACATGCCTAGTGACTAGACTCTCACAACGCCTAACATGTGCCTCTAATGGTCTCATTTGTATGTGTCCAAACCATCTTAGTCAAGCTTCTCGCATCTTCTCTGCAATTGGTGCTACTCCTGTCTTATCCCTGATACATTCATTCTAATTTTATCCAGTCTTGTGTGTCCACACATCCACCTAAGCATTCTCATCTCCACAACTCCCATTTTTTGCTCATGTACTCAATTCACTGTCCAACACTCAGAACCATAGAGCATCACTAGTCTAATTGCAGTACGGTAAAACTTTTCCTTAAGTTTTAATGGTACTTTACGATCACATAAGATTCTTGACACACCTCTCCACTTCAACCAACCCGCTTGGATTCTGTGCCACATCTCTATCAATACCTCCGTCCTTTTGAACTATCGATCCAAGATATTTAAAAAACTCATTATGGGAAATATCTTGATCACCCAACTTAATAATGAAGTCATCCGTCTTTCTTGCACTGCTAAATTTAAGCTCTGTATACTCTGTCTTTGCCCTGCTCAACCTAAATTTAAGCTCCATATACCTAGACACATGCTTGGAAAAAAATATCACGCTGACCAAGTACTTGTTTCGAGTCAATGTTTTACTTGTGCAATCTAATCTGGATACAGAGTGTATACTCTTCATACTCTCTAAGAAACAACCTAGCAATGGGTTTCCAGCCTTCCTTCACGATCTATGACAAGCTTCACAGAATTAAGAAGCAACTTATCACTTGATTTGTTCAGGGTTCAGGGTTTATTGCATAAAGAGGAAGGAGTGAGCTATACATTGTTCTATACTTTGGCATGATTTGTTTTCTGCATTTACTTATTGCTCTCTCCCTCTCTCTCTTGCCCTCTCTTTTTGTCTCTCTTTCCTCCCTCTTTCTCTCTCTCACTCACTTTACAAGCTTATCCCACACTGCTCAGTGTGATTTTATCTCTCTTACCCGCTTCAATGTCTAATAGATTTTTATAGACGACGAATGGAAAATTTTGGATCACCCAATTTAGCCTTTCGCTCTTGAGTGTGCATATGACCAATATCTCTTCCCTCATTCTTCTCTTGAGTTTGGCATCAGAAGGAGCCACGCCAGCCACATTTCTTTGTTGCAAGTGTTTGAGTTCCAAGTCTTCCACTGAGCTTGAGTTTGGTCTGACCCACAGGCTATGACCATTACCCATCTTTCCCGCATCCATCAGGTTGCCATCAAATTGACCATCCACCTTGTTGGATTATGGTGCTACTGTGGTAAGAAATGTAGATGAACTCTTAGTTGAGCTATTATGTATATGGCTTTTTTCACACTATTTGACCATGCTTTATTACATGTCAAGGATAAATCTAATATTATGTGGTGTAATTTGTCTCCTCTACAATTCCATTTACTTAGTTTACATGAAAATTTTTGTCAGATCTCCAGTGTTTTGAAATTCAATATTTACCATTATCATCTTGACTGCCAAATGCTAACTTCTAAAATTATTTCGTTTGCTAAAACAGCTATGGTGGTACTTATATCTTGCGTTGTTCTAGTTGGCCTCTTTGCTTTACAACACCGGGGTACTCACAGGGTAGCCTTCTTGTTTGCACCAATTGTTATTATTTGGCTTTTGTGTATTGGTGGCATTGGCCTATACAATATTCTTTACTGGAATCCCAGAATATACCAAGCTCTTTCGCCACTCTACATCATCAAATTCTTTAAGTTAACAGGAAGAAATGGATGGCTTTCTCTTGGGGGAATATTACTATGTATTACAGGTGAGCAATGAAGTGCCACATTCTCTTCTCTGAGGTCCATGATTTTTTTTGAACTTATGTATAAAATTGCTATTATAGTAGACTACCCGTTGTAACTGCAGGTAGTGAAGCGATGTTTGCTGATCTTGGGCACTTTACTGCAGCGTCTATTAGGGTAGGTGTTCTTCATATATTCTCATTTTCTTAAGAACAAAATAACACTGGCTCCCCAAGAAGTTGATTTAATTCAAGATATTTCTGATGCACATAAAGCTGCAAATGCTATATCATTTTTATTGATTATTGTTTTTATCACTCAGTTAGTCATTAAGAATTTGATTCTCTCATACGTCTACTGGATTTATGTTGACAAAATAAAAGCCTTGTCATTATAATATGAGGGCTTCTCCTTTATATAGAGGATTAATATAAGGACATTAATATTAATTCTAACACCCCCTCCCCCTCTAGTTGGACATATTATCTCATACTCAACTTGTCAATAAAATCATGAAAAATATTCACCCCCAGACTCTTAGTGAGAATATTAATTAATTGTCCCTCTGAAGGAACAAATGTCGTACAAATAATCTTCTTCTCAATATTCTCTTTGATAAAGTGTCTGCCCACCTCAATATGTTTGGTGCGATCGCGCTGAGTAGGATTGTGGTCAATACTAATTGCAGCCTTGTTGTCACAATACAACTGGATGAGACTAACCTTACTTAGTCCTAGATCACACATAAGAAAGCGCAACCGCAATCCCTCACATATGCCATGTGTCATAGCTCTAACCGTGAGACGAGTTATTTTCTGCTTCTTCAAGTAACCAACGAACGAGCAATACCTAGATGTAGATCATCTGTCTTCAACATATTCAGCCCAATCAGCGCCATCATAAATTTCAATTTTCAATTCTGTATTAGAAGTGAAGAGGATGCCTCTTCCTGGTAAGGTCTTCAAATACCTCAAGATTCTATGAGCAAATCGAGATGTCTTGTTGATGCAGTGGCAGGTCAACTCGAAAGGTGTTTTAAATGCAACCCTAAATGCACTGCGGTGTAATGTAAGTGTAAAGTGGCCCGCTCCAAAATTGCAGCAAATAATTAATTAATATATGATTATCAACAGGGGCAAGTGCAGTCACAATTAATTAATTAAAGGAGAACACAATATTAATTTTGCAAATGACAGAGGCGCAAGTAATTTTAAGCGTGCACAGAATGAGTCCCGCAAGTGGTACATCAAATGGACTAATAACAAAATACGATAAGAAAATCCACCATAGTACAGGTTGCCAAAAGAAACAACTATAAAGGAAATAACTTACCACAATTCACATACTGCAGGCGGCGACGATGAAGTGGCGGAGACGAAAGCGACGAGGGGTGGCTGATTTGAAGTGGAGTCCACGACAATGGGGTGGGGAATGGGGGGGGGGGTTGTCGGTTGTAAAGTGGCGGAGACAGAAATATTGCGGTGTTTGAGGGCTTAAGGGAGTGCTGCGGGAACAGTGTGGGTGGAGGATATGGAGTCGTCCGGTGGAAAGTTGCAGGTGGAGTTGGCTTCAACAATTGTGGGGGGGGGGGGGGCTGGGCAGAGGCCGGTGGCTTGGATTGGTGGGGATTTTGGGGCAGGGTGGAAGCCGGCGGGGTTTGAGGGAGGAGGCTGGGCTCAGAGGAGAATGGGGAAGTGTGGAGGAACACAGGGGAGGGAGGGCTTACAGTGGGTGGTTGGAGACAGGGACGGGGAAGCCGACGGGGTTTGTGTGTGCTGGGAACGGGAAGCCTCCGGGATGGGTCGGCACAGGAAGTGAAGAGGCGGTGGAGAAAAGTTCACCTGGAGTCGCACTAGGCGCGAGAGTCTTCTCCGACGTCGCACCGAAAAGCCCAGGACCGAAACGGTTCCAAAACTCCCGAAACCTTCCATGCCCATCATCGTCTGCCGCCTGCTATATATAAATCCTAAAATATAACCGTCTAATAACTGCAACATTAAACCTCCCCGATTAGACAACTAAGACAATTTGGATCTATCGAGGGATAAATACATCTCGAAATGAAAAACACAAAATATGAAAGTGACCTCGACTCGAACATCCAGACATGACCACGGACTCCGATCGTCTGTTTGGGCCGCGGGTCACCGCCTCCTACGAGAGTACACACGAGTCGGTCGCGGCGCGCGGTCAACTCCCCCGGGCTTAAAAGCACTCAACTCCGGTGAGTGGCGGTGGTCGTACTCGCTGTGTAGCCGCGATGCGAGTCTCTTAAGCTCCTCTGAAGAAATCCATGTAGCATCATGCAGGGGCTGACCGCTCCAACGGACAAGATAGCTGTTATGTGGCGTGAAGACGCCAGTTATCTTTACTTAATTTTTGTGTTATTTTTATCGAATTTTACCCATTTGTCGTAAGCCTAAATGGGGGACATGTTTTGAACCTATTTATATGGTGTGGTTAGACATTTGAAGCAAACAAGAAATTAGAACCAAATCCCTCTCTCTCTCTCTCTCTCTCTTATTTCTCCCTCTCTCTCTACCCCCTCACGGAAAAGCCGTGAGCCAACCCTAGCCGCAAACCCCCGCCTTTCTCTTCCCCAATCGACGCCTCCGCAAGCCACCGCGCCTTATCCGACTATAGGTCCTTCGCCGGTCATGAGGTCGCAGGATAAGGGCCATATCAACTTGGTATCAGAGGGTTCTACCGGCCTGTCGCTTCCCGGCTCGTCCTCCGCTCGCCCTGCCGCACACCGGCAGCCCCGCACGTCAACCGCTCCTCCTTCCAGCGCGCCAGAAGCCCTTCCTCAACCCGCGGGAGCCTCGTCCCTTTCTGCCGACTGCGTCCAGCCCGCCGCCGCGTCCAGCCTGCTGCCGATCGTTGCCCTCAGCCTTCCTGCGCCAGCTCTGCGACACCGCACCCCCAGCGACATTTCTCCAGCCCACCTCAGTACCTCCACCAGGCTGTCCATCATCGCCGCACCACCTCCGAAGTCCAACACCTCCGCCGGCCTTCTCCCTCCACCACCAACTGTCTATCCAGCCATATCTCAAATGGTGAGACGGATGCTTCACCCTCTCTCGCCGACCTCATGACACTATTCCAAACCATGTTTGCGACTCAGAACGCCAAAATGGACGCCCTCAATGCACGCTTAGATGCCCTACAGCAGATGCCCCCTTCCCCTCCCTTGCACACCGGCGATCGCCCTTCCACAAGCCGAGTGGAATCCGCCGCTCCTCCAGACGCGGACTACCCCGCCTACCCACGGACTATCCAAATGGATTTTCCCCTCTACGAGGGCCGTGACGATCCTCTTTCGTGTCTTACGCGTTGCGATATCTTCTTCACCAACCAGTACACTCCAGATGAAGAACGCGTCGGCATAGCCTCTTTCCACTTACTCGGCCCAGCACAATTGTGGTTCACTCAACTTCTGCGGAAACGCCCCAACATTTCCTGGCCAGATTTCAGTACGGCCTGCACCCTGAGGTTCGGCCCTGCTCTACAGGGGAACCCACTCGGCGATCTTGTGAACCTCAAACATGAAGACTCCATCGACACCTATCTTGAACAATTCCAGATTCTACTGTCTCGGGCGGCGTCCGTCCTACCGGAGCAACATGTTCCCCTCTTTACTGCCGGCCTCCACGAGCGCTTACGTTGGGATGTGGAGTTCCTTCTACCAAGCGACCTCAACACAGCCATGAGCCTCGCCAGGGCTTGTGAACGTCGACTGCTACTTGATCGTTCGCCTTTGGGATGTCGAAACCATCAGAGCACTCACTCTCTACCCAGCTTGCCGGACAGGGCACCATTTCGGGACGAAGCTCCGCGGCCTACTGTTCGACGCCGTTTGTCCCGCACCGAGATGGCCGAGCGATACGAGAAAGACTTGTGCTACAATTGTGATGATCGCTTCACACCGGGACATCGATGCCAACGCTTATTCTGGCTGAAGGTAGACGACCCTCCCGATGAGGACACGACCGGAGGTGAATCCACTGCAATACCCTTCGATCCAGCTTGAGGACAAGCTGTCTTCGGACGGGGGCGGCGATGTTATGTGGCGTGAAGACGCCGGTTATCTTTACTTAATTTTTGTGTTATTTTTATTGTATTTTACCCATTTGTCGTAAGCCCAAATGGGGGGCTTGTTTTGAACCTATTTATATGGCGTGGTTAGACATTTGAAGCAAGCAAGAAATTAGAACCAAATCCCTCTCTCTCTTATTTCTCCCTCTCCCTCTCTCTCTATACCCCCTCACGGAAAATCCGTGAGCCAACCCTAGCCGCAAACCCCGCGCCTTTCTTCCCCGTTCGACGCCGCCGCAAGCCACCGTGCCTTCCCCGACCATTGGTCCTCCGCCGGTCACGAGGTCGCAGGATAAGGGCCATATCAATAGCGTACAATATCTCGCCCGCTCGCGGTGTAGAAGTTGTGACCGATGATCTGAAGCACATCGTCAGTAGAAGAGGGTGACATGAATGTATCTCTGTCTGGCAGTGATGTATCTCCATTTGGCAGTGATGTATCTCTTTTTGACAGTGATGTATCTACGCTTGACAGTGATGTATCTCCGGCTGACAGTGATGTATCTCCATCTGGGAGCTGTGTCGGTGGAACCGTCAGTGGTGCAAAGCTAGCTGCATGGTGCGACTCCGCGGGTGGCAACAAAGAGGGACTGGTGGAGGCAATTGGAGGCGAAGGCTCAGGTAGGGGGGCTGTGCGAAGAAGGCTCGAGTAGAGGTGTGGAAATGGGATCCACGTACACATACTTCTCGTAGTAAGGAGTCAAATCCTCTACGTTGAATACCCTGCTGATGCCCATACCATGAGGGATATCTATCTCATATGCGTTTGTACCAATCCGTCGTACAACTGTATAGGGGTCCATTCTGCGTGCGCTTAATTTTTTTGCCGGTCCTTCCGGGACTCTCTCAAATCGAATGCAAATCAATACTTGTTCTCCTGCCTCAAAGTTATGTTCCCGCCTATGCTGGTTGATCTTTATAATAATCATTACTAGCTGCATTTTTTTTCCGGAACGACTCGTATAGTGCATGCACATGCTGTATGAAAGACTCTGCTATCTTACTAGGCCTGACCCCTATGAGGATATCCATCAAGTCAATAGGTTTCCTAGGTTCGTATCCTAACATAATCTGAAACGGATTCAATCCTGTGATCTATTGATAAAACTATTGTATACAAACTCGGCTATAGGGAGGACAGAATCCCATGTAGCCGGACTATCCCCAACGAGGCAACGATGAAGCGTTCCAAGATTACGGTTAACCACTTCGGTTTGCCCATCCGTCTGCGACCTGCGGATGGTAGGCAAAGGAGAACTTTAGGGCTGTGCCGGTCTTTTTCCATAAGGTCTTCCAGAAATAACTCATGAAGCGCACGACCCGATCAGAGACGATGGATGTTGGGAGACTATGATATTTAAACACTTCTCTAAAGAATAGCGCCACTACGTGAGAGGCATGAGTAGTCTTGCGGCACGGGATGAAATGTGTCATCTTAGAAAAACGATCCACAACCACAAATTTTGAGTCGAACTTTCTCAGTGTCCGAGGAAGCCCGAGGATAAAATCCATACTAATATCAGTCCAGGGTCTCTCAGGGACGGGTAGTGGAGTATAGAGCCCCGTGGGCTGACAAGACCCCTTTGACGTTGGGCAGACTCGACAATTTCTAACAATCCTAATAACGTCTTTCTTCAGGCCGGGCCAGAAGAAGTGATCCTCAACCAGTGCAATCGTTTTATCTCTACTAAAATATCCTGCGGCCCCGCCTGCATGTAGCTCCCAGATAAGGATATCATGGAGGGATGACTGGGGAATGCAGAGATGAGAGCCCAGAAATAAATACCCATCAAAAATCAAATACCTGTTCGGTGCTTGAGAACATAATGAAAATTCTGCATGTACTCCACCCATTTGGCGTGTCAGTGACCCAATTTCTTCCGTGAGTCGAGATATCTTAACGTCTGATGGTCTGAGTATAGAATAAACTCCTTGTGCAGGAGATAATGTCGCTAATAGTGCAATGTCTGCACAATTACATAGAACTCCCGATCTTAATTAGAATATTTCTGTCAGGTCTCGTTCAACTTCTTGCTAAAATAGGCCACCGGGTGGCCTTCCTGCCCAAGGACCGCGCCAATACAAACTCCCGACGCATCACATGCTACCTCGAAGGGCTTGGAGAAATCTGGTAAACGTAAAACGGTAACGGTAGACAGTTTCTCCTTGATCTCCTCAAAGGCTTGAGTGACGGACTTCGTTTAAACGAAATCACCCTTACAAAGGCAGCTCGTAATGAGAGCCATGATCGAACTGCAGGCACGGACAAACCTCCTATAAAAGATGGCAAGTCCATGAAAATTACGGCCCTCATGAATGTTCGTAGGGATAGGTCACTCTTGAATCGCCCTAACCTTGTCAGGATCAACAGAAATACCCGATGCCGACACGACGTATCCCAAGAAATGAACAGATGTGGACAGGAACGAGCACTTCTTCAAGTTGATATATATATGCTCCTTTCGGAGAAGCTCAAACACCAGACGGATATGACGTAAGTGCTCGGTGCGGCCCTGACTGTATATCAAAATATCATCAAACTATACTGCTAAGAATTGGCCCATGTAGGGCCTCAAGACCTGTGTCATCACTCTCATGAACGTGCTAGGCGCGTTCGATAATCCGAACGACATCACTAGCCACTCGTACAAGCCGTCCTTCGTCTTGAAGGCCGTCTTCCATTCATCCCCCTCTTTAACTTTAATCTGATGGTACCCACTTCGAAGATCGATCTTTGAGAATATCTGAGCACCAACCATCGAGTCCAGGAGATCATCGAGGCGGGGAATCAAAAAACGACTTCACCGTGATCTTGTTTATGACACGACTATTAATGCACATGCGCCAACTACCATCCTTCTTCGGGGTCAGAAGGGCTGTTACTGCGCAAGGACTCAAACTTTCTCGAATAAACTTCTTCCGCAGAAGATCATCAACTTGCCTTTTTAACTTGGCATGCTCAGTCGATTTAAGCGGTAATGCGGAAGATTGGGCAAGGATGCCCCTGGGATCAGGTCAATCGCATGTTGGATGTCTCTCATTGGGGGAAGCTCACTGGGGAGCTCCTCTGACATAATGTCTACAAAATCATTCATCAATTGCCGAGCATCCTGGTCAGTAATCTCAGTCCCTCCTGGAGTCTCGACCGCCATTGTGGCCGCTATGATAAACATGACCCCTGCCTCGAGGCTCTCTCTCAAAAAATCACCATTCCTCAAAACATGTAAGGGTCACACACTAACTGACGAGTCAACCTTGCCCTTGGGAGGATCCCTGGGCTGGGTTGGAGTAAGGGTAATCTTTCAACCCTTGTCGAAAAACACACGCGCGTTGGATCGGCCATAGCACGTAGCGTCACGATCATATAAACAGGGTCTCCCAAGCAGAACGTGGGAGAAATCCATAGGGATAACATCGCACCAGACCTGGTCCTCCGTGGTCGCTAAACAGATCGGTACCAAACACCGTTGTGTGACATGAATGGTGGACTTGTCCACCCATAAGACACAGTAAGGATGCGGATGTGGTTCGGCCGTAAGCTGCATCCTCTCCAACCCTTTCTTAGCAATTATGTTTACGCAACTCCCACTATCAATAGCAAGCTTGCAAAGGCCTCCTGCACTCAGGAAATATGCGAAGAAAATAGTGGTGCGGCGCCAATACTCATCAACTCGTGGGTTGTGGAGGATGTGTTGGAGGACTCCTACCTCAAGCGATCTCTCCGCGTCGCTCTCCCATCCATCCTCTACGGCGGCAGTAATCTCCTCAAGGGCTACATTCTCTGCTTCAATGCTGGGCTACATTCCTAGTAGGGCATTGCGCTACAAAATGCCCTCTGCCAGAACACCGATAGCATTGGGCGTCCCCAGGAACAATAGCTTTTCCCGTCGCGTATGCGCGAGGGGTGTCCGTAGTCGTGGCTGGATGGGTTCTCCTCGATGTGGAGGCATCAGATCGAGTGGTGCCCTTCCTCGGTCCAGCAGTACGTAAATACTGCTCGTATTCTAGTGCGAGCTGAAAGACCTGCTCAACCGTCTCCATACTGTGGGGAATTAGTTCCCTTCGAATGCCCGCTCTAAGCCCTGCACGAAAGCGTGATGCAGTGGCGACGGGTCCTTCCATAATATCACTGCGAACCACTAGCTCGTCAAATCGGGACACATAATCTGCGACGGAGAGAGCCCCTGACGTAGCGCGTAGAGCTGTTCTAAAAGTTGATTTCGATACGAAGCGGAGAGGTATTTATCTTGTAAGCACTGCTTCATCTCATCCCATCGAGTGATGGGGTAGTAACCATCCCGCTCAAGAGATCTCTCTATACTTGACCAATAAATTTTTGCCTGGCCGATCAACTTCATTTTGGCGAATCGCACTCGCCTCTCGTCGCTCATCTCGAACCAGTCAAAATAGTGATCCATGTCTAAGAGCCAATCACTGAATGCCTTTGGGTCTAGGTGACCGTCGAAGGAAGGCGCATCAATGCGAATGTGTCAAGTGATGTCATCCTCCTCTGGAGTCTTCCCTTTGCGTGGCTCACGGTAATCACCATAATCATAATCATATCATGCTCGATCTCTACGACGAGGTGGGGGAGGACGTGGCTCATCAGGTGGATGGTGATCCTCCCTAGATCTCGCCTATACTCGTATCCACGATGATAATTCACTCTCGCAAAGGGAGGGGGATCTCAGCGAGGGATATCTCAATGCGAATGCGTCTCGTGGGTCCTCATGGGGCTCCTCAACAGAGGGAAGAGTCGCCCGACCTCTTGGCGTCTCTAACTGATCAACCCTTGTGCTAACCCTCGCAATATCACCCCTAAGAGTTTCGAATTGGGTTCCTATCCGATCAAATCGGTTGAGAACCAACTGTTGAAACTCGACGGGTGTCATACCTGTCTGTGAACTAGCGGTCCTATCGTCGGTGTGATTGTGACTTGACATGGACTGACGATATTCCCTACCACTACATAACATGCAAATGACCCTAACCTAGGACTCAGATATCATTTTGATGCAGTGGCAGGTCGACTCAAAAAAGGTTTAAATGCAACCCTAAATACACTGCGGTGTAATGCAAGTGTAAAGTGTGGCCCGCTTCAAAATTGCAGCAAATAATTAATCAATATATGATTATCAGCAGGGGAAAGTGCAGTCACAATTAATTAATTAAAAGAGAACACAATATTAATTTTGCAAATGACAGAGGCGCAAGTAATTTTAAGCGTGCACAGAATAAGTTCCACAAGTGGTACATCAAATGGAATAATAACATAATACGATATGAAAATCCACCACAATACAGGTTGCCAAAATAAACAACTATAAAGGAAATAACTTACCACAATTCACACAGTGTAGGCGGCAATGACGAAGTGGCGGAGACGAAAACGTCGAGGGGTGGCTGGTTTGAAGTGGAGTCCCCGACAATGGGATGGGAAATGGGGAGGGGTTGCGGGTTGTAAAGTGGCGGAGACGGAAATATTGCGGGGTTTGAGGGCTTAAGGGAGTGCTGCGGGAACAGTGGGGGTGGAGGATAGGGAGTCGTCCGGTGGAAAGTTGCAGGCGGAGTTGACTTCAGCAGTTGGGGGCTGGGCAGAGGCCGGTGAGCTTGGAGTGGTGGTGATTTTGGGGCATGGTGGAGGTCGACAGGGTTTGAGGGAGAAGGCTGGGCTCAGAGGAGAATGAGGAAGTGGGGAGGAACACAGGGGAGGGCAGGTTTACGGTGGGTGGTCGGAGACAGGGACGGGGAAGCCGACGGGGTTTGTGTGCGCAGGGAACGGGAAGCCGCCAGGATGGGTCGGCACAGGAAGTGAAGAGGCGGAGGAGGGGAGTTCTCTTGGAGTCGTACCAGGCGCGAGAGTCTTCTCCGACGTCGCACCGGAAAGCCCAGGACCGAAACAGTTCCAAAACCTCCGAAACCTTCCATGCCCATCACCGTCCGCCGCCTGCTATATATAAACCCTAAAATATAACCGTCTAATAACTGCAACATTAAACCTCCTCGATCGGATGACTAAGATAATTTGGAACTATCAGGGGACTAAATACATCTTGAAATGAAAAACACAAAATGCGAAAGTGACCCGACTCGAACGTCCGGACATGGCCACGAACTCCGATTGTCTGTTTGGGCCGCGGGTCACCGCCTCCTACCGGAGTACACGCATCGTCACTTGTCTATGGGAAATGCTTATATTGGCTAACGACTCACACAACATGAGCTATATCAGGGTGAGTATGAGATAAGTAGATTAATCGGCTGAGAAGACGTTGGTAACCAGTAACATCTTCAATTGGATCCCAATTTACCCTTCCAAGACTGTGATTGGCCTCCATTGTACTATCAACGGGTCTGCACCCACTCATTTTAGATTGTTCCAATAAATCCTGAATATATTTTCTCCGAGAAATGAAAATACTATGTTTAGATCTAGCAACTTCAATCCCCTCAAAATATCTAATTTTTCTAGATTTTTTACTTCAAACTCCTTCGCCAAATTCCCCTTTACAATTTTCACATCTTCAACATCGTCTCCCGTCATGACAATGTCATCAACATAAATAATGAGAGCCTTTAACATGTTGTCCGTTTGTTTGATAAAAGTATGATCGGCCTATGATCGACGTGACTTTGTATGTATCCAAGATAGATCATGGCTTTGTGAAAGTGATTAAACCAAACCCTCAGAGATTGCTTCAGACTGTAGGGAGCTTTGTCAACTTTGCATACTTTCCCTTCAGAATTGTGAGAGAGAAAAACTAGGTGGGAGAGACACATATACCTCTTCTTATAAGTATTCATGAAAGAATGCATTCTTCACGTTCAATTGGGTAAGATTCCATTCCTTGCACACAACACATGATAACCCGACTCTTATAAAGTTCATTTTTTTTACAAGGGAAAATATTTCTTGATAGTCTCTAAGGTTTGAGTATATCCCCCTTTCCAATAGTCTCGCTTTGAAACGTTCCAGCAAGCCTTCAAAGTTCTGTTTCATAGTGAACACCCACTTACAACCAACGATCTTCTTTTCGTGTAGGTGTGTTAAATTCATGGATGATTTTTTTCCAAACCAGACATTTTCTCAATCATTGTCTCTTTCCACTTTTGATTCTCAAGAGTTTCCTTCCATAAGGATGAAATGGAAGCAGATGCAAGAGAAAATATAGAGGCTCTATATCAAGGAGTTATAGTGTCATAGAAAATATAATGAGACAATGGATGTTGGGTGCAAGATCTTATGCCTTTACTGAGGGCAATGAGAAGTTTAGAAGAATCTGCTGGCAGATTTGACACTGAGACTGGATGTATGAGATGAGCCTATGTGTTAGAACCTTTACGCACTCTGGTGTACACCTGTAATTCTGCTTCTTTACGAGGAAGTTTCCTAAGATTGGGAGTCTCGTCATGAGTATGAGTATGTGTATGTGGAGGAATGGAGTATGGAGGAGGGATCATTAAGGATATAGTAGAAAGCTCACTTCTTCCGTAGGTGTAGACTCCCCTGAAGCAGGTCACATAATAAGGCTTAGGTTCATGAAATGTAATATTGGCTGTGACAAAGATCCTGTTGGTCGGAGGGTGATAACATTTATATCCTTTCTGAGTTGGAGAGTAGCCAAAGAACACACTTGAGAGCACGTGGGTCAAGTTTAGACTGACCCGGAGAATGTATGTGAGCAAAACACAACCAAATATTTTTTGGTGGGAGAGTAGTTGGGTTAACTCCTATGGTGATAAGAGGGGTTTGGTGGCCCAATGCCCAAGAGGGCAAGCGGTCGATGAGATAGGCAACCGTGAGAATAACATCACTTCAATAGAATTTAGGGAGGTTTATAGTGAATATTAAACACCATGCAACTTTTAAGAGATGACGATTTTTTCGCTCAGCTACATCATTCTGAGGCTAGGAATAAATGTAGTTTGATGGATAATGTCATGATCATGTAGTGTTCAAACTAGGATTTGATATACTCGTGACCATTATTACTACATAAAATTTTGATTATAGCGGAGAATTGTGTTGGAATCATGTTATGAAATTTCTGTGAAATAAAAAAACACATCACTCTTTTTTTTTTATCAAATATACTTAATTAGTGCGAGAAAAACAATCAAGAAAGGTAATAAACCAATGACCAATAAAATTGAGGCAATAGGGTAGGACCCCGAAACATCAGTTTGAACAATACAAAAAAGAGTAGTACTAGGTAATGAAACATAATTAACAAAAATACGATGTTGTTTGACAACAATACGTACATCACAAACAAAATCTTTAAACTACATGAAAGAAATAGTAAGAAATAAATGTTGCATGGTAGCAACAATGGCATGACCAAGACGCTGATGCAGGTGACAAGGTGGAGGTTTGCATAGTGTGGAGAGCTTGGGGAGAGGGATACCAACAAGTGTCAAACATGTACATGCCATGCTGCATGCTATCATAGTCATTCACCTTCCCCGTCTTTAGGTCCTGAAAGACACAATGAGAATGAAAAGCATTGAAGAGAATTAGTCAAATGACTAACAGAAAGTAAACTACAAGTAAAATTTGTAACATGAAGTAAAGATGAGAAAGATATAGAAGAAAAAGAGATGAATCTTTTTCCAGAAATGGAGGAGAAAAAGTCGTCATCAATGTGCACTTTATCTTTTCCAAAACGAGGGGAATGAGACAAAACGTGGAGCTGATCCAGTCATGTGATTAGCGACTCCTAAGTCGATAATCCAATGAGTAGAATGGCGAGTAGCTGCAGAGTGGGCACCTAGTCTACTTGTGTGGGCAAGGGCAGATGAGGAAGTAGAGGCGAAGACAGTCTCAAGAGTAAGACCATGCATCAATCAACGAAGAGCCTGCATCTCTTCGGAAGGAAAAGTGGACGGCTGAGGAGTGGGAGTAGGGCAGAATTGTCCTCAGGAACCTCAGCCAGATGAATTGATTGATAGGATGGAGAGTTTCTCCCTTGACTTCTACCCCAACCTTGACCACCACGTGATCACAAGTCAAATGATCCTTATCTGTAGGCTTTGGATTGAAATCACGAGACAGTGACCTCCAAAATTGGGTTGATGAGCCACTAAAGTTGATCCCTCAGTAACAATTTTGGTACTCCAAGATTGTCCGTGGTCAAACTCATGTTGTACGATGCTATAAACTTTTTGAAATGAAGGGATAGAAACACGTCTCAGAATTTGGACGGTAATCTGATCAAAATCCTTATGTAGCTCATGTATGAACTTAAACTCATGATTACGATTCTCGCGAGCCCTGGTCAAGAGCTCCTTTGCATTATAGACAATGACAAGAAAGTCAAAATGATCGGATTTCTGATACAACTGAGTAAACTCAAGATAGTAAGCATTTGGAGAACAATCACCATTTCAGAGAAGAAAGATCTTGCGGCGTTGTGACATTGCAATATGGGCTCCTATGTATAGAGGAGTAATATAAGGATATATTAATATCTAGCCTTTTTAATTCCATTGCCCAAACTTGCAACACCTGTGACAAGTGCCAGTCTTCTAATCTTCCCCACTGGGAACCGCCTAATGGTTCGATCAATGCCTTCGAATGCCATCAAATAAAAAAATCTGCTTCAAATACTCTGCTGAGGATGGATATTGGTGGAAGAAAAGACATGTTGTATATAAGGCGTTCAGAGAATTGGGCTACTCTAAAACATTTATTTCCACTTACAGGATCTGATTAATTGAACCTTGGATCCAAAAACCCAACAATCATCGCCTCGAATCAAAGGGTCTAGTGATCACACCGAGCACACAAACCAAGGCATTCCTGATATACTAGTCATTACACTTGCATCAATAAATCTAACTCTTGTTCTCGAGCCATAAAAGATTGGTCCACTTCAAAATAATTTTTCTTTAATATCTAGCCTTTTCACTGCATAAATTCTAGGATCATTGCTTTGCACTACCTCAATATCAGCCAGTAAATACTACCATTCTTTCTCCCTCCATGATCATGATGAACTCACGTACCTACCATAGAACTCCACCACTCTTAAAAATCACAGTATGTAGAATCCAATTTTCCTAATGAAATGAGAATCTTGCGCATCTTTGTTATAAACTGCACCCCATCAACCTTGTGAACTATATTATCATGCATCTTAATGTCTAATTTTCCTTTATGAATGACACAAAATCACAGATAGTCATTATTACTCAAATGAACAATACCATTCTTTTTTTCATCAAAGAACTAAAATAAGACACATCCAATTAAATGTATAGTGAGCTACCGGAATCTAATACCCAATCATGAGTAACATCCTTACCTTGTGAGACCGTGAGCAAATTGTCATATCGTCTTACTCAAGCGCTAACAGTACTGCATCTTTAGCATCCTTCCTTTCCTTTGTT
The DNA here is from genome assembly GCA_039513925.1 of Platanthera zijinensis. NCBI lineage: Eukaryota > Viridiplantae > Streptophyta > Magnoliopsida > Asparagales > Orchidaceae > Platanthera > Platanthera zijinensis. Next base: position 22,221,396 of record CM077082.1, on the reverse strand, counting down.
GTGGATAAATTTTTTTGAGGTGGCCAAATTCATTGCATTGGCAACAATTTCCAACCATTTTCTAGATCCCTTATTAAATGACTGTCATCTTCCGCCCACCGTCATCAATTGCTCACTCTTAGAAGCAAGGCTTCTCAACAATTGATTCAATACAAGTTAATGGGGATCAACAACAGTTTCGGTTGTAGGATTGACGATGGAGAGTGGGCCACTCCTTGGCGGGATCCGCTTACGAGTATTCGCGTTGGTGGCATTGATCGGATCTTTGATCTGATTCCACGAGCTCTTTCGGACGTTGCTATTTCCATTATTTTTGGGCTATTAATTAGTAGTGATCGGACACCGAGAGTACTAATCTATTATAGTCATTTATGTCAGGTGCCCTAGTTAGCTTTTATTATAAATAGAAGGTGATGTTAGCAATGGTGGGCATTGGTTGCTTTGCTGAAGAAAATTTAGAGTCAGGTAATCATTCGTGGTGCAGCCTCGCAAACCCGAGGTGTAATGTTCCAGTTATTTTTTTCGATTTCCCCTTGTCGTTACCTAACTTGCTCCTTCACTTCCCACAAAACCCCCCATCAACCGACTCCTCTCCATCAACTGCACATCTACATGAATGCCCCTACCAGCCGATGCCCCGTCTAATAAGCCGTAACTACAAGTCGATTCCCCTCCTTCCAACTACCACCAAATCCATCAAACTCACCCAAATCTACCATCCCCGACTAGAGGTGCAAATAAAGTTTGGGCCCGATTGCTGGCCCGGGTTTGTACTCATTTAGGCTCGGGCCTTGTTAGGCCCAAGCCTGGCATATGGGGTCTTACAAGTCCCCCTTTTAGTTTCAGGCCCGACCCACAAACTGCATGGGCTAGGCACCAGGCAGTTTGGTGCATGGTCTGTGCAAAGCCCGGACCAGACCTGGGCTTGGCCCGATTTTGAAAGGACAACAGTTGCCAAACGACATGCGCAAGCCTCCAGCGCGCCAGCTGCATTAACACCAGGCCTAATGATGCGGAATAGAGACGAGGACTTGCAGTGGAGGACGAGTTTTGGGCCCGTTCGGGGCCAATTGGCGGCTTTCCATATATGATGTGCCCGGATCGACGATCGGACTCTGCAGATGCGTCCGGATTCACATTGCGAATCAATTTGATATATTACTTTAGTATTTTTGGTCTATTGTCATTGTATTTGAGTGGCCCCACCTCTGACCAATCATAGCCGTCGAAGGTGGGATGCCCTGACCTTTATTTTATTATAAATAGGATGTTAGTCGGCTGATTAGAGCTATTGCAGAATTTGGTGAAAGTATTCCTGGATTCCCGCGATCCCGCCATGGTGTCGACTTCGTGGAACCCTAGGTGACGACTCCTAGGTTTGTATTTCCATCCCCAAGATTTCCCCCAACTCCAGCCTTCTTTTCCCCACCGTAAAACCTCCTTCCACCGCCCCTACATCCGATTTTTTGTTGTTGTTCCAGAAACTCCACCAAGATTTCCCCTAACCTCATGGTTTAGGTTGTGCAGGGCAAAGACGGAGTATATGGAGCTTAAATTTAGCAGTACAAGGACATATGACTTCGTTATTAAATTGGGTGATCAAGATATTTCCCGTAGTGAGTGTTTTAAATATCTTGGATCGATAGTTCAAAAAGACGGAGGTATTGATAAAGATGTGACACATAGAATCCAAGCGGGTTGGATGAAGTGGAGAGGCGCGTTAGGGATCTTATGTGATCGTAAAGTATCACTAAAACTTAATGACAAGTTTTACCGTACTGCTTTTAGACCCGCGATGCTCTATGGTTCTGAGTGTTGGACAGTGAATTGTGTACATGAGCAAAAAACGGGAGTTGCGAAGATGAGAATGCTTAGGTGGATGTGTGGACACACGAGACTGGATAAAATTAGGAATGAATGTATCAGGGATAAGACAAGAGTAGCACCAATTGCAGAGAAGATGCGAGAAGCTCGATTAAGATGGTTTGGACACATACAAAGGAGACCATTAGAGGCACCTGTTAGGCGTTATGAGAGTCTAGTCACTAGGCATGTTAAACGAGGGAGGGGTAGACCAATAAAGACTTGGAATGAAATTGTAAGGAAAGACATGATGTACTTACGCATTATTGAGATTATGAAAAAAGATATGGCACAATGGCGACAAAGGATCCATATAGCCGACCCCACTATAGTGGGATATTGGCTTGAGTGTTGAGTGTTGTTGTTCCAGAAGCTCCATCAGCAGCCCCACTTCCTCTTCTAGTCACTATTCATTCATGAAATTTACTGTTCATTTAGTATAGTTTTTCCCTCTCTCTTCCAGCCGCCGGCCTCCCCTGGCGGCTGTCCTGCTTCTCAGATTTTAGACGCACTCCCAGCAAAACCCCACTATCGCCCCTCCTGTTTCCCTCTTCCAGCGGGCTACTCCTCTTCCCCCTACCTATTAGCCACCGCCAGCCCTCACTCCAGCCAAAGCCCAACCTGACTCCCCATCTGGACGCCCTCCTAGCATCACCGGCCTCCTCCTTGTCCCTCTACAGCCGCCCCCATATCAGCCATTCAATATCTAGCCACCAGCCTTCCCCCACGTGAAACCACCTTCCAATTTCCTCATCTCAGATCGGTCCAGATCTGAGAATCATCCCCCGATCTGTCTTTCCCTTCATCCATACTCCCTCCCTTAGCCCGGATCCGCTACCAAACATCGAATCCATCCGTCCCTCGCCCGGATCCATCCATTTCCGGTCCGATTTCATCTTCTACTGCCAAGGACAACCACCTCCGTTATTTCCACGCCGCGGGTTCCACCTCAAATCGTCGTACATTCATCTCCGACCCTAAATTCTTCAGTGTCTTGATCACCCCACTATTTGGTGAATTTTCGTTGTATTGGACTTATTATTTTCAGGATATTTGCATTGGATTGATCACTATATTTGCTTGGATATACATGGTATGGTGGTGGTTTGTTTGAACAATTATTGTGATTTGCAGGGTTCATTCGCCGCGCGCTCTTGCTTTAATGCTCCACGCGGAGGAAAGTCTAAGCTTGTCTCGCTTAAATAAATTATTTTGCCTTGTGAATTTATATGCGTGGGATGTTGAAATTTATTATCCAATTGTGATCAAACCGTCGGACTTTTGCATAGCATGTAGGATTAGATCACCGTTTATCCGCCGCCTATAGATTTGTCATGCGTCACCTAGCCTAGGCCCTAACTTGACCTAAGTTAGGCCTAGGCCTTTTTTAAAAGGCTGATACAGTCTTTAAAATAATTTGGCCTTATTTTGTTATTAAAATAACTTATTCTTTTTTAGTCCAAACAATTATAATGTCATTTGGCTGCAAAACACTAATCTCAATCTATTTAAAAGTGAGGAGATGAGATGAATGTTGGTGTTTACAAATTTCTTCTATTACGCCCTTTTACTAACGCTTCTCTTCGCTCATCTCCTCACTTGCATTGAACTCTCATAATTATGTAGCCGATCCTTGAGATACAAATTTAGAGATCAAAGTTATGGATCACAGACATGTTGCGCAAGTGTGGAGCACTTCAATAAGGTCCGCGACTCCGGGTCAATGAAGAGTCAAATGTAAAATGCCGATATTGCGACATCTGTCAGATTGCAAAGGGGTCATGTATGTGATATGAGCTTAGGAAGCCTATCAATTTAACTCTTGTTCCTTTAGAGTCACGTCCTAGTGAATCCGCTAAGTCCTTCATCCATTACATACATAAATCAAACGAATTAATTCGGGAAAAAATTGCTAGTATTAAGAATTATATAAGGCACAAGCGGGCGTGCATTGACACGAGCAGCCTTTTTAGGTGGGTGAGCGGGTCATGGTGAGAATTCACATGGAGAGGTCCCAAAGGAGCCGCTAAAAAGCTAAAACCCAAATGAATGGGTCCTTATAAGAATATAAAAAATGGGAACAAATGCCTACGAGATCAATCTTCTTGATGATATGAGTATTCATCCCGTATTTTATACATAAGATTTGATACAAAACTATAAGCCTCTCGGGCATACGGACCCTTAACTTGAGCTACCTTCTGAGTCTTCTCACTTACAAGTTGATCCTTATCCCGAACATCTGCTACGAGCACCTACAGACTGCCCACACCCCCTATGATTCCACAGGTTCTTATGGATCCATCGGCACGAGAGGTGACAGCTGAGAGTATTTCTAACATTGTGGCACATAAGTGCATCACCACTCTGGACAACCTATCTTGTCGTTACTTGGTGCACGGGAGAGGACGTCCCGCATTCGACAAACTTGGATTTCGTCCACCGAGATTGATGAACTTGCCCCTGAACTTCGACATTAGTACAATCATCTCCATTCATTGAAGATGAGTGCTTATTAGAGGGGGGAGTTGTTGGAGATCAGCAGCAGTTTCAGTCGCAGGATCGATGGTGGCAAAGAGTGGGCCACCCATTGGCGGGATCCGCTTACATGTATTCACACAGGAGACATTGATCAAATCATCGATTTGATTCCGCGCGCGTTCGGAGTGTTGTTTTACCATTTTCAATGTATTTCTATTATTTTGTACTATTATTTAGTAGTGATCAGACACTGGGCATAATAGTCAATTATAGTCGTTCACACCGGGTGCCCTAGTTAGCTTTTATTATAAATTGGAGGTGATGACAGCCATGGTTGGCATTGCTTGCTTTGTTGAATAAAATTCAGAGCCTGGTAATCCTTCGTGGCATGACGTCGCGAACCCGGTGTGGGACGTCCCAGTTGTTTTTCCGATTTCCCCCTTGTTGTTACCCTACTTGCTCCTTACCCCCGCCCCTTCATCCACATGAATGCTCATACCAGCCAAACCCTCTCTCATAAGCCTCAATTACTAGTTGGCAAACTCGCACAAATCTATCATCACTGATCCCTCACTCAACTGGTGCAGGAGTATCACAACGATCTACCCCCTCATGCCCCCTTCTCACACGCCTTTCCACTGTTGCTACCGCCGCATCCACCGCTTGGATCTACGTCTACTACCACTGCCAAATCCATGTGTTTGTGAGTATCTTGTATTGTGTTTCATTGTATTTATTTTATATTTGGAAAGATATCATAAATTTGGTTGAGATTTTGAATTGTTGTGCCTTTTGTTTTTGTTTTCTTATTTTCCTATAATATAAACTAATTAGTGAAAGTTTTAGCTAAAGCCTTTTGTGTGAAGTAGAACGTGTATTGTTCACCCAATTAAAACTATTTTGAATGCCGTGTAGTGTTGCTAGCTTTATGTAATTCTTTGCTGTGAAATTTATTCCAGATTAACATGAATCATACACACATCATATAGAATAGGTTTGGGCGAGATAACTTGACACCGCTTATATAGGTTTGCATTGGTGTTAGTCTACTTCCACAGCCTACCATGTATCACAGGTTATGCAACAATTTCCTTCTGCATCGATGTATTCGTCTCTCGATGTATTCTTCTCATATAGAAGTAAAGCTCATACAAAGAGCAAAGTGTGGTAAGATGCAACTTAGCCTTGTCTTCTTTTTCCATTCTAGCAGCTGAGGTATTTATTTGTTTCAAGACTTTGTTGAACATATTCAAGTGTTTTAGCAGAAATCCTCGTGTACTCGGTACTTACAACTACTAGAGTCTTGTTATGACAGACTTTTATATATACAATCTCTCCAATTTTTTCCAAAATTTGGCCACAGTTTATTCCTATATGACATGAATGTAAACATTGTGGGCCACACAGCCTGATAGAACTTTGATCTCAATTCCATGTCTTCCCTCTCGTCATCCTTCATTATGTCTTACTGAATTTACTAAACAAAATCCAATGAAGCTTTTTTTGCACCAAGATGTTTTTAACCTGTTTCTTTTCTGACACAATATGAAGTATTGTTGTACCAATTATTGTCATTGCTGATCATTTGGATCTTTAACAAAATCTATTATGCACTTGTTTGTAAATAACTCGTGGAATCTATTTCCCTGTGAAACACCCCCAAGATGAAAAGACTAGCTTCTACAAAAGTGAAAATGTAAAATATATAAACTTGTGAGATGACTAGGTTAAATAAGAAAAATATACTGGTCGCCATTACGATCTCTCGACCCCACCCAACAGAGTGCTCCACCAACCGACTTTGCCACTGATGCCAAGACAACATCACTACTCAAACAAGCAACTGTAACTTCCATTAGTATTCCTCTCTACCCCATGGAGTACCACCTAGTCGTGTGCAAAAAGCCCGGCCCCTGGCCCCGGAAAAAGCCTGGTCCGGGCCAAGGCCGGGCTTGGGGTCCTTACCGGGCCACCATATTAGTTGGTTGCCCGGCCCGGTGCCCGGCCCGGTGCCCGGCCCGGGCAAAGCCCGGGCACCGGGCCTAGCCTGGGCCCGACACCAGGCTAGGCGGGTAATCTCGCCTATTAGGCGGGATTTCCTAAAATCCCGCCAATAGGTAGGCGGGATTAAAATCCCGCCTAATCATAGTCGGGATTTTACTCCCTCCTAATCAATCCCGCCTATGATTAGGCGGGATTTTAATCCCGCCTGTTTGGTATTCAGGCCGGCCCGGGCCGGCCTGAAGGGCCTTATCGGGCTCCCTCTTTGAGAGGGAGTCGGACCCGGCTCGAGCTGAGTCCAGTTGGCAAAAATCCCGGGCCCGACTGGCCCGGCCCAACCCCGCCCGGTCGGGCTTTTTGGACACGACTAGCACCACCCACTTCGATGGTTATTCCACCTATCTACACCGCTAAACGCCATCAAAAGAGAAACTGCCTCAAGTACTCAATTGAGGGATGCTACTAGAGCTAGCGGAAGAGAAATAGGGCATTTGGATCATCATGCGACTCCCTGAACCTTGCTTCCATTATGTGCATTAGTGTGTGCTTACTAGCACACACACACACAGTTGTATAGCAGAAACTACTCAGCCCATATAACTATCCATATCACTTGAAACACAGTTCTTGACGAGCTCTTTTCATTCGTATTATCTTTTCTTCCTGCCTGTAATCTCATACATATTTACTATATTGTCTACTATAATAACTCGAGATTAAACAAAATAAATAAGGGTAATCTATGCAGGACAGACGTCACACCTTCCTGTCACCCTGGACTCCTGGAGTCCCACCAGGGGGCCCGCCTTTGAGTACACCAAGGCATCTTTCATTAGGGCTGCGACCCGTACACCCCCCAACTCATCTCTGGTTCTGCCACAAGGCACAACGGGTTGTTGAGGCCGGAGATCGAACACCCGACCTCCTTGATAACGAGTTTTCAGGCAGACTATCGTCACCAACTGATATGCAGCTCAGTTGGTGATGAGAACTCTGGTAAAAGACTTTTATCTAGGAGGTCGGGTGTTCGATCCCGGGCCTCAACAACCCGCTGCATGGTGGTGACTCCACGGCGGAGATGTAGATAGGTAGAGATTCTTGTAATTATGCAAAGTCTATGGGGATATCCCAGTAATTAACCCTATTTTTTTATTAGCAAAGATTTGCATTTGTATATTCTTTTCAAGCTTTACCCTGCACACATAGTTTGGTTTCCCTGAAGGCATCCAAAATTCTGTTTATTTGCAGGTTGCATTTATCACCATCATATATCCTTGCTTGACATTACAATACATGGGACAGGCTGCTTATCTCACCAAAAATATTTCCTCAGTCCCCATCAGCTTTCACGCTTCGATTCCCAGTAAGTTGTGGATCATAATCGGCTATTTTTGAAAATTATTTTGCTAGCTGTTAATTAGGGTTTAGGGTTAGCCTGCATGTCACCGTTGTGGTGAGAATCGCTTTCTTATATATTAAGAAGCACCAACATCACTTAAGGTTGGTTGCTCGGGCTTCCTTCTTGCTTAGATTGAGATAAAAGCTCTGCTTGGCGCGGTGGTTGCGGTTGTAAACATGGGAGTTAAACTGTCATTTGTTAACGCACACCTAAAGAACTTCATCTACTTTTATGTTTAAAAGGATGAAGTTTGTTAGGTGGTCGTTAAGAAATGACGGTTTAACCCATGCGTTTTTCGGCCGCCACCGCTATGCCAAACGAAGCCAAAGTCTTCCCGGACCCTCTCTGCACGGGGATGCTTTGTGCACCGGATTGCCCTTTTTAGCCATTAATTGTAGTGTAATTTAATTTATTTTATTTTTCTCCTTCAGGTTCCGTGTTTTGGCCAGTTTTCGTTGTGGCTACTCTAGCGACTATAGTTGCTAGCCAGGCTGTCATCTCGGCGACATTTTCGATTGTGAAACAATGTCTTTCCTTGGGCTGTTTTCCTCGGGTGAAGGTCGTCCACACATCAAGGTGGATCCGCGGCCAAATTTATATACCTGAAATAAACTGGATACTTATGGTGCTTTGTCTCGCCGTCACGATCGGTTTTCGTGACACGACCTTGATCGGAAATGCGTACGGTAAGCTTTCTTTTTCTAACAATTATCAATAGTTGATAGGGGGGCCGTTTTGGGTGGTGTTTTTGCTCCGGCAAGTTTGGGAAAAAACACTATCACCATCAAATATATGTTTGGCATGAAAACGGTTATGACCGCCACCAAGAAAAAAAAGTTAATTTGAAAAGGTGGATGGAGTTTCTTAAGTGAGGTCGGGCATTCGCGATTGGCAATTCATAACCACGTACACAATTGCTACCACCGCGCCAAACGGATCCAGAGTTTTAGAGATGTTCCAAACTAACTCGTGGTTGTTGGAAATTAAACACTCCGACCATTTGAGGGGGAAAACCACAAAAAAAATCCTGAAAATAGATGATAGCACCCAGCGGTAACACCATCGACAACCAAGTACTGTGGCTGTCGCCGTGCCGCTGCACATTGTGCACGTCCACTAGTATATAATTTTTAATTTTATGCTAGCCTTATGTATGAAAAATAGCCCACATTTTTGGGCTGAAATTGAACGTCTCGGATTCATTTGATGATCATATTTCAGGACTACGAGTAACCCAAAGTTTCCTTCTTTTAAAGGGTCATTTACCGGGACCTTCCCTCTTAAGTTTGCTAAATCACAGATTGCACCGCTCTTACTTTTGAAATTACACAACCTCCCCCGTAAGTTTACATTTCATAACATCCTTGCACAAAAAGACCCCCTCCCCCCTGAAGATCTACTCCAAGGGGGTATTTTTGTGCATGGATGTTATGAAATGTAAACTAATAGGGGAAGATTTTGTAATTTCAAAAGTAAGAGAGGTGCAACATGGTATTATGCACACATTACTATAAATTTATTTTTACTGTGACAGTAATTAATCCACAAATATTGATTTTTGATTCACAGGGATTGCATGCATAGGCGTGATGTTTGTCACAACATGGATGATGGCTTTAATCATCCTGTTTGTGTGGCAAAAGAACAGCATTTTCGCCCTGCTGTTCCTCCTCTTCTTCGGGGTTATTGAAGGCACGTATCTCTCATCTTCCATCATGAAGGTCCCGCAGGGGGGATGGGCGCCTCTCGCCCTCGCCTCCGTTTTCATGGTCGTCATGTACGTGTGGCACTATGGAACCCGGCGAAAATATCTCTTTGACATGCAGAACAAGGTCTCGATGAAGTGGATCCTCGGCCTCGGCCCCAGCCTCGGGATAGTCCGCGTCCCCGGAATCGGGCTCATCTACACCGAACTCGTGACCGGAGTTCCCTCCATCTTCTCCCATTTCGTCACGAACCTGCCCGCCTTCCATCAGGTTCTCGTCTTCGTCTGCGTGAAATCCGTTCAGGTCCCGTATGTCTCGCCCGATGAGCGATATCTGATCGGGCGGATCGGCCCCCGATCCTACCGGATGTACCGGTGCATCGTCCGATATGGATACAAAGATGTGCAGAAGGACAACTACAATTTCGAGGACCAACTAATCGTGAGCATCGCGGAGTTCATTCGGATGGAGGCCGAGGAATCCAGCAGCTGTGACGGGTCGCCGGAGGGGAGAATGGCGGTCATCCCAACTTCGGAGAGGAGCTCCTGCTTAGTCGTGCGGGATGCCGACGCCGCGGGCCCGTCGATCTACGGAAGAAGCAGCAAGTCTGAGACGCTGCAGACGCTGCAGTCGCTGTACGAGCTCGAATCGCCCAATCTGAACCGGAGGCGGCGGGTTCGATTCGAGCTGCCCTCTTCGCCCAAAGTCGAGAATTCTCTGGTGTTGGAGGAGCTGGCTGTTCTGGTGGAGGCCAAAGACGCGGGTGTCGCATACGTGTTGGGGCACTCCTACATAAAAGCGAGGAAAAATTCGTCCTTTGTAAAGAAGTTCGTCATCGACGTCGCCTACTCGTTTCTTCGTAAGAACTGCAGGGGGCCTTCTGTTGCCCTAAATATCCCCCACATCAGCCTCATTGAAGTTGGGATGATCTACTACGTATAATTCTGCCTCCTTCCCGTCACTGTAATTAAGGTATGGATCTCTCTTCTTCCTTTATTTATTTTTACTTAATGATTTTTTAAGGCATTAAACATTAATTACTTTTGGTACTAATTTTTATCCGGCGCCTCGGAAGGTTCCGAGGCTTCCGGCAGAATGTCCCTGCATGTAAACAAATTTCGAGTTCTTTCCCCGATGAGCGGATAAATCGTCATCCCGTTCATCGCCATCGGATCCTCATCATCTTCTTCCTCTTCATAGTCATCTTTAGTTAATTTCGCCAAATTGCTTTTGGGGAGATAACTCACAAGGTTATGCTTAAATGATGGATTTTTTAGGTTGTTGGTATATCGTGTGGATACTGTTACAATGCTGGGACAGCAAAAGGAGAATGTTCGAAGCATGCGGAATTTTAGCGGTGTTCTGATCGAGTATCTTTCACGCATTATCGAAATCCTAGCCGTTAGAAGCTATGCGCGTTACCAGCGGTGGGATTGTAAAACTAGTAATTGTTGGAACATTAGCTTGTCGCCTTTGGAACTTCATCTTGTTGCCGTTGGAACCATGTCGCTATAAATATACCCCTTTGGGTTGAAGCTACATGAATTTCGCGGTGATGCCTCAAAATATAATATTTTGGCATCTTACTATGCTTAATTCTCGGTCTTTCATAATTCCATCGAGCTTTGTTTGACTCGCCTAAGACTTAGGGTCCGTTTGGTGGCGTGTTTTTGCTCCGGGGAGTTTGGACATATACGCCAAGACAACGGTTATGACCGGATGTAAGAAAAAGAATAATAATTTGAACATCAAAAATGGATAGAGTATCTAAGGCGAGGTCGGACGTTCATAAACGACGCGACGGTTCATAAACACCGTGTTTATGACCGCCGCCGCCGTGCCAATCGAAGCCTCATGGAACTTCTATCTGCAAAATTAGTTTTCTTTTTTGGCACCCATGTTGTATGGTACTTTGGCCTATTAATCCCCCTTTTTAATGATATTGGGCTTCAATTTTACCATTTCTTTATATATATTTTAAATTCCAGAGGGAGGGACAGAGAACCACCCATCTAAAACAATATCTAGTCAAGAATCATTTATATTTAGCAAGATAAAATCTCATTTATTTTCTCATTATTCTAATAAAAAGGCATTGATAGATAAAAGAATAATTGAAATTAAATCTAAATAATTTTTCAAAATATATTTGTAGATTATGTAAACTCTCTTATCGTCAAGGTGAACAACACGAACAGAGCAGAAAGGAATAAATGTAAACCGGTGCGTGCGGACAGGCATGAATATCAAATGGTTTGTGTTGAAATTCTCAAATATGACACCAAAATAAGCTTTCTTTTAACAAGCCATAAAATCTACATGTATTTATTTATATATACTGTGACTACAATTACATATAACATTGTGGCCGCGTCCTCATTAGTTGATGAAGTTGAGGGCCGATTTGTTCACCTAACACCATTATTTTCCATCACTGTTTTCTGCACTGCCACAGCTTAATCAAATAGGCCCTCAGTCCATGAAGATGGCAAGCCCAACACCAGAAAATAAACTAATCTGTTTCTATGAATGCTTCTTATACACAACAATAAACTGTAGTTGTTATTGGACGTGTGGGACTAAATGCGAGCCCACAGCCAGTGCACAAACTCACGCGTGAGGCTAAAAGCTAGCCACTATCATGTTCTGGTTAGCCAGAATGACTGTGGTTAGCCCATCAGCTATTTATATTAATTTTCAAACCATGTTGCCCTATTCTAATATTTAAACCCGAGAAAATAAGTGTGTGGAATTAAAAAAATAGACTCAATTAAGAAACTCCAGTAAAATCCACGGGTTTAGGAATTTGGAAAAAATAATAAAACAATTAAAATACACGCGTTTACGGATTAGAGCCAATTTTAAATAGATGGTGTTGTTGGCAAACATATTTATGTTAATGATAGTCCATTGTTAATGACAGATCGTAGAAATTTAATCACAGATCATTATGTTAATGACAGATCAAGAAAAAAATTTAAAATAAAATCAAAAATATCTATGTTATACAATATTCACAACAATTTGAACCTTTTAAATTATCCAAAACTTGATAAAGCGCCATATATTTCTTATTACATGAAGAGTAATTAGTCAAAAATAATACTAACTAAAACTTCAAAACTCTGCTTCATACTATTGCCCTTTTGGATTTCCTCTCAGAGCCTTTACACCGCTGCAGACAATAAATGAGTTAAAAGGGCGGGCAGACGTTAAGTACTTCAACGCAAAAGTTCGGTTTAAATCCCGCGAGAAATTCAATGGCTTCGAAGGCAACGCCGACCTCTATTACCACACAAAATCATGTATGAGGAATCACACACAAGAGAGTAGAGGAAATCGTTACCCAAGCTCACAAATGAGTTTTCGGTGGAAAGTCTCTCTACCATGGATCACCGGAGTCACACCGAGCGGATGAGTTTCCTTGCCAACACTTTCTCAAAGGCACAATGTGGAGTTCTCGGCAGTGAAACAGTGCTCTGACACCCGACGGTGGGCAAAGCTAGCTGTGAATGGAGCTGGGTCGGGTAGCTGGGAGATGAGGAGTGGTGGTTGGATTTTTGTTGTAGAAGAGAGTTGGTCGGAACTAGGAAGGGAGGTCGGCCAACGCTTGGAGGAGTCGGGTGGCAGCAACTCAAGTTGGGGTGGGCGACAGTTCGGGTAAGGAGCAGTCCTATGCTTCGCACGAGGGGAAGGTGGAGTCGCACCACCAGGAAGGGGTCGCCGGAGTCGCACCGACGGGCGACGATGAACTGGAATGGGAAGACGGCGTGCGATCAGCACCGGTAGGGACGATCCCGGTATCGCGTTCAGGAGATAGGGCCATGATCGGGAAATTAGGTTGGGCTGCCTTTAGGTGTTAAAACCGAGGAAATAAAAAGGTGGGTTTTGAAACAAACTTGGTTTGTCAATATCCGTTTGCGGTTTGCTAATAAAATTATCCTTTTAAAATCCATGCGTGCAGCGGGGTCACCGTTTTTTACATATTTTTTTTTATTTTTTATTAATTTTAAAAATAAAGTACATATCGGGAAAAAATTACTAATTAAATAAATAAATATATATATAATATTAAAAAATTAACATGACAAATATATTGTTGGCCATCGGGGCGGGCGAAGGCCGCAACCACATCTCGAGTACTGTCGCGAAGGCACGAGAGTCGTTATCGAGCGCTTGCTGGCGTGTGCACAGGGTGCACGTGGAAGTTGGGTGCGAGAAGGCGCGTAAGTAGGCGGCGCTCGCGGGCGCACGCAAGAGTGCATAAGGAAGAGAAGCACGCGGGAGTGTGCAAGGAAGAGACACCCAAGTGTGCACAAGGAAGAGATGCGCGCGGAAGCGTGTAAGGAAGAGACGTGCGCGGGAACGTGCAAGGAGGCGGAGCGCATCAGGGCGCGCAAGGAAGAGGTGTGCGCAGGAGCGCACTAGGAAGAGGCCCGCGCGGGAGCACACAAGAAAGAGGCATGCGGGGGCGCACAAGGAGGCGGAATGTAATGTCCCATTCCACCTTTCGTGTACTCTAATTTCCACTAGGCCTTACACAGACCGTTACCGGGCTGCATCCCAAGCACCTCAACCCCTCTCCATCCACTGGTGAGTTGTTGGTGTCCACAACCTCTATTTGATAGGAGAATTCGATAGTCAAGTTGGGTCGTATGGAGACTTCTCAGGAGGTCACCCATCCCAATACTACTCCAGCCTGAGTACGCTTAACTATAAAGTTCTTTCACTTCTCATCATCAGTTGAGCTTTATTGTAATAACCCTAGTTGATCCAAGGAGGCAACACTACGACTCTGCTCTAAGATCGTTACCCAGAGCGCGTGATGGCGCGCAAGGAAGAGGTGTGCGCGGGAGCGCACACAAGAACACACTAGGAAGAGGCGCGCGGGGGAGCACACAAGGTGGCGGAGCGCGCACGAGTGCACAAGGTGGTCCTCCTCTTTCCCTACCTTTCAGGTTCTCCCCTTCCAGTCTTGCCAAGAAGTCGGGGTTCTTCTCCTCCCCCTGCACGAACTTGTTCGCCATTTCGATCATCTCCTCAAAGGATCTCAGGGGCTTAGAGCCGATTGCCAGACTGAAGAGATCATACTTTAGGCAAAACTTCAGGGCCAATTGCATGGTGAAGCCATCCACTTTCTTGATTTGAAGAACCTCCTCTTTGAAACGGTCGATGTAGTGGTCAAGACTCTGTAGGATCCAGCGCATACCCAACTGTTCTAAAAGCCCGCGCTGTTGGAAAGGGTGCTACTTAATTTCTTAAATAAGTAGCAGAGTGCCACGGGTCAAGTGAAGGAACGCCGGACCCAACAATCCCCCCCGACGTTCATCACAACCCATCGGCTCAGAGGTGGGGTTACCACATGGCTCAGAGGTGGGGTTACTACATGTCCACAGTTGTCTGACCCGCCGTACCCACACATGTAGAAGGGAAAAATTTAATAGCGCCCCCCGGTCTTTAACCCGTGACCTTTTCTGATACCAAACGTAGGATCAAGCGCATACCCAACTGTTCCAAAAGCCCGGACTGTTGGAAAGTGTGCTACTTAATTTCTTAAATAAGTAGCAGAGCGTCACGGGTCAAGTGAAGGAACGCCAGACCCAACAGACTCTCGTACTGCCCTTGCTTGATATTGAAGAGAACGGTTACCTCTTTCTTCATCTTCTTCGACGTCGTGAAACTCGCAAATCGGCCCCGACGCAGGTCTCCGAAGTGGTAGATGGAACCTCCGGGAAGCTGGTGGAACCAGTCCCTAGCCTCCCCCTCGTAGGTGATGAAGAAGAACCTGCATTTGAATGCATCAATCATGTTGCGGATAGACACCATGTCCTCTAACCATTAGAGATACATGGCCGAGTTATCTCTGCCGGAGTAGTAGCTCGAGATTGACTCTCTGAAGCCTTCGAGAACTGGGGCTGCTAGTACTTTGTCACAGAAGGGGACCCTCCATCCTTTGCGATGATAGGATTCATACTCGTGAGTATCCTCCTCATACTCGCCACCCGACTGAGTATCGTTGCTGCTCCGTATCTCTGAACTTGATCCCATGGCAGCTCACTGGACAGTACCGCTCATCTCTTGCTCGTTCCTTAGTCGCCTAGGCGGCTCCTCTTCCTCCTACGGTGTCACGCGACGAGGCGAGGTCGCCGTGACATTGGGGCGAGGAAGGAACCCTGCTTGGACAAACCTCTCGATCCTCCTCGCGAACTTTTCAAACACTGTCACTGTTACAAAGTCGCCTCCTCTTGCCCAGTTGGAGACTCCTGCTAAGTTGTTGGCTCCTGCCAAGTTGTCAGCTATCTCCTCATTCTCACCTCCATCCACCATCTCGCCTACTCGCGAAATTTTCTTCATCAGCTATGATCCATGCTCATTGCACCAAAGTGTTAAAGTTGGGAAAATCCTTACTCCAAAATTCGGATCAAGTCAGCCTAATGTTATTGGTCCAGTGGTCGGGCTCGACGGCTTTGTTAGAACCAAAATTTGGCATCAACGAAAGTTCTGACCCAAGGGTGTAGCTAACACCTACTTCTCTCGAACTTGAGCTCCTGACCAGTCACTTGGAACCAAAAAACTGGCCCTGGGCTGCAGTGTGGAGGTCTCACCATACACTCGGAAGATCTCTTAAGCGCTTTGAAAGGAGGGAGTTATTTAGATCTACTCTAGAGGGGGGGGGGGTGAATAGAGTGTTTAAAAACTTTGGGCTATTTTGATCTATTATATCAGAGTACAAAAAAAGGTGATACAAATAAATATATAAGCAGAAGGAAAGCTAGAGAACTATTCTAAATATCATAGAAAATAGCAAGAGCAAAAGAAAAGGGTGCAACCAGACGACACAAGAAATTATAATGGTTCCCCAAATCTGGGTACATCCACTCTTCTACCACCCTGGTAGGAATCACTCTCAGGTTTTTGATCAGGTGACTGCCACCAAAATAATATCTATTTCAAGGGAGATATTGCAACCCTTCTGACTTTTGATCAGGTGTCGGAAAACAATCTTGAAGTCTTTTGACCAGGAGACCTCATAACCAGGAATTACTTTTGAAGGGAGTAAGAACCCTTTACACAGAGGGGGAAAAAAAGTTGAGTTGTCTTCTCTTTTCTCAATCAAATGAGAGAAGACTTGAGAGTGATCCTGATGATGTCAAGGCTTGTCCTGTGATCTTGAATGGTTCAGGAAATCAGAGCCTTATACAGGGTGTAGGACTTGAATTCCAGAAAGCGGAGACTGAATGAAGATGATTGTCTCCACAAGCTTCCTAAAAGAACTCTTGTTTTAGGAACTGAGAGCTGTTCTTGTTCTTTTTCTTGCAGGCTTGTGATTTCTTTCAAAAGTCTGTAGACTGCGTCAAGTAGTTCTGAAAAAAAATCTGACCCTTTTTATTCTCTGAGTCCTTTTGCTTTGAATAATTCCAAACAGAATTTAAAATCGTCCACGTTGATTGACTGTCGGAATCACGGGAACTTGTGCAACGGCTATAAGAGAATTATCTCCTTTCCTTAACTGTCCCGAGAAAAGCTATATAATAACTCTGTGAAAATCATCAATTAATGCTTGTCAAGGAACGACTATATTCAGAAAATATATGCATTAATCACTCAGAGTCATATAAGCAATAGAATAAACAGTCAATAAGGAAAACAATAACTACAGAGAATAAAAAGTTGATCTGGCAGAAATCGTCGATCTGGTCCTCAGATCGTCGAACTAAAACATCATCTATCGTCGAGCTGAACCCTGTGATCGTTGACCTGAAAATCTGATTTCCAAACTGGGCTTCAAGATCGTTGAGCTGAGATGGTTGATCGTCGATCTCAATCCTGAATGTAGATCAGAGATCGTCGAGCTAAGTTCATCAATCGTCGATCTTAGCATGTAGAGATAAACCTCTGAGATCGTCGAACACAGAACGAAGATCGTCGAACTCACTTCAGAGATCGTCGAACGAATATTTTACTTAGGAAAATTTTTGCCTTGAACAGTCTCTGCTGTCTTCCAAGTCTCTGATGTCTTGGTCCTGTCTCACTGAGTTGTTGACCTAAAAGACACCTAAGACATTAGACTAGACCCTGGCTATACAATGCAGGTCTAACTTAGCCTAGATTAGTGAACCTAGCCCAAATCCAAACTAGAGATCCAACACGCTTCCCCTCCCTAGCCAAAAGCTAAGTTGGGCACCTTGGAGGGCTTATGCAGCCAGACCAAAATAACCCAAGGAGGAAGAAGCCAAAAATGAACCGGATCCCCTCCATAGGTGCTCTCAGGGTCTATTTATAGAATTCCAAACCTGGTCTGCAAACAGCGTAACTCCTCTGTTCTGGAAATGTTATACGCAACCCAAATTGATTTGTCAAGAGCGTGACTCCACTGTTCTGAAGGGCTATTTGCAGATCCCCAAGGGCATCCAGGTAATGTACGAGTGGCCCATGAAGGCACTTCTCATTTGAGGAAACTAGTGTCGGGGTGAGCCGGGCATCCCCTCCGCAACTCCTCAAAGGACGAGTGCAGGATCCTCATGCCATCTGCCTGATTTGGCAGGAGCCTTTCCGCCTAACCCAATAATCCTTCCACTTCCCTGGGTGAAAGGCCTTCACCCTCTCTGGGCGAGTGTGGGTCTGCTTACCCCACTCGCCTACTTTGACCCGTTTGAACCTGAGGGTCTTTGACTTATGTCAGGGGGGCCCACTCAATGAATATGGGGTTGTACACAATCCCCACTCCTTTTGAGCTACCTCTTTGCTTGGAAAGAAGAGTTTAACCCCTGGTATTTAGTGAGTGCTTGCTGACCTGGAAGGAAATATTATGTGGGTCCCTCCATGACTTTATATATATTCCAGGGCCTAACCTTAACTTCATACCCTCTGCTCATCCACTGTCCATCCCTCAAGCTTTCGCCACTCTAACGATGTATGCCAAAATGGCCTCAAAGCCGCTCTCGCAAGAGCTGTTGGACCGTCTCGCCGCTGCGCAAGCGAAGACCACTTCCAAAACTTCCAAATATTCCCCGTGGCTCTCATCCAAGAGACCCGCAGACTCGCCCTACTAGCCGAGAAAGGCCAAGACGATTCACCAAAACCTTATGATGGACGAGTCCGCATCTCCGACTCCAACCCCTCTCCGCGAGAACCTTGCCATCCAAACGAAGGTATGTTACTTTCACCCGGTCGCCAATCTCGAAGAGCCTGTTATGCTGAGTCATCGGTCCATTCACAGGAACCTCTGATCGAAAGCAACGCTGGGGCCCCTCCGGCGAATGCTGTGGCGTCCAGACTCACCGAAGGGAACGAACAGCCGGTCCGAGAGGCCACCCCCACTCACTTCTGGTAATGCTGACTTATTATCCTTTCATATTTCCCAGCTTACATTCTTCTGCTCATAATGTCTTGCACAGATCTTCCCTTCGGGACCACCGATCTGGTCAGTCCAGTGCCCCAAGTTTTGGCCGCCGAGAACCCTCAGGATCTCGCATTGGGTTCTCAGCCTTCGACTGGGAAGGCATCAGATAACTCCCAACCGGCCGAGGTCCATCATTCGGGACAAATGCCAATCTGCCCAGGACGAGGAAATTCACGCCAATCCTTCCCCGAGAGGCTCTTCGAGGAGAGACCTGGTCCTTCCCGCCGACTACCGGGTGAAGGCACCGTCCCTGCGCCAGGTAGATAAGAACGCACTTTCTCCCTTTTCGCCCAAAACTGCTTCCATTAAAGACTTCCTCCTCGCTAGGTTACCGGAGGGTCCCGGCGACCGACCCTGATGTTGATGAAGAGGTATCGCCCCCTCCCCCAGTGATCTCACGGACTTTCTCAGTGATCCTCATGACGTCGAGTTAATGAAGGAGAAAATGGTGGAGGTCCTGGGGAAGGTCATCTGGGCACAGCGAGATGCCTCTGATCGCGCGGATGCACATCAAGCAGCCACTGAGCGCTCTCGAGAGGGATTACTCGCACCTTATTGGGGAGATGGAGTGCCCAGGAGGCTGGTGTGAAGAAACCTCTCTTGGAAGGCACATCACGAGAGCGAGGGACCAGATGCGCTTGGTCCACCAGGAGCTGACCGCCTTGAATGCATACAACTATCCGCGAGTGCCCCGAGGTCAGGGAGACAAGGTCGAGGCCGCTGGCAATGGATCCAGTACTAAGTCTGTCGACTCTCGCCACCTCTACCCTAGCCTTTCGCCTGTATTTATTTTAACTGTACCCCTTCTGGTGCATTGTAATAAACATTATAAGTTTGCTCTTGCCTGATGAGTGGACTTTTGTGTACAACCCCATGTTTGCCGAGTGGACCCAACATGCCAGAGCGAAACAGGTGGGTAAGCCAAGAGAGCCGACCCTCTTCATTCAAGCAGGCGGGCGAGCCGAGGGATCCGATCCACTTCAACTCGGCAGGCGGGCGAGCCGAGAGGTGTCGGACCGCATTCGCTAGGCATATGAGAGATCTTGCAGGAACCTGACTCGCACTCGCTTGAGAGGCAAGCGAACCGCGGGGGCATGGCCACACCCGTCAAGGAGATTAGCAAGCTGGTACACGCTCTCCCCCGTATATGAGGTGTTAATAGCATGTGTTTAATGTGATTTGGTCTGCCAGTAACCTCTCCAAACAACGGAGTTTCGCTATTAGCAGACCCACCTTTGGCTGCGTATAGTAAAAATGAAAGGAGGAGTTACTCTATTTGCCGGCCAGACCCAGAAATCTATAAATAGACCCACAGGGGTACCTCAGAAGGGAAGCTTTCTCATTTTTTGGTCTTGTAGCGCTTTCTGAGGTGCCCTTAGCTCAACACTGGCTAAGGAGGGGAAGCGCTCTAAGATTTTCCGGGTATGCGGTGGGACCTCCGTGCTGTAGTCGTGGGTCATTCTCTAATCCTAAGTCTCTGGTTGAGTGTGCTCACTTGGAGAAGTAGGTGTGTGGTCACCCCTTCTTAGGGTCTGAACTCCACAGAAGCCGGTTTCCGGTTTCAATATTTTGGTGCGGTGAGCGTGGAGCGTGACCAGCACATAAAATCCTTAGTGAGTTCAATGACTGGAGGCCAAGGACAAGGAGCTGATCCTGCTGACTCGCTGCCTCCCACTCCCCTGGCCACCCTCGGGATGTTCGAGGACTTCAAGAAGGAAGTCAGATACCTAGTGCTCTTCACACTTGTGTCTCGCGGCGAGTGCTCAACGCCCTCTATCCCAATAGTCATTGTCCTGCCCCTAGACGAGAACGCCCCCATCAGGCGACTTGGGAAGGAGGTCGAAGGGGAGGACATCAAGCGAGACCTCTCAGGGTGAACGTTGTTCCCCGGTTCGGCGAGTGCTGGCAGGGTCTGCGAGGTGGAGGCGCGAGACCGTCCAACTCGCCCTGTAGGGTAGGGGAGTCCTTTTAGCGAGCTGGTCGCATCCGCCCCAGTCCCGGAGGGGTTCCGCAAGCCGGATATGTCCTACTACACCGGTAGAGATGATCCGATCCAGCACGTCCAGTGGTTCGAGGATGTGGTCTCAATCCGGCAAATGTCGGATGCTTTCAAGTATCGGCTCTTAGCCATAACCTTTAAGGAGACGACAAGGGATTGGTTCCATCAGCTTCCCTCCAGCTCTATATATTGCATTGATGCCTTGAAGTCCGGGGGATACCACCTCCAGAATGTGGAGGGGGAACCCATCAGTCATGCCTGGAGCGGCGACGACTTAAAGCGCTTCTATCTGTGAAATTGAACAATGAACAATAACTTTTTGCACTCGTCTTTCTTTGGTGATTCACTTGCTCGTTATAAGGAATGTGGAGAATGGCTGGCCAAGAGATAAGTTCGGTTGATGCTCAACACCCGTCGTTAGGCTCCTACTAGCTGATTGGGCTGATGGAATTGCCCGGTGGCTGGACAATAGATAAGACCAGTTGATGCTCAACACCCGTCGTCAGGCTCCTACTAGCTAATTAGGTCGGTGGAAGCGCCCAGTGGCTGGCCAAGATATAAGTTCGGTTGATACTCAACACCCACCGTCAGACTCCTACTACCTGATTGGGCCGGTGGAAGCGCCCGGTGGCTGGCCAAAAGATAAGTCTGGTTGATGCTTAACACTTGCCTTCAGTCTCCTACTAGCTGATTGGGCTGGTGGAAGCGCCTGGTGGATGGCCAAGAGATAAATCTGGTTGATGCTCAACACCCGCCGTCAGGCTCCTACTAGCTGATTGGGCTGATGGAAGTGCCCGATGGCTAGCCAAGACTTAAGTCCAGTTGATGCTCAACACCCGCCGTCAGGCTCCTATTAACTGATTGGGCTGATGGAAGCGCACGATGGCTGGCCAAGAGATAAGTCCGGTTCATGCTCAAAACCCGTCGTCATGCTCCTACTAGCTAATTGGGTTAGTGGAAGTGCCCGGTGGTTGTCCATGAGATAAGTCTGGTTGATGCTCAACACCCGCCGTCAGGATCCTACTAGTTGATTGGGCCGGTGGAAACACCCGGTGGCTTGCCAAGAGATAAGTCTGGTTGATGCTCAACACCCGCCGTCAGGCTCATACTAGCTGATTGAGTCGATGGAAGCGCCCGGTGGCTGGCCAAAAGATAATTCTGGTTTATTCTCAACACCCGCCGCCAGGCTCTTACTAGTTGATTGGGCCGGTGGAAGCGCCCGGTGGCTGGCTAAGAGATAAGTCTGGTTGATGCTCAACACCCGCCGTCAGGCTCCTACTAGCTGATTGGGCCGGTGGAAGCTCCCGGTGGCTGGCCAAGAGATAAGTCTAGTTGATGCTCAACACTCGCCGTCAGGCTCCTACTAGCTGATTGGGACGGTTGAAGCGTCCGGTGGATGTCCATGAGATAAGTCTGGTTGATGCTCAACACCCGCCGTCAGGCTCCTACTAGCTAATTGGGCCGGTGGAAGCGTCAGGTGGCTGGTCAAGAGATAAGTCCGGTTGATGCTCAACACCCGCCGTCAGGCTCCTACTAGCTGATTGAGCCGGTGGAAGCGCCTGGTAGCTGACCAAGAGATAAGTCTAGTTGATGTTCAACACCCGCTGTCAGGCTCCTACTAGCTGATTGGGCCGGTGGAAGCGCCTAGTTGCTGACCAAGAGATAAGTCTGGTTGATGATCAACACCCGTCGTCAGGCTCCTACTAGTTTATTGAGCTGGTGGTAGCGCCAGGTGGTTGGCCAAGAGAAAAGTCTGGTTGATGCTCAACACCCGTCGTCAGGCTCCTACTAACTGATTGGGTCGGTGGTAGCGCTCAGTGGCTGGCCAAGTGAAGTCTTGTTGATGCTCAAACGCCCGCCCTCAGGATCCTGCTAGCTGACGGGGGAAGGGGGGTGGAAACTCCTAGTGGCCCTCCAAAAGGGAGAATCAGAGAAACGAGCATCACCGAGGGTGAGTACTCAAGGCGAGCACTCCAGGCGAGCTAGGCCTCGCCCCTCGGGTGCCCGTTTGGCGAGTCTCCCCTGGCATCCACGTCGCGACCCAAGTCTCAAGCTCTCACAAGAGGAGAAACCGCAGAAAGTGCATGGACCTTAGGCCTCCATGCGGGTCAACCAGAACGTCCAAGGAGAATGACAGACGAGACCTCAGTCGTGCGGGGTGCTCGCGAGTTCTGCATCCAACATCTCAACCGAGTGAGGCATGGCTTGTGCAAGCTGAGAACCCCTGGAGCGTGACAGAAGGTTCCTTAACCTAGATCTCGCGGGCACCGCGGTAGAAGCTCTCTGAATGAAGGGGGCGGATCGCCACTCGTGGGCTGATTGCCGAAGGTCTCGTCACTCTTTACGCTAAGTCCTTAAGAATGGCACAAGCCGCACAAGTTAAGCACTCGAGAACGAATAGAGCACAGAGGGGAGAGTTAATTTGGTAGGTAGAGAAGGGGGCTATTTATAAAGGTAAAAAGGCGGGAAAACTCCTTTTTGACGGGAGGTGTGCGGATAGCAAAAATGTGGTTTGATGCTTCGATACCCGATCCCGCCCCCCTAATTCCTTCTACCTACTCACTACGGTCCTAACACAATAAAATCTAAGCAGCAACGAGCTAAGAGGCGAGTGAGGGAAACTCTTATATATATATATATATATATATATATATATATATATATATATATATATATATATATATATATATATATATATATGGGGTTAATGTAAATACGCGGCTTGTGCACATAGACTATATACGTAGGGATGCGTAATACGGAAAATACACCTAGTAAAATCAATTTTTAGGAAAAGTGATCAACATGAAAGTTGTAGATCTCGACGATATCTACAACTTTCATGTTGATCACTTTTCCTAAAAATGCATTTTACTAGGTGTATTTCCAAATGGCGCGGAACCAGGCGGAACTATTGCGATTCGCAATAGTTCCGCCCGGTTCCGCGCTATTTGGAAATACACCTAGTAAATGCATTTTTAGGAAAAGTGGTCAACATAAAAGTTGTAGATATCGTCGAGATCTACAACTTTCATGCTGACCACTTTTTCTAAAAATGAAGTCTCGCACCTAAGAAATGTACACAGGCTGCGTTTTTACATTAAATCCTATATATATATATATATCTACTAATATACGAAAACTACTCTTTGGTGAAACATTGCTTGATGTTCCTATATTGCCCTTATAGTTGTATTCATAATTACACAATTATACCAAACTTTATATTAGTATATTATTGTTGAAACCGAAAGATCGGTCTCTGTGGAGTTCACCCTTGGGGAAGGGGTGGTCGCACTCCTACTTCGTTCCTGCAAGAAAAGCAACCGGAGAGAAGGAAAGAACAGAGGACTAGACCAAGGGCCCTGCGCGGAGGTCCCACCACAAACCCGGAAGATCTCAGAGCGCTTCCCCTCCTTAGCCAAAAAGGCCGGGCTAAGGTATCTCAGAGAACACAAAAAGATTGGGAGACAAGTCCGCGTGTCCTCTGAGATACCCCTTGGGTCCTATTTATAGTTTTTAGAAGATGGTCTGCCAATAACTGACCTCTGATAGCTTGAAATTACTGAAAGACCCCTAGGGATGGTCTGCCAACAGCCCAATCCCTCTGTCCTGACCAGCTATGCGCAGCCCGTCCCGACCTGATAACCGGGAAACGCGGGTCGGGGCTGGCCCGCCTAAAGGAGCGGGTCGAGGCTGGCCCGCCTAAAGGAGCGGGTCGAGGCTGGCCCGCCTAAAGGAGCGGGTCGAGGCTGGCCCGCCTAAAGGAGCGGGTCGAGGCTGGCCCGCCTAAAGGAGCGGGTCGAGGGGTCTAAGAAGCCGCCCCGTGGCTAGCGCGGGGAGCGTCCGGTCCTCTTTTCAAGCCGATAAAAGGAAAGATCGTTCGGCGCCCCCGACTGGATGATGATCCTGCCTCTGGCTCGGCCGGCGACGCCGAGGTTGTTCCTTCGATAGGAGATCACTTTGTCCGATCCGCCGTTCCTCCTGACTTTTCTCTTTTTGGCAGGAGACGCTTCAAGACGTCGGGGTGGGTGAAGAGGGGTCGGGGAAATCTCCCCTGAAGGCGACGAGTAGGGCCGCCAGTCCTTCCCTTCCGGCGCATCTTCCTCCTGCATCTTCCTCGTCGCCAAGGCCCCCGGGTCTGGGGAAACCGTTCGTCGCCCTGGGAGGACCTGTATTCCAGGGTCGGCCGGGCTCTTCTCGACCCGCTAATAATGCGGGTGTCGTGCTGACGCCTGGTAACTCTTTTGCTTCTAGGCCATTTATCGATCGCCGGCTCCCTCTAATTTTAACCTTGTAGGTTATAACACGGTCTCTTCTGATGTGGAGATGAGTGAGGGGTATTCGCCTCCCCCCGAGCTGGACGACATCGCAGGCTACCTGGGCGACCCGCTCGATGCCGCGAAGATGAAGACGCAAGTGACGCGATTATTTCAGAAACACACGCTGCTGCTGAATGAAATCTTCGACAGAGTAGAGAAGGATAAGGCTGAGATGGAGGAGCGGCTCGCGGCTCTAGGGGAAGCTGGGCAAACTGCTGGCGAGGATGGGGCAACATCGCCGGACGCGCATATTACGCGAGCCGAGGAGCGACTTAAGCAGATTTCAGAGCAGGTCGACCTGACCCAGCGAGAGCTGACGGCGGTTCGCGAGTATCACCATCCTCGCGTTCCGCCCCAATCCGGCAGGCGAGGGCGGGGTAGGTGGAAATGGATTCAATATTGAGCCGCCTGCCTCGCTCTCGTCGGTGCTTGCCACCGCTTGCTGGGTCCGGGTCGCCTCGGGTGCCGGTCGAGGCTATTAGGTCTGCAAGACATTTGTTTTGAGAACGATGGTTTCTGTAATAATTCAGGATCTGCCCTGCCCGATCATGGGCATGTGCTTGCTGTGTTCTTCTGTTTTATATTCTGGCTCTCCTCGCGGTCGTCAGTAGTCGATTCGCGCCGATCTGCGATCGACGATAGTCGATCCATGGTCAACGATATTCGTCGACCCGCGGCTGACTGTTCTGGCCAACCCTTTCAAGGTAACAATAGTCCATGACCCTATTCGGGAGATATAGGCGAAGTGAGCTGCCCCCCGCCAGCTCGTCTTCCTACTCGCGTGATGCCGAGGAGCAGACCTGCCTAGACCTTAGCCGCATTTATGCTGCCGAAGGCGGGCCAATTTCCCGCGGGCCCCCTTCTTATGGACTCGCGCTTCGTTCTTGGAGGGGCCCGCGTCGCCATTCATTCTCCCACGCGAGAGCGGGCGAGGAAGGTTTGCGGTCGAGAACCTCTCGTGGGCGTCCTGTGAGCCGACGAGGATCCCGATCGGGTTCAGAAGTCGAAGCGTCGGGGTTAATCTTGCTATCCGCACTTTTCCCGCGACCAAGGTTTTTCCCGGCTTTCCCAACTCTATAAATAGACTCAGCCGATCCACTTTTCACCTACCGCATTAAAAGCTGATTCTTCCTTCTTCCCGCGAGAACCCTTCCTTGTTTCACCCGGTGAATCTTTTCGCAAGATGGTTGGCGACGGCGGCAGCGGCGATGCGGACGGGAGGGGGAAGTGTGCTTGGGCCTTTTCTGAGCACGATTTCCCTTCCGCCGTCATTACCTCGGCGGAATTCCTTGAAGCCCTCGGCCGATTCGTCCCGCCGGGCTTTGAGGCGAGGCGGCCTGAGGCGGGCGAGCGCATAAATGACCTGTCCGGGGACGAGCTCGCGCTTCCTACTGCCCACTTCGAGGCGGGTCTCCGGCTCCCCCTATGGCCGGAAATCCGTCAAATCTTCAAGTACTTCGGGGTTGTCCCCGGGCAGATGACCCCTAACTCCGTCGCGGTGGCGGTTGGGTTTGCTTGCTACCTTAGGGAGGAGAGGATCGAGTTCAGCCTCGCGGTCTTCCGCAAGCTGTTTTCCTTCCGCACGAATAAGGACGGGACCGCCTGCTTCGCCAGCAGCCAGGCGAAGGTGCGAGAGACGGTAAACAAGAGCCACAATTGGCTAAAGAAATTTATCTTCGTCAAGGGGGACTTTGGAAACGTCCCCTTCTCGCCGGTTCAGCTCAGCGAGGCGAGCTATCGCCCCCGTCCTTGGGGGGTCACGAGGCGGCACTGTACGGGTTCTTCGCCGGGAAGAACTTTGAGGTGTCATACCTCCGCAGGAACCTGGACGATCTCGCCCCCGTCCCGCCTGGTGAAGGTAAGCGACTCGACTACTTCCGTTTTCCAAGGCCATCCTTCGAGTAACCTTAAGTTCCTCACTTTTACAGGCGAGCGCGATATTCCCCGCCGTCCTCCCTACGAGAGTGCGCGACTCGCATCCGGCGAGCTCGCCCGGGCTGAGGCGGCGGCCGCTGCACACCGCGAGTTATCAACCCCCGCCACCTCAAAGAGACCCAGTCATGAGCGGACCCAGGATCTGCCGCCGCCCAAGAAGTCCAAAAAGGCGAGTGGCGCACCTCTCCCGACTCTCGACAAGGGCAAGGCTCCTGTCGGTCAACAGTCTGTTGATCCTCCTCCGCCTTGTCCCTCGGCCGCGCCGACCACCAGCTCAGCCGGTGCGGGGGCGGGAACATCGCAATCACTAGAAGGGGGTCAGCCCGCGAAGACGTTGGTTCCCCGGGGACACTGCAACTTCGGATTCGGGGAGGGGCCCTTGGACGAGCTCGGGGTCCCGCTACTCCAGTGGGACAAGGAGATCAACCGAGTCTCCATATCCTCGGCGCTGCCAAGTTGGGTGGAGCAGGAAACCAGCCGCGGAGATGCGTATAACCTCTCCTTCAGCGTCTACGGGCGGGAGGACGCCGCCATCTATGGCGAGGAGGGGACGTGGGTGCTGGTCTACGAAAGCGCGCGGGCCCAGCTTCGCAGCCTTGAGCTGGCCCATATGGTCAGCCGGCGATGCCTTCGGGTGGAGAAGAACATCCCGTCCCTCGAAAAAACTATTGACGAGAAGGAGGCGGCTCGCAAGCTTGCTCAAGAGGAGGTGGACGGGCTACGGAAGCGGGCCGAGGCATCTGATGCCGCCCTCGCGCAATACTTCGGGGGAGCGGTAAGCGAGCTAACTCGCGTCGGCCTTTCCTCGCCCAGAGCGATCTGACTCAGTAATCTTCCCTCTCGCAGGACGCGGCGACGGCTAGCCGGATGGGCACTGAAATCGTCACCCTTCAGCAGGAGAAGCAGGCATTACGGGCGCGAGTGGATGCACTGGAGGCTGCTGCGGCTGCGCCACCGTCATCCACAAGCGGCTGTCAACTTACTCATTACAGCGACTACGACATAGAAGTGATGATGCAGAAGAACGCGGCCAGCGCGGCGAAATACACCTTCCAGACGTTGCAGCGGGCCAATCTCCTTAGGAGTAGTTGTGCCAAGCTTTCGGCTGACGAGGTGGTACCGGAGCTGTTCCTCCCGGTGCCGAAGACGGATGGGCCTCCCTTCCACCCCATATGAGGGGGCTCGCAGCTTAGGGCTCGTCTCGCCGGGGGCTTGCACCCTTGATTTTCCTTTTCTCTTTGCCGCAGCGTCGAGGGCCCATGTCTGGGGTTTTTGTAGTATTTTCTTTTTGACAAACCTAAGTGTAATGATAAATCTTTCATTCTTCCTCTTTAATGTGAATGCTTTCTTTGCTCATTCTTCGTTATTCGCTTCTCGCATTCGTCTCTTGTATTTTGCCTTGAGTCGCTCACTTTGCGTCGTTGCCGTCGCGCGCGAGCGAAGTTGTAGAGTCGCTCTTGAATGAGACTTTTGACTCGGGAGTGCGAGGAGCGCCGGGCAGTCGCGACGCGGATGGGCGACTCGCATCGCCTGTCCGGGTTCGCTGTCATACTCTTTGCCGCGAAGCGGGCGAGTAGGCCGGGCTATTGCGCTAGAGCTCGCGCGAGTCGGCCAATGATCTCCTCCCGGAAAGGCGCCAGAGCGCCGAACGACTTCAAACAAATCCGAGCTCGACGTTCTTTCCCCGAAAAAGCGTCGAGCGGACAGCGGAATTAAGGCAAACTGAAGCTCGACTATCTCTATCTGGAGCTCCACGATAGTTGAACGGCGCTTCGGTCGAGATAGAGATCGACGATAGTCGAACACCGCCCGCGGGCTCGTACTGGCTGGGGCCTACACTGGCTTCCCCGAGTGACATTCGGCTCCGTCAGCCTGATGGGGGCCTATCAGCGGGATCCGCTCGGGGTCCGGGGTAAACTCCTCCGAGTGACATCCAGCCCTGCCAGCTTGATGGGAGCCTGACAGCGGGATCTGCTCGGGGCCCGGGATAAATTCCTCAGAGTGACATCCAGCCCTGCCAGCTTGATGGGATCCTGACAGCGGGATCTGCTCGGGGCCCGGGATAAATTCCTCCGAGTGACATCCAGCCCTGCCAGCTTGATGGGAGCCTGACAGCGGGATCTGCTCGGGGCCCGGGATAAATTCCTCCGAGTGACATCCAGCCCTGCCAGCTTGATGGGAGCCTGACAGCAGGATCTGCTCGGGGCCCGGGATAAATTCCTCCGAGTGACATCCAGCCCTGCCAGCTTGATGGGATCCTGACAGCGGGATCTGCTCGGGGCCCGGGATAAATTCCTCCGAGTGACATCCAGCCCTGCCAGCTTGATGGGAGCCTGACAGCGGGATCTGCTCGGGGCCCGGGATAAATTCCTCCGAGTGATATCCAGCCCTGCCAGCTTGATGGGAGCCTGACAGCGGGATCTGCTCGGGGCCCGGGGCAAACTCCTCCGAGTGACATCCAGCCCTGCCAGCTTGATGGGAGCCTGACAGCGGGATCTGCTCGGGGCCTGGGGCAAACTCCTCCGAGTGACATCCAGCCCTGCCAGCTTGATGGTAGCCTGACAGCGGGATCTGCTCGGGGCCCGGGATAAATTCCTCCGAGTGACATCCAGCCCTGCCAGCTTGATGGGAGCCTGACAGCGGGATCTGCTCGGGGCCCGGGATAAATTCCTCCGAGTGACATCCAGCCCTGCCAGCTTGATGGGAGCCTGACAGCGGGATCTGCTCGGGGCCCGGGATAAATTCCTTCGAGTGACATCTAGCCCTGCCAGCTTGATGGGAGCCTGACAGCGGGATCTGCTCGGGGTCCGGGGCAAACTCCTCCGAGTGACATCCAGCCCTGCCAGCTTGATGGTAGCCTGGCAGCGGGATCTGCTCGGGGTCCGGGGCAAACTCCTCCGAGTGACATCCAGCCCTGCCAGCTTGACGGTAGCCTGACAGCGGGATCTACTCGGGGCCCGGGATAAATTCCTCCGACTCATACGAGAACATGTACACCTTAGCATTTCAAAAAAGAACTTTTTATTTCATAGAGCGAAAGTTACATGACTCAGGGATAGAAACGCTTCAGGTCGTCTCCATTCCAGGTGAGACCCATGGTTGCACCTTCCGCATTTCGAAGGCGGTAACCCCCTGACTTTAAGACTTCTTGCACTATGTATGACCCTTCCTAGTTGGGGTTAAGTTTCCCCACTGCGGCTGATCTTCCTGCTGCGTCCACCTTTCTCAATACTAAGTCCCCTTCCGCGAATTGTTTGATCCTGACGTGCTTGTCAAAGTATTTGGCCATCCTCCTCTTCACCTCCTCCTGCCTGATGGCAGAGAGGTCCCGCAGCTCTTCTACCAAGTCAAGGGAGAGTCGCAGCTCCTCCTCATTCCCGACTCTCCATTCTTCCCTGCCTTCTCCTGCCTCAGCCACCCGGGGTGTTTGGACTTCAAGCTCTATCGGGAGCACCGCCTCGCATCCGTGGGAGAGCTTGAACGGGGTCTCTCCGGTGGCCGTGTTGGGCGTGGTCCTGAGAGCCCAGAGGACCGAGGGGAGCTGCTCCACCCAACTACCCTTCAAGTTTTCCACTTTCTTTTTGAGGAGGTTGACGATGATCTTGTTTGCCGCTTCCACCTGCCCATTACTCCTCGGGTGATGGATCGAGGCGAACCTAAGATCAATCCCGAGCTGCTCGCAAAAGCTGAAGAATTCGGCGCTCGCGAACTGGGGTCTGTTGTCTGTGACGATGGATTGGGGGAGCCCGTGACGACAGATGATTTCCCCCCATACGAAGTTCCTCACGACTTGGGAGGTCACCTTGGCCAACGCCTTCACTTCCAGCCACTTGGAGAAATAATCGATCATCACGAGCAGGAATCTTCTCTGTCCGCTGGCTTGGGGGAAGGGTCCAACCAAGTCCATTCCCCAGATCGCGAAGGGCCAAGGGGCTGAGATGCTCCTGAGACGTTGGGCCGGCTGCAGCTGGAGTGGAGCGAAGAGCTGGCACTTGTGACACTCCTTGGTGAATTTTGTCGCATCGCGGCCTAAGGTTGGCCAGAAATACCCCTGTCTGATGATCCTCCCTTCCAAGGTCCGACTCCCAGAATGGCTCCCGCACTCCCCGGAATGAACCTCCTCCAAGATTCTCTGGACCTCTCCCTCGGCCACGCAACGAGCCAACATGCCTGAGAGGGTCTTCCTGTACAGTTGACCGTCTCGCGTAAGGTAATAGGCTGACTTATACTTGAGCTTCTTCCGGTCCATCCCCTCGGGATACTCCCCCGTGGATAGGAAAGTCGTGAACGGGTCCATCCATGAGGGGTGTTGTTCCATCTCCATCAATTCTCCTTCCTCGATGGAAGGCCGAAATAAGTCGGTGACAGTTCCCCCCGCCCGGGGACCATATTTTGCCAGCTGATCTACCTGCTCGTTCTCCACTCTGGGCACGTGTTGGATGGAGAAAGTCTGGAACGAGCCGATGATCCCCTTCGCCTTAGTTAAGTATAGCTGCAGAGTAGGCTCTCGGACCTCAAACTCCCCATTGATCTGGGAGGCCACCACCATGGAATCTGTGAGGACCTCCACATCTTGCACCCCCAGTTCCCGAGCCAGGTGCAGCCCTGCAATCACTGCTTCATACTCCGCCTGGTTGTTGGTGATGGGGAAGTGTATTACCACCGTCTGCTCTATTCTTGTCCCATGGGGGCTTTCCAGGATGATCCCGACTCCCAGGGAATTTTTTCCCGAAGCACCATCCGCCATCATCTTCCAAGGGACCGGGCGAGTGAGTTCCTCCTCCGCCACCTCGATCACGTACTCAGCCAGAAAATCTGCCATAACTTGTGCTTTGATCGAGAGACGGGGGACAAAGGAGACGTCGAACTCGCTCAATTCCACCGACCACTTTGCCAATCTGCCCGAATGCTCCACCCCCCCCCCCCCCCCAAAGATGTTACGGAGGGGGTGGTCGGTCACTACCCGGATCGAATGAGCCTGGAAGTAAGGCCGGAGCCTCCGGGCCGAGATGACCAGAGCAAATGCCAACTTCTCCAAAATAGGGTAGCGGAGCTCGGCCTTCCTCAGCACCCTACTGACATAGTAAATCGGGAGTTGCTTCTTCCCCTCTTCCCGAACTAACACAGAGCTCAGGGCCTCTGTCCCAACGCCCAAATACAGGAATAAGTCCTCCCCTTCCTTTGGTCCCTGGAGCAGGGGAGCCCGAGTCAACTGCCTCTTCAGGGCCTGGAATGCTTCTTCGCACTCCGGGGTCCATTCGAACCTCCGACCTCCTCTCAGGGTTTTGAAGAAGGGAGAGCACTTCTCTACGGCACGAGAAAGGAACCTGCTCAGCCCTGCTAACTTCCCCGTCAGCCGCTGCACTTCTCTTGCATTCCGCGGTGACCCTAACTCCAGAATTGCCCTTACCTTGTCGGGATTGGGCTCTACTCCAGCAGGGGTGAGGAGATGCCCCAGAAATTTTCCCCTGCTTGCCCCGAAGATGCACTTCGAGGGGTTCAATCTCATTTTATGCTTCCGAAGGGTAGTGAAAGTCTCCTCCAGGTCCCGGAGGTGAGATTCGATGCTGAGGCTCTTGACCATGAGATCGTCTACGTAAACCTCTAGGTTCCTGCCCTTTTGCTCTCGGAAGATCCTGTCCATCATTTTCTAGTAGGTCGTACCTGTATTTTTTAGCCCGAAGGGCATCATTTTGTAGCAATAACACCCATCCCCCGTGATGAAAGAGACATCTTTGACGTCGGGAGGGTGCATCCTAATCTGGTGGTAACCTGAAAAAGCATCTAGGAAACTCATTACAGAAAAACCAACGGCTGAATCTACCAGCGCGTCGATCCGAGGCAAGGGATAACAGTTCTTAGGGCACGCTTTATTAAGTAAAGAAAAATCGACACACATCCTCCACCGGCCGTCTCCTTTTTTAACCATTACAACATTGGAGACCCAGCCGGGGTATTGGATTTCAGAAATGAAACCGGCCTTGAGGAGCTTGGCCACCTCCTCCCGAATCGGCTCGGCCAGCCTGTCCGCCGTGGCCCTCTTCTTCTGCTGGATGGGGCGTGCTTCCGGGTTCAGGTTAAGGCGGTGGCAGGCTACGTCGGCGTCGATCCCCGGCATCTCCGCAGCACTCCAGGCGAAGATATCCACGTTCTTCTGGATGCACTCCAGCATCCTGCCTTGAGCCTCCGGAGTCAGACCTCCGCTGACGCGGACCTTCTCAACCCTGCCACCGAAAGCGAGGACCTCCATCTCCACCACCTCTTCTGCTGCCTCCAGACGGGACTGCTCCCCCATTCTTCAGTAACTCCTCCGGGGGCGGAGACTTCTTCCTCGACTTCCTCCACGGCCATTGCTTCGGCCGGCCCCTGGACCTCCTCCACCACTTCTTCCTGGGCGCGGCTCTCCTCCACTTCCATATCTTCTCTGCCAACCTCCTGCTCCGTCTCCTCCATCCTCCGTCCCATTTCTTCGGCTCCTTCCAACCAAGAGATAGAGTTCACTGCCGTGACGTAACATTCTCTCGCCACTTTGGGATCTTCGCGGACCCGGACCTGGACCCCCTCGACGTTAAACTTGAGGCATTGGTGGAAGGACGAGGGGACGCAGCGGAAGGCGCTGATAAGGGGCCTCCCGAAGATGGCGCTGTAGCTGCTGGGGGCGTCTACGATGACGAACTTGCAGTTGCGAGACTGCCCCCCCAGGGAAACATTGAGTCCCACTCCTCCTTCAACTTCCTTCCTCTCCCCTGAGAAGCCGAACAGGGGCCCATCCGAGGCCAACACCCTCCTGGCCTCCACCTTCATCGCGTCGAATGCCCTCTTAAAGATGACGTTGACCGAACTCCCGTTGTCGATGAGGATCCGGGAGACGGTGAAATCTTCGATGGCTGTCTGAATGACCAGCGCATCGCAGAAGGGATCTTCGTGACCTAGCATGTCCTGGATGGAGAATGTGATTCTCTCTTCTGGGGGCGGGGTCTGGGATGTGGAGCCAACGCTCCTGCGGTACATGGTGTGGAGGCTCGCCTTGCGGGAGGCCTCGACCCCCGCCCCCCCCGTGGATTGCTCCGATCTCTCCCCGGGACCCCACATCAGCCCGATCTTCGCATCTGTTCTCCTCCCTCCGAGGCAGGACTTCTTCGATCCGCACTCCCTGGTGATCTTGCCGGCGCTGCTGCTCCCTGTCTCCTCTCATCTCGAGGAACTCCGGGCACGTGACGGTGGAGTGCCCTTCTTCCTGGTGGAAATCGCAGTATGGCATCTCCACCCTGACTTCTCTTCTCCTCCTTCTCGCCGGCCTTCTTCTCTCCCCCATGGCTATGGCCATAGCCTCTTCTTGGTCGGGAAGAGGTGGCCTTCGGCCTTGCCTTCCTCCGGGAGGGTAGAACTGACCCTGGCCTCCCTGGCGACGGTCCCCTCCGTAGAACCCTCTCCTCGCCCTCTGCTCCTGCCACTCTGGCCTCCATCCTAGCCGGTGATTCGGCTCTTGGCGCCCCCACCTGGGCGGCGGCTGTTGCTGCTGATGTTGCTCGTCCCTCTGCCGGGGCTCGGCTCTCCTCTCCTCCTGGCCTCTACCTCCCTTTGGCCTCTCCTCCTCTGTAGCCCATCTGGCTAGCTTCTGGGCAAACTCTGGATTCGACGCATCTCCGTCGACTTCTCTCGCCGCCCTTTCCATCAACTCTTCATAGGAGAGGGGGGGACCCTTTTCAACTCCATGCGAAAGAAGCCCTGTTGCAGTCCCAGTGTGAAGGCCATCATCAGGGTATGGCCCGTCGTCTCCTGAACCTGGTAACCTCCTCCTGGAAGCGGTCAACATAGCTTTCCAGGGTCTCGTTCGCCTCTTGTTTGATACGGAACAGAGATTCCGACTCCCTCTTCCTCCTCTTAGAGGTAGTGAATCTCAGCACGAACCCCCGACGGAGATCCTCGAAGCAGTGGATGGAGTTGGACGACAGCTGATGGAACCACTCCCTCGCCTTCTCTCTGAGAGTGATAGCGAAGAGTCGACACTTGAACCCGTCCGACATTTGCCTGATGGAGACCACGTCCTCGAACCACTGGACGTGTTGGACCGGATCTCCCCTTCCGGTGTAATAGGACACCTCGGGCTCCCTGAATCCATCCGGGACTGGGGCGGAAGAGACCAATTCGCTGAAAGGACTGCCTCCACCCGCCGGGCGGGTTGGAGGGTCTCGCGCCCCTAACTCGCCGAATCGGCCGCCGCTCCCCGAGCCTGGGAAGAGCACTCGCCCGGGGAGCTCGGCGCCTCGCCCCTCATCGACCACTTCCTTCCCGGCTCGCCGGGCGGGAGCCGCCTCGCCGAGTGTCGGGTCCGCGAGAACCGGGATTGCTGGGGTCGCACTTTCGGCCCGCACGCCGAGTGCGAGCCTGACCACGCCGAGCATTTCTTGTCTAAATTCCTCAAACATCCCCGCGATGGCGAGAGGGGGTGGGGGTGGCGAGTCGGTCATGTCCGAGCCCTGCCCTTCTCCTCCAGTCATTGATCCTGCGGAAGGTTTTCTGAGTTGACCACTCTCCACGCTCACCGCACCAAAATGTTGAAACCGAAAGATCGGTCTCTGTGGAGTTCACCCTTGGGGAAGGGGTGGTCGCACTCCTACTTCGTTCCTGCAAGAAAAGCAACCGGAGAGAAGGAAAGAACAGAGGACTAGACCAAGGGCCCGGCGCGGAGGTCCCACCACAAACCCGGAAGATCTCAGAGCGCTTCCCCTCCTTAGCCAAAAAGGCCGGGCTAAGGTATCTCAGAGAACACAAAAAGATTGGGAGACAAGTCCGCGTGTCCTCTGAGATACCCCTTGGGTCCTATTTATAGTTTTTAGAAGATGGTCTGCCAATAACTGACCTCTGATAGCTTGAAATTACTGAAAGACCCCTAGGGATGGTTTGCCAACAGCCCAATCCCGCTGTCCTGACCAGCTATGCGCAGCCCGTCCCGACCTGATAACCGGGAAACGCGGGTCGGGGCTGACCCGCCTAAAGGAGCGGGTCGAGGCTGGCCCGCCTAAAGGAGCGGGTCGAGGCTGGCCCGCCTAAAGGAGCGGGTCGAGGGGTCTAAGATCCTCCGACGGACACGGGGTTGTACAATTATAAAGACAATATCCATTTAGATAATTACACAACTCTACAATATTAAAATACAAAAAATGAAAACACTAGATACCCTAAACCTATTGGCTCTAGCTATAAATGACAAGAGAAAAATAAATGTTTTTACGTTAAAATATAATTTGTTTTAAAAAATAAAAATTGTATTCTTAATTTATATTTTTTTACGGTCATTTTGAGTACTCATATGTATATGTTGCGGGTCGGGCGGAGCTCGCCGGGAGCAGGCGGAGCCCGTCGGGAGCGGGCGGAGCCCGTCGGGAGCGGGCGGAGCCCGCCGTCGGGAGCGGGCGGAGCCCGCCATCGTCAGTCGGGTGCTGTCACGCGAGGCCATAGGGGCGGGTACTCCCCACGATAAATGTCGCCGCTCACGACAAATGTCGCCGCCCACGACAAATGTCGTCCCCACAACAAATGTCGCACCACCGGCGAAAGTCGCATCCCGGCGAATGTCCCACCCCGCCGAATGTCGCATCCCGCCAATTGTCGCACCCTCGCCGAATGCCCCCAGGGCCGAAGGCCCGTGCCTGTCACTTGTGTATATATATATATATATATATATATATATATGTATATATATATATATATATATATATATATGTATATATATATATATACATATATATATATATATATTGGGTACATTGGTCACAATGTATTTGATTTGAAGAAGATCTTTCAGCTCAATGATATACATATAGTCGTATTTGATGGATGTTAAGTTCATGTGTGCAGAAAAATAAAGCTAAGTACAAAAGCGTCGAGACACAAGATCAGTGTCGACACTTTTGTCAAAGATGTGCTGAGACAGAGAAAGTGGTGTCGACACTCAAGACTAGAAGTGTTGAGTCAAAGAGAAGGTTGTGTCGACACCCAGGACTTGGGTGACACTATGATACAAGAAAGAAACTGTGTTGATACTCAGAACTAGTGTCGACACACACTACTCAAGTTATGTCGACAGGAAGTAAATGTGTCGACATTAAGGATAAGTGTCGACACACCACACAAGCTGTGTCAAGACAAGGTGAAAGCTGTGTCGACACATTCTATATCAGATGTATCGAGACAAGATAAAGGTTGTGTCGACACATTCAGAATTGTGTTGACATCACTACAAGGGAAGTGTCGACACTCAGAACTGGTGTCAACACATTCAACTGTCAAGTTTCAACACTTCAAGCAGAATTGTTTCCTGAGTACAGAAATCAAGCCGGAGGTACTGACAACTGTCAGAACTGTCAGATGTAAGTTATTAACCGGATCAACCGGTTACTCCTAACAGAGCCTATTTAAAGGGATCAACTCTTCAGAAAAAGGAATAAGAACAATTTGGTGAAGCCAGATCTAAGAAGCATCAGCTATAATTTAGAAGATGGAAAGAAGTCAGATCAAGAATCGTCTTCAACATTCTCCAGCCTAGATCTTCCCTAATTTCAACTTCAAGAAACTTTGAAAAGCTAAGAAGGGTGAGATCAAATCTATCTTGATAAGATCAAAGAAAGCAAACACATCAGAATCAGATCAAGAAGCAGTCACCCATTTCTCTCTTGTTGGGTGACAATTTATTAATCTATTTTTTTTACCTTCATTAATTTTGTAAGATCTACCTATAGATCTGAGTGTAGGAGAATCATTTTATCTGAGTTGTAAGTCTGTGTTATAAAGGCTGAGGTAGGGCTGAGTTTGCCTGAGGTAGGAGAAGTGAGTATTTCTCTGAGTTATAGGACAGGATTTGTCTGAGGAGTAGGAGTGTAGATTCATTCTGAGGTAGAGTTCCTAGGAAAAACTTGAGGTGTAGAATCTTGGTGATCT
The DNA here is from genome assembly GCA_039513925.1 of Platanthera zijinensis. NCBI lineage: Eukaryota > Viridiplantae > Streptophyta > Magnoliopsida > Asparagales > Orchidaceae > Platanthera > Platanthera zijinensis. Next base: position 22,183,346 of record CM077082.1, on the reverse strand, counting down.
GAGTGGTAAGACTTGTATAGTCTGAGTTGTAGGAGTCAGCTGAGCTCTGAGCTAGCTGTAAGATCTGAGGATCTGAGTAAAAGGAGTTTAGCCGAATCTAGTTCATTGCTAGATAGACGAAGGGGGAAAGTGGATGTACCCATAAATTGGGGAACCGCAATAAAATTATATGTGTGTACTGTGCTATGATTGCTGTGATTACTGTGTTGAGACTATTTTAAATTTATGTTAAGATTATATTGGCTTATCTGGCTGATATAATTAATTCAAAGAAAGTATAACAAAGGTAGCCAAGATTAAAATTGGACATATTCACCCCCCTCTAGGTCACTCTCAATGCTAAAACAAATATTTACAATTGGTATCATAGGGAGGTTCACTGAAAAAAAAGAAGCATAATAGCCTAGTGAGAATCCAAAGGATTGCTGAGAAAGATATATCATGGCTCAGAGGGAAAATAATTTCATCAAGCTTCATGTCTGCTCAAAAGAAAATTTTGGAATATGGAAGGAGAGAGTCATATTATTCATGTAGGCAACAGATCCAAGAATATACATCACAATGAATTAAGGACATTTCATTCCCCATGAAAGTGTCAGTTCTTGATGCAAAAATCAGGATACCCACTAGTGGACTTATATCTTGCACAGATCTTCCCTTCGGGACCACCGATCTGGTTAGTCCAGTGCCCCAAGTTTTGGCCGCAGAGAACCCTCAGGATCTCGCATCGGGTTCTCGGCCTTCGATCAGGAAGGCAGCAAATAACTCCCAACCGGCCGAGGTCCATCATTCGGGACAGACGCCAATTTGCCCAGGACGAGGAAATTCACGCCAATCCTTCCCCGAGAGGCTCTTCGAGGAGAGACCTGGTCCTTCCCGCCGACTACCGGGCGAAGGAACCATCCCTGTGCCAGGTAGATAAGAACGCACTTTCTCCCTTTTCGCCCAAAACTGCTTCCATTAAAGACTTCCTCCTCGCTAGGTTACCGGGGGGTCCCGGCGACCGACCCTGATGTTGATGAAGAGGTATCGCCCCCCCCCCCTCCCCCAGTGATCTCACAGACTTTCTCGGTGATCCTCACGATGCCGAGTTAATGAAGGAGAAAATGGTGGAGGTCCTGGGGAAGGTCATCTGGGCACAGCGAGATGCCTCTGATCGCGCGGATGTACATCAAGCAGCCACTGAGTGCTCTCGAGAGGGACTACTCGTACCTTATCGGGGAGATGGAGTGCCCAGGAGGCGGGTGTGAAGAAACCTCTCCTGGAAGGCACATCACGAGAGCGAGGGACCAGATGCGCTTGGTCCACCATGAGCTGACCGCCTTGAATGCATACTACTATCCGTGAGTGCCCCGAGGTCAGGGAGACAAGGTTGGGGCCGCTGGCAATGGATCAGGTACTAAGTCTGTCGACTCTCGCCACCTCTACCATAGCCTTCCGCCTGTATTTATTTTAACTGTACCCCTTCTAGTGCATTGTTATAAACATTTTAATTTTGCTCTTGCCGGTGAGTGGCCTTTTGTGTACAACCCCATGTTTGCCGAGTGGACCCAACATGCCAGAGCGAAACAGGTGGGTAAGCCAAGAGAGCCGACCCTCTTCATTCAAGCAGGCGGGCGACCCGAGGGATCCGATCCGCTTCAACTCGGCAGGCGGGCGAGCCGAGAGGTGCCGGACCGCATTCTCCAGGCAGACGAGCAATCTTGCAGGAACCCGACTTGCACTCGCTTGAGAGGCAGGCGAACCGCAGGGGCATAGCCACACCCGTCCAGGAGATTAGCAAGCTGGTCCGCGCTCTCCCCCATATATGAGGTGCTAATAGCATGTGCTTAATGTGATTTGGTCTGCCAGTAGCCTCTCCAAACAACGGAGTTTCGCTATTGGCAGACCCACCTTGGGCTGCGTATAGTAAAACTGAAAGGCGGAGTTATGTTATTTGCTGGCCAGACCCATAAATCTATAAATAGACACACAGGGGTACCTCAGAAGGGAAGCTTTCTCATTTTCTGGTCTTGTAGTGCTTTCTGAGGTGCCCTTAGCTCAACACTTGCTAAGGAGTGGAAGCGCTCTAAGATCTTCCGGGTGTGCGGTGGGACCTCTGTGCTGTAGCCGTGGGTCATTCTCTAATCCTAAGTCTCTAGTTGAGTGTGCTCACTTGGAGAAGTAGGTGTGTGGTCACTCCTTCTTAGGGTCTGAACTCCACAAAAGCTTGTTTCCGGTTTTAATATTTTGGTGCGGTGAGCGTGGAGCGTGACCATCACATAAAATCCTTAGTGAGTTCAATGACTGGAGGACAAGGACAAGGAGTAGATCCTGCTGACTCGCCACCTCCCGCTCCCCTGGCCACCCTCGGGATGTTCGAGGACTTCAAGAAGGAAGTCAGAGACCTAGTGCTCTTCGCACTTGTGGCTCGCGGCGAGTGCTCAACGCCCTCTATCCCAATAGTCATTATCCTGTCCCTGGATGAGAATGCCCCCGTCAAGCGACCTGGGAAGGAGGTCAAAGGGGAGGAAAGCAAGCGAGACCTCTCAGGGTGAACGTTGTTCCCCAGTTCGGCGAGTGCTGGCATGGTCTGCGAGGTGGAGGCGCGAGACCGTCCAACTCGCCCTGTAGGGGAGGGGAGTCCTTTTAGCGAGCTGGTCACATCCTCCCCAGTCCCGGAGGGGTTCCGTAAGCCGGATATGTCCTACTACACCGGTAGAGATTATCTGATCCAGCACGTCCAGTGGTTCGAGAATGTGGTCTCAATCCGGCAAATGTCGGATGCTTTCAAGTATCAGCTCTTCGCCATAACCTTTAAGGAGATGACAAGGGATTGGTTCCATCAGCTTCCCTCCAGCTCCATATATTGCATTGAGGCCTTGAAGTCCGGGGGATACCACCTCCAGAATGTGGAGGGGGAACCCATCAGTCATGCCTGGAGCGGCGACGACTTAAAGCGCTTCTATCTGTGAAATTGAACAATGAACAATAACTTTTTGCACTCGTCTATCTTTGATGATTCACTTGCTCGTTATAAGGAACGTGGAGAATGGCTGGCCAAGAGATAAGTTCGGTTGATGCTCAACACCCGTCGTTAGGCTCCTACTAGCTGATTGGACTGTTGGAAGTGCCCGGTGGCTGGCCAATAGATAGGTCTGGTTGATGCTCAACACCCGCTATCAGGCTCCTACTAGCTGATTAGGCCGGTGGAAGCGCCCAGTGGCTTGCCAAGAGATAAGTTCAGTTGATGCTCAACACCCGTCGTACGACTCCTACTACTTGATTGGGCCGGTGGAAGCGCCCGGTGGCTGGCCAAAAGATAAGTCTTGTTGATTCTCAACACCTACCTTCAGGCTCCTACTAGCTGATTGGGCTGGTGGAAGCGCCCGGTGGCTGGCCAAGAGATAAGTTCGGTTGATGCTCAACACCCGCCATCAGGCTCCTACTAGCTGATTGGGCTTGTGGAAGCGCCCGGTGGCTAGCCAAGAGTTAAGTCTGGTTGATGCTCAACACCTGCCGTCAGGCTCCTACTAACTGATTGGGTTGATGAAAGTGCACGATGGTTGGCCAAGAGATAAGTCCGGTTCATGCTCAGAACCTGTTGTTAGGCTCCTACTAGCTAATTGAGTCAGTGGAAGCGCTCGGTGGCTGGCCATGAGATAAGTCTGGTTGATGCTCAACACCCGCCGTCAGGCTCCTACTAGCTGATTGGGCCGGTGGAAACACCCGGTGGCTAGCCAAGAGATAAGTGCGGTTGATGCTCAACACCCACCGTCAGGCTCCTACTAGCTGATTGAGCCGATGGAAGTGCCCGGTGGCTGGCCAAGAGATAATTCTGGTTGATGCTCAACACCCTCCGCCAGGCTCTTACTAGCTGATTGGGCCGGTGGAAGCGCCCGGTGGCTGGCCAAGAGATAAGTCTGGTTGATGCTCAACACCCGCCATCAGACTCCTACTAGCTGATTGGGCCGGTGGAAGCGCCCGGTAGCTGGCCAAGAGATAAGTCCAGTTGATGCTCAACACCCGCCGTCAGGCTCCTACTAGCTGATTGGGATGGTGGATGGCCATGAGATAAGTCTGGTTGATGCTCAACACCCGCCGTCAGACTCCTACTAGCTAATTGGGCCGGTGGAAGCGTCAGGTTGCTGGTCAAGAGATAAGTCCATTTGATGCTCAACACCCGCCGCCAGGCTCCTACTAGCTGATTGAGCCGGTGGAAGTGCCTGGTAGCTGACCAAGAGATAAGTTTAGTTGATGTTCAACACCCGCTGCCAGGCTCCTACTAGCTTATTGGGCCGGTGGAAGCGCCTGGTGGCTGACCAACAGATAATTCTGGTTGATGCTCAACACCCGTTGTCAGGCTCCTACTAGTTGATTGAGCTGGTGGTAGCGTCCGGTGGCTGGCCAAGAGAAAAGTCTGGTTGATGCTCAACACCCGTCTTTAGGCTCCTACTAGCTGATTGGGTCGGTGGTAGCGCTCGGTAGCTGGCCAAGTGAAGTCTGGTTGATGCTCAAACGCCTGCCCTCAGGCACCTGCTAGCTGACGGGGGGGGGGGGGGGTGGAAACTCCTAGTGGCCCGCCAAAAGGGAGAATCAGAGAAACGAGCATCGCCGAGGGCTAGTACTCAAGGAGAGCACTCCAGGCGAGCTAGGCCTCGCCCCTCGGGTGCTCGTTTGGCGAGTCCCTTCTTGCATCCACGAGGCGACCCAAGTCGCAAGCTCTCACGAGAGGATAAACCACACAAAGTGCATAGACCTTAGGCCTCCATGCGGGTCAACCAGAACGTCCAAGGAGAACGACGGACGAGACCTCAGTCGTGCGGAGCGCTCGCGAGTTCTGCAGCCAACATCTCAACCGAGTGAGGCATGGCTTGTGCAAGCTGAGCACCCCTGGAGCGTGACAGAAGGTTCCTAAACCTAGATCTCACGGGCACCGCGGTAGAAGCTCTCTGAATGAAGGGGGCGGGTCGCCACTCGCGGGCCGATTGCCAAAGGTCTCGTTACTCTTTACGCTAAGTCCTTAAGAATGGTGCGAGCCGCACAAGTTAAGCACTCGAGAACGAATAGAGCACAGAGGGGAGAGTTAATTTGGTAGGTAGAGAAGGGGGGCTATTTACAAAGGTAAAAAGGCGGGAAAACTCCTTTTTGACGGGAGGTGTGCGGATAGCAAAAATGTGGTTTGATGCTTCGATACCCGATCCCACCCCCCTAATTCCTTCTACCTACTCACCGCGGTCCTTACGCAATAAAATCTAAGCAGCAACGAGCTAAGAGGCAAGTGAGGGAAACTCTTATATATATATTGGGTACATTGGTCACAATGTACTTGATTTGAAGAAGTCATTTCAGCTCAATGATATACCCATAGTTGTATTTGATGGATGTTAAGTTCATGTGTGCAGACAAATAAAGCTAAGTACAAAAGCGTAGAGACACAAGATCAGTGTTGACGCTTTTGTCAAAGATGTGTTGAGACAAAGAGAAAGTTGTGTCGACACTCAGGACTAGTGTCGACACACTTCAACTAGAAGTGTTGAGTCAAAGAGAAGGTTGTGTCGACACCTAGGACTTGGGTCGACACTATGATACAAGAAAGAAACTTTGTCGACACTTAGGACTAGTGTCGACACACACTACTCAAGTTATGTCGACAGGAAGTAAATGTGTCGACACTAAGGATAAGTGTCGACACACCACACAAGTTGTTTCGAGACAAGGTGAAAGCTGTGTCGACACATTCTATATCAGATGTGTTGAGATAAGATAAAGGTTGTGTCGACACATTCAGAATTTTGTTGACATCACTATAAGGGAAGTGTCGACACCCAGAACTGGTGTCAACACATTCAACAGTCAAGTTTCAACACTTCAAGCAGAATTGTTTCCTGAGTACAGAAATCAAGCCGGAGGTACTGACAACTGCCAGAACTGTCAGATGTCAGTTATTAACCGGATCAGCCGGTTACTCCTAACAGAGCCTATTTAAAGGGATCAACTCTTCAGAAACAGAATAAGAACAATTTGGTGAAGCCAGATCTAAGAAGCATCAGCTATAATTTAGAAGGTGGAGAGAAGTCAGATCAAGAATCGTCTTCAACATTCTCCAGCCTAGATCTACCCTAATTTCAACTTCAAGAAGCTTTGAAAAGCTAAGAAGGGTGGGATCAAATCTATCTTGACAAGATCAAAGAAAGCAAGCACATCAGGATCAGATCAAGAAGCAGTTACCCATTTCTCTCTTGCTGGGTGACAATTTCTGAATCTATTTCTTTTACCTTCATTAATTTTGTAAGATCTACCTATAGATCTGAGTGTAGGAGAATCATTTTATCTGAGTTGTAAGCCTGTGTTATAAAGGCTGAGGTAGGACTGAGTTTGCCGGAGGTAGGAGAAGTGGGTATTTCTCTGAGTTATAGGACATGATTTGTCTGAGGAGTAGGAGTGTTGATTCATTCTGAGGTAGAGTTCTTGGGAAAAACTTGAGGTGTAGGATCTTGGTGATCTGAGTGGTAAGACTTATATGGTCTGAGTTGTAGGAGTCAGCTGCGCTCTGAGCTGTAAGATCTGAGGATCTGAGTAAAAGAAGAAGAAGAAGTTTGGCCGAATCTAGTTCATTGCTAGATAGGCGAAGGGGGAAAGTTGATGTACCCATAAATTGGGGAACCGCAATAAAATTATATGTGTGTACTGTGCTGTGATTGCTGTGATTACTGTGTTGAGACTATTTTAAATTTATGTTAAGATTATATTGGCTTATCTGACTGATATAATTAATTCAAAGAAAGTATAACAAAGGTAGCCAAGATTAAAATTGGACATATTCACCCCCCTCTAGGTCACTCTCAATCGTAAAACAAACATTTACAATTGGTATCATAGGGAGGTTCACTGAAAAAAAGCATAATAGCCTAGTGAGAATCCAAAGGATTGCTGAGAAAGATATATCATGGCTCAGAGGGAAAATAATTTTGTCAAGCTTCCTGTCTGCTCAAAAAAAAATTTTGGAATATGGAAGGAGAGAGTCATATTATTCATGGAGGCAACAGATTCAAGAATATACATCACAGTGATTGAAGGACCTTTCAATCCCCATGAAAGTGTCAGTTCTTGATGCAAACATCAGAACACCCAAGACATACATTGAGATGGATAAGGATGAGACCCCGGCTCGTCGAACGGAGCTGACAGGGTCTTCTTGGTCGTTCGTCGAACGGAGCTCGGCGTTCTTCAAGATTGGAAAGCTGAGGTCGCCAAACTAAGCTCGCCATTTGTCGAACGGAGTTCGGTGTTCGTCAAAACGATGTCGTTTGTGAGAGATCGGTGAGGAGCGGGACAACCTTGGCGAGAGATCGGGAGGGGAGGGCTGTAATTAAAATGTTGAGGGAGGGGTTTTAAAATAGATACCGTGAGATTTTTTAGAGTTTGAAAATGAAGGGTCGGGATTTGTCCCATGGAATTTAAAATCATGGCTTTAAAAAGTCACACTTATTTCTTTTTATAATAGTATATATACATATATATATATATATATATTACAAAAAAAATACACATGTGACCGCCATGGGCCTCAAGACCATGATTAGATCTTAGTCCTTTGATCAACTCCAAAAACCACTGAAACAATCATAACCATAGGATTATTAAGGGAGGTGGACTTCCAATAAGAAAACTTCCTAAAAAGTCCAGATTCAAAACTCCGGAAATCATGATACCCTCACGCTAACTCACGAAATAGGCTCCGCCACCTCGCCAGTGGCCTGCCTGGGTCCCACTGGAGGGGTCTCCGGACCCAGGCGAACCCCCCGTGGGTGGTCCGGCGGTGCCCGGCAGGGCTACTGCCGTCGCCACCCCCGACAGGTTCGTCGGGGTCCGATATCCCCGCCGGTGGGATCCGGCGGCCCCGCCTAACCATGAGATGGCATCCATGTTTTTGTTTCATTTTCTAAAAAAAACAATAATAGTTATAAATAATTTTAAAAACGAAACAAAATAATTAAAAATTAATATAAAAAAAAATAATTAAACAAAAAAATTTAAAATATATATAAAAAAAGTTTCCTCAAAAGCAACTTCTCTCTTTTAATATTTTAATATTATAAAGATATTATACACATATATAAGATTTGGAGGATGACGTGAAAACTTTAGAAGATATGGACATATTTGGAGTGAATGAAGTGTTTTTGGAAGTCTGAATTTTTTCTTTTTAGAAAAATGGATATATTCCTTCATTCATTAGGAGATTCCAAATGCATGAAATCCATTACAAGTTGAATGAAGCTTGGTATGTCAAATATTAAAGAAATGGTACTTCTAAGGGGCAATAACTATGGTAAGGTCAACTTTGAAAGAAGCATTCACTAAAATTTAAAAAATGAGATAAGCAAAATAATAGCAAGTCTTTCTATGCTTTAAAATTCCCACTATATATATAGAAATGAGATTAGAATAATGAGAGCATGCAAGTATTCTCAATTGTGCTCCTTCAACAACACAATTTGTAAGCTCTAGCTTTTCACCTCGATTACATTTACTCATGGAGTTCTCCCGAAGAATGGGTGATCGATTTCCTGGCTTTAGCACGCATGCACGCACACACACACACACACACTCTCTCTCTCTCTCTCTCACTCACACACACACACTCTCTCAGGGCCTCCCGTGCGGCCGGGGCAATATTCCCGTCACGGCGACACTCCCGCTGCTCGCAGACTCCCTGAGCGTAATACTTCGACAGTCACTCGATTTTCTAATTAATGCAAACTCGGGGGTCTATGTGCGGCTGGAGTGTAGTGTTGGGGCGTAGTCTTGGTCGGTGGACTGTTGCAGGCTCTCTTTGTGTATATAAATAAAATATATAAATATATATTATATGCTTATAGCCTTATCTACATGCATAATAATTAAACAGTAACAAAAAAAATGAACCAAGTAATATAATTAAATTGATATAGATACACATGCACTAGAGACCATTCATATGCAAGCTAGCTAATTATATAGCTCGTAATATAATAACAGTAGTAGTAGTAATTCTACCAATTAAGGTTCCGTTTGGGGGCCGGGACTTATTTTTACCAGTCAAGCGATTATGACCGCATGAACTGGACGTTAGAAACGGAGTCTAAGCCTCTGTTTGGCACGAATATGTCATGAGTATGGAGGTTAAACTGTCAGTCATTCGTTGATATCCCCACCTAAGGAACTTCGTCCACGTTTTTGTTCAAATGGATCGTGAAGTTTTTTTAAGTGGCCGATAACGGATGACGGTTTAACTCATGGACGGTTTGCGACCCCCACCGCTGTGCCAAACAATGCCTAACTTATAACAGTAATGAAGTAATAACATGCAGCTTCATGCAGGGATGGGATCATGGAGTGCCTACGCCCCAAATGCAAGCCTATTAATTAGGAGGTCTTCCAGGAACAAGATGGAGTTCATTTGCAGCAATTGGAAATAAATCATCTGCATGCAGCTGGTGAACTTTAATATATGCAGCTGGCAGATGTTTGAATTAAAAATAAGCATCAGTTGTATAATATACTGATTGCATTGCCCTGCATGCATGCATTGAATAAGTGCTCTCCGGCCATCTCTTCTTCCTCTTTCTTAATTTCAGTCTTTATTTATTCTTGTAATAATAATCATGATATATGCATGTATATATGCTTATATTAATTATTTATCACATCATATATGGAGTTCTTTTTGATGGGTTTCACCATCATTAATTTATAGAAGAGAAAGCCCCCCGCCCCAATGATCCCCACCAAAAGAGGATCATGGGTGGGTCACTCCCCCCATAATCTCTCATGATGAGAATTATGGGGGGGGGGGGGGGGGGGGGCGGGACCCACTCCCTCTCCTCGGGGAGGAGGGCCACCACAGTCGGGAAGACCGCCGCCGTCGGACGGTCTAACCCCCGCCGGCGGCCGGACCTCCCGGGCTTCGCCACGGCCGGACCACCGGCCTCACCGTCAGGGAGGACGCGGGAGGCCGCGGAAGGCCGCCGGCTTGGCCAAGGCCGGCCTAACCGCCGCCGGCCACGGCCCTCCTAGCCGCGGCCGGCCATAGCCGGCCAAGCCCGGCCGCGGCAGGCCGCCGGCTTGGCCGCAACCGGGCTAGCCGCGGCCGGCCTAGCCGCAGTCGGCCTAGCCGCGGCCGCCTTGCGGAGACTCGGCCTAGCCGTGACCGCCTTGCGACGGCCCGGCCAAGGCCGACCTTGCCGCAGCCGGCCCCGACCGCGACCAGCCGTGGCCGGGCTGGCCGCCTAGCCGTCGGCGGACCGGCCACAGCAGGCCGCTGGCCGAGCCACGGCAAGCCACCGACCTAGCCGCGGTCGGCCCCCGGTGGACCGCCACCTTTGGCCGCCAGGTCGGCCGCCCCCGCCGCCAGCCACCCGACCGGCCATCGCCGCCGCTATGACGGCCCGCCACCATGGGAGGCCTCCCCACCGTCCGATCGAGGGGAGGCCCTCCTCGCCGTTCGATCACGAGGGTAACCATCCACTAACCCTCCACTTTAGTGGTGGAGCCCGCCATGATCCTCCCCTGGAGGCTATAAAAGGGACCACAGGGCTTCTTCATTCTTCACCTTTTCTCTTCTCCGGGTTGCCTTCTTCTTCCTCAGGTGAGAGCTCTCCTGCCTCCTCCACCGAGTCAGCCACCGCTCGCCGTGAACCACCAGCGGTCGCCATCGACCACCAGCGGCCACCAGCAACCACCAGCTGCTACCAGCGGCTATAAGCACCCCACTAGCGCGTTGTCAGCAAAAGGACGCCCAAGACCTCGAGGAAGCCAAAGGAAGAAGACATTTGAAGCCAGCAAGCGCGCGCCGCCCCGAGCGCACACGCCAGAAGCATCTCGCGCGTTCCCACGTCTAAGTCCCTTCCGCGGTGTAGCATGTTGCCCGCAGGAAGCTATAGTCTCTCTCTCTCCCCCCAAGCGGTAACGGGAGCGGCCTGTCACCCCGATTCACCAAACATACTGTAATCACCGAAAGCTAGTGGAATTTGACCGGCACAGACCCGGTCACGTGGTTTTTTACTCATTTAAGGTGTTTTTCCACGTCATCAAGACTTGTGTCTACTGTTCATCTTTATTTGACTGTGTGCGCGCTCGACCACTCCGTGAGCTAAGAAGGTTCAAGTAAATCCGGTCCGACCGGGACATCGAGTTAGTCCGCAACACTTTTCAATTTTATATATTGTTCTTTTTGGATGCTGCTATTAGCAAACCTATTTTCGCTGCTAGCAAACCATTACTAATAGCAAACCATTATATTAGAAAATGGCTATTTGAAAACCAATTTGTTATTAGCAAATCATCTAAAAAATTTAAAAATAAAATAAAATCATAAACTAAGTTGCATCCATTCATTCATTCTTAAATAACCTGTTGCATATTCTGATGGTATATTAGAAAGACCAAAACAATCTCATGAAAATATAGTCCGGATAATCAAAAGTAATACAATAAAAGTATATTCTTGCAGCTACATAGCATGATCATTTTCCAAAAATTGCTTGCCCCCCCCCAAAAAAAGAACACCTATTGTTAGAATATATGGTCTCATCATCTTCATATCTTCCTGCAGCTACATAGCATGAACAAGAATATACAAAAAATTAGAACGTAAAATTTATACAATTTTATAATAGTTCAAGAATTTATAAAAACTGAACAAGACAATGTTGTACCTTACTTAGCAAAAAAAGATCAAAGAGGCAGCATTTTCAAAATCAACAAGGCATGCACCATCTTTTGTCTGGAGGGAATAAATTCATAAAACAATTAGGAGGAAGATGATCATACTTAAAGAAATTGAAAGTAATTTGAAAATAATCTTACATTTCATTCTTTTGAATTGAGCATGCATCCCCATGAAATTGCCAATTGTGTATGATAACGCCTCCATGGGGAGTAGAGCGGTGGTAGTGGGCTCCCTTCTTTCATGTGCAATCCCACGAAATGATTACCATTAATAAAACCGATGAAGATGACTTTCGGGACTTGAGGAAGCGGCGAATCCAACGGTAAAAATGTTAAACTTTGATTTTTTTGAAATATGCGCAACGCCAACATTGTAGCAAGTTGAAATCACTAAGCCCATATCTGGCATAGACATCCACTTATCATAAGGTGCGGGTGAGCTTTTGCAATCAAGATTATTGATTAATTCCATTTTTTTGTGATTCCATAAATTGCATCATACAAAACTTCTCTTCTCACCAACTCATTCATTAAATCGGCTCTAACTTGTTGGCTAATTTTCCCCCATACCTTTCAGTCGATGGATTACAAACAACAATCTCCATTGTTGTAACTTCTACTATTTGTGGAAGACTTCAAAGTGCCCCTCCAAGCGCAATCCAGAGAAAAACAATCTCACTGAGGCATTTCATCAAACACTATAACTTCAGAAATTTGGGGAAAAAATTTCACTGTTGTAGAGAAAAAAAAACTGTAAGAAAAAAATCTCACTGCTCCATTAGACCTTGGTGAGCATGACATAGTTAAATGCATTCTTGAGTTGTCAAAGAGGATGTTGAATATTATTTATTACAGCACCATGAAACTTCGTGATAAAAAAGGTGATCAACCCCAAGATTGTAATTGATATGTATCAGGTTTTCAGTGTTTTCTGAGAGAATAAGGAAATGGTGAGCAAATCTAAACCAACAAAACTCTGAAAGAAGAAAAAAACATGGAGACAGGATCTTTCGGTGCCACCGATGGTTGCAAAAAGTTTGCAGTCCCAGAAACCATTCGACATAATGGAGGATCTGGAGAGTCAATTTTTGAAAGAAGTGATATATTCTGAATACCTACATATGGAACTGAAGCAGTCTAAAGAGGCACATGCCATTACTTCAAAAACCGTTGAAGGAGTATGCTGCTAAGAATCCTGAAGCCACCAGGCAGCACAAGAAACCGCTGAGCAAATCTAAACAAACAAAACTCTAAGAGAAGAAAAAAACATGGAACTAGGCGGAACCAGGCGCAATCCAGAGAGGGCTTGAAATTTTACCTTGCTAATCAGGTGGAACCAGGCGGAACCAGGCGGAACTAGGCGGAACCATGCGGAAATGCAGTCGAGCCCTCGTTGCGTCGCCCTGGCGGAACCAGGCGGAACCCGGGGGAACAAGGCGGAGATGTCGTCGAGCCCTCGCTGCAGTCGAGCCCTCGCCGCGTCGCCCAGGCAAAACCCTATCGGGGGAGGAAGAGCGGACAGGTTTCGGGAGAAGACCGGACAGGCTTCGGGAGGAGTATGGGGGATGGTTTGCTAGCAGCCGGTTTTAAGAACCGAAAAACTAAAAAATAATACTTAAACCTGATTTTTTTTGGTTTGCTAGCAGCGAAGTAAGGTTTGCTAATAACAGCACCCTTCTTTTTTGACACTTGCACAATTTTTTTTATATATATAAAAACTTAAGAATATCAACATTCAATTAATCATCATGTATATACTAATACTACTACAAGCCAATGCATCCAGACGATGATGATGCATCATGCATGCATCTTCTCGTGTTTGGTGAGGATCGGCTGCTGCGGTGACATCGGCGGCGTCTCTCTGAGAAATATGTGTTTTTTTAATTTCTAATTAGTTGCAGCTAGTGAAAATAAGTTTGCAGTTAACCATCACTTATAATAATAGGGTTGTGTTATATGTAGATCATTTTTGACTATGTGTAGCCCAAGACCGGATAAATGCAAATCAAACTGCAAATCGGTCTACAATTATTGTATTGGCTGCAAAACCCTCATGAAATTGCGCGGACTACACATAACCAAAGTCGGTCTACAGTTATTGCCTAAAAATATTGAAGACTGCTTGAAGTTAAGAGTAGCTGGGCTGACAAACATTTGGCACAGTCTCCACACACACAATCTTCCCATTTATTAATTTTGACATGCACTCTTACTTCTCAACGCCTCTAAAACCGATTCAATCCGCCGGAATTGAAGGTCACTAGGGCTCCGTTTGGCGGGACTTATTTTCACCGGTCAAGCGGTTACCACCGCATTCTCCTAAGTTACAACAAGTTGTGGGCATCATCGATTAGTCGCCTAACCGATCTATCTTAATGTCTGCGGTCAAGTTCTTCATGTATTTGTTGCTGGAAGCATATAACAAAGGCTTCGTTTGATTCGGCGGTGTTGAAATTGTTGAAGTGGAAGTGAAGTGGATTGGGCGATCTGATTGGGCAGACCGCAGAGACCGCCGCCGGTCTGGGGTCTAGCTGTTGGCGGATAGCCGGATTTCGGCTGGCTATTCTTCTCTCTTGCGGTCTGATTCGGCAAGCACCCTAGGAGGTAACCAAGCGGTTAGATTTGTCTAACCGCGGTTGTTGCGGTCTGGACTGTGAGACCGCACGGTCCGCTTGGAGCTATCAGGTTGTTTGGCTCGCGTGGAGACAGACGGTTAGAGCGGGCTGCGGAGGCTAACCGCACAGTTCACTGGGGCCTACTTGCGCTAGTTGATGCTAGAGTTTGCTGGGTTGTGTTGGTTTGTTCACTGTGGTGACAAGTCTGGTTGGTTGCCTAGTTCACAGTGTCCGCATAGTTGCGCGATTTGCTCTGAAGTTTGCGGAGTCCGCTGTACTGCGCGGTTTGGTTGCGGAGATCCGCAGTCCATCATTAGCGCAATGGTGGTTCAGGACGCGTGATTGGTTTGATCTAGTCCACGCGGACTGAGTTTTCTGTCTGCTTGGTTTAGCGGACTAGTGGTTCATTCCGCGTAAGCGGTTATTTGGTTTATCGCACGCGGACTTGCTCGTACGTCCGCACTTCTATGCAGGCAGATGTTTTTCAGTGGCGGACTGACACTGATATCTGCACTTGTGCGGATAGGTAGTGTTAGCTGCATAACGACGGACGGTTATCCTATCTCTATAGGCAGTGATCACACTCCCCACTGTCGCCTATAAATAGGAGTCCCGGGCTCGTCATATACAACTAGAACAGTGAGAAATCAACTTGCATTTTGATCTTGTGGTTACGATTTTCTAACCGGCGCGACTAAGTGAAGTTGACTTGTATGTGCAGTCTGTGCGGCTAGCACTGGGCGATTAGGCGACTAGTTGGAAGGATAGGTGTGGAACGATTCGTAGTTATAATCAGTGGTATACAACAGGTCGTGGTCTCAGCAGCTTGAAGTAGCTTTCTCGGAGTTGTGGTTAGTTCGAGCAGTTCACCCGGTCTAACAGCGGGTTCTGTTCAGTTCATCAGTGTTGAAGCCGGAAAATTCCCTACTCCAAAACTCAGATCAAGGCAGCCTAAGGTTACTAGTCCAGCGGTCGGGCTCGATGACTTAGCGGGCTAGAATGCAGAAACATGGACAGCAAAAAGGACCCCATGTGATTTGGTAGGGAGGTCCCACCACGTACCTGGATGCTTAGTAGAAGCTTCCCCTCCACAACCAAAAATAATCGAGCAGGGTACAAGTGGGACACTAGCTGAGAACTTGAATCTTCGGAGAAAGGATCCAAAGGCTCAAATAAAAGTCCAAGGAAAGAAGTGGTCAAGATCTTTTTCAAGATTTCAAAGTCCATACTCTTGTACCCATGAGATCCTATTTATAGGAAAATCTAAAGGGAGCAGAAGTCTCTAGGCGAGAAGAGTCAATCCCACGATCATCGGCCGTTGTCTTCTGGCGACCTGGCTCGGTTACTAGCGAGTATTGGTTGACGATTATCTGTGGTGCTTGTCGGAAGTTGTCTGCTAGGCGAGTATTGCTGTTTGCTCACCATTAGTAAAGTTCGGAGCTCGCCTGTACAAAAAGGTCTTTGAAGCTCACTCGCGTTGTTGGGTGGTCGCGTGCCCTAGAGAGTATGATCCTCGCTTGTGTCTAAAGGTCCCCTTGTCTTCCCTGCTGGCCATTGAATATCGATCGGGTCTTCATCTGCTGGTGCTGCTCGTTGACTGTTGACTTGTTGACTTGTTGACTTGTTGACCCTTGACGAATAGGGGTTGTGCATAATCTTCGTTCTTTTCGAGCGATCTAGAAGCTCAGAAAGAAACATTCAACCCTGCACTCGGCAAGCCTTTAGGAGAGCTCTCAACATTACAATGCTCGGCAGAAACCCCCTTCCAACCCCTATAAATAGAGGGGGAGGGGACGACCCTCGAGCGCCATTTTCTGACTGCTGCAAGATGGTCTGCATCCTAACTTCAAATATTCAGATCAATGCAGTCTAAGGTTACTGATCCTGCGGTCGAACTCCAACCAACTCTTGTTTCTGCGTACCTCCATCCGCTCGCTACCATCAGAACGTACATCGCACCAATCTCAGAACTGGTCTAAAGAAAGCCGGCCCCCATGCTCGCGGAAGAAGGCGACTAAGCCCATGATTCGGGCAATTCCAGCCAGAACAAATTGCGAGATAGGCACTCCACAAAATTTCAAGATCTCAAACACCTCCTCGCAGGGCGAAAAGCGAAAGCCGGACCTCAGGGAGACTTCGCAGATCGTCAACCAACCACGAGGAGGATTCTGAACCTGCACCTCACGACGTGGGATCCTCACTTCCAAACAAGCAGGAAGCCCATACTTCGCCCTCCAGATATCAACATCATCATAAGTCAAGGAAAAGCGCAGGCGCATCGGGCCAGAAGAGCGCTTCGAAACCTGTACACATCAAAATTAAAAAGTCAAGCCCAGAAATAAGAAGTCGCATGTCCAAACGCCCAAAGCACAAGTGACACGCAAAAAACGACGTCCGCACAAATACGTGCATGACAGGGAGATGTACGACCGTGCAGCACGGACCGCGCCAACGCACGACCTCTAGTCCCGAGCAATTTGCCCGCGCCGCCAATGGCCTGCGCGCGCGGACCTGCTCGCGCACGCATGGCACGCGCGCGCCCAGCACGCGCGTGCGGCCTGCGCGCGGCCTGCTCGCGCGCGCCCGAGCACAGCCGGCGCGCACGGTCTGCCTGCGCGCGCCCAGCTCGGGCGCGGCCTGCTCGCACGCGCACCCTGCTTGCGCGCGCGCGGCCTGCGCGCGCGCGTCCTGTATGCCTGGCCGTGCGTAGTTAGCACGCGCACGGCCAGCGCGCGGCCAGCCAGTTCGCCCCCAGCCGGCCTACGCATGCGCAGTCCGCACACCCCGCCGACACGCATGGCCTTCGCGCACGCCCAACACTCGCAAACATCATAAGCACGCCCAGATTCTATGTATCGTCATCGTTCGTCAAGCCTTCTGCCAGATACCTTGGAAGCACTGGCCGTCGTCGCCTCCTCAGCCTTCTCACCGGAAACCGTCATGACAACAGGAAGTATGGAAAATCTCTCCTCTCACTGCCACTTCGTTCTCAGACATCAGAGATTTGGGGGGAAATTGATGGGTTCCACCATCATTTATAGGAGAGAAAGCCCCCCCCCCCCCCCCATGATCCCCACCAAAAGAGGATCATGGGTGGGCCACTCCCCCCCATAATTTCTCATGATGAGAATTATGGGGGGGGGCGGGACCCACTCCCTCTCCTCAGGGAGGAGGGCCACCGCTGCCGGGAAGATCGCCGCCGTCGGATGGTCTAACCCCCGCCAGCGGTCGGACCTCCTGGGCTTCGCCACGGCCGGACCACTGGCCTCACCGTCAGGGAGGCCGGTGCAGGCAGCCGGCCACGGCCCGCCTAGCCGCGACCGACCATAGTCGGCCAAGCCGCGGCCAAGCCCGGTCGCGACAAGCCGCCGGCTTGGCCGCAACCGGGGTAGCCGCGGCCGGCCTAGCCCGGCCGCCTTGCGACGGCCTGACCACGGCCGGCCTTGCCGCAACCGGCCCCGGCCGCCCCGGCTGTGACCAGCCGCAGTCGGCCTTGCCGCGGCTGGCCGCCTAGCCGTCAGCGGACCGGCCACGGCAGGCCGCTGGCCAAGCCACGGCAAGCCGTCGGCCTAGCCGCGGTCGTCCCCCGGCGGACCGCCACCTTGGCCGCCAGGCCGGCCGCCCCCGTCGGCGGCTGCCCGACCGGCCACCGCCGCCGCTATGACGGCCCGCCACCATGGGATGCCTCCCCACCGTCCGATCGAGGGGAGGCCCTCCTCGCCGTTCGATCACGAGGGTAACCACCCACTAACCCACCACTTTAGTGGTGGGGCCCGCCATGATCCTCCCGTGGAGGCTATAAAAGGGACCCCATGACCTCTTCATTCTTCACCTTTTGTCTTCTCCGGGTTGTCTTCTTCTTCCTCAGGTGAGAGCTCTCCTGCCTCCTCCACCGAGTCAGCCACCGCTCACCGTGAACCACCAGCGGTCGCCATCGACCACCAGCGGCCACCAGCGACCACCAACTGCTACCACTGGCTATAAGCACCCCACCAGCGCGTTGTCAGCAAAAGGACGTCCAAGACCTCGAGGAAGCCAAAGGAAGAAGACATCCGAAGCCAGCAAGCGCGCGCCGCCCCGAGCGCACGCGCCAGAAGCATCTCGCGCATTCTCACGTCTAAGTCCCTTCCGCGGTGTAGCATGTTGCCCGCAGAAAGCTATAGTCTCTCTCTCTTTCCCCAAGTTGTAACGGGAGCGGTTTGTCGCCCCGATTCACCAAACATACTGTAATCACCGAAAACTAGTTGAATTTGACCGGCACAGACCTGGTCACGTGGTTTTTTACCCATTTAAGGGGTTTTTACACGTCATCAAAACTTGTGTCTACTGTTCATTTTCATTGACTGTGTGTGCGCTCGACCGCTCCGTGAGCTAAGACGATTCAAGTTAATCCGGTCCGACCGGGGCATCGAGTTAGTCCGCAACACTAGTGATGTTGCAATGGGTTGCACGCTTCTCCCTGGCCTGATCTACATCAACTTCTTCTCATCCTATGACGATGATATTCACAGGAGCGAAGTCGCTATTTTCTACAAGACGCATTTGATGTCGTAGTGAGCAAAATCTGTTGTGATCAATTTCATGTGTTTGTTGGAACTTTGGGTCTGTTTGGGACAGCTCTGGCGGATTGAAAAGCTGCTGTCCGGATAGAGCTGTTTTAAAATAGGTCTCTGGGGAGCAGTTTTGAAAAGTTGCAGACTGTTTGGGTGTTCTGTGCAGAAGTGCGCTCGGAATCGCCGTAGGAAGGACGTCGGGGGCTTGGAATTGCCGGAGGAAAGCCGTCCGGGGCTCGAAATCGCCGGAGGAAGGCCGTCCGACCTCTGACCATGTTCCAACTGAAGAAACCATTAGATTTCCAAAACATGTGAGAGAGAAAGCTATTTTGCGGGAGCAGAAGCTGGGGAGGAAGAGATTTCTGAAAAGCTGCAAAACAGCTCCAGATTTTTGAAAAGCTCTTCACAGAGAGCTGTCCCAAACAGACTGAAAGCAGCTCTGGCGGTTGGAATAGAGATTTTCCAACCGCCAGAGCTGCCCCAAACAGACCCTTTGTTACGGCTTTTCTGATGTAATCTGCACTTTTCTACGATTTGGGTATATGTGAACCCTAAAGTTTTGATCGCATTTGTATTATTTGATGTTTTGATCTAAATTATTGTTTTTAAAAATAAATGTACTAGCCTATCCAAACTTATACTTAATTTTTTTCCCTGGGACAGTGAAAGGAGGGGATAAAGTGTGCAAATGCATTTTACGGTAAAGTGCACTGATCGAACGGTCTGTGGATTACTGCAGTGCACTTTGAAATATATGTGTTTTGAGATGTGTGTGCTTTGAGATGTGTGTGATGATTCACGTGCACTGTTGGATCAATGCACTTTACACCTTAAAGTGCTTTTGTGCACTTTATCCCCCTGAACCTCCCGTAACTTCTATTATATTTGAGTCGTGGTGATGGTGGTGGCAAACTAATAGCTTGTTCCTCCGTAAGAGACTCGGAGCGAACTTTTGGCTAACCGCGCTTTTAAAAGCTGAACTAAGTTTGAATCAATTTGATCATAAATTGGCATGAACATGATTGAATTTAATTTGTAGGGTTGGTTATCACCTTTTTGGTGAAAGTATCTTCTTTGTGTTGGGTGAGGATTGTTGTGGCGGTGTGCTCGCCTTCTTTGAAAAAAAATATGCTTTTTCTTTTTAAAAATTTTGAGTTGTGGCTAGTCAAAAAAGGTTTGTGATTAACCATCGCCTATAAGAGCAGCTCCAATCGATCGACATTATTTGGGAATGCCGGTCGATTCTGCTCCAACTGATCACCATCCAATCATGTATAAATGTCGATGCTATCTCCTCTAAATTTAGAGGAGGGGAAGAGAAAATGCATCCCCTTTATTTTTTCCGTTGAGATCGTGGTCGATGGGAAACCTCGACGCCGCACCATCAAATCCCAAGCCCACTCCAGATGAAGAAGTCAAAAGGATCAGAAAAATAGAATCGCCAGGAAGAATCACCGGGTCCATAAGGGGAAGAAGGTTTCTGATCCATGCCAAAACCAACACATCCCACACTTGGGATTGTTAGAGTGCTCGAAGCATCCGCGTGACCATCAAGTTTGGAATGCTCTCCCCGTTGCCCCTAGCTAGGGTATTTATAGGCAAAACCCTAAATCCCCGACTACGGGTTTGGATGCCTATCGGATCCTAACTGACCCGTTAAGGAGCCCGATCACACTTAGATAAATATACCTCAACAATCTCCTCCTATATTGTATATAAGTGTTAGCATAAGAAAATGAGCTACTTATCCAATAGTTAATAATGATCATAGCAAAAGAGTTTTCCAGAAATATAAATATAAGTTTTAGATAACAAAATGCTAAACCCAAACCAAATATTTCAAACATGAAATAAAACAAAAAACTGGAAAGTTCAAACTGATAATTGATCTAGGCGAACAGCAGATCATCATCATCTGGGTCAAAATCAACTGTTTCTCCTCCAATCTCCATATTGCCTGCAAACAATTACAACAAGAATGTCATGAGACAAATCTCTATGAATTCAAACATTTGCAGAAATGAAGTGATTAGTTCTAACAGCGGGTGAACTTAATACTCTAACTGGGAGGAA
Source organism: Platanthera zijinensis (assembly GCA_039513925.1). NCBI lineage: Eukaryota > Viridiplantae > Streptophyta > Magnoliopsida > Asparagales > Orchidaceae > Platanthera > Platanthera zijinensis. The sequence continues at coordinate 22,162,408 of CM077082.1, read as the reverse complement.
AGAATCCCAAAACAGCATCTCTATCTAATTTACACAAAATTAGATTAATTAATTTCATAGAATCAAACCATGTTCTTTCGATTATTAAGATTATTATTAATGTTCCACAATTATGTTATATCATCAAGTTTGGAATGATACAACAAGCTGTGACTATTATATCATCAAGTTTGGAATGATATAACTAATAATCATAATATCAGGGCACATATCGGCAACCTTAGTATTCTTTTATGGAATGATACCCAATTCAGCCTTTGGCAAAGAATAATTACGTAAGTCATCAAGTTTGGAATGACTGGCAACAATCTCACCTCTAGCTTTCATCAGATAACATCTGAAATACTTTAGTGTGCTCAACGTAGATGCTTAAATGTAAGCAGACAACGGTTCTTAAATTTAAAGCATAAGCTAGGTATTAAGTCCTCCAAAATGGACGTTAATCTCATCTCCCCCGATGTTTTAGATGTGATAACCTTACATAAGCCCTTAGTAAGGACATCTGCTACATTAGCTTTTGATCTCACGTCCAATAGGGAGATTATCCCCTGACTGGTGAGATAGGTCAACCAGGCCTGTTTCATCCTTAGTTGTCTTCGCTTTCTATTGAACAACGTATTTGTAGCAATGGTCTTTGTTGTTTGATTGTCACAATAAATCGAAATAGAGTTCATTTTTAGACTCGTCATTGGAATATCCAATATCAGATCTCTTATCCACTCTGCTTCTTCTCCAGCTGAAGCGAGAGCATAGAGTTCCGATTCCATAGAAGATAGTGCAATGCACGTTTGCCTCTTAGACTTCCAAGCTACTACATCTCCTCCTAGTATAAACACAAAACCACTAGTGGATCGACAATTAGCTATTTTCGAGCACCAAGATGCGTCGGAATACCCTTCAAGCACTAGAGGATGCCCACTGTAACATAGAGCATACGTCTCAGTATACTTTAAGTATCTCATTATCCTGTCTAAGGCGTCCCAGTGGTCCTTCCCAGGGTTACTGGTGAATCTACTCAACATGCCGACCGTAAAGGCTATGTTAGGTCTAGTGCAGGTAGTAGCGTACATGAGACTTCCTATGAGTTTGGAATAATCTAACTGCCTAATAGTTGAACCTTCATTCGGTTTCAGTCTACTGTTATAATCGTATGGAGTCTCAACGTTTTTGCTCTTATCGTAACCCCACATTTCCAGTAGATTCCTAATGTAGTGACTCTGACTCAGGGTAATACCCTTTTTTGTGAAGTTCACTTCCATTCCTAGGATGGTTTTCACCTCACCTAGGTCTTTTATGCTAAATTGTGCTGTCAAGACAACTTTCACGTCTTTCACCTCAGACTGATTCATGCCCAGAATTAGCATGTCATCAGCATACAAGCATATGATGGCTACTTTATTTGTACTTGTTCTTACGTACAGACATTTATCTGATAGACTGGATTTGAAACCCAAGCCTTTTACACATGTGTCAAATTTCTCATGCCACATTTTAGGTGTTTGTTTCAATCCGTATAGTGACTTAATCAACTTACAGACCTTATTCTCTAGACCTTCTATGACGAACCCTTCAGGCTGGTGCATGTAGATCTCCTCAGTCAGATCTCCATTAAGAAATGTAGTCTTGACATCCATCTGATGAACAGTGTAGTGTTCAATAGATCTAGTGCGAGAAGAATCCTAATTGTCGCATAGTGACATACATGTGAGTATATATCAAAGTAGTCTACACCACTCACTTGAGTGAAGCCTTTGGAAACTAGACGTGCTTTGTATTTAGCGATACTCCCATCAGGATTAAGCTTCTTCCTCAGAACCCACTTATTGCCAATGGTTTTAGCCCCTTTGGGCAAATCGACCAAAGTCCATGTGTTGTTCTGCATGAGAGAGTTCATCTCTTCGTCTATGGCTTCTTTCCATAATAGAGAGTCTCTAGATCGCATCGCTTCCTTATAAGTGGATGGATTGCTTCAACTTGGTAAGTCACGAAGTCTGTACCGAAGCTTTTAGGCATTTTCTCTCTATTAGATAGTCTTCTGGTATCTAAACAACGTGTGTTTATAGGCTCAGTGTCAGAGTTACGTTGTCCTGGCTCAGCTAAAGGCTCAGTATTAGTGGTTGGCAGACCTGGCAGTGTCAGGTTCTTGTCCTTAAGAAACTTATCCTCAAAGAAGACAGTGTCTCTTGATTCTATTACAGTATTAGTGGAGAGATCCAGAAACATGTCTGCAGCACTATCATCTGCACATCCTAGGTAGACGCGGGTATTTGTCCTGGGTCCAATCTTAACTCTTCTAGAGTCTGGTATCCTAACATAAGCGATACAGCCTCAGGTCTTTAGATTGTAAAATCTAGGAGGTCTCTTAAACCAAAGCTCATAGGGTGTCTTAGTCAACTTAGCATGAGGAACTTTATTAAGAATGTGATTTGACATGAGGACGGCTTCACCCCAATAGGCCGCAGGCATGCTAGCAGTCAGCAACATAGAATTCAATATTTCTGTTAAAATTCTATTTTTTCTTTCAGCGATGCCGTTGGATTGTGGGGATTATGGAGCGGTGGTTTCAGGGATTATGCCATTGCTGGCAAGGAAATTTTTGAACTCCCCCGAGACGTATTCTCCTCCTCTATCACTTCTTAGCCTTTTTATTTTCATGTCAAGTTGATTTTCAACCCTAATTTTGAATATACGAAATTTTTCAAAGGCTTCATCTTTAGTTTTAAGAAGATAAATGTGACTGAATCTAGAGTAGTCGTCGATAAAAGTTATCAGATACTTCCGACCTCCACGTGTGACAAAACTTTTGTAGTCACAAATGTCGGAGTGTATCAACTCTAGCAATTGTGTGCTCCTAGAAACCTGACTAAAAGGTGTTCTAGTTATCTTAGTTTACGCACAAATTTCACATTTTTCAAATTTGGTTTTTGTGTCGAGGGGTATGTTGTGAGTTCTAGCTAGCAGGAGTAGTTTTCTATAATTGACATGTCTTAGTCTTGCATGTAAAGTCTTAGGATCTATCAGATTTGAGCTAACCTGATTTACTACTTCGTGTGCTAGACTCAGCATATACATCCCGTTAACGACATATACACAACCAAAGTAATGTGAGTGAATCATTAGGGTTACCCGACCACCACTAATGTTAAAAGACATACTCGCATCGCACAACAGACTAATCGAAATTAAATTAGCAGCTAATGTCGGAATTAATTTAACATTTTTCAAAATAAGAGTCTTACCTGAGGAGAGAGTCAGGGTAGTGTTGCCGACCTTCAGCACGTCAGCTACAGCTCCATTCACAACCGTGACAGTCTCTTCCACCTCTTTTGCATCCTCAAGAAGCTTTGGATTATTGCAGACGTGGCAGGTAGCACCTGAGTCGAGCCACCACTCTGAACTGGTCGCCCCGTTACCGACCATGGCAACAAAGTCGGTAGGCACAGTCTGATAAACCATATTGGCTTGATTTTCAGTCTTTGGTGTGCTGGTGTCGCCCCGTTTGGGCTATCGGCACTCAGAAGCGCAGTGACCCCACTTATTGCAGTTGTAGCACTTGCCTTTGAATTTCTTCTTTATCTGTTTGCTGGTGGCAGCAACTGCGGGTGCACTGGTCGGTGGGCGAGTCTTCCCAGGCTTAGGCTTTCGCTTAGGATGTGTGATCATGTTAGCAGTAGAGGACTGCTTGCTGATCGTCTCTATAGCGTGTCTAGTTCGGTTTTCATTCTCAATGTAGATGAAGCGCTTGAGGTCTTTAAGACTCACCTGCGTCTTCTTCCGGTACATCTCAGTATTGAAGGAATACCAGGTCGTGGGCAATTTGAAAATAATCACCCCAGCAACAAATCCATCTGGCAGAGGGATATTCTCACTGTTGAGCTTGTCCACCAGATTTTCGAACTCAGTAACCTGTGACAGGATTTCCCTTTCCTCAGTGAAGGTGAATGTCAAAAACTTGTCCACCAGGTGCGTCTTGGACATGTTCTCCTCCTCCTTGAACTACTCCTGTAAGGCTTCCCAGATCTCGTTGGCCCTTTGCATCTTGTCGTACGTCTCTGCAAGCCTGTTGGAGAGGCAATTCAGGATGTAGTGTCTGCAGAAGTCCTCGTCGTTGACCCATTGATCTTCATCTTCGCTTCCTTTGAAGTCTTCAAAAACAGTCTGCACTGTGTAGAAGATGTTCAGGTACTTCATGCCGAACTGTGTGTTGCGCTTCTAGGAACTGAACTCGTCGTTGGAGAATTTCTCCAGCTTGATCATCGGCACGGGAGAGGAGTGATTGATCGTCTTTGACATTGCGTGTCTCTTTCCAAACGATAGTATTCTACTAGCAACCTAAATCACAAGCAGAAAATACTAGAAAAAGATCACCTGAGCGAGACGATGACGGTCTTCGGATCCAATCCAAGAAAAGTTTGTTACACCTCTCCGGTTGAACACAATCGCCGAACACTAGAACTGATTGACAAACTTCAATACAGAATTTTTCTTGACTGCGTGAAAACTACTGTCACTGAACTACATTGCCTTGATCTCACTGAAGAAAATCAGTAAAGTGCTTCCTCCCTTTTTTTTGATCTGGAGCAAAGGCAAAATACTTCCAGAACAAGACCTTTCTTCCTCCACTTGGCCTTCAAGGATATTTTACTGATCTAATCTCCTTTTTTGTGTTATCTCTGACGTTGATCGGAACAAGATCGCACAACAGGGGAAAATTGTCACAACCCGCATTTTCTCCGAATTAAGAATTATCAGGGTAAGAGAAAACACGCGTCATGATGCCACGTCAAGCAGGGGATAACTGCTGACGCTCAGGAAAAACCACCTACCAACTTAATGAAAGAAAATCATGTGATTAATGATTAGAAAATCAGTTATATTTTAGAGGTCGTATCCCCCGGCTTAGTGGATCACCTAGTCCACAAAAGAAAACTATATTTAAACGCTGCGGAAAGAAAATACTTTATCAGGTTTGACATCCTAAGGAGCGCATAAGGGTCCCAAGAGAACCACTCCTGCTATGCAAGACCCTACATTTAATTTATATAATATATAAGAAAACGGTCTTTATACGTGATTTGGAAAATGGTGATTACGTTTTATAAAACATGCTGATCATGAACTTTATTTATAATAATAATTATAGTTTAAAAATAACTAGCAACCTAGCATAAAACCTTCTCAGGACAAGTAGACTATCTCCAGAAAACGGTAGCAGCATAAGTAAATATATCCAGTACAAAGGTAACAACTACCAGTGGGCGCCAACAACCTGACACGAACCCACTGACACACATGTATGTCTGTAAGAAAGTACTGAAAAACTACCTCACCAACACGGCAAACGGAACTCCAAAGTCCAAGAGACCACCAACACCACCACTGCAAACTAGCCACCCAACTGGCTACGGCTCAGAACCTGGGATATTCCAAAATAAAACAGAATACCTCAGCAAGCTAAACAAAGTAAAACTGCATGAAAGAGTCAACCAAAAGGGGAAAAGTACCTGAAAAACATGCAGTAGAAAGAGTCACAACTGTCCAAAACAGGACAACAAGAAAAGCACTACGTGCGAGGAAACAGCAACAACCCAGCCCAGGAACAACATCCTGCAGGGCCTACTAGGCTACCAAGAGCCCAAAGTGCTGCAAACTACCAAGGAAGAAACTTCTAACACCCTAAACTGTGGGAGGTGGTAATAGCAAAAACAAACAACGAGGAACCGGATTGGAGGCAAACTCAGTCCCCCCATCCACCATGTCCAAGTCAACAAGCTCGAGGGTCTACACGTGAAAGCACAAGGGACCTTCCACCCACATGCCCAGCCCATACCTGGAGCAAGAAAAACATGAGTGGCCTTGGCTAAATTACACAACTCCACCCCCATAAAGAGCTACAAACCACCACTACTAACCACGACCCACGATTCGGCCATTAGGAAAGAGAAACATGGCCGACAAGGAAATTACAAATATAAACAAGGAATTCACTCGGGAACGTAAATCGAGGAAAGAGAAAAATAAAGTGTTGAAATGACTCAACACGACGTGGCGCTGGGTCCTCTCGATACCGCATTGAGTGAGCTTCACTCACTCAACGTGCCACGCAAAGCGAACTATCACAGCAATAACTCTTACATTACTATCTTAACACTACACAAAACACTCATGCCCACCTAACCCGCGTATCGACGCCAGCTAAATACGGGTGCCAAAAAAAGGAAATATTCAGAGCGCACGATCAGTGTCGCACGACCAGTGGTCGTGCGCACTCATCGGCTGATGATCGTGCGAAGTGAACTTGGGAAACTTGAAACCTGACAGAAAACTTAGCATAAGCGCACGATCAGTGTCGCACGACCAGTGGTCGTGCGCACTGTTGCCAGCGCTCGTGCGATAGCCGAGACAGAACTTTGGAGAAATGAGCAGGTAGCCACGCACGAACAGTGGCACACGACCAGTGGTCGTGCGCCCTAACGCTGCTGATCGTGCGCCGGTAACCTGTACCGTTTGGGATTTCCCGAACGACACCGGAACGCGCATCACATTCTCCCGACACTGCGAACCACAACTACAACACACCGAAAATGGCCTACGGCACACCTAACATAATTTTTACCTATTCTACTCGCTCACTACACCATCCATCTACGCCTAATCATTCGAGACGGAATCCGGAGACAGAAATGATAGAAACAAGTAGGGTGCATGAATCGAAAGAAAAAAAAACAACTTGGCAAGGGCGAGAACACCACTTGCCTCGATTTCCGTCGAAGCTTGGTCGGCTTTCCCTCCTCTTCACGCACGAATCCGGCAACGAAGCACAAGGCCAAAAATCTGGACATTGCCGGCGGGAAACAAGTCAAAACCCAAAATTCAAAACCACAAGCAAGGCCACGAAACTTGGAAATCTTACCGTAGGAATGAAGGTCTCAACGAGAGCAATCCGAATCAACTCTCGGAATCGAATTCCGTCCACAAACGCTCCGGGAATCGGCGGTGGAAGGCAAGGGCTCGGCGGTTTCTCCGTTTCTCTCGTACAGGGACGGCGGTTTCCTATTTGGAGAAGATGATCGTGCTTTTCTATCCTATATATATATATATTAATATATAATAATATATTTTATTACAAAATTACATAAAGCACCAAAACGACGCGAAAACCGAACTACCTCGGAATTCGACGAAATTCGCACCGTAGCTAAATACCCACGCTACGAACACAACGGCGAAGTCGAAATTAATTTTCGATGAACAGAACTCGAGTTATACCCAAATAAAGCCAAACACCAACATCCCCCCGAGAGGCCACACCGGGTCACCCAAAACGACTCGGCTTGCTAGGGAGATCTTGTCAACAGCTATAGAATAGGGCACTCAGTTCTAAGGAGCTAAACCACACTCCACAAATGGCACAAGCCACGGAAACGCGTCATCGTAACGCCAACGAGAATAAAAAAAATAAACGCAGAAAAAAAATCGGGGGCGTTACAGTCACTCCCCCTAAAAGAAAGTTTCGTCCCGAAACTTTACGCACAACACTCCTACTAAAGAAGGAAAAGTAACCTATAGGAGTTACAAGAAGGGAAACATACCGATCAAATCAGCGAAACAGGCGAGGGTAAGCCCTCTTCATGGCCGACTCTAGCTCCCAAGTCGCGCTCTCCAAATCCTGATTTTTTCACAGAACTTTCACCATCGGTATGGACTTCTTTCGCAGCACTCGCTTCTGAGTATCCAAAATACGAACCGGCACCTCAACAAAAGAGAGGTTGGGCTCCAACTGGGGCACAACGTCCAAGACCTGCCCACTACTGCGCACACACTTCCGCAATTGGCTAACATGAAAAACATTATGAACTCCTGGGAAGTTTGCTGGCAAACCCAATCTATAAGCTGACACGCCAATCCGTTCCAAAATCTCGAACGGGCCCACATACCTTGGGTCCAATTTCCGATTCTTACCAAATCTCTTTACACCCACCATTGGGGAAACCTTAAGAAATACAAGGTCCCCTACAAAGAACTCCAAAGCAGACCTACGCCGATTGGCGTTCTTTTCGTACCTCTCCTGAGCTATACGAAGCTTCTCCCGAATAAGCTTCACGGCGACTTCCATATCCTCCAGCGCATCAGGACCCAACAACGGCCTCTCACCAGCCTCGGCCCAAAACAACGGAGTCCTACATCGCCTCCCATACAAGGCTTCGAACGGAGCCATCTGCAAACTTTCCTGATAACTGTTGTTGTAAGCAAATTCCATAAGTCGCAGCCGCTCATCCCATGCTCCGTCGTGGTCTAAAATATAGCATCGGATCATATCCTCAACAATCTGATTCACCCGCTCCGTCTGCCCATTGGTCTGTGGGTGGTACGCAGTAGAATATCTCAGATCCGTACCCAAACCCTCCTGCAGACTCTGCCAAAAACGAGAAGTAAACCGGGAGTCTCGATCAGAAATGATGCTAACCGGCACACCGTGGAGTCGGATGACTTCATTCAAGTACAACTCTGCTATCTTCTTCATCAGGTAATCAATCTTATATGGCACGAAGTGAGCACACTTCGTCAATCTATCCACTATAACCCAAACAGAATCAAATCCCCTCGGGGATTTCGGTAAGCCCGTAATGAAGTCCATAGATATACTCTCCCACTTCCAAGTCGGGATCTCTAACGGGGTCAACTTGCCACCAGGCCTTCCATGATCGGCCTTCACGCGCTTGCAAGTGTGGCACTCAGCAACAAATCGGGCTATATCACCTTTCATGCCATACCACCAGGCAATTTGCCTTAAGTCACGGTACATCTTCGTAGATCCTGGATGATAGGCAATGCTGGATCCATGAGCCTCTCTGCAAATCATACCTCTAATATCCCCAACGGCGGGGATGCAAAACCTGCCGCGGTACTTCAAAGTACCCGCATCATCGATAGCAAAATCTGGCAACTCTCCCTTCTCTGTCCTGATGAACAAGTGCAACAGATCCGGGTCGTCCTTCTGGTGCAGTCTGGTCAAAGAAATCCAGGACGGCTCTGCCACTGACAAACTACTCTGCAAACCACAGCATCCCACTGAAATATCCATAAGGAGGAACTCCTCAACTAACCGATCGGCGGAGAGGTTAAAGATCTTTTCCGTCTTTCGGCTCAGGGCGTCGGCCACCACATTGGCCTTGCCCGGATGATACTGGATCTCTACATCATAATCAGCCACATACTCTAGCCACCGCCGCTGGCACAGATTCAACTCCTTCTGCGTGAACACGTACTTCAAGCTCTTATGGTCGGTGAAGATCTTGCACTGAGCCCCATAAAGTAAGTGTCTCCACAGCTTCAACGCATAAATAACCGCTGCGAACTCAAGGTCATGCGTAGGATAATTCTTCTCATGGGTCTTCAGTTGCCTTGACCCATAGGCAATCACCTTCCCAACCTGCATTAATACGCATCCCAGACCTACAAGCGAAGCATCCACATACACATCATAATCCATACCCTCAGTAGGCAGGGTTAGAACGGGAGCAGTGCACAATCTCTTCTTTAGCTCCAGAAAGGCTTCTTCGCACTTCTCGCTCCAAACAAAAGCCACATTCTTCTGAGTCAGCTTGGTCAAAGGTGCAGCTAGGGAAGAGAAACCCTCCATAAACCTCCTGTAGTAGCCAGCCAACCCTAGGAAACTCCTGATCTCCTTAGGGGTATTCGGCCTACTCCAATCCATCACTACTGCAATCTTTTCTGGATCGACCGAGATCCCTTCCTTGTTCACCACGTGGCCTAGAAATGAGACCTGAGGCAACCAAAATTCGCACTTGCTCAACTTGGCGAATAACTTGTGATTCCTTAACTCTGTCAGAACCAAATGCAAATGCTGCTCATGCTCCTCCGCGCTGCGAGAATAGACCAACACGTCATCAATGAAGACCACAACGAACTTGTCGAGGAAATCCTTGAACACCCGGTTCATCATATCCATGAAGGCTGATGGTGCGTTGGTCAGACCAAACGACATCACCAAAAACTCAAAGTGTCCATGCCTCGATCTAAACGCAGTCCGTGGAATATCTGCCTCACGGATCCTGAGCTGATGATAACCAGAATGAAGGTCGATCTTGGAGAACACCGTGCTACCGCGCAACTGGTCAAATAAATCATCGATCCTCGGCAGAGGGTACCTGTTCTTAATAGTGACCTTGTTCAATTCTCTATAGTCGATGCAAAGCCGCATCGACCCATCTTTCTTCTTTACAAACAAAACAGGAGCACCCCAAGGCGACGAACTCTGCCTGATAAAACCTTTAGCCAACAGCTCATCCAACTGAACTCGCAACTCCTCTAACTCACGAGGGGCCATCCGATACGGCGCCTTAGCAATAGGACGCGTACCCGGCTCCAAATCGATCACAAACTCAACATCCCGCTCGGGAGGAAGACCAGGAAGGTCATCAGGAAAAACATTGGCGAAACCACAAACAATAGGAATTTCCTCCAAGCATGGTACGCTAACAGCGGTTCCAACCGCCAAGACTAAACAAGCACAACAACCAGAAAGAAACAACCTCTGAGCACATACCGCAGAGATGACAGGAGAATCCTGACACGGATCATCATACACGCTGTCGGGCTGACCGTCGTCCCTGATGAAGTCCAAGCGCTTTCCCTTGCACTGAATGACTGCATCAAACCTAGAGAGCCAGTCCATGCCCAGAATAACATCGAAGTCCTCCAGATCAATCATCTTCAGGTCCGCCTTCGCGTGAAAGTTCCCCAACAAAACAGGGCAATCCAAAATGCCCAAATCTGACAACACAGATTCACCAGAGGGAAACTTGACACGGAAGGAATCCCGAACACGATCTAAGGTCAACCGATGTCGCTCCACAAAGGCTCTAGCCACGAACGAGTGGGTAGCGCCGGAGTCAAACAGAACCCGCGCCCAGCGGTTCTTTACCTTAAATTTCCCTATAGGAGCACACAAAACTAAGGAACTAGCACAACAATACTGCAAAAAATCTAGCAAATAGAACTACCAGGCTGTAAAAACAACAAACAACTAACCTGAGATGACCTGGGTTGAAGCCTGAGCCTCCTCGGAAGAGATCACGTTCAGCTTCCCCTTTCCCTTGTCCACACGCTGAGGTGGAGGTAAAGCCTGCAATGGAACTGCAGGAAGAGCTGGCTGAAACTGAGGACACCTCGACTTGATGTGACCCTTCTGCCCACACTGAAAGCAGACTTTATCCTTGGTCCAACACTGGGCCGCATCATGGCCGGATCGCTTGCAAACGGAACAGGAGACATCTCTCCTAGGAGCACCCTGAATCGCATGAACCTGCTCCTTCCTCTGAGCTGCTGCCTTCTTGAAACATTTCTCGGCAGGGTGGCCTGACCGGCCATAGAAGCTGCACTCCACCTTGCCCCTCTTTCCCGGAGCCGCACCGGGTACCTGGGGTTTCTTCTCCTCCACCGACTTTCTCTTGTCCAACCTCATTTGCTGGCCTCTGCTCTTTGCGGTCTCAATAGCCTCCACCTTCAGAGCAGCCTCTACTACACCTGCATAAGTCTCTGACCCATAAGCACTGGTCAACTGCTGCACCTCGCTCCTCAAACCACCGAGAAATCGCTTAACTCGATCAGCCTCAACGCTGACCAATCCAGGGGCAAAACGGCTTAACTTGCTGAACTTTATCTCATACTCACCCACCGTGAGTTGCCTTTGCTTCAGATGGAGGAAGTCGTTCATGAGGCGGTCACGCTCGACCGAGGGTAAGAACTTCCTCAACAACATCTCCTTGAACACTTCCCAAGAGCATCCAGCTACTAAACTCTCCTTCTCTCTCAGCCACCAACTCTTAGCCAAACCTTTAAGCTGATAGGCGGCTATCATCACCCTCTGATCATCTGCAATCCCTGAATACGAGAACATCTCCTCCATGGAGATCAGCCAGTCGTCTATCACCATGAAATCTGCCTTCCCATCATAAGTGGGAGGACCCAGCCTCTGAAACTGCGAGATGAAGGCCATCTCTGCTGGCACCACCACTGGAGGTCTCAAGGGTGCAGGAGGAGGAGGAACAGCTAACCCCCCCGCAGGGACTTGCACACCCTGAGTCTGACCTACCACGACTGCCACCAAAGACTGAATCTGGGCTCGCACCTCCTCCAACTGTCTGCCCATGGAATCGTTACTCTGACGCAGACTCTCGATCACCGCATCGTTCTGAGCCCCAGATGACTCACCCTCAGACAGGGGAGTTGATCGAGTCGCAGGACGCCTTGCCATTCTAAAATCATAGCAACACAAATTAGACCCTACTACAACGTCTAGAACCAAATACAAGTACAGACAATACATATATAGATATAGACTTAAAGCTGCTAAACTTGCTCTGAGAGTTTATCTTTTTAACAAAATTTAGATGTTATGCCCTAACCTAGGATGGTTAACCACCACCTTACTAACTCTTGTGCCTAGATCGGGAATGCATGACTTTTATATTAATTTGAAAACTTATGTGTGTACATATGTCATCCTGCCAGTCTTTAGCATGGCACGTTGTGCTTATGCAATGTTATGATATGCATGTTTGTGTTATGCATTCTAAAAAGGCCCTAATGCATGTTATGAGCGGCGTACACATGAAAATGTTATGCATCCCATACTACATAACATTCTCATGCAACGAAAAAGAAAACGTGCTAGTCGCAGCTATGTGGTGAGGTTATGCATCACATACTACATAACCCTCACATATTGCCCCTATGGTGGATCCATATACGAACACATATTATGCATCCCATACTACATAATATGCCCCGTATACTTCATGTTATGCTATGAGTGTAGTGTTCATGCTTTTGCCAAGACGTGCTGATGACATATCGGTGTGTGAATGACATGATGCTGAACTACTAAAAAGCAAACAAAGGAAGGTTGCTCAACTAACTTGTCAAGCAACCTCCCTTTGATACCAACTATCACAACCCGCATTTTCTCCGAATTAAGAATTATCAGAGTAAGAGAAAACACGCGTCATGATGCCACGTCAAGCAGGGGATAACTGCTGACGCTCAGGCAAAACCACCTACCAACTTAATGAAAGAAAATCATGTGATTAATGATTAAAAAATCAGTTATATTTTAGAGGCCGTATCCCCCGGCTTAGTGGATCACCTAGTCCACAAAAGAAAACTATATTTAAACGCTGCGGAAAGAAAATACTTTATCAGGTTTGACATCCTAAGGAGCGCATAAGGGTCCCAAGAGAACCACTCCTGCTATGCAAGACCCTACATTTAATTTATATAATATATAAGAAAACGGTCTTTATACGTGATTGGAAAATGGTGATTACGTTTTATAAAACATGCTGATCATGAGCTTTATTTATAATAATAATTATAGTTTAAAAATAACTAGCAACCTAGCATAAAACCTTCTCAGGGCAAGTAGACTATCTCCAGAAAACGGTAGCAGCATAAGTAAATATATCCAGTACAAAGGTAACAACTACCAGTGGGCGCCAACAACCTGACACGAACCCACTGACACACATGTATGTCTGTAAGAAAGTACTGAAAAACTACCTCACCAACACGGCAAACGGAACTCCAAAGTCCAAGAGACCACCAACACCACCACTGCAAACTAGCCACCCAACTGGCTACGGCTCAGAACCTGGGGTATTCCAAAATAAAACAGAATACCTCAGCAAGCTAAACAAAGTAAAACTGCATGAAAGAGTCAACCAAAAGGGAAAAAGTACCTGAAAAACATGCAGTAGAAAGAGTCACAACTATCCAAAACAGGACAACAAGAAAAGCACTACGTGCGAGGAAACAGCAACAACCCAGCCCAGGAACAACATCCTGCAGGGCCTACTAGGCTACCAAGAGCCCAAAGTGCTGCAAACTACCAAGGAAGAAACTTCTAACACCCTAAACTGTGGGAGGTGGTAGTAGCAAAAACAAACAACGAGGAACCGGATTGGAGGCAAACTCAGTCCCCCCATCCACCATGTCCAAGTCAACAAGCTCGAGGGTCTACACGTGAAAGCACAAGGGACCTTCCACCCACATGCCCAGCCCATACCTGGAGCAAGAAAAACATGATTGGCCTTGGCTAAATTACACAACTCCACCCCCATAAAGAGCTACAAACCACCACTACTAACCACGACCCACGATTCGGCCATTAGGAAAGAGAAACATGGCCGACAAGGAAATTACAAATATAAACAAGGAATTCACTCGGGAACGTAAATCGATGAAAGAGAAAAAGAAAGTGTTGAAATGACTCAACACGACGTGGCGCTGGGTCCTCTCGACACCGCATTGAGTGAGCTTCACTTACTCAACGTGCCACGCAAAGCGAACTATCACAACAATAACTCTTACATTACTACCTTAACACTACACAAAACACTCATGCCCACCTAACCCGCGTATCGACGCCAGCTAAATACGGGTGTAAAAAAAGGAAATATTCAGAGCGCACGATCAGTGTCGCACGACCAGTGGTCGTGCGCACTCATCGGCTGATGATCGTGCGAAGTGAACCTGGGAAACTTGAAACTCGACAGAAAACATAGCATAAGCGCACGATCAGTGTCGCATGACCAGTGGTCGTGCGCACTGTTGCCAGCGCTCGTGCGATAGCCGAGACAGAACTTTGGAGAAATGAGCAGGTAGCCGCGCACGAACAGTGGCACACGACCAGTGATCGTGCGCCCTAACGCTGCTGATCGTGCGCGGGTAACCTGTACCGTTTGGGATTTCCCGAACGACACCGGAACGCGCATCACATTCTCCCGACACTGCGAACCACAACTACAACACACCGAAAACGGCCTACGGCACACCTAACATAATTTTTACCTATTCTACTCGCTCACTACACCATCCATCTACGCCTAATCATTCGAGACGGAATCCGGAGACAGAAATGATAGAAACAAGTAGGGTGCATGAATCGAAAGAAAAAAAAACAACTTGGCAAGGGCGAGAACACCACTTGCCTCGATTTCCGGCGAAGCTTGGTCGGCTTTCCCTCCTCTTCACGCACGAATCCGGCAACGAAGCACAAGGCCAAAAATCTGGACATTGCCGGCGGGAAACAAGTCAAAACCCGAAATTCAAAACCACAAGCAAGGCCATGAAACTTGGAAATCTTACCGTAGGAATGAAGGTCTCGACGAGAGCAATCCGAATCCACTCTCAGAATCGAATTCCGTCCACAAACGCTCCGGGAATCGGCGGTGGAAGGCAAGGGCTCGGCGGTTTCTCCGTTTCTCTCGTACAGGGGCGGCGGTTTCCTATTTGGAGAAGATGATCGTGCTTTTCTATCCTATATATATATATATATATATATATATATATATATATATACATATATATTAAAATATAATAATATATTTTATTACAAAATTACATAAAGCACCAAAACGACGCGAAAACCGAACTACCTCGGAATTCGACGAAATTCGCACCGTAGCTAAATACCCACGCTACGAACACAACGGCGAAGTCGAAATTAATTTTCGACGAACAGAACTCGAGTTATACCCAAATAAAGCCAAACACCAACATCCCCCCGAGAGGCCACACCGGGTCACCCAAAACGACTCGGCTTGCTAGGGAGATCTTGCCAACAGGCTACAGAATAGGGCACTCAGTTCTAAGGAGCTAAACCACATTCCACAAATGGCACAAGCCACGGAAACGCGTCATCGTAACGCCAACGAGAATAAAAAAAATAAACGCAGAAAAAAAATCGGGGGCATTACAAAAATGGCGGAAACCTTGCAGGCGGCGTTATCCCGATTAGGCACAGGAGCGGCGACTACACGAACGGGGACGCCGACGGAAACCTCGCGACGAACAGAGAAGACGCAGATATACTGTTCCTCCTTCGATCTCTAACGCAAGCGGGAGGCGGATCGATTTCTTCCAGACGGCGTGACCTAGATCCAGCGGAGGCTACAGATCGTTCGCGAACGGGAGAGTGAAGAAGACGACTTTTCCTCCCTCGATCTTCTTCCCGATCGATAACAGTGATGAAGCCGACGACGGTGAAAGTCGCGAATGGGAGAATCGCGAACAGTAGCGGCGCAGGAAGAATCGCGAACGATCGTGGGTGAGACGGCGACGGGAGCGGGCTAGGGCAAAACGGAAGAAAATCTTCGAGAATGTTAGAGTGCTCGAAGCATCCGCGTGACCATCAAGTTTGGAATGGTCTCCCCGTTGCCCCTAGCTAGGGTATTTATAGAAGAAACCCTAAATCCCCGACTACGTGTTTGGATGTCTATCAGATCCTAACCGACCCGTATTGAAATTGGTGAAGTGAAAGTGGGTGGTCGGGCAGTCCGGACGGCTTAGGCGGACTGACCGCGCGGACTGGTTCCTAGTCCGGCGGGTTGGTGGTTGGCGACCTGCGTAGTGTGCTGCGGTCTGGCTTTGCGGACTGCGCGAACTGGTTTTGTCTGGCAGTGAGTTGAGCTCTGCAAGGTGGTGCGCGCGGCCTGTGCGGACTGGGCTTGGAGTCCGCACTTCTTCTTTGAAGTTACGGTAAGTCGCGGTCTGGGCCTGGAGCTGGCGGACTAGTTTGGTATCCGCCGAACTCGCGCTATCCTTTCTGGACTTGCTCTTCTGTGGAGTTCAGGGTTTTCGCAGTGTCCGCTGTGACCAGGCCTTTTGTGCGTGGTCGCGGACTGTGCGAGGTGGAGTTGTTTTCCACAGTGCCCGTTGTAACTGGGCGGTGTGCCTGTGGTCGTGGACATTGCGAGCTGAGTTGGTTTCCGCAGAGTCTGCTGTGACCAGGCGGGTTGCCTGTGGTTGCGGACTGGTACTTGCGGACTGTTGCGATGTCGTCTCTTTGACGGACTGGCATTATTCTCGGCTAGTGGCTTATGCGTCTCGACTAGTCCTGCATTGTTTCTGCGGACTGAGCGGACTGGCCTGAGCAGCTCGCCATATCGCCTGGACTTGGCGATTTTGTTTGCCTCGTGCAGGCGGACTGTGCAGATTGACATTGTTAGCTGCGACTAAGGGGCGGTATCTCTATCTCATAGGGTGGTGACCACACTCCTCACCTGGCCTATAAATAGGACCCTCCCCCCCCCCCCCGGCAAGCCATTTATAATAGAGTGAACAGTAAGTTGGCTTGGATCAAGTGCTGCGGACTCGACTTTTGTATCCGCGCGGTTTGATAAGAGTTAATCGGTTTGCTATGTGCAGGTGGCGCGGCTAGTGCTGTGAAACCAGGTGTTTGATTTTAACCTTCAGCCTGGCTCAGTGAGTTTGCGGACTGCAGTATCAGCGGTTTATCGGTTCTCTCTGCATCAACTTTCTAAGTTCAATAACCTGTCCGCGCGACCTTGGTGGTTTGGCGGTTTGGCGGTTTGCTCCTCTGTTCAGCAGTAGTTCAGCGAATAACGGGTTGTCCGCGCGACCTCGCGGTCTTCGCAGACTCCGTGTTGTGTTCGGCTCCAGCAGCTTGGCGGTCTGTGCGGTCTCGGCGAGCTCGGCAATCTTGGCGGACTCGGCGGTCTCACAGTACTATCCGCCCGGCTTGTTTTGTGTTTCTGCTTTTTCATGTACTGGTGAAATCATGTCTCGCCATGTATGCCTCGCCTTGTAAAGAAGATTAATGAAATTTTGATCTGCTTGCTTCTGTCTATATTTTTGGTTATCTGAGTTGCTTCCTATTTTTCGCGGTTCAAGTTGTGATCTGGGTAGTGCCGAAGATATTGATTTGGTGTTTGGGCTACCTTGCTGATCAACTTGAGAAAATTCAACATGGTATCAGAGGGAAGTTCAGTTGCTTTAGCAGCGATCAACAAGCTTTGTTGTTGCTTTGTGTGCTTCTGAAGGATAACCAAGTTAGTGTCATGGACGGTGGTTTTGCAAGAGGTCTGGGAATTGAGCTTCTGACGCCGACTAACTTCAAGAAGTGGAAGTCGTGCATGAAGAGCTATCTTCTGGGCGAAGAGCTATGGGAGTTCGTCGGTGGCGATGATCAAGTAGAAATCACTGCTGAGTTTGGAACAGCCGAGCATGTGAGAGTGTGGAGGAAGACAAATGCCAAAGCTGAGTTTGCTCTCAAGCGGGCGGTGTCACCTGAGCTCTTTGATCACATCTTAGGATGTGAGTCTGCTGTTGAGATTTGGACTTCCCTTGATGGGTTGTTCAATAGGAAGAATGTAGCAAGGCTACAGTTCTTGGAAAATGAGTTGGCTAAGGCAACTCAGGGAGACCTTTCTATCTCCAAATTCTTCTTGAAGATGAAGAACTTATATGCTGAGCTTTCTGCTCTTGATCCTGATGAGCTGATCTCTGAGGCCAAGCTGAAGAGGCATATAATCCGCGGTCTGCGGAAGGAGTATGTGGCCTTTGTTACTTCTGTTCAAGGCTGGGCTACTCAGCCCTCTCTTCTGGAGCTTGAAAATTTGCTTGCCTCGTATGAGAGCCTGGCAAGGCAGATGGCTGGGGTGACTGTCTCTGAAGGAGCTAGTGAAGCTCTTTTCACTGAGAAGAAGAAGAAGAAGAGATGGGAAGGGAGGAAAAAGCAGACTGCGGCTGGAGATGAAACTTCATCTTCTAAACAGTAGGAGGGGAGCTTTGCTCCTAAGAAGGACTGGAAGAAGAACCTGAAATGCTACAGGTGTCATCAACCAGGTCACTTCAAGCGAGACTGCAAGGTCAAGCTGCAGCCTGGGCATGCTGCAGGTAAGGAGGAAGCTTCCTCTAGCAAGGAGGAGGTCGGTTGGGGTGGAGCTTTCATAACGGGCACTTGTGTCCGAGCGTTGTCCACCGTCGACATGAAGGACGATTGGATCGTTGACTCCGGGTGTGGTCATCACCTCACCGGAGATATATCAAAGTTCTCCAAGCTGCAGGCATACTCAAGTAACGAAGCTATTATAACTGCTGATAATACTGTTCATGTAGTAGAGAAGGAGGGTATAGTTACATTGGATAGTGATAAGGGGCCGCTCACGTTTAGGAGTGTTTATCACGTACCGGGCATGAAGAAGAACCTCTTCTCTGTGATCAATGTTGTCGACGCCGGCTATCACGTTCTGTTTGGGCCAACAGAAGTGAAGTTCCTTCGCAACGTATCAGCGGTTAAGGCTGATGTTGCTCATATTGGAAGGAGAGTGAAGGACTTGTTTGTTTTATCAACAAGCTCCTATGTTGATCGCATGAGGGCCAATGATAGCGCTGCTATGTGGCATGAGAGGTTGGGGCATGTTGGGATGGATAAGCTGAAGGCTATGGCAAATAGGAGCCTGGTGAGAGGCTTGCTTAAGCTATCATCCTTCAGTGATGGTCATGTTTGTGCTGGATGTCAGTATGGGAAGTCTCATCGTCTTCCTTTTGATAAGTCGCAAACAAGAAGCAAAGCACCACTGGAGGTCATCCATGGTGATCTGATGGGACCAACCGCTACTGCTAGCCTTGGTGGGAGCAGGTACATGCTAGTCTTGATTGATGACTACTCGAGATACACTTGGGTGTATTTCTTGAAGCAGAAGTCTGAAGCCTTCCGTTTGTTAGTGGAGTTCAAGGAGCTGGTGGAGGGCCGGCTTAATCTGCGGATCAATAAATTTAGAACTGATAACGGCGGAGAGTTTATCTCCTCCGAGTTTTTTAGTTTTTGTAAGAAGCATGGGATCCAGAGAGAGCTTACTTGTGTTCATGCTCCACAACAAAATGGAGTTGCTGAAAGGAAGATCCGTCATCTGACGGAGACTTGCAAATGTTGGCTTCATGCCAAGAGTATCCCAAGGTCCTTCTGGGCGGAGGGAATGTCTTGTGCAACTTATATCATCAATCGGATGCCTCTTAGTCCGATCAACATGAAGTCTCCCTTCGAGATGTTGCTGAAGGAGAAGCCGAGTGTTGAACACCTTCGGGTGTTTGGATCAACTTGCTATATGCATATTCCTGATTCTCTGAGGACTAAGCTTGATGCAAAGGCAAGGAAGCTTGTCTTTGTTGGCTATGATGAGCGGAAGAAGGGATGGAGATACATGGATCCGGTGACGAAGAAGTTCGTGGTGTCAAGAGATGTTGTCTTTGACGAACTGACGTCTTATGGAGGAAGCTCGGTTGAGCTACCGGAGAGCAAGGATGATGAAGATCAGGAGGTGGCTGAGGTTGTTGATCAAGAGGAGCTAGCTGTGTCACCAGCAGCTCTAGTTGCTTCAAGTTCTGGGGGAGAAACTTCTGGGTCAGGAAGCAGGGGGAGCATTGCTCAAAGCTTGCCAGAGAACAGAGGTGAACCAGAAGAAGTAGCGGAGGTGGTCAGCAAGGAGCAGCCTCTTCGGAGATCAAAGAGGGTTATCAAGCCTCCAGCTCGCTACTGTGAAGGAAACACTGTGAGTTATGTCTCATGTTTCTTTGTAGGTCCTCTTGATGAGCGGGAGCCTGCTAGCTTCAATGAGACCACTGGAGTCAAGGAGTGGGAAGATGCCATGAGAGAGGAGATGGATGCTCTCAAGAAGAATGAAACTTGGGATCTTGTGCCCAGAGTTGATGGCATTACTTTGGTGACTTGTAAGTGGGTGTTTAAGTTGAAGAAGAAGGCGGATGGGAGCATTGAGAGATACAAGGCTCGCTTGGTTGCTCGAGGGTTCTCTCAGCAGTATGGAGAAGACTATGAGGAGATGTTCAGTCCTGTTGCAAAGATGACTTCAGTTCGGATGATGATTGCATTGGCTGCTTGCCAAGGATGGAGGATGCGACAGCTTGATGTAAAGAATTCCTTTCTTTACGGAGAGATTGACAAGGACATCTTTATGGATCAGCCACTTGGATTCGTTTCTGAAGTTAATCCGGACTACGTCTGCAAGCTCAGGAAGGCTCTCTACGGGTTGAAGCAAGCTCCAAGAGCTTGGTATGGGAAGATAGCAGAATATCTGCAATTCTGCAGATACCTTGCTTCAAACTCAGACTCAAGCTTGTTTATCAAGAAGAAGGGGGAGCTTCGAGTCCTTGTCCTGCTGTATGTTGATGATATGATCATCACGGGGAACTCTTAGGAGGAGGTTGCTAGGCTCAGAGCTGAGCTAGCTATTCGCTTCGAGATGAAAGACCTGGGAGAGCTTCATCACTTTCTTGGTCTCGAAGTGGAGAGGAAGGAGAGTGAGTTACGCATCTGCCAAAAGGGATATGCTAAACGCATTGTGAACCGGTTTGGCTTGATTGAAGGAAAGACTTGCTCTACTCCTCTGGATCAAGGACTAAAGCTTCGTTAAGATGAAGGAAGGATTCTTCCTGATCCTTTGGTGTTCAGAGCTCTTGTTGGGAGCTTGATCTACCTGACGATTACTAGACCAGACATAGCTTATGTTGTTGGTCGAGTAAGTCGGTTTATGGCAGAGCCAAGGAAGTCTCATCTTGTAGCGGCAAAGAACATTCTGAAGTATGTCAAGGCAACTTCTGACATGGGACTTCTTTATAGAAGGGATGCGAGTTTCTCTTTGCTCGGGTACACGGATGCTGATTATGGTGGTGACTCGGATGACCGAAGGTCAACTTCTGGTTATGTGTTCACTTGTGGATCAACGGGCATTTCGTGGTGCAGCAAGAAGAAGGACTCGATATCTGTCTCTACTACAGAAGCTGAGTACAAGGCTTCGGCCTTGGCAGCTCGGGAAGTCATTTGGCTAAGGAGGCTAGTAGAGGACGTTCATGAGGAAGTGCAAGGTCCAACTTTGCTCCGAGGGGATAATGAAAGTGCTCTCAAGCTGGTAAACAATCAAGTTTGTCATGCAAGGACCAAGCATATTGAGATCGATCACCACTTCATAAGGGAGAAGGTGTTGGAAGGATCTCTTGTGGTCGGTCATGTTCAGAGTGAAGATAATCTTGCTGACATCTTCACCAAGCCGCTCTCGAAGGGGCCTTTTCAGCGGCTACGAGGTCTACTCGGCCTGATCACCACTTCTCACTTCAAGGGGGAGTGTTGAAATTGGTGAAGTGAAAGAGGGTGGTCGGGCAGTCCGGGCGGCTTAGGCGGACTGACCGCGCGGACTGGTTCCTAGTCCGGCGGGTTGGTGGTTGGCGACCTGCGTAGTGTGCTGCGGTCTGGCTTTGCGAACTGCGCGGACTGGTTTTGTCTGATAGTGAGTTGAGCTCTGCAAGGTGGTGCGCGCGGCCTGTGCGGACTGGGCTTGGAGTCCGCACTTCTTTTTTGAAGTTGCGGTAAGCCGCTGTCTGGGCCTGGAGCTGGCGGACTAGTTTGGTATTCGCCGAGCTCGCGCTATCCTTTCTGGACTTGCTCTTCTGTAGAGTTCAGAGTTTTCGCAGTGTCCACTGTGACCGGGCCTTTTGTGCGTGGTCGCGGACTGTGCGAGGTGGAGTTGTTTTTCACAGTATCCGTTGTGACCGGGCGGTGTGCCTGTGGTCGTGGACATTGCGAGCTGAGTTGGTTTCCGCAGAGTCCGTTGTGACCATGCGGGTTGCCTGTGGTTGCGGACTGGTGCTTGCGGACTGTTGCGATGTCGTCTCTTTGACGGACTGGCATTATTCTCGGCTAGTGGCTTGTGCGTCTCGACTAGTCCTGCATTATTTCTGCGGACTGAGCGGATTGGCCTGAGTAGCTCGCCATATCGCCTGGACTTGGCGATTTGGTTTGCCTCGTGCGGGCGGACTGTGCGGATTGACATTGTTAGCTGCGACTAAGGGGCGGTGTCTCTATCTCATAGGGTGGTGACCACACTCTTCACCTGACCTATAAATAGGACCCCCCGGCAAACCATTTATAACAGAGTGAACAGTAAGTTGACTTGGATCAAGTGTTGCGGACTCGACTTTTGTATCCGCGCGATTTGATAAGAGTTAATCGGTTTGCTGTGTGCAGGTGGCGCGGCTAGTGCTGTGAAACCAGGTGTTTGGTTTTAACCTTCAGCCAGGCTCAGTGAGTTTGCGGACTGCAGTATCAGCGGTTTACCGGTTCTCTCTGCATCAACTTTCTAAGTTCAATAACCTGTCCGCGCGACCTTGGTGGTTTGGCGGTTAGGCGGTTTGCTCCTCTGTTCAGCAGCAGTTCAGCGAATAACGGGTTGTCCGCGCGACCTCGCGGTCTTCGCGGACTCCGTGTTGTGTTCGGCTTCAGCAGCTTGGCGGTCTGTGCGGTCTCGGCGAGCTCGGCAATCTTGGCGGACTCGGCGGTCTCACAGTTCTATCCGTCCGGCTTGTTTTGTGTTCTGCTTTTTCATGTACTGGCGAAATCATGTCTCGTCATGTATGCATCGCCTTGTAAAGAAGATTAATGAAATTTTGATCTGCTTGCTTCTGTCTATATTTTTGGTTATCTGAGTTGCTTCCTGTTTTCCGCGGTTCAAGTTGTGATCTGGGTAGTGCCGAAGATATTGATTTGGTGTTTGAGCTATCTTGCTGATCAACTTGAGAAAATTCAACAACCCGTTAAGGAGCTCAATCACACTTAGATAAATAGACCTCAACAGGAATTAATCTCATGAACAAATCCAACTGCAGGCTTATAAAAATCAGATGATCAATTGAGCACACAAAAATATCATGTTCTTCAAATATAAAAAAGCATGTTTGAAACTCAACAATCAACTTCTCTGTATTTAAAAAATCTAACATAATGGGATTCCTAAATACAAAAATCCCATATTGAAAATTTAAGCTCCCTTCTGTGAGACTTATTTTTACTGGTCAAGCGGTTGCGACCGCATGAACCGCATTAAGGTCCAATTCATATACCTGTAACCGCTTGAATGGTGAAAATAAGTCGTCCCACATGAAGCCTTAGAGTTCCCATTAGAGGGAGATGCTATAATGATATTGAGGACTGCTTAAAATTTAAAGGTAACCCCTGCGATAACAAACATTTGGCAGAGTCTCCACACACACCATCGTCCCACTTTGTCATACTTCTCGCCCCCCTCTAAAAACCGATTCAATCCGCCGGAGTTGAAATACTCCAGTTTTTCCCCTCAATTTCCCCTTCTTTAGAACCGGGCCGCCGGTGAAGGAGCCGTACGAAATCCATGGCCGCCGCCCTGCTGAAATTCAAGCTCCCAGACCTACGATGTGCGGGGGAAAGCAGCCCCCTGAGGAGCCCTCCTTGCGCCCCTGTCTGCGGCGGCGGATGCCGAGGAATGCTCCGACGACGACGGCGGCGCAAGTCGCCGCCGACGTTTCTCGGACGCCGGAAGGACGATACTGCGGCGGCGTCGCCTCATCGATCGTCCAGAAGGAGGACGCTTCGTGATTTTCTTACATCGCCAGCCCAATCGCGATTCGAGGAAGCTGGCTCCGGCGCCGGAACAGGGGATGAGGAAAAATGTTCCGTCGAAATCGATTGTTCCGTAGGGGAAGGAACGGAGGCAGGTGGCCGGTGGAGGATGCTCGGAATGGGCGTCACCGGCCGGCAGAGATTGCCGCGGTTCGGATCGCGGGGGCTTAGGCATCGGCTGCTCAGGCGAACTTGGCGGCCGGTCTTGGTGACAATACCCGAGTGAAACTAATTTTTTATTGATAAATTATTATTAGTAGTAGTATTGTTAATTGTTATTAAGAAGAATATGCCGTTACTTTTAATTCTGAGGGAAATTATTTTTAAAATTTGGACTAAATAAAAGTCCTATTCATCTTGTTTTATTTTTCTAATTGATTTCACTAGCCTGCCGCCTTAGCCGTTGCCCTTATTCCAGCAAAGGCAAAACTGTGTATGTTCTTGAAGGATGCCTTGATTAGCGAGCGCCGGCGATTTCATTCACGGGGCGCCGACAACAAGGGGGATAGGCCGGACTCACCGATCAATGGCAGGGATAGACCGACTACCAGCCTACGATCTCGAATCCATTACCAGCAAGAAGGAAGCTCGGCAATTACGTGGCCGTTGCTATTTTTCTTTCAATTAGTTTCAATTGTATTGGGGCTTTTGGTGTGATCATCATGTTGATGCGTAAAATGCGTCCTCCAGTTAACAGGTTGTTCGATCTCACAAGCTAGAAGAATAAGTGGGTTGCGGGGATGGCGGCGAAGTTTGAAGCAAGGGAGAAGCTTGCTTGATCAGAGGAGAAGGCTTGCTCGAGCAGAGAAGAAGCTTGCTCGGGCAGAGAAGAACCTTGCTCGAGCAAGGAAGGAGCTTGATCAGGAGCTGTCGAGCAGACGTTACTTTGGCGGTTGAGCTTTGATGATTAGAACGAGAGGGGGATAGAAGAGACGGGGCCGCTTGCAGCGGCGATAACAGACTTCGCCCGCCGCGGCTTGAATGTCACTCTTGCGACAGGCTTTTCCTTTAATCAAGAAACAAGATTACAGCACGCTATTGCACCATTACATGTAAAAGCAGTAAAGGGTACAAGGGGAAACTGGCGGCTGAGAAAAAAGAGGTGTCAGAGACCAAGTAAAAGAAACTGGGCGGACTGGGCAGACTGGCAATTTGAGTCCGCAGGGTTTGCTGGCAGAACTGTGGAAAGCTGGGCGGACTGAAAATCTGAGTTCGCAGGGTTTGCTGGCAGTGGCAGTTCTCCTCCGATTCCCCAAATGAGAGGTCTCGAGGCCTATTTATAGGCCCGAGGCCCGAGGGGAATCTTCTTGAAGCGGGGCCCAGTGAAGTCATCATGGAGGACTGAGCGGACTCGGAGCAGGTCGTCGATGACCTCGGCGGACTCAGCGGGCAGGCGTTTTGAGTCCGTAGGTCCTCGGGAGACCTGAGCAGAGGAGGCGGCGCGGTCTGAGGAGCAGGTCATCGATGACCTCGGCGGACTCGGCAGACTGGCGTTTTGAGTCCGCAGGTCGTCGGGAGACCTGAGCAGAGGAGGCGGCGCGGCCTGAGGAGCAGGTCATCGATGACCTCGGCGGACTCGACGGACTCGGCAGACTCGGCGGACTAGCATTTTGAGTCTGTAGGTCGTCGGGAGAGCTGAGTAGAGGAGGCACGGCTTGAGGAGCAGGCCGCGCCCGGGCAATAGAAGGGGCGGCGGCCTGGAGCAGGCCGCCCAAGGCGGCGGTGGACTAGGGCAGGCCGCCCACCACGCGGGCGGCCTGGGGCAGGCCGCCCACCACGCGGGCGGCCTTGGGCAGGCCGCCCACCTCACGTGCGGCCTGGAGCAGGCCCCCCCAAGGCGGCGACGGCCTGGGCAGGCCGCCCACCCCACGGGCGGCCTGGAGCAGGCCCCCCCAAGGCGGCGGCGGCCTGGGCAGGCCTCCCACCCCACGGGCGGCCTGGAGCAGGCCGCCCCAAGGCGGCGGCGGCCTGGGCAGGCCGCCCACCTCACGGGCAACCTGGAGCATGTCGCCTCAAGGAGGCGGCGGCCTGGGCAGGCCGCCCACCTAGGGCTGACGGGCACCTGAGCTAGAGGGGCTCTCCGAGCCTGCGACTGTTGCGCTGGTCGAGGGTCGACACTGGCGGAACGTTCCAGCGGACTGATGCAGGTCGCCTCCTGCAAGGAAGAATGTTGCGCGATTAGCTTGCCAAACCGCATGTCCTGCGAGGGTGAGCTATGGACGCAGCCCGTCGTCCCGCAGGGCACGCGATGGTCATGCGACTAGAGCGGTTAGACTGGGGAGACCGTCCTAGCCGCACGGCCTGAGAGGATGGGAGACCCTATCCGCCTGACCCCAAAAAGAAGGAGGGCTGAGGCAGGTCGCGACCCTTGGGGGGAAAACCCTGAGCGGGTCGCGATTTGCGAGCTCGAGACCTTGGGAAGTGATTGCCGATTTTGGGGGTTAACATAATACCCGCACTTTTTCAAGTTGCGAAGTGAACTTCGAAAAAGTAGGTGATCCACGAAAATCGTGATTCTTCCCTCGAGAAAAAAGGAAAAAGAGAGGTGGAACCTGATGTCTCTCCTCCGAGAAAAAATTGTTAATGCATGTCTTTCCCCTGCGAAGGTGAAAAGTCGAAGTAGGCGAAAATAGGTACACCTTACGCGTACCTGGGTTGCCTTTGCAAAGCGAAGAAGACGTGAATGTCTCCTAATGGGTTCTGGATAGGACTTGCAAATTTCTGCAAGGTTCTGCAAAGAAAGAGTGAGCAAGCAGATATGAAATATCAACTAGGTCACAAGTACCTGAATGGGACTTGCAAAAATTTGCTAGGCTCTATAAAAGTAGACTGAGTCGAGCATATATAAATAATAGAAACTAAGCTGCAAGTACCTGAATGGGACTTGCAAATATCTGCTAAGCTCTGCAAAAGAAGAGTGAACAAGCAGATATGAAAGAAAACTAAATCGCAAGTATCTGGAGAGAACCTGCGAATGTTGCCTTTTGATATGATAAGATATAATAGAAGAGATATCTGACAAGCTCTGCTATCAACTGAATAGAGATCAGAATATGATAATGATCGTCTCGCGTGATCAGATATAATGTTAACATGGAATCCAGATCAGCAAGATGCAACCATCCTAATTTAGACTTGCAACAGCTTGACTTGCCCAGCAAGGAGACCCAGATACTTTGACTAAATGATTCGTGTCATTAGCATCTGACAAAAGAGCTTGTTGGTAACCATCTGATAGAACTCTATACAGGCAGCGCATATAAAATAATCATTAGCCCGAAGGATATTGCAGATCCTTAGAATAGGTTGAATTTAACCCGTTAACCTGTAAAAAGACAGAAAAACAAAGGAGGGCTACACCTCGATGATGATCGAAAAAAGACTAGATGCTGCCACAGGTGTTCCCTATGGGCGTTATGCACCGCTTACCTTAAGAAGAAATCATCCAGAGGGTAGTCCTACCTAAAGCGGGCTGACCGCACTCCCTTTAAAGGGCACAAAAGAATAACAAGCACGGAAATTCCTGAGAAGGAATCGACAGATGCACTGCTCTCATGCCTCGGGTTACAAGTGTTGAAACCGGAAAACCGGTCTCTTGTGGAGTTCGACCCTTGGGGAAGGGGTGGCCGCGCACCTACTTCACTCCTGCAAGAAAACGAGACAAAGGAAAGAAAAAACAAGGACTAGACCAAGGGCCCGGCGTGGAGGTCCCACCACAAACCCGGAAGATCTCAGAGCGCTTCCCCTCCTTAGCCAAATGCCGGGCTAAGGTACCTCAGAAAGCGCTAGCAGACCAGAGAATTCGTAAGCGTCCTTTCTGAGGTACCCCTTGGGTCCTATTTATAGGAAAAGATGGCCTGCCAATATACAACCTTCACTGTTTTCGAGGACTACAGACAAACCAAAAGGGGCCACAGTAAAAGTGTGCCATGGCCAAGATGCGAGCTGGACCTGAGGGGGCACTCGCTCGGCAGGAGGCCCGACTCGCCTCGCCCTGGGCCTAGGCGGGCACGGGCTCGGCGGACTGTGCTCGGCTAGCGCTGGGCTCGGCTAGACTATTGCCGAGCTCGGACTCGGCACGACGATCGTCGAGCTTGGCTCGACTATCATCGAACCCTGTCTCCGCACCCGAGCTTGGTCTCGGCAAGCTGGGCTTCGTTCGACCATCGCCGAGCTTAGCTCGACTATTGCCGAGCTCGGACTCGGCAAGCTGGATCCAAGTTGATCTGAGCCGGCCGGTTCAACCTCTGTCGACCACTCGCAGGATACGGGGTTGTACATAATCCCCGCTCTTTGCGAGGTTGGGACAAGCTCGGAAAGAAACATCCAACCCCATGGGATCCGGCGAGTGCGACAGGGGCAGAAAGGAATCTTCTGGTAGGCCCCACAGGTAGCTATATATATGTACCCCTGCGCATCTGGCTGACCTTTGCCCTTCCCCAAATTCTGACAAGATGCCGCTCCCCAAGGAAGTCTTAGAGCGACTCGCACGCTCCCGCGGGGAGATCGCTGCCCAGGCCGCGGGGCTAACCAACCTTGAAGCCCCTGCTCGCCGTTTTGCCGATCTCAGCTCGGCCAAGCGGGCGAAGCCCCTTCCCCCGGGGGCCGAACCCATCCTGGCCGACTTTACTGCCGCCTTGGGGAACGGGGCCGGTTCCTCCAACCAGCCGATTCTTGGCTCCTCCGCCAAAAGTCTCGTGGAATTATCTTCTGACCGGGAGAACAGCGGCGAAGCGTCCACCCCCCGGACCAAAAGTGCTCCTGTCAACTCGCCACGGCAGGATCCCGAGGTTAAGGAGCCGGGCTCGCGAGAGCCGGCGTCGCCGAGTCGCCTCCCTTCCCGGCAACCCTCCCCTGGATCCCTGGTCGTGGGGAGAGGCGCCGGGATTATCCCTGTTCCCGGCTACCAACTCGCTCCTCAAGAACTGCTGGGGCGTGGCAAGGACTTGCGCCACTTCTCTCCTCGCGCCAACCTGGAGGAGCCAGGCTCGCGCGGTAAGTTTCCGGCATTGATTTTCTGTTCCGTGGATACTTGCTTTTCTGACCGTCTTTCAACTCTTTACCCAGAACTTCCCGGGCGAACGGAGGACGGCGAGTCCGTGGATCGACCTCCTTACTCACCCCTCCCCTCTCCAAGCGCCCTGGACGCCTTCCTGGACTCCGAGGTGGGCAGCCCTGAACGCGCAAGACGGGAGCGGAAGGTTCTCAAGAAGCTGGTGCGCGAGCTCCACGACCTGCGGAAGGACAACAACAGGCTGCAGTGGGAGTGCTCGCGTCTCGCGGACGGTGCTGGAGTCAGCCTGGCGTTCGAGGAGGCGTCTTCCTTGGTGCTGATGGACGAAATCGACGAGAACCTGCGGGTGATAAACAGGAACATGGGGCGGCTTCGCGAACTTCATGCGCGGCGGCCTGCGACGGCGGGTCGGCGAGACCGGGGAGAATGAAACGGCTCTTCTGTCAGTCGGCCGGTACTCGCCCCCGCCCTCGCATGGTCCTCGCGCCCCTATTTGTATTTTTTCTTTTATTTATTCTGAATGGTCTGCCTGTAATAATCTTGGAACAACTTTTTAACTACTTTGTATATGTAGACGCTTTTTCAATATTTCGGCGAGTCTTTTCGAATTCCCCCTTCGGGGACCTTGCCAGCTCGCAAGGCTTGCGAGGAGAGGGTGGCGAGGTGGCGCGGCGAGACCGGACCGATCGGCCGACTCGCCCTCCCTCTCACCCTTCTTTACCTTCTTCTATAAATAGACCTTCTCACCTACCCCCGAGGCACGCCTTTATTGCTTTCGAATTTTTGCTTCGCTCCCGTCTTCCCGAGCTCGCGCTTTCCCTTTTCTCCGTGACCATGGTGAAGACCAACCCTGATGCGGACGGTCGGTCTAAGTGCGCCCAGCACTTCGTTGATCACTGCTTTTTCGAGGGGCACATCACAGAGGAGGAGCTCGTCGAGTTCACGGCGGCGTTCGTCCCCCCCGGCTTCCAGGCTCGCAGGCCCGCCGAGCATGAAGCCATCAACTCCTTCCCGGAGGGCGAGCTCGCCTTTCCCATCTCGCACTTCGAGGTGGGACTGCGCCTCCCCCTCTGGCCAGAAATCCGCCAGATCCTGAAGTACTACGGCGCGGTGCCCGCGCAGTTGAATTCCAACGCCATCGCTATGATGGTGGCGTTCGCCTGCTTCCTTCGCCGGGAGCGGATTGAGTTCAACCTCGCGGTATTCCGCAAGTTGTTCTCTTACAAGGCTACTCCCGACGGGGTCGCCTACTTCGGCGGGTCCTTCATCAAGGTTCGCGAGCTGGCGAACAAGAACCACAATTGGATGACCCGGCTCGTCTTCATCAAGGGCGAGCTCGGCAACATCCCCTTTCGCCCCCTGCAGAAGAGCGAGGACATATACCGTCCTCCTTCCCTGTCGGGTAGCGACGCCGACCTCCACAAGTTCTTCCTCCACAAGGACTTTGAGGTCGCCTTCCTCCGCCGCGGCCTCGACTTGCTTCAGCCCGTTCTCCCCGGCGAAGGTATACCTCGCTCAGCCTTCTCGCGAACTTTATCAAGGTGGATCTCATATGATTTTTCCCTCTCTCTTTTTTTGACTTAAGTCTTTCTCTGCAGGGGAACGGGTTCTCCCGGAGCATCCGCCGTTCGCCGACCCGGGGATATTCTCGGACCCTCTGGAGCTGGCCCGGGCGGCGGCGCTGGCTTGTCGCGAGGAGCAACCGCGAGTCCAACCCTCCGGCAAGAAGCGCTCGGAGTCCGGGGGGTCGAGCTCGCGCCCCGATTCTTTGCTCCCCAAGAAGAAGAGGGCGAAGGTGGTCTCGCGCGGACGGCTGCACCTTCCCTCGTCTCCCGCCAAGTTCATGAGCTCGCCGGAGGCTCTGTCCGATGAGCCGCCCTTGAGCCCGCTGAAAGAAGCCTCCTCCCCCCGAAAGGGGAAGAAGAAGAGCGGGCCGTCCTCCGATTCTACCGGGGAGGACACCGTCCGCGAGCCCAGTCTGCCGAAGGATCACCCCAACTTCGGCAAGGGGTGCAAGAGCAAAGATGCGGCTGGCGAGCCCATCTTGAAGTGGGACGAGGGGGCTCACCGAGTTTCCGTCTCCACTCGCGCCCCCTCCTGGGGAGCTCGCCGGCCGCCCACCGCCCATGCCTTCGCTTTCGGCTTCGGCCTCTACAGCCGCGACAGCGCCGAGTCGTACAAGAAGCTGACCCCTAGTCAGCTCGGCTACGAGGGGATGCAGGCCCACCTGCGGGCCTTTGAGCTCCATCACATGATGGTCCGCCGCGGCTTCCAGCTCAGCAACGCCCTGCTGACTGCCGAGCAGGAGCGCGACCTGGCGAAGGAGAGCGCGGTCGACGCGGAAAGGCGGTTCGGCCTCGCGGACGCTCTACTCGCGAAGTCTGTCGGCGGCCTGGTAATCGCTGGATACCTCTATTCACCTCGCTTAAGATTATTCCTGCGCGTGTTCTGAACTTCTAGTCTTACAGGACGCCGAAGCCGCTAACGCGATGCGAGACGAGATGGCCCAGTTGCGGGCTCAGCTCGCTGAGCGGGAAGCCCAGCTCGCCGATCAGAAGACATATTCCCAGGGGCAGGAGGCTGTTGCCGCCCGGCTGGGGGCGGAGGTGGAGGAATTGAAAGAGAAGAATAAGGGGCTCCTGGGAGAGGTCCTTCGCCAAGCCGACGCTCTCCTTCCCCCGGGCGCCAGCGAGCCGGCCTTCCCCTTCAGGAGGCCCCGGGTGTTTGGCGAGGCTGACGTCGCGGAGCGGCTGCGAGTCAACTCCGTCGAGGCTGCCGAGTGTCTCCTACAGGCCATGAGGGGGACGGGGATCTTGGCGGAAGGCTGCGAGGAGATCACCGTCCGGGAGCTCCTGCCAACCCTGTTCCCGCCCAGCCCGCCCAGCGAGAAGGAAGATAGCTTTGACTCGCTTTTTGCTGGGGTGAGGGAGAAGGACGCTCGGCTTGGTGACGAGGAGGACCGCCACTCGAGGGGGGAGGGCGAGAGTTAATTTTTGTTTTCTCTTCTCTGTTCTTTTTGTACCCGGCCGAGGCGGGCCTTGTAAACCTGTAATGATAATTCAAAGATATTTTTGCACAATTTTGCTATCTTCTTTTCGAGCTTACTTGCGATGTTATACCCGCGCGCTAGGTAGAGCGACCTCGCCTGTAGAATGTTTTGAGTTAGGACCAGCACCCGCGGTGCTCGCGGCGAATCCCTAGGACGCGTGCTCGCGCCATACCCTGCTCGCGCCTCACCTTCCCCTGCCATGTCTCGCCTTAATTTTTCGATAATTCAGACAAGTGAAAACACGCTTGGGTCAAGATATTGCCGGCATCCGCCTTAGACGTCAGGGCATGTCTTTCGCCGAGCTAGCTGGAGCGAGGCTGGGCTCGCTGGGGAGAGCCGCTCTCCTTCCCCTGAGTCTGGGACAGAACCAAGGTTTCTTTAGTAGCGAGCTGGAGAGAGAGGGGGGGGGGGTAGGATATTCCGAGCTCGCCGTCTTAACTGGCGAGCTCCCCCCCCCCCTGGTATTTTCCTCGGGCCAACTCCCAGTCTCAACTTCAGGGTTGTAGCGACGTCCATCGAGACTCGGCCGTGCCAGCTAGGTGGGAGCCTGGCAGGGGAGTGACGAGACCTAACCCGAGAGCGAGAAGACTTAGAAACTTTTGCCTCTCCCGGGTGCTACCACCGGGCCAGTCAGCTAGGTGAAAGCCTGAGGGCGGGTGTTGAACATCCTCCGGGCTCAGCCCCAGGGTCATAACGATGTCCATCGAGACTCGGCCGTACCAGCTAGGTGGGAGCCTGGCGGGGGAGTGACGAGACCTAACCCCAGAGCGAGAAGACTTAGAAACTTTTGCCTCTCCCGGGTGCTACCACCGGGCCAGTCAGCTAGGTGAAAGCCTGAGGGCGGGTGTTGAACATCCTCCGGGCTCAGCCCCAGGGTCATAACGATGTCCATCGAGACTCGGCCGTACCAGCTAGGTGGGAGCCTGGCGGGGGAGTGACGAGACCTAACCCCAGAGCGAGAAGACTTAGAAACTTTTGCCTCTCCCGGGTGCTACCACCGGGCCAGTCAGCTAGGTGGGAGCCTGAGGGCGGGTGTTGAACATCCTCCGGGCTCAGCCCCAGGGTCATAACGATGTCCATCGAGACTCGGCCGTACCAGCTAGGTGGGAGCCTGGCGGGGGAGTGACGAGACCTAACCCCAGAGCGAGAAGACTTAGAAACTTTTGCCTCTCCCGGGTGCTACCACCGGGCCAGTCAGCTAGGTGAAAGCCTGAGGGCGGGTGTTGAACATCCTCCGGGCTCAGCCCCAGGGTCATAACGATGTCCATCGAGACTCGGCCGTACCAGCTAGGTGGGAGCCTGGCGGGGGAGTGACGAGGCCTAACCCCAGAGCGAGAAGACTTAGAAACTTTTGCCTCTCCCGGGTGCTACCACCGGGCCAGTCAGCTAGGTGGGAGCCTGAGGGCGGGTGTTGAACATCCTCCGGGCTCAGCCCCAGGGTCATAACGATGTCCATCGAGACTCGGCCGTACCAGCTAGGTGGGAGCCTGGCGGGGGAGTGACGAGACCTAACCCCAGAGCGAGAAGACTTAGAAACTTTTGCCTCTCCCGGGTGCTACCACCGGGCCAGTCAGCTAGGTGAGAGCCTGAGGGCGGGTGTTGAACATCCTCCGGGCTCAGCCCCAGGGTCATAATGATGTCCATCGAGACTCGGCCGTACCAGCTAGGTGGGAGCCTGGCGGGGGAGTGACGAGACCTAACCCCAGAGCGAGAAGACTTAGAAACTTTTGCCTCTCTCGGGTGCTACCACCGGGCCAGTCAGCTAGGTGAGAGCCTGAGGGCGGGTGTTGAACATCCTCCGGGCTCAGCCCCAGGGTCATAACGATGTCCATCGAGACTCGGCCGTACCAGCTAGGTGGGAGCCTGGCGGGGGAGTGACGAGGCCTAACCCCAGAGCGAGAAGACTTAGAAACTTTTGCCTCTCCCGGGTGCTACCACCGGGCCAGTCAGCTAGGTGGGAGCCTGAGGGCGGGTGTTGAACATCCTCCGGGCTCAGCCCCAGGGTCATAACGATGTCCATCGAGACTCGGCCGTACCAGCTAGGTGGGAGCCTGGCGGGGGAGTGACGAGACCTAACCCCAGAGCGAGAAGACTTAGAAACTTTTGCCTCTCCCGGGTGCTACCACCGGGCCAGTCAGCTAGGTGAGAGCCTGAGGGCGGGTGTTGAACATCCTCCGGGCTCAGCCCCAGGGTCATAACGATGTCCATCGAGACTCGGCCGTACCAGCTAGGTGGGAGCCTGGCGGGGGAGTGACGAGACCTAACCCCAGAGCGAGAAGACTTAGAAACTTTTGCCTCTCCCGGGTGCTACCACCGGGCCAGTCAGCTAGGTGAGAGCCTGAGGGCGGGTGTTGAACATCCTCCGGGCTCAGCCCCAGGGTCATAACGATGTCCATCGAGACTCGGCCGTACCAGCTAGGTGGGAGCCTGGCGGGGGAGTGACGAGACCTAACCCCAGAGCGAGAAGACTTAGAAACTTTTGCCTCTCCCGGGTGCTACCACCGGGCCAGTCAGCTAGGTGAGAGCCTGAGGGCGGGTGTTGAACATCCTCCGGGCTCAGCCCCAGGGTCATAACGATGTCCATCGAGACTCGGCCGTACCAGCTAGGTGGGAGCCTGGCGGGGGAGTGACGAGACCTAACCCCAGAGCGAGAAGACTTAGAAACTTTTGCCTCTCCCGGGTGCTACCACCGGGCCAGTCAGCTAGGTGAGAGCCTGAGGGCGGGTGTTGAACATCCTCCGGGCTCAGCCCCAGGGTCATAACGATGTCCATCGAGACTCGGCCGTACCAGCTAGGTGGGAGCCTGGCGGGGGAGTGACGAGACCTAACCCCAGAGCGAGAAGACTTAGAAACTTTTGCCTCCTGGGGGGTTTAAGCTGCGAATCCCTTTACCTTCACTATTTTAACAGAGCGTGAAATACGGCAACGAGATTCTCTTTCGTTCTTAAAGCCAAGTCATTTACAATATTTTCAAGGGTAAAAACGTTTCAGATCGTCGCCACTCCAAGTGTGGCTGAGGGTGTCCCCTCTTACATCTTGGAGGCGATACCCCCCCGATTTCAAGGCCTCCTGCACAATGTAGGGGCCCTCCCAATTGGGGTGGAGTTTTCCCACAGCGGCTGATCTCCCTGCCGCATCCACTTTTTTCAAGACTAGGTCCCCCTCCACGAACTGCTTGACACGGACGTGCTTGTCGAAATACTTGGCCATCCTTCGCTTGGCCTCTTCCTGCCTGATGACGGACAAGTCGCGTAATTCCTCCACCATATCAAGGGAGAGTCGGAGCTCCTCCTCATTCTCTGACCTCCATTCTTCCCTTCCGGCTCCTGCCTCGACGACCCGAGGCGTCTGGACCTCGAATTCGATAGGAAGAACGGCCTCGCAGCCGTGAGAGAGCTTGAAAGGAGTCTCCCCCGTGGCCGTATTGGGGGTGGTCCTTAATGCCCAAAGGACCGATGGAAGCTGCTCCACCCAGCTTCCCTTCAAGTTTTCCACTTTCTTCTTTAAGAGGTTCACGATGATTTTGTTGGCCGCTTCCACCTGCCCGTTGCTCCTAGGATGATGGACAGAAGCAAACCGAAGGTCAATCCCTAGCTGCTCGCAGAAACGAATGAACTCCGTGCTGGCGAACTGAGGTCCGTTGTCCGTGACAATAGCTTGTGGCAGCCCATGCCTGCAGATGATCTCCCCCCAGATGAAGTTCCTGACTACCTGAGAGGTTACCTTGGCTAGAGCCTTCACCTCCATCCACTTAGAAAAATAATCGATCATGACCAACAAAAACCTCCTCTGCCCGCTGGCCTGGGGGAAAGGTCCTACAAGGTCCAGTCCCCATATGGCGAAGGGCCATGGTGCCATGATACTTCTCAACCTCTGAGCCGGCTGGAGCTGGAGCGGGGCATATAGTTGGCACTTATGACACTTTTTCGCGAATTCGACTGCATCCTGACCGAGGGTAGGCCAGAAGTACCCTTGCCTGACGACCCTCCCTTCCAGGGTCCGACTCCCCGAGTGACTCTCACATTCACCGGAATGGACTTCCTCCAAGATTTTGTGCACCTCTCTTTCGGCCACGCAACGGGCCAACATCCCTGAGAGGGTCTTGCGGTACAACTGTCCCTCACGTAGGAGGTAGTATGCCGCCTTGTGCTTGAGCCCTCTTCGATCCATCCCCTCCGGGTATTCTCCGGTGGACAAGAAGATGACGAAGGGATCCATCCATGAGGGATGCTGTTCCACTTCCATTAGCTCCCCCTCCTCGATGGAAGGTCGGAAGAGATCCGTAATGGTGCCTCCCATCCGGGGGCCGTGCTTTGCTAGCTGGTCGACGGGCTCATTTTCTCCTCTCGGCACGTGCTTGATTGAGAAGGTCTGGAAGGTCCCAATGACCCCCCTTACCTTCATCAAATAGAGCTGCAGGGTGGGCTCCCTTGCCTCAAACTCCCCCTTGATCTGGGAAGCCACCACCATGGAGTCAGTGAGGACCTCCACGTCGTGCACCCCCAAGTCTCTTGCCAGGCGCAGACCTGCGATTACAGCTTCGTATTCGGCTTGGTTGTTGGTGATAGGAAAGTGCATTACTACCGTCTGCTCGATCTTTATCCCCTGGGGACTTTCTAAGATGACCCCGACCCCTAAAGAATGCTTCCCCGAGGCACCGTCCACCCTGACTTTCCAGGGGAGAGGGCGGGTGAGTCTCTCTTCTGCCACCTCGACCACATACTCCGCCAGGAAGTCAGCCATGGCTTGTGCTTTGATTGAGAGACGGGGGACGAAGGAGATGTCGAACTCGCTCAGTTCCACCGACCATTTGGCCAACCTACCTGAATGCTCCACCCCCCTGAAGATGTTGCGCAGGGGGTGGTCAGTCACTACTCGGATTGAGTGCGCCTGGAAATAAGGCCGAAGCCTCCGGGCTGAGATGATTAAGGCGAAGGCCAGTTTTTCCAGGATGGGGTAGCGGAGCTCGGCCTTCTTTAGTATCCGACTCACATAGTAGATGGGGAGTTGCCTCTTCCCCTCTTCCCGAACCAAAACCGAACTCAAGGCTTCAGCCCCGACCCCTAGATATAGGAATAAGTCCTCCCCCTCCTTGGGCCCTTGGAGCAGGGGGGCCTGAGTCAGCTGTTTCTTTAAAGCCTGGAATGCCTCCTCGCACTCCGAGGTCCATTCAAACCTTCGACCCCCTCTCAAGGTTTTAAAGAATGAGGAACACCTCTCCCCGGCCCGGGAGAGGAATCTACTCAACCCTGCCAACTTCCCTGTCAGCTGCTGTACTTCCTTGGTATTTTGCGGCGACCTTAGTTCCAGGATTGCCCTCACCTTGTCGGGGTTAGGTTCTACCCCAGAGGGGGTGAGAAGGTGTCCTAGGAACTTTCCCCGGCTTGCCCCGAAGACACACTTCAAGGGGTTCAGCCTCATCTTAAACTTGCGGAGAGTGGCGAAAGTCTCTTCCAAGTCCTGGATGTGGGAGTCGACATCCAAGCTCTTGACCATGAGATCATCCACATACACTTCGAGGTTCCTCCCCTTCTGCTCTCGGAAGACCCTATCCATCATTTTTTGGTAGGTAGCCCCTGCATTCTTTAGCCCGAAGGGCATCATCTTGTAACAATAACACCCGTCTCCCGTGATGAACGAGACATCTTTGACGTCAGGGGGGTGCATCCTGATTTGGTGATAACCTGAAAAAGCATCTAAAAAACTCATTACAGGGAAACCGACGGCTGAGTCAACCAGCGCGTCGATCCGAGGCAGAGGATAACAATCTTTCGGGCATGATTTATTAAGAAGAGAAAAGTCGATACACATCCTCCACCGGCCGTCTCCTTTTTTAACCATTACAACGTTGGAGACCCAGCCGGGGTATTGGATTTCAGATATGAAGCCAGCCTCGAGGAGCTTGGCGACTTCCTCTCTGATTGGCTCGGCGAGCTTGTCCGTGATGGACCTCTTTTTCTGCTGGATGGGGGGAGCCTCCGGGTCCAGGTTGAGGCGGTGGCAGGCCACGTCGGGGTCGATCCCTGGCATCTCCGCGGCGCTCCAGGCGAAGATATCCACGTTCCTCTGGATGCACTCCAGCATCCTGCCTCGAGCTTCCGGGGTCAGACCTCCGCTGACGCGGACCTTCTCCACCCTTCCTCCATTGGTGTGGACCTCCATCTCCTCCACCTCTTCCGCCGCCTCCAGGCGGGACTGCTCCTCCCATTCCCTGGTACCTCCCCCTCCGGGGGCGAGGGCCTCTTCCTCAGCCTCTTCGACGGCCATGGACTCGGCCGACCCCCGAGTCTCTTCCACGACCTCCTTCCGAGCGCGGCACTCCACCTCCATCTCTTCGTCAGCTTCCTGCCCCTCCTCCTCCAGCCTCCGTCCCATCTCCTCGGCCCCCTCCAGCCAAGAGATGGAGTTTACCGCCGAGACGTAGCACTCCCTTGCCTCCTTGGGGTCTCCTCGGACCCGGATCTGGACCCCCTCGACGTTGAGCTTGAGGCACTGGTGGAAGGACGAGGGGACGCAGTGGAAGGCGCTGATGAGGGGTCTCCCGAAGATGGCGCTGTAACTGCTAGGGGCGTCCACGATAACAAACTTGCAGTTGCGCGACTGCCCCCCTAGAGTGACATGGAGTCCCACTCCTCCCTCGACTTCTTTCCTCTCCCCTGAAAAGCCGAACAGAGGCCCGTCCGAGGCCAACACCCTCCTGGCCTCCACCTTCATCGCATCAAACGCCTTCTTAAAGATGACGTTGACCGAACTCCCATTGTCCACGAGGATCCGGGAGACAGTGAAATCCTCGATGGCTGTCTGGATAACCAGCGCATCGCAGAAGGGGTCCTCGTGACCCGGCAAATCCTCTCTGGAGAAGGTGATCTTCTCCTCCGGGGGAGGGGATTGGGATGTGGAGCCAACGCTCCTCCGGTACATGGTGTGGAGGCTTGACTTGCGGGAAGCCTCGATCCCGGCCCCCCCGTGGATCGCTCCGATCCTTCCTCGGGTGCCCACATCAACCCGGTCTTCGCACCGATCCCCCTCCTCCCGGGGCCGGATCTCCTCTATCCGAACTTCCTGCTGCTGTTGCTGCTCTCTTCTCCCTCTCATCTCGAGGAACTCCGGACACGTGGATGTGAGGTGCCCCTCTTCCTGATGAAAGTCGCAATAGGGCAGGTCCACCCTGACCTCCCTCCTTCTCCTCGGCTGTCCTCTCCTCCTTCCCCTCATGGCAATTGCCATTGCCTCCTCCTGGTCGGGGAGAGGGGGTCTCTGACCCTGCCTACCCCCCTGAGGGTTGTACTGCCCTCGGCCACCCTGGCGGTTATCTCCTCCCTGATAACCCCTTCGTGGTGCCTGGTCTTGCCATTCGGGCCTCCACCCCAAACGGTGGGTCTGCTCCGGACGCACCCACCTGGGTTGCGGCTGCTGCTGCGGCTGCTCCCTCTGCCGAGGTTCAGCCCTCCTCTCCTCCTGAATTCGGCCACCCCTTGGCCTTTCCTCTTCCACGGCCCACTTAGCCAACCTTCGCGCGAACTCTGGATGCGCTGCCTCCATTTCGGCCTCCCTGGCCGCCCTCTCTAGAAGTGCCTCAAAAGATACTGGAGGTGACCTCTTCAGCTCCATGGCGAAGAACCCGGACTGGAGACCCAGGGTGAAGGCCACCATCATGGTGTGCCCTGGCATCTCCTGAACTTGGGACAGTTCCTCTTGGAACCTGTCCAGGTAGCTCCCCAGGGTCTCTTCTACCCTCTGCTTGATGCGGAACAAAGACTCCGCCTCCCTCTTCCTCTTCTTTGAAGTGGTGAACCTCAGCATGAAACCCCGTCGCAGATCCTCAAAGCAGTAAATGGACCCGGTCGGGAGTTGGTGGAACCACTCTCTCGCCTTTTCCCTGAGGGTGATGGCGAAGAGTCGGCACTTGAAGCCGTCTGACATCTGTCGAATGGAGACCATGTCCTCGAACCACTGGATGTGGTGGACCGGGTCTCCTCTCCCGGAGTAGTAAGTCATCTCCGGCTCGCGAAACCCCTCGGGAACGGGGGCTGAAGAAACGAACTCGCTGAAAGGGCTCCCCCCCTCAGCCGGGCGAGTCGGGAACTCCCTCCCTGCCATCTCGCCGAAGTGGTACTCGGCGGCCGAGCCGGGGAATAGAACTCGCCCCTGGAACTCGCGCTCGCCCCTCTCGGCGGGCTCCTTCCCTGGTCGCCTGAGCGGCACGTCGTCGCCGAGTGCGGGAACGGCGACCACCGGGACAGCCGGCGTCGCACTCTCAGCTCGCATGCCGAGAGCGGTCCTGACGAGCCCGAGGATCTCCTCCCTAAGCTCCGCCGGCATGCTCGCCGCTGGGGGTGGGGGAGGGGGTGGCGAGTTGCCCCTGCCTGATCCTTGTCCTTCTTCCCCGGTCATCGAACCTGCAGAAGATTTTCTCTGCTGACCACTGTCCACGCTCACCGCACCAAAATGTTGAAACCGGAAAACCGGTCTCTTGTGGAGTTCGACCCTTGGGGAAGGGGTGGCCGCGCACCTACTTCACTCCTGCAAGAAAACGAGACAAAGGAAAGAAAAAACAAGGACTAGACCAAGGGCCCGGCGTGGAGGTCCCACCACAAACCCGGAAGATCTCAGAGCGCTTCCCCTCCTTAGCCAAATGCCGGGCTAAGGTACCTCAGAAAGCGCTAGCAGACCAGAGAATTCGTAAGCGTCCTTTCTGAGGTACCCCTTGGGTCCTATTTATAGGAAAAGATGGCCTGCCAATATACAACCTTCACTGTTTTCGAGGACTACAGACAAACCAAAAGGGGCCACAGTAAAAGTGTGCCATGGCCAAGATGCGAGCTGGACCTGAGGGGGCACTCGCTCGGCAGGAGGCCCGACTCGCCTCGCCCTGGGCCTAGGCGGGCACGGGCTCGGCGGACTGTGCTCGGCTAGCGCTGGGCTCGGCTAGACTATTGCCGAGCTCGGACTCGGCACGACGATCGTCGAGCTTGGCTCGACTATCATCGAACCCTGTCTCCGCACCCGAGCTTGGTCTCGGCAAGCTGGGCTTCGTTCGACCATCGCCGAGCTTAGCTCGACTATTGCCGAGCTCGGACTCGGCAAGCTGGATCCAAGTTGATCTGAGCCGGCCGGTTCAACCTCTGTCGACCACTCGCAGGATACGGGGTTGTACAACAAGCATCACTGATCAATTAGACTAGTTGCAGCAAGTGGACTATTGCTTGCCTGCGGATTGATCAACGGATTTGTGGGATCCGCGAAGGCACGGATTGAGAGTAACAAAGAGTGTTCGGCCGTCACAGTTGTGAGATGATCGAAGAGACAAGGTTACACTTGATCGTCATTGCTTGTCACACAAAAATCATCGTAACTGTAACGTATCCTTTAGCGAAGCACAGCAGAGCTAACACATGGATCCTCACTGGAATCGCGCTCTGTGTTAGATGCCGGCCAGAATCCGAAGTCCCGTCATCCTCCGCACGAGAGTTGAGCGGCCCCCACTACACATATGCGAAAACTCCCCGTGATATGTGGTCGTTGTGGTCTTATGCCAGAGAACAATCTCGAGGGGGCCCTGAGCAAGACTTGGCGATATCTCAGTGGTTCAGTGATCTCTTTGGCAAAGAGAAAAATATGGAGGAGAAGCATTACAAAAAGGGAACTGTGTCAGTATGAGATCTCTGACGTAAGATTTATAGAATGAAAATGAAAGAACACTTAGAAGTGTTTTAGAGAAAAAATATTTGAAGAGTAAAGTAAAAGCAACTGGTCATGATTACGAGGGGCTTTGAGGAGCTGCGATTGGTCATAACTGTTGACGCAAGAAATGTGCCCTCTTTGCTTTAGAATAGTCTTTCAAGAGGACCTTCGTCAATGACATCAATGCACTCAGATTGATCATTGATAGTCCCCAGACGGCCTACATCTGTTATCTCCACACAATTCATCTGAACTTCAGCCACCTCCTTGCCCTTGGAGGTGGAAGACTTTGAAGCATCAACTTTCTTGACCAGGTCGTTGATCTTGCCCTCGGCAAGCAATTTTTCAACTAACCGCCGAAGGGCCTTGCATTCTTCAATTAAATGACCTTTCTCTCGGTGGAATTCACAGAACGGATCTGAATCTCTTGATCTTTGATTTGCCGACTGGTAAGGCCTTTTTGAATTTGCCCTATCCTTCATGATCTGGCAGACTTCTTGCATGACACCATCGAGTCCAGAGTATGATAAGTCATTATCTTGTGACTGATGCACCGAAGCTGTTTGCAGAGGTAGGGCTGGTAGCGGTTGCAACCGTTCGTGGGCACGATC
This sequence comes from Platanthera zijinensis, assembly GCA_039513925.1. Taxonomy (NCBI): domain Eukaryota; kingdom Viridiplantae; phylum Streptophyta; class Magnoliopsida; order Asparagales; family Orchidaceae; genus Platanthera; species Platanthera zijinensis. The sequence continues at coordinate 22,119,779 of CM077082.1, read as the reverse complement.
CTGGCCTGGGAAAGAGTGCTGATGATGATGTTGTAACTTCTTTATTTTCCTAGAGTGGGATGGAAAATCTTTCCGAGGAGACCTCAAAGATTGCTTGTAAGGTTGATTTCTCTCTGCTACAAGCCTGGAGACAAAGCTGGGGTTGCTCTTCTCACCACGGATGTATGAGTTGGCTAAACTAATCAGCTCTTGATAAGTCCTTGGCGCTCGGACGTTAGCCTAAAACTTGAGTGGTCCTTCACGCAGACCGTGAATAAGAGCCACTCGATACATTTCCTGATCGACGATCTCAATGTCTAAGATCTCCCTCTGGAAACGATCCACAAAATGAGACCAAGTCTCGGTCTCTCGCTGCTTGATCTCAAAGAGGGCTTCTGGACCGCCCTTCCTCTTTGTTGAAGTAGAAAATCTTAGCAGAAACTCTCTTCGCAAATCAGCGAAGGAAGAGATGGACTGAGCACGAAGTCCATAGAACCAATCCCTCACTTGACCGTCAAAGGTCGTTACAAGGAGTTTACATCTGGTTGCATCTGAGAGAGTCTTGAGAACAACGGCAGATTCAAAAGCTTGAATATGTTTGACTGGATCAGTCTCCCCAGTGTAAATGGGCAACCGCAGCTCTCTGAAGTTAGCTGGAGTCGGTTCATACCGAACATTCTCTATAAATGGCGACTGCTCCTCTTGTTCTCCTATAGCATAAAGAAAAAAGGGAGCACCAGTTGCAGCTGCGCAAGGAGCTGGTGGGTAGGAGGGAAAAGTCGTTGTGGAAGGAGCAAAGGCAGGAGTTGATGAGTAGGGATAACTTCCCTGGAAGTTTAGAAATCTCGCTGGACTTCCTTGGGCAGCTTCTCGGAAGAAGTTTTGACGAGCTGCGAATTCCTCATTCTAAGACCGCAAATGGGTTGCAGGCCCTTACAAAAAGGTTGGAGTGTAAAGAGGAGGATAGGTCGGCGGATAAACTTGAGGAGTCTTGAATGCTGGTGCTGGATTAATTGGAGGAGCTGGTGCTACTGAAGATTGTGCTTCCAATCGTTGGGTGATAGCAGCTAGGGTACGGTTGATCGCTTGAAACTGTTGTGCAGTTTCTCTGCAAGATTGCTCTAAGGCCTCCCAAAGAGAATCATCACTGGGACTTGGAGCAAGGCTCTCGGCTGGTTGATGGTCTGTCATGAGTAACCGCTGATTTCACTATCTGATCGAGATCTGAAGGTCGTGTGATAACTGTTGATGCGCGAAATGCGTCCTCCAGTTAACGGGTTGTTCGATCTCACAAGCTAGAAGAATAAGTGGGTTGCGGGGATGTCGGCGAGGTTTGAAGCAAGGGAGAAGCTTGCTTGATCAGAGGAGAAGGCTTGCTCGAGCAGAGAAGAAGTTTGCTCGGGCAGAGAAAAAGCTTGCTCGAGCAAGGAAGGAGCTTGATCAGGAGCTGTCGAGCAGACGTTACTTTGGCGATTGAGCTCTGATGGTTAGAACGAGAGGGGGAAAAAAGAGACGGGGTCGCTTGCAGCGGCGACAACAGACTTCGCCCGTCGCGGCTTGAATGTCACTCTTGCGACGGGCTTTTCCTTTAATCAAGAAGCAAGATTACAGCACGTTATTGCACCATTACATGTAAAAGCAGTAAAGGGTACAAGGGGAAGCTGGCGGCTTAGAAAAAAAAGGTGTCAGAGACTAAGTAAAAGAAACTGGGCGGACTGGGCGGACTGGCAATTTGAGTCCGCAGGGTTTGCTGGCAGAACTGTGGAAAGCTGGGCGGACTGGAAATCTGAGTCCGCAGGGTTTGTTGGCAGAACTGCGGAAAGCTGGGAGGACTGGAAATCTGAGTCCGCAAGGTTTGCTGGCAGTGGCAGTTCTCCTATGATTCCCAAAATGAGAGGTCTCGGGGCCTATTTATTGGCCCGAGGGGAATCTTCTTGAAGCGGGGCTCAGTGACGTCATCATGGAGGACTGAGCGGACTCGGAGCAGGTCGTCGATGATCTCAGCGGACTCGGCAGACTGGCGTTTTGAGTCCGCAGGTCGTCGGGAGACCTGAGCAGAGGAGGCGGCGCGACCTGAGGAGCAGGTCGTCGATGACCTCGGCGGACTGGCGTTTTGGCTCCGTAGATTGTCGGGAGACCTGAGCAGAGGAGGCGGCGCGGCCTGAGGAGCAGGTCGTTGATGACCTCGGCGGACTGGCATTTTGAGTCCGCAGGTCATCGGGAGAGCTAAGCAGAGGAGGCGCGGCCTGAGGAGCAGGCCGCGCCCGGGGAAACAAAAGGAGCGGCGGCCTAGAGCAGGCCGCCCAAGGCGGCGGCGGTCTGGGGCAGGCCGCCCACCACGCGGGAGGCCTAGGGCAGGCCGCCCACCACGCGGGCGGCCTGGGGCAGGACTCCCACCACGCGGGCGGCCTGGGGCAGGCCACCCACCTAACGGGCGGCCTGAAGCAGGCCGCCCCAAGGAGGCGGCGGCCTGGGCAGGCCGCCCACCTAACGGGAGGCCTGGAGCAGGCCCCCCCAAGGCGGCGGCCTGGGCAGGCCGCCCACCTCACGGGCGACCTGGAGCAGGCCGCCCACCCCACGGGCGACCTGGAGTAGGCCGCCCCAAGGCGGCGGCTGCCTGGGCAGGCTGCCCACCCCACGGGCGGCCTGGAGCAGGCCGCCCCAAGGCGGCGGCGGCCTGGGCAGGCCGCCCACCTCACGGGCGGCCTGGAGCAGGCCGCCCCAAGGCGGCGGCATGGGCAGGCCGCCCACCTAGGGCTGACGGGCACCTGAGCTGGAGGGGCTCTCCGAGCCTGCGACGGTTGCGCTGGTCGAGGGTCGACACTGGCGGAATGTTCCAGCAGACTGATGCAGGTCGCCTCCTACAAGGAAGAATGCTGCGCGGTTAGCTGGCCAAACCGCATGTCCTGTGAGGGTGAGCTTTGGACGCAGCCCGTCATCCCGCAGGGCACGTGGTGGCCATGCGACTGGGGCGGTTAGACTGGGGAGACCATCCTAACCGCACGGCCTGAGCGGATAGGAGACCCTATCCGCCTGACCCCAAAAAGAAGGAGGGCTGAGGCAGGTCGCGACCCTTGGGGGGAAAACCATGAGCGGGTCACGATTTGCGAGCTCGAGACCTTGGGAAGGGATTGCCGATTTTGGGGGTTAAAACATCAATTGCTATTTCATGCCTCTTATGGGCTGCAATACCCAATAGAGAATTAACCTATTATTTGGTTCCCACCAAGCCTACGACAACCTAGTGGGTCAACCGACACGAAGGGAGTCTAGAAGGCCGAAATGGGATGTTACAGTTCGTCACCCCAGCAAGAATCTGAGTTGTACGTGGAAACTAAGAAGCGGTTCACCCATGCTACCAACAACAAATGCAACCTGGACGAGGATCAGTCCTGCACACCGGAGCAACCGACATTTGAGAAGCACGTGAAGAAAAACTAGGAATCGTACAGGAACACCCTACCATATTCCAGCTTGCAAACCTCTATCTCTATTTATCTTACTTTTTGTTTATGATAAAAATACCCACTAACTCTATAAAGACGCAAGCATACACTTGTGCATGTACTTTAGTTTTCATTTAATGCAATTTAATTTATTTGTTTATAACTCTACCATCGCAGGAATGCTTAAAGCCTGTCCACTCGGTCATTCTCCAACCATGTCACAGTAGACCTTATTGCCCTGGATCAAAGGTTCACCCTTCACTCTCACAATAAGGGCATGTCATCGAGGCTTTTCCCCAGTGACCGATATGTTGGCCCGAGCCTCGATATGCACCAAAAAGGAAAAGGAAACAGACCCAATATCAAACGATGAACAAAGCAAAAGAAGTATTTTTCTCACCGCATTTTTCATCACTTAAAAGGATAAAGACACGCACTTTCCTTTCCCAACCTGCAACGCAGGAGCCTCCGATGGAGGAGCCCGGGGAGCAGAAGAACTCTGGACTTCAAGATTAGGATCAACAAGTGTGGCCTCAACTCTAGAGTTGCAGGGAACCTCCTTGGTCGGGCGATCTCTCAGCTGTGAAGAAGGTTGAGACTCAGAGTTCGCCTTATTCACTAACTTGCGCTTCCGGTCGCAAACCGGTGGTATCGCAGAAGTACGCTCAGGGTCAGTGGAAAGCCCACACAACAACAGTCGTTTCTCCTCAATGAATAGGGAGATGCTGATGAGGGGGTTCGCCGGCTCATGTGGCTCGGTTAACTATAACATCAGAGTAAAATCCCGCTCACGCTCCTTCATCCGACAATAGCGATTAGGGAGTGACGACCACAACTCCAGTAAGGTCCAAGAATATTGAACATAGCCGAATAAAGTGTTCTCATGCCGACAATCCGTTCAACTCTCAAAATCAAGCCAACATTTAATATTGTAAACCTCGATACTCCCACCGCCATCAACGCAGAACTCGCATAATTCTCAAAAAAGATTTAAGGAGAACCTCGAGTCATACTCCCTGAAGAAAGCAATCTGCCATGATGTACGACATCTTAGGAAGAGTGAATTGGGACACGGGACGCCACAAAACTTCAAGATCTCAATCATCTCCTCGCACGGTGGTAGACGGAACCCTGATCTTAAAGATGTCTCACACAATGTCAACAAGCCTTTTGGCAAGTTCTGAACCCGCTCCTCAACACTCGATAACCTTATTTCCAACTCGGCAGGTATTCTGAACCTTTTCATCCAAATAATGATCTGCTTAGCGATAAGCGAAGAGCGCAATCGCATTGGCCGACCTTGCATGCATCGCCTCGGTACCAGGTAAGAAAAATATGTCAATTTTTGCGGAAAAAGACGACAAAAGGGGATGAAAGCCCACAAAAACAAGAACCAGCGTGTATGCGCGCATCAAGGAAGACAACCCCATTGGCACGCACATCGCAAAAATGCCTCGCGCGCAGGTTCGCCCCGTGCGCGTGAGGGCCACCCTTGCATGCGCAGGTCCCCTCCCCGCGCAAGAGTCACACCAGCGTGCACGCGAGCTTGACTCGTGTGCAACCTTTGCTCGCGCTCTGCCTTGGTCTGTTTCACGCCTCACCTTAGCATTTCGTCCACCTTCGCCCGCGTTTTCTGGCACCCTTTCATTCGCCTCCGCCGAGGACTTTGAACACCGAGGACTTTGAAGGGTAAATGATGGAGTCTCCCACAATTTTTGGGAATTTCGGGTTGCGGTTAACCGAAATATCATAAACCCTACTAACTTAGTGAGGGTTATTGGGTGTAACCACCCCGCTTCCGATCCCTGCATGCGATCCCTCCGCCGCACGCACCATCAACAACCGGTGGCCGGCCTTTTGAGCCGTCCTCCGCCTCCGCAAGCACCGCCCAGGCCGCGCACGGTCGCGGTCCCTTCACCCTTCTGACATCCGCGAGGGCGCCGGTGCCCGGGCGGTGTTCGCGAGGCCAACGCTCGGGCGGCCTCCGCGAGGCCGACGCCCAGGTGGCCTCCCAAGTCCGGGGTCCGCGAGGCCGGCACCCGGGAGGCCTCCCTCGTCCTGCCTCCGTGAGGCTGGCGCACGGGCGGACTCCCCCGACCGGCCTCCGCAAGGCCAGTGTCCCGGCAGCCTCCACCCAGTTGGCCTCCACGAGGCCAATGCCCGGGCAGCTTCCCCCATCCTTCATCTGCGAGGTCGGCGCCCGGGCAGCCTCCCCCGGGCGGCCTCCACGAGGCAGATGCCCAGACAGCTTCTATCATCCGTGAGGCCGGCTTCCCCGTCCTTCCTCCGTGGGGCCGGCGCCCGTGAGACCTTCCCGGCCGGCCTCTTTAAGGCCGGTAGCCGCCCGGCCGACCCTTCCCGCCCGGTAGCCACCTGGTCAGCCCTTCCCGATCGGTCGTTCTGTCGCCCCCCTGCCGGTCTTCCCCTCTGCTCGGCCTCCCTTCGACCACAACCATGCGATCATCCTTATCGATATCGGTTGTCTGTTACGCAGATAACCACCCGCGTAACCTCTAACGTAACCACCCATTATAGGTGGGTGTAATTATACGAAATAATTTCGGTCTGCGCGTAGTAAAGTTATAATAATAATGTGTGCATCGAACTATTTTAAATTGAGTTGCATTTAGTAAAAGTTGTGGTTACAGACTACAGATAACCGTGTATCCACCGTAACCACCTCTATGACCTATAAATAGGAGACTTCTCTTTATTCTAACTTTTTCCTCCTCCCAGACTTCTCCTCCTACAAGATAGAGCTCTACCGGAATCCTCGCCGCCTCCTTCAAAGACTTTTGATCATCTTTGAGATTTCGTTAAGTCCGACGCGCTCCAACGTGCAAGACATCCTGTTGGCTCTCTTCGGCAATCCTCCTACGTGCACTTCTAGTACTTAAGAGTCCGAACAACGCCCGTGAGCGTTCTCCATCACCGCAAGAGACAAACATCGAGCTTCACAAGCGGTAGTCTGTCACTCTCCGAGCAAATCTTTCTCTCTTTCTCGCCCTCAAGTTGTAACACGGAGCGGCTTATCGCCCTCGACTTCTCTAAAAACGTGTAAGCATCATCAAATAGTGAAGTTTGCCCGACACAGATCTGGGCACGTGGTTTTTTACCATGTTTACTGGTTTTTCATGTTAAAAATCTTTTGGTCCATTTCTCTACTTTCTATTTGACTGTTTACACGCTCGACTATTTCACGGGATAAGACGATCCAATTTAATCCGGTCTACCAAGAGTCTCGAGCGGCTCACAACAATAATATTACTTAATTTATATAAAATGTTTATATAATATAATTTATAAAATATAAGTTTATATGATATAGTTTAAAAATATATATTTATAAACATTTGTAACGTATATACAAACATTTAAATAAATTATAATAAACATATGTGTGATAGTGCATGGGTGCGGGCGAAGTCCTCATGGATGCGGGCAAAGACCGTCGATTGATGTTTACCGAATGTTGTTGCCCACAAAATATTACCGCCCGCAAAATATTGTTGTCTACTAAATGTTATCGTATGCCGATTGTTGTCACTCGCCAAATGTTGCTTGTTGAAGTTTGACGTCATCTTCAACATAGATTGGCTAATAAAGTAAAGCGCGTGTATTGATTGCAAGTCAAAAGAAATCTTGTTAGGCAAAAGATGCAGAGGCGGAACTCGTTTTACTAGTCTGTAGGGTGTGAACAAAACCCTGATGATCGCACTCCAATTAGTGAAAGCAACTCGGAAAGGCACGAAGCTATTTTATGCATTAGTAGAGGCTTCAAAGCATAAGCCCAGGCTATGTGACGTGCTTGTTATAGAAGAATTTGCGGACGCATTTCTATATGAGCTTTCTTGGGGCCCCACCCTAGAGTGAAATCGACTTTTGCGTTGAGCTTATATACGGTGCTAAAGCCGTGTCACGCTCGCCTTATCATATGACGTCAAAAGAGATGACAGAGTTGAAGGTGCAATTGCAGGAATTACTTGAGCAAGGATATATATGTCCAAGCTCGTCATTCTGGGGTGCACCAATCCTTTTCGCGAAGAAGAACAGTAGTTTGCACTTGTGCATAGATTATATGGAGTTGAATAAGTTGACAAAAAAGAATAAGTATATGATTCCACGCATTGACGATTTGTTTGTAGGATCTACAAAGTACTCAAAGCTGGATTTGAAGTTTAGATACTATCTGCTCAGGATATGGGAGTCTGACATTCCAGAGGCTTCTTTTTATCATATGTTACGTGCATTATGAGTTCACGGTGATGCCCATTGAGCTCACGAATGCACCGTCTATCTTTATGGATTTGATGAATATGACTTTTCCAGGAGTACCTGGATCAGTTTATTATCATCTTCATTGACAATATTCTGGTGTACTCGTAGTCTGAGGAAGAACATGTCGACCACCTTCGTACGGTCTTAATAGTCCTAAGGAAGAATTAGTAATATGTAAAATTCTCCAAGTGTTTGTGATATTTCTAGGCACATTGTCAGTGGAGAGGGTATAATGGTAAATCCGACGAAAGTTGCAACCATCTGAGAGTGGCCTGACCCGAGGAGTGTGGAGGATGTCCGAAGCTTTTTAGTGCTTGTCGGTTATTATAGGCGCTTGTGGATAACTTTTCCTGGATTGCAACCCTCGCTACGTTGACCAGGAAGGATCATAGGTTTTTCTAGACGTTTGAATGAGTTTGAGCTTTCGAGGAGTTGAAGAGCTGACTGATTTCCGCCCCGATTTTATGTTCATCTTGTGGGACTGAAAGCTACCAGGTGTACAGTGACACCTCGAGTAAGTGGTCTTGGTTGCGTTCTGTGTCAGTTGGTAAAGTTATCGCTAGCGGTTCATGCCAACAAAAGGTGCATAAGAGAAACTACCCGGTCCATAATTTAGAGTTGACGGTGTTAAAATTTGATATAGCGGAAGACGGGAAACCAAGCGCAGGAACACTCAACCTATCCGAGCCCAAATAAATCAGATGCAAACCAGAAGAGCAAAATCTTGTACTAAACAATCTTTACAAGGCGAGACATATATGGCGAGACATGATTCGCCAAAGTAACCAAAGGGAAAGCAGAAACAATTACAAGGAAAACCTAACCGCGTGGACTCAAAAAGTTAACCGCCGACTCTACTGCTGCACTATGGAGTCCGCCCAACTAGCCTAGTCGCTAGACCGCAACCAAGCCGTGCGGACTGTCCGTTATTCCAATGCAAGAAGGAACTCTACTCGTTGATCAACAAGCCGCCTAACCGCAAGGTCGCCTAGCCGCCTGACCGCACGATCTGCTACTGCCAAACTGAATAGGCCGCCAGAAGCGGACAACTTATTGAATCGGGAAACTAGTTACAGAAGAGAAGACCGTCTGGTCACTATCCGCGACCTGCTGCTTACCGCATGTTGCTAACCGCAGAGTCCGCACTGTTCCTGACCGCAATCAGAACCAAGTCCTGACTTTCAAGGGCTATCCGCACAACCTGCACAGCACCACCCGGTCAGCCTTCAACCCGCGCGGATACAAAATCCAGTCCGCATCAATTATCTGCGAGTTCATTTACTATTTATTCTCTCTCTACATTGATGTGACAGGGGGTCCTATTTATAGGCATGATGAGGAGTGTGGTCACCGCCCTAGCCGATAGGATAATCGCCCATCCAGCGGCAAGAACCAAGTGTATCCGTAGGTCGCGGATACACAGCCATTCCGCCGCGACCTGTGCTGGATAGCCAGCCGGCCAAGTAGCATCACCAAGGCCGGATAGCAACCTCTATCCGCCTTGTCGCCAAAGGCCAAGCCAGGACACCACCACCAGTAGAACTCTACAGCAACACCTTGTCCGTCTATCAGCGGACACTGCTCCAGTCCACATATCAGCGGACACCGCTCCAGTCCGTGCACCCTGCAGACACAACATCAGTCCGCACCCCCAAGTTCATAACCAAGGGACAACAGCTAACTGCACAACTTGGCGGACACTGCACCATTCCGCATTCCCCAAGCTCGCAACCAAGGCACACGACAACTACCGCCGAGCTTAGTGGACTGAGAAGAAGTCCGCGCTTTAACCGCGCGATCACCCTGACTGAGCCATCCTGGACTTGATTCAGAACCAACCAAGTCCACACCATCGGCTACAAGGGCCAGTCTGCGCTTACTGGCGGACACTGGCGTTGAGTGTAACATCGTTGAGTGCGTTGAGTCAGTTAACCTATACTCGACGAATTCGTCGAGTATGCCAGGTGATACTCGACGAATTCGTCGAGTATGACTCAGTCCTTGTGTCCGCCAGTAAGCGCGGACTGGCCCTTGTGGCCGGTGGTGTGGACTTGGTTGGTTCTGAACTAAGTACAGGATGGCTCAGTCCGTGGTGATCGCGCGTTTTAGCGCAGACTGCTTCTCAGTCCGCCAAGCTCGACATCAGTTGTCGTGTGCCTTGGTTGCGAGCTTGGGGAATGCAGATTAGAGTTAAGTCCGCAAGGCTTGCGGACTGGTGTAGTGTCTGCCAAGTTCGGCAGTTGGCTATTGTGCCTTAGTTATTAACTTGGGGGTGCGGACTGATGCTGTGTCCGCCGGGCGCATGGACTGGAGCGGTGTCCGATGATATGCAGACTAGAGCGGTGTCCGCTGATAGGCAGACAAGGTGTTGTTGCAGAGTTCTGTTGGTGGCAACGTCCTGGCTTGGCCTTTGGCGACAAGGCGGATAGAGGTTGTTATCCGGCCTTGGTGATGCTACTTGGCGGGCTGGCTATCCGGCACAGGTCGCGGCGGACTGGCTGTGTATCCACGGCCTGCGGATACACTTGGTTCTTGTCGCGGGATGGGGCGGTTATCATATCGGCTAGGGAGGTGACCGCACTCCTCATCGTGCCTATAAATAAGACCCTCTGTCACATCAATGTAGAGAGAGAATGAACAGTAAGTGAACTTACGGATAGTTGATGCGGATTGGATTTTGTATCCGCGTGGGTTGAAGGTTGACCGAGTTGTGCTGTGCAGGTTGTGCGGATAATGCTGGAAAGCCAGGACTTGGTTCTGACTGCGGCCAGGGACAGTGTGGACTCTGTGTTTAACAACAGGCGGTAAGCAGCAGGCCGCGGATAGTGACTTGACGGTCTTCTCTTCTGCAACTAGTTTCCCGGTTCAATAAGCTGTCCGCTTCTGGCGGCCTGTTCAGTTTGGCAGCAACAGATCGTGCGGTCAGGCGGCTAGGCGGCCTTGCGTTTAGGCGGCTTGCTGATCGGCGAGTAGAGTTCCTTCTTGCATTGGAATAATGGGCAGTCCGCGCGGCTTGGTTGCGGTCTGGCGACTAGGCGGGTTGGGTGGACTCCGTAGTGCAGTAGTAGAGTCGACGGTTAACTTTTTGAGTCCGCACGGTTAGGTTTGCCTTGTAATTGTTTCTGCTTTTCCTTTGGTTACATTGGAGAATCATGTCTCGTCATGTATGTCTCGCATTGTAAAGATTGTTTAGTACAAAATTCTTCTGGTTTGCATCTGGTTTATTTGGGCTCGTATAGGTTGATTGTTCCTGTGTCTAGCTTCCCGTCTTCCGCTATATCAAATTTTAACAAAAGATGCATAAGAGAAACTACCCGGTCCATAATTTAGAGTTGAAGGATTGGTTTTTGCTCTGAAGTTGTAGAGACACTACTTGTATGGCGAGAAGATCGAAATCTTCACGGATGATAAGAGCCTGAAGTACTTGTTAGATCAAAACGACCTGAATATGTGCCAGAGGAGATGAATGAAGTTCCCGGGGGACTACACATTCGATATAATTTATGCCCATGGGAAGGGGAATGTGGTAACGAACACTCTGAGTCGTTGGGTACCGATGTAGGTAAATTAGATTCTAGCTCACGATGAGCACTTGACATGTGAGTTGGAGGCCTTAGAGATCTCATGTGTGGATCGTGGATCGTATTCCACTACAGCTCTGAGTTGGATGGAAGTGCAGTATGACATTGGTGATTGTGTGAGATCTACCTTGGAATTCGATCCGAGCATGCATCACTATTTGTCGGAGTCTGCTGAAGGGCTGAACGCCTAGTTTTCTTTGTGGATGGGCTACTACGGAAGAATGTCAAGTTTTGTATTCCAAATTATGAGAAACTGCGAGATGAATAGATGTATAAGGCTTATTTTACCAAGTACTCAATTCATCAAGGGAATATCGAAATGTATCAAGACATGAAAATACTATTCTAGTGGCCAGACATAAAGAAAGAAATAACGTTTTTCATGGCAAAGTGCCAAACTTGTGCGTTAGTGAAAGCCAAGTGTCAAGGAGAATTTTTGAAGTCATTGTCAATTCCGGAGTGAAAATTTGATGATATTTTCATGAACTTTGTGCACGGGTTGTCAAAAATGCTGCATAAAAAATGACTCGATCTGGGTGATCATTGATCAGTTGATTAAGGTTGCGCACTTCATTTCGAATCAGAAAAACAATTCAGTATGGAAGCTGAAAAAGCTTTACGTGGAGAACATCGTTCGATTACATGATGTCCCTCACAGTTTTGTTAGCGCCCGCAATGGACGATTTACGTATGTAGATTGGAGGCATGTTCATTGTTTATTGGGCAAAAAACTCAAATTTAGCAGTCTTTCGTCCGCAAACGGGTGGACAAATTGAGAGGGCCAATCCGATGATGGATGATATATTTTGTATGTGTGTTTTGGACATCAGACAAAATTGAGAACATCACATTTACATGATAGAGTTTGCTTATAACAACAGTTATCATGAGAGTATTCAGATGGCTCAGTTCGAAACTTTATATGGCAGGTGTCGTACGCCTCTAGCGCGGGCAGCGACTAGTGATACCAATCTATTGAAGCACAAAGAGGTCGATGAGACGAATGGGTTAATATGGACCATTTGAGAGCGGTTGTTGACTGCCCAAAACCGACAAGCGAAGTACTACAACACCAAAAATCGGAACCCGGAGTTCGTAGTTGGCGATTGAGTGTATTTGACAAAAAAAGACTTTCAAGGGAGTGTCGAGGATTCGATGTTTGAAGAAGTTGAGTCTGAAGGTACTTAGGGCCATTTGAGATTACCGAGCGCATCAACGAGGAAGCTTATCGACTTACTTTGTTGACGGGCTAAGTGAGTTGCACGACGTCTTTCATATTTCTGTGTTGAGTGTGCGGCGCGGGAGCCCGATTCTGTTTAATCAGGTACTACAGATTTCATTTCACTGTTCATTATCTAAATTTTTGGGCAAAATTTAACTAAGAGAGAGAATTGTAACGCTTAAATTTTAAATAAAATTTTTTTAGGTGCGAATAACTGAGAGTGGGATTAGGGTTTTAATAAATAAAAACCCAAAGCTCCACTCCCCTTCACGCGATCCGTCTTTCCCCCTTCTCTCGTTTTCACGGAAGCAGCCGCGACCCCCAACCCCGGTCCCTATTTCTCTCGTTTTCCCGTGAGCAGCCCCCTCCAGTTCGCGAAAAAGAAAGCCGTCGAAGCTTCCTCTCTTCCGATCCCCCTCCCGATATCCCTTCTCTCTCTTTCTCTCGATCTCCCCTCTCTGTCTAGTGCGCTGCCTGGAAGGAGGAAGAGGACGCCTCCTCCTCGATCTCTCTCTCGCTCTGTAAGGGGAGCCGCAAGCTTCCCCCTCTCCAGATCTACCTCCCTCTCGCACGATCTCTCTCTCTCTCGAGTCTCCTGCGTCGACTGGAAGGAGGAAGAAGACATTTCCCCTTCATCCTTGCTTCTGCTGGAGGCGCCTGCATCGCCATTTGAGAAGAGCCTATCCTTCTGTCTCCTTGGTCGCCGGTGGTTGAAGGGACGTGGTGCTGTGTTGTGCCGATCTCGGTGTCTGAAGAGGGCGTTGCTGAAATCCACTGTGGAAAGTCGATTTGGAGCTCAAATTGGCGTGTGAAAATCTGATCTGTGCGCCGGCAGTCGCTACGGTTGCTAGCCGTCAAGTTCAGTGCAAGTCACAGTGCCTCCAAGGTGCGCGTCGAGGGTAAGGAACACTTTTCCCCGGTCTTGGGACCTTATTTCTGTATTTTTCTGCTTATGTTTGTTTTCGTGGTGCAATGAGAGTCCTCTCACACCGTTTTTGTTGAGGACGGGGGCCCTGTCAGGGCGCGGGATTGCGATCCCGACGTATGTTTGTGTGAGCTGCACGTGGAGTCCCTCTCTTGTTACACGGTGGAGAGCGGGGACTCCGCCGCCAGTGCGTGGGATTGAGACCCCGGTGTAGTTTTCTGCTTTTACTTTGCTTAGGAGGGTCGCCCTCCTTCAATGGACGTGGTGTGTTTACCTCGGTTCATTGTGAATCTCTGGGTCGATTGTGCTCATGCCCGACATAAATATGCATTTAGTGATCCAACGCGCGTAGGGGTGCAAAAGAGTCGAGCTCGACAAAATTTCCAAGCTCGAGCTCGAGCTTTTCATTTCGAGCTCGAGCTCGACGAGCTCATTTATCCCAGCTCGAGCTCAATGCCAACTTATTGAGCTCGAGTTTCGAGCTCGCGAGCTTTTTAGCTCATGAGCTTTATTTATTTATTTTATTATTATTTTAAAATGTATAAATAAAAAGCTCGCGAGCTCATGAACAACACTAGATGAGCTCAAACTCGACTCGTAATCGAGCTCGAGCTTCACTGGCTCGAGCTCGAGTCGAGCTTTTTTCGAGCTGACTCATCGAGCTTTCGAGCCGGCTCAACTCAACTTGCATCCCTAGACGCGCGAGTATGGATTTAGGCATGCCGTGTGTAGCCTTCCCGTGGTGATAAGCCCGGTTCGGTGATGTGCATTAGTCCTAGGTAATAGAACGGGAATGTCCCGTGCTATTCGGCGTAGTGATTGCAAAAATTTGTGGGCTTTATTCGTGAATTCGCTCCGTTCCAAAGCGGGCCTATGTTGGGTGATGCAACCCGCGTCGCCTCGTTTTTATTATTATTATCGTCGTGGCTTTTATTATTGTAGCGCACACTTTTGGGCGTTTTTGGATTATTCTGTAGCGTAGAGTTGTATTACGCGTGTTATGAGCGCTTGTGTTAAATTTGTATCGCGCACGCTTTCACGCTGTTTTTGTTTGGCTCTTTGGTGTGACCGGCCAACGAGACCTTAAGTACACAGATCCGTTAATTAGGAGAAGGGTTAGTTTAGGGCAAGCTTATGCATTTAACTATTTTTATTTAATATTTAAGTTATAAAATTGATGTAACCCGAATTCAGATATTTGCTTAAAATATTTAATCTGAATTCGGGTTGCATCAAAAATCATTCCCTTTGAGAGGCCATTTAAATCTCCTACTTTTACCCACCTAAAAAACCAGCCAGCCCACTCCCAAAACCCACCACCAAGGCCCATTTTTCCTCCTCCAAAACCATAACCCCCTACTTATTATAAAAGCAAACCCCCTAACCCTAATCAGAGACTGGAAATAGAATTGCATTGTGATCTTTATCTCGGTTTGGTTCCGTCCAGCGCTGCACAGCCCGAAGCCTCAATTCCTCACTGTTCCTGCTCGACGGAAGCCCGACACCGCCTCCTTCCCGCATCTCCTCTTCCTGTCAGAGCCTATGACGACCCAACCTGCGTCGTCCAGCACTCCGCTCCATCTTGGCGCCACCAGGGAAACCCTCTCCCGCCGCCATTACTGCCGCCTGAAGCTCCCGTGTTCTTCTTCCCCGACGAAGCTGTCTCCTGAGGCTCCGTATGCCGCCGACAAGGTCACCAAAGCTCTCTTAGGGCGTCGTCGACCTCCCTGCCCCCCCCCCCCTCCGGCAGGATCTGGGATCCTCCGACATCTTCCCCCACTTCCCGTCGACCCAGTACCCTGTTCCAGCAACCCCTGCTACCGCCAGAGCTCCGACCTGCTTCTAGTGAATCTTCAACGACAGTCACCACTATTTTCGGCGACCTGCAACATTTTTCCTCACCTACCCGAAGATCCGTCAGTCATTGCCACTCTTCCCTGGATATACCTCTCTTCCTCTACTCTCCGCAACCTTAGTTGTTTTATGCTTAAATTTCAAATGAATAGTAATTGTTGGAGCTTGCCCTAATTAATTGATTTCTCCTCATTACCGTTATTTTGTTATACGTGCATGCCACCACTTTATTTCTGTGTCTGTGGAATTATGTTTTGTGACGTTACAACGTTTGTGCGGTTGTCTTGCGTTCGCGAGCGACGACTTGACCGTTTATTTCGTTAGAAAATAGCATGTGATATCCCCTCGCGCCACATTAATTTTTAAAAGATCGCAATTATTTTAAATAGGTCGCATTTTATTTTATTTCAAAACTACACCCCCACCCTGGATCACATTAATGGGTGTTCTGCCTTTTTCAAATAAGGGGAGATTGTTGGGAATAATGTACTCAATATTCCTAGAAGTATCACCTACAATGCTAAGAGCATAATGTATTTGATGACATGTCTACTTCATGTTTATGCAAGACACATTACGCGGAGCTAAGAACTTCTTCTTCCACAGAGGAGAGCGTTGCGCTATGTGCGCTATGGGGTCTTCAGTTGTTTCTTGGAGGCTGGAGGGGAGCGCTCTGCGCGTCTTCTGATCTGCGACTTGTCTCCTGTTGCGCGGAGTGGATCCTGGAGCAAAGAGCTTGTTGTTGATGGGAGGAATTGCTACTGACTGCAGGGCTTCAACTTATCTTTTGTTGTGCGCAGTGGAGTCTAGAGCAGAGAGCATTTGTTTATTGGAGGGCGTAATGTGCGCGAAACGTGCTTGGAGCGTAGGGAAGTGCGAGCAAGGTGGAATATGCGCCGGGCAGAATGTGTTCATTATGGAACGTGCGCGGGTGTAGCGTGCACAAGGGGGAGCGTGCGCAGGATGGGACGTGCGCGAGGCAAAGCGTGCACGGTGCGGAGCGTGCACAAGGGAGCTTGAAGGAGATCGGGGACATTTAAGAGATCTTCGAAGACGCTCGAAGATCTTCGAAGATGAAGATCTTAAAGGAATTCCTTAACGAGCTCTTGCGTGCGTAGGAGGTGAAGTGGGAGAAGATCCAAAAGATGGAAATGAAGGAGAAAGTTTTTGAGATGATTATGGTGATTACACGATTATCCGCAGACCATAACTGATTTATGTGTTATACGTAGACCAATTTCTTATATTTTATGACGCATATTTTCAAGAGAATTGCTATGCGCACACAGATTATTATTTTTTGTCAATACGCACCGCCCATGACGGGTGGTTATACGAGGTAGTTATGCGGCGATCAGATAGAGGAGATCGAGCGGCGACGAATGGACGACGAAGACAAATCGGCCGGTGCGGTCGGCTGGCTGGGGGCCGACCGTGAGCCCTCGCGGCCGTGTGTATGTGGCCGCGTGCGTGGAAAAGTGGAGGGAATATAAGACTCCCTTTGAGAGTCATAAATATATCTCTTAGGTTACTTACCCCCTAGTTAAAATCAAATGTATGTTTGGTAATATTTATAAACTTGGATGGAAAAGTAAACAAGCAACCTTACTTTCACATCGGCTCAATCTCCCCTATTAAGGAAGCAAGAATGTCTTGTTTTTTTATGCAAGGTAAAAAAGTACTATTAGCAACTAAAATATTTCAACACATGAAGCCGTCATCAAACTGATGTTACATTAATGTTTGAAGTTTTATCTCTATGCCATGTCACTGCAGTAACTTTCCCTTGTATATGGTGTTAAACAATCAAAGATTCGGAATAACAGCTAATCAAACCATCACTCATACACATCAAAATGAGTGCTCTGCATTTTTAAAAGTACGACATTTGACCAAAATATCATTTGCATATGGTTTAATGTATCCATCCGTCTGAGGAAGAAGGGTGACAACCATCCTAATCTTAGGGGCCATGAACTTTACAATATCTTGGTCTAAGAAGATCACTATTTTAAATTCTGCAGCATGGTCCACTCAACCCTCATTTCTGAAACTTACTTGTGATAATTAGGTTGCTCCTGTGAAGTCCCCTCATTAAACACCAATGACACAGTGCATGCCATCAAAAAGATCCTAAAATTTTGGAACAGGCGCGCGTGCTATCGGGAACATAATTGAGAAAACTCTAACGACTTTGAAGGAAAGGTATATCCTATACTATCAATGAGTACTGCAAAACTGCCATCTTGTAAGAGGAGAGTTTTTTAGCCATGTAATGCTAGAGAAAAGGACATACACCTGAAAGATGATAGAAACCCCAGCAAATTTACTTCTATTGTCAAAAAACACTATCCACCACCAAGCCTATAACCATTAGGAGGGTACTCTTATTTCTTCTGATCAGGCTATGCATGATCAAGGATGGAATTCTACAGCACTTTTCCCAGCTATTTCAGAAGTATACAATGAGACAAATAATTGTGAAAATAACATTTGACAGATTCTCAGATGCTTTGTCATTGATCGTGACAACAATCACGTTTCAGCTCCTGACTTCTCCGAAATCAAGGAAGCGATTTTCTCTCTCCATAAAAAACAATGCAACCGAGCCAGGATGGTTTTAATACTGTAATACCATAACAATATTTTCATCACTGTCATGGTGAATGGGGGGATATTTGTTGTTTCTTCCCTTTTTCTACAGGGGTAAAACAAGGGAGACTCACTCTTCCATATAAATTAAGAAAAATCAAAAATGGGAAGGAGATATCAACAAGTATTGCACATATTGTAGAAATTCTTCTATTTTACTCATAGTTTAACGCAGAACTTTTCGTTTTGATATTCCATGGTAGAAACAAAAAGACATTTTTGCACATATCTTTTTAGAAAAAAAATCAATCTTAAGTTGAGAGATATTTGGCCTCAAAAACTCCTTAATCAAGCTGGTAGATAATTAGCTCTGCATTACAAACAAATGCATTCAAATGCAAATACAAAATGAGTGTTGATTTTCTATGGGATTTTTTGGATGTTTCCCCCCAAAATCATTGAGTTTCACATAAGAAACGTTGTTCGGACATTAGAATTGCTTGATGATTTGTGATCTGCTCGTATATAAAAAAACTCAACAGAAATTCACTATAATTAATTGATGAGATTGCTTTTATTTGGAAATGGATTTAATTATAAGAAATTATCAATTGACAAATAACAATAAGAAGCTTGTCATATCAATTACACCCAGGTGTTGTGCATCTGTTGTAAACATGATATAGATGAAAATTATTAATATGATATAGATGAAAATTATTAATATGATATAGATGAAAATTATTAAGGAGACCAGACCAACATATAAAATATTCATCATCAAAAGAAGAAGCTAGAAGGGATACATTAATAAATGGATGTAGACACGTTCGTTGAGCTGCCTACTATCCAGCGACATCATCAGCATCATAATTGTAGTTCCCATCAACAGGGGTGGCTTTTGTTGTATATAAAATTGGCCAGAACCTCAAATATGCTCCATTTTCATAGAGTAGTATTCTTTGATCTCTTTCATATGCTCAAACAACCAACTAACGAAACGATCACCATTTCCGTGGATGCAGGTGCCAGCTTCCTCATCTTCCTCATCATCGTAGATGGAAAGGGAATCCAAGGTACCAGCTTCCTCAACTTCCTCATCATCGTTGATGGAAAGAGAATCCATTCTGTTGATGGCGGCGGCGACGGATTTGCCACCGTCGTTGATGATGGATGTGTCGCTGCCATTGTTGTTGGTCATGTACGCACGTATGAGCAGAGGAGGATCGAGGAGATATATGGATGGGCTTGGGCTGCTGCAATGGATGGACGAAATTAAGGGTGGTGGATTTTTAGAGAAAACAACCAAAAAAATTTGCAAGGAATAGAAGAAGAAACTGCATGCGTCCAGTATTTAAAGAAAAATAAGAATCCCGCTTACTATCTTTGAACCTAGTTAACCAATGGTGGAGAAGGCTTGATAGTCTAAAAACAAGCTAGACCTTCCATTCCGCCCGTAGAAATCAGATCTCTCTTTCGTATCTCTCTCCAGTTGGCTGCCGGTAGAAATCGGTCAGTTTATGGTCGGAGGCTTCTATAAGGAGCGTCACAAGTGGTGGAGTGGCTGCCCTTTTCTCTAAGGAGAAATCATCTGTCAACCGCCTCCTATCTCAAATCCTCCCTCCCCTTCAAGTTCTTCAACTGTTCCAGAATGGAGGAAGGAAGACGGGGACCAAATTTCTAAGGTACATCATTCATGAGCTGCTCTGGTTTTTTTTAAAATAAAAAAATTGGCTTGCTATATATTTTAACATTTTTGTTTATATATTTTCTTACGTGTTTATTATGATTTGTTGTTCCAGGTTACTAGAAAACCGCAAAGTGCGCACAATGCTGCCTCACCATGCCTTGCTATAATATTGTCGTTAAAAGATTTTATAATCTTTTGTAGCATTTGTAAAGAAGCAACGCCTAGCAGTATGTCCAGAATCACTCAATTTTGGAAGAAAGTATCATGGGGTCTCTCATACGACCGTCATTATATGAGTACAATTGTGCATTTATTGAGAATGATGGCGTGACAAATAGCGCCTTCAAAATACCAAATCTACGTGGAGCCAAATGCCTCGTGTCTAAGTGCGGTTGGCCTTTCATGCGTCGAAGTAATACCTACTTCTTCAACCCTCTAACTTTTGAAGAAATCCTCCTTCCTCAGTATCCTTATGCGCCAATTTTATTCTCCGCCCTACAAATCGGGACTTTCTTCGCTCTACCCACCTCAAAAAATTGCATTCACTTTATTCAGTTTCAAAACTATCTCT
The DNA here is from genome assembly GCA_039513925.1 of Platanthera zijinensis. Taxonomy (NCBI): domain Eukaryota; kingdom Viridiplantae; phylum Streptophyta; class Magnoliopsida; order Asparagales; family Orchidaceae; genus Platanthera; species Platanthera zijinensis. Next base: position 22,099,641 of record CM077082.1, on the reverse strand, counting down.
GCCGTTGAAGTTGTCAAGTATCATTTTGCTACGAACAAGTGAGAGGTTCTTCATATTACGCTCTCAAAAAACCTAACAGACAACGTATTTCTTGGCGTTGCAGGAAATGTGCATATTCGCTTATCGGATTCAAACGATCCATTCAAGGCTCACGCGTCAATGATTATCCTTTTCGGTATTAATGTCCTGACTTTTGAGTTTGTGACAGAAGTGTGTGGCTTAAAAAGAAAGATAAGCTTCAAGATACGTGTCTCATACCCGTAAACAAATTTATAAAGCATGACAACAAATATCGATGCAACGAGCATGATTGTTTATTCATCCCGTATTTCGCTGAGGGAAGTACTTATAATTGAGTTTCTCAAAACTCCCATGCTCTAAAGTACACTTCTAAGTATGTGTGGATAGACCCCAAATTTTCAATAGACAAACTTTTCCCTGGAGCTTAAAGTTTTTTTTTCAGAAATGTGCACTTGCAAATAAGAAGAAGAGGGACTCATCATCGGCAACACTAATCTCTCCTCTGAGGTCGTCGATGCAAAAAACTGTCGTACGCCTCATTTTTCTCATGCTCATTTTTAATGACTTTTTCCATATAATTATATGTAGGTACTTTCGAGATAGCTAATCTATCGTTTGATTAATCAAGATTGAAGATCTCGATTATCGAAGAAGATGAAGTTTACATTCTTAAAGTGAGTTTATTTTCTAAATTATTTATATTTTGCATGTTAATGTAACGATGCATTTTTTGTTTTCATAATTATAATCTATGTGGTATGTAGTCTTGTAAAAATTTTTTTTCATTATGAATTAAGATATGTACAAGTAGTCTTTCTGGTGTCTATTTTTCTTGGTAACTAATACTTATATTTCTTATAATAGATTTTTTTTAAGGGTTGCGGGTTCGAAACCCCGCATCAACAAAACACTGTTTGCTGAGAAATAGGCCGGTGAGGCGTTGGGGTGTACGGGCTGCAACCCTGTAGCGGTGCCAGACATGACCCATCTAGCACCGCTACAGGGCTGCAGCCTGTACACCCCAATGCCTCTCCGACCTGTTTCTCAGCAAGCAGTGCGTTGTTGACGCGGGGTTTCGAACCCGTAACCCTTAAAAGAATCTATTATTAGAAATATAAGTATTAGTTACCAAGAAAAATAGACACTAGAAAGACTACGTGTACGTATCTTAATTCATAATGAAAAAAGAATTTTACAAGACTACATACCACATAGATTATAAATATGAAAACAAAAAATGCGTCGTTATATTAACATGCAAAATATAAATAATTTAGAAAATAAACTCACTTTAAGAATGTCAAACTCCATCTTCTTCGATAATCGAGATCTTCAATCTTGATTCATCAAGGGATAGATTAGCTATCTCGAAAGTACGTGCATATAATTATATGGAAGAAGTCATTACAAATGAGCACTATAAAAATGAGGCGTACGACAGTTTTTTGCATCGACGACCTCAGAGGAGAGAATTGGTGTTGCCGATGATGAGTCCCACTTCTTATTTGCAAGTGCACGTTTCTGCAAAAAGAAAAAAACTTTAAGCTCTAGGGAAAAGTTTGTCTATTGAAAATTTGGGGTTTGTCCACATACACTTAGAAGTGTACTCTAGAGCATGGGTGTTTGAGAAATTCAATTATAAGAAGTAATTCCCTCAGCAAAACACGTGATGAATAAACAATCATGCTCGTTGCATCCATATTTATTGTCATGCCTTATAAATCTGTTTACGGGCATGAGACCCGTATCTTGAAGCTTATCTTTCTTTTTAAGCCACACACTTCTGTCACAAACTCAAAAGTCAGGACATTAATACCGAAAAAAATAATCATTGACCCGTGAGCCTTGAATGGATCGTTTGAATTCGATAAGCGAATATGCACATTTCCTGCAGCGCCAAGAAATACGTTGTCTGTTAGGTTTTTTGAGAGCGTAATATGAAGAACCTCCCACTTGTTCGTAGCAAAATGATACTTGACAATTTCAACGACGGAGTTAGTTTTGAAACCGAATAAAGTGAGTGCAATTTTTCGCTGCGGGTAGAGCAGAGAAAATCCTGATTTGTAGGGTGGCGAATAAAATTGGCGCATAAGGATACCGAGAAAGGAGAATTACTTAAAAAGTTAGGGTTGAAGAAGTAGGTATTACTTCGACGCATGAAAGGACAGCCACACTTAGACACAAGACATTTGGCTCCACATAGATTTGGTATTTTGAAGGCTCTATTTGTCAAGTCATCATTCTCAATAAATGCACAATTGTACTCATATAATGACGGTCGTATGAGAGACCCCATAATACTTTTTTCCAAAATTGAGTGATTCTGGACATACCGCTAGGCTTTGTTTCTTTACAAATGCTACGAAAGATTATAAAATCTTTTAACGACAATATTGTAGCAAGGCATGGTGAGGCAGCACGGTGCGCACTTTGCCGTTTTCTAGTAACTTGGATCAACAAATTATAATAAACATGTAATAAAATATATAAACAAAAATGTTAAAATATATAGCAAAGCCAATTTTTTGATTTTAAAAAAACCAGAGCAGCTTGCAAATGATGTACCTTAGAAATTTGGTCCCCGTCTTCCTTCTTCCATTCTGGAACAATTGAAGAACTTGAAGGGGAGGGAGGATTTGAGATAGGAGGCGGATGACAGATGATTTCTCCTTAGAGAACAGAGCAGCCACTCCTACACCACTTGCGACGCTCCTTATTGAAGCCGCCTGCCATAAACTGGCCGATTCCTACGGGCAGCCAACTGGAGAGAGATACGGAAGAGAGATCCGATTTCTACGGGCGTAATGGGAGGTCCAGCTTATTTTTAGGACTGTCAAGCCTTCTCCACCATTGGTTAACTAGGTTCAAAGATAGCAAGCGGGATCCTTATTTTTATTTAAATACTGGATGCATGCAATTTTTTCTTCCATTCCTTGCAAACTTTTTTGGTTGTTTTCTCTAAAAATCTCCCCCCCTTAATTTCCTCCATCCATTGCAGCAGCCCAAGCCTATCCATATATCTCCTCGATCCTCCTCTGCTCATACGTGCGTACATGGCCAACAACAACCACGGCAGCGGCACATCCATCATCAACGATGGTGGCAAATCCACTGCCGCCATCAACGGATTGGATTATCTTTCCATCTACGATGATGAGGAAGCCGACACCTTGGATTCCCTTTCCATCTACGATGATGAGGAAGCCGACACCTGCATCCACGAAAATGGTGATCGTTTCGTTGGTTGTTTGAGCATATGAAAGAGTTCAAAGAATAATACTCATGGAAATGGAGCATATTTGGGGTTCAGGCCCCATTTTATATACAACCAAAGCCACCCCTGTTGATGGGAACTACAATTATGATGCTGATGATGTCGCTGGATAGCAGACAGCCCAACGAACGTGTCTACATCCTTTTATTAATGTATCCCTTCTAGCTTCTTGTTTTGATGATGAATATTTTATATGTTGGTCTGGTCTCCTTAATAATTTTCATCTATATCATGTTTACAGCACATGCACAACACTTGGGTGTAATTGATATGACAAACTTCTTATTGTTATTTGTCAATTGATAATTTCTTATAATTAAATCTATTTCCAAATAAAAGCAATCTCATCAATTAATTATAGTAAATTTTTGTTGAGTTTTTTTTTATATACGAGCAGATCCCAAATCATCAAGCAATCCTAATGTCCGAACAACGTTTCTTATGTGAATCAATGATTTTTTGGGGAAACATCCAAAAAATCCCATAGAAAATCAGCACTCATTTTGTATTTGCATTTGAATGCATTAGTTTGTAATGCAGAGCTAATTATCTACCAGCTTGATTAAAGAGTTTTTGAGGCCAAATATCTCTCAACTTAAGATTGATTTTTTCTCTCTCAAAAGATATGTGCAAAAATGTTTTTTTGTTTCTACCATGGGATATCAAAACAAAAAGTTCTGCTTTAAATTATGTGTAAAATAGGATAATTTATACAATATGTGCAATACTTGTTGATATCTCCTTCCCATTTTTGATGTTTCTTAATTTATATGGAAGAGTGAGTCTCCCTTGTTTTACCCCTCTAGAAAAAGGGAAGAAACAACAAATATCCCCCCATTCACCATGACACTGATGAAAATATTGTTATGTTATTACAGTATTAGAACCATCTTGGCTCGGCTGCATTGTTTTCTATGGAGAGAGAAAATCGCTTCCTTGATTTCAGAGAAGTCAGGAGCTGAAACGTGATTGCTGTCACGATCAATGAAGAAGCATCTGAGAAACTGCCAAATGTTATCTTCACAATTATTTGTCTCGTTGTATTCTTCTGAAATAGCTGGGCGAAGTGCTGTAGAATTCCATCCTTGATCATATATAGCCTGGTTAGAAGAAATAAGAGTGCCCTCCTGATGGTTATAGGCTTGGTGGTGGATAGTGTTTTTTGACAATAGAAGTAAATTTGTTGGGGTTTCTATCACCTTCCAGCTGTATGCCCTTTTCTCTAGCTTTTAGTGGCTAAAAAACTTTCCTCTTACAAGATGGAAGTTTTGCAGTACTCATTGATTGTGTATTATATACCTTTTCCGTCAAAGTCGTTAGAGTTTTCTCAATTATGTTCCCGATAGCGCGCGCGCCTGTTCCAAAATATTAGGATCTCTTTGATGGCATGCACTGTGTCATTGGAGTTTAATGAGGGGACTTCACAGGAGCAGCCGAATTATCACAAGTTTCAGAAATGAGGGTTGCGTGGACCATGCTGCATAATTTAAAGTTTCTGACCTTCGTAGGCCCAGCTAATGTAAAGTTCATGGCCCCTGAGATTAGGATGGTTGCCACCCTTCTTCCCCAGCCGGATGGATACATTAAACCATATGCAAATGATATTTTGGCCAAATGTCATACTTTTAAGAATGCAGGGCACTCATTTTGATGTGTGTGAGTGATGATTTGATTAGCTGCTATTCTGAATTTTTGATTGCTTAACACCATATACAAGGGAAAGTTACTGCAATGACATGTCATAGAGATAAACCTTCAAACATTAATGTAATATCAGATTGATGAAGGCTTCATGTGTTGAAATATTTTAGTTGCTATATTGATTATTTGGCTAATAGTACTTGTTTACCTTGCATAAAAAATAAGACATTCTTGCTTCCTTAATAGGGGGATTGAGCCGATGTGAAAGTAAGGTTGTTTGTTTACTTTTCCATCCAAGTTTATAAAATATTACCAAACATACATTTGACTTTAACTAGGGGGGTAAGTAACCTAAGAGATATATTTATGACTCTCAAAGGGAGTCTTATATTCCCTCCACTTTTCCACGCACGCCACCGTGAGGAGCCGCTGCCGGCCTCTTGGTCGGCCGCCGCCGCACCTCGTGGCCACATACACACGACCGCAAGGGCTCGCGGTCGGCCCCCAGCCGACCGCACCAGCCGATTTGTCTTCGTCGTCCGATCGCTGCCGCTCGATCTCCTCTATCTGATCGCCGCATAACCACTCGTATAACCACCTGTCATGGGCGGTGCGTATTGACAAAAAATAATAATCTGTGTGCGCATAACAGTTCTCCTAAAAATATGCGTCATAAAATATAAGAAATTGGTCTACGTATAACACATAAATCGGTTATGGTCTGCGGATAATCGCGTAATCACCACAATCATCTCATAAACTTCTTTATTTCCATTTTTTGGATCTTCTCTCACTTTACCTCCTACGCACGCGAGAGTTCCTTAAGGATTCCCTTTAAGATCTTCATTTTCGAAGATCTTCGAGCGTCTTCGAAGATCTCTTGAAGGTCCCCGATCTCCTTCGAGCACCCTTGTGCACGCTCCGCACCGTGCACGCTTCACCCCGCGCACATTCCATAATGAACACGTTCTACCCCGCGCACGTTCCACCTTGCTCGCACTTCCACCCGTCATGGGCGGTGCGTATTGACAAAAAATAATAATCAGTGTGCGCATAACAATTCTCCTGAAAATATGTGTCATAAAATATAAGAAATTGGTCTACGTATAACACAAATCGGTTATGGTCTGCGGATAATCGCGTAATCACCACAATCATCTCAGAAACTTTCTCCTTTATTTCCATTTTTTGGATCTTCTCCCACTTCACCTCCTATGCACGCGAGAGTTCCTTAATGATTCCCTTTAAGATCTTCATCTTCGAAGACCTTCGAGCGTCTTCGAAGATCTTCGAGCGTCTTCGAAGATCTTCGAGCGTCTTCAAAGATCTCTTGAAGTTCCCCGATCTCCTTCGAGCGCCCTTGTGCACGCTCCGCACCGTGCACGCTTCGCCCCGCGCACGTCCCATTCTGCGCACTCTCCCCCTTGCGCACGCTTCACCCCGCGCACGTTCCATAATGAACACGTTCTACCCCGCGCACGTTCCACCTTGCTTGCACTTCCCTACGCTCCAAGCACGTTCCGCGCACATTGCTCCCTCCAGTAAACAACATGCTCTCCGCTCTAGACTCCGCTGCGCACAACAAAAGATAAGCCGAAGCCTTGCAGTCAGTAGCAAGTCCTCCCATCAACAACAAGCTCTTCGCTCTAGATCCACTCCGCGCAATAGGAGACAAGCTGCAGATCAGAAGACGCGTAGAGCGCTCCCCTCCAGCCTCCAAGAAACAATCGAAGACCCTATAGCGCATCGCTCTCCTCTGCGGAAGAAGAAGTACTTAGCTCTGCATAATGTGTCCTGCATAAACATGAAGTAGACATGTCATCAAATACATTATGCTCTTATCATTGTAGGTGATGCTTATTCAAATCTAGGAATATTGAGTACAATATTACCAACAATCTCCCATTATTTTAAGAAGGCAGAACACCCATCAATGCTAAGGTGCATTAACCATATTACCGCAAGGAAAGAGCAGGTCTCGACCCATCATCTCAAAGGATCGTACATGAAGAAATTCGCAACATAATCACCGAAGAGCGCAGACAAGACGAGCAGCGGGCCGCTCTAGCCCAGCGCGCCACGCATCGCCGACCACCTTCAGTAGCCCAAGTTCATCAAAACATGAATCCAAAGGCAGCCAAAAGAAAAATAAGAGACATGACCCACAAAAGATGCTCAAGAGGAGAGACAGACCTCGCGGCGAATCCCTCCGAGCCAGGGGCATTCCTACTGTCAAGTCTTCACACTTCTCAATACCTTCAGAGCAAGCACACTTTTCTCGATTCAAGGCACTGAGACACTCCGTATGCCCAGGTCGCTCGCTAAAAATGCAGGCAACCAGTCATGTAAGGGCGAGGACACAAAACAAAAAGTTGCTCCAAATTCAAGGAAGAAATCGAACGTGTAGTCATGTAAGGGCGATTAAAAGGTTCTTACAGAACCAAACACAGGTTGGATCAACGAAGTGTTTTCCATCAGCTCATCGAAAAGGACTGGGAGGCAACACCTAAGACAAGCATTCCAGGAGGAAGCTCCATATCTATCATCGGATCTCTACCCGCGCTTTCGTGCTACTTTGTCAATTTTACTTATCGCAAGATCAGGCTTATGATCGTAACTAATAAATTTTGAAGCTTTCCAGGCCTATAGAGGGCAAACATCTTTCGCGTTGTCAAAACTACAAACACACCCTGTCCAAAAGAGAGGATGACCAGGACACCTGCCTTCGAGCAATGTGCTAACATCACAACAACACCTGCCTTCTGGCAGTTCGCTAATAGGACTTGCCTTCTGGCAGTGCGCTAACAACATCTACCTTCTAGCAGTGCGCTAACAGCAACTGCCTTTGAGCAGTGCGCTCACGACTCCAGGCAAGATTGGCGAAAGTCTTTCTGCACCTCAGGCGCGAACGAATAAAGGTTCTTCGCCTCCTTCACTTGGACGAACCTCGGTTCTCCTGAGGCGCGGACGAACTAAGGTTGTTCGTCACTTCCACTCGGACGGACCCCGGTCCTCCTGAGCCGCGAAAGAACAAAGGTTCTTCTCTATCTCCACTCGGACGAACCATGGTTCTGCTAAAGCGCAATCGAACAAAGGTTTTTTGCCACTCTCACTCGGATGTTCCTCGGTTCTCCCAAAGCGCAATCGAACATAGGTTCTTCGTCGCTCCCACTCGGACGAACCTCGGTTCTCCTAAAGCGCAATCGAACAAGGATTCCTCACCACCCACTCTTAAGCGGACTCTGATCCTCCCAAAATGCTAGCGGACGAATATCCCCTCTAACAAATGGCGCAAAATTCCAGCGTTCATGCTAACCGCTACTCTGCCAAAAGTGTACGCGCACCAAAGCACAACCAGAGCGCGGGACATCCGAAAAAGAGGGTATCCGTTCAAACAAAAGCTGCCCCACGGGCTACAAAAAAACATACGACGGCGCAAAGGCGCGCCTGTAAGATGAAGCAAAAGCAAATCAAACAGACAAAAAAGGGCACAATGGGATCATCCCTCAACATCGTCATATGAGGCATCTTCCACGCTCAGGTTACCGCGCTCCAGTATCCTCCGAGCAGCCTGCAACCCCTTGCCAAAGCCTAAGCGGTATGCGACATCGCACTTGAGCAGATCAATCCCAATTGTCATCGTCTCAGAGCGGACCTCCGCTGCGATATGAGATCGCTCCATCTCAAAGTCGAGAGACCTGTTGTACTCGGTCTGTTGGTCACCGCGAGCGCTCGCATAACCTCGACGCCCTTCAGCTCCACAGACAGTCGAGCCTTCTATTTCTTCAGCCGCTCCACCTCCATCCGGATGAACTCAGGTCCTCCTCAAGAGCGATCGAATAAAGGTTCTTCACCGCTACCGCACGGACGGACTTTGGGCCTTCCTAGGAAAAAGAGAGTAAAGTCTCTCCGCCAAATCTCAGGCCCTCTCAAAGCGCGCACGAACTATGGTATGTCGCCGTCTCCCGAAACTAATAGACCTCCGAGTCCATCCGCACCACCAAGGCAAGCGGGCAAGTGTCCTCCCCATCACACTTAAGCAACAAGCTCTCACTACTAACGCTTTGCGACAACTGCCAGCAATAGCGTCGCCAGAAGGGCCAGAACATGGAACATAAAAGCATCAGATGCTCTCGAGCCGCCGCAACACATGTCGCGGCACCAAGTCACCACAGCATGGACAACAGTAAAGAACTATTTGGCAATTGCTAAGGTCCCCGCCTGATGATGACGACGAGATCTTCACCACGCAAGACCGACGTCCTAGAGATGTCGCAAGCTCAGCTATCCGACCTCGCCCCACTCCTAGGCCCCGGGGCTCCTGGTCAACTGCCAGCAATAGCGTCGCCAGAAGGCCCAGAACATGGAACATAAAAGCATCAGATGCTCTCGAGCCGCCGCAACACATGTCGCAGCACCAAGTCACCACAGCATGGACAACAGTAAAGAACTATTTGGCAATTGCTAAGGTCCCCGCCTGATGATGACGACGGGATCTTCACCACACAAGACCGACGTCCTAGAGATGTCGCAAGCTCAGCTATCCGACCTCGCCCCACTCCTAGGCCCCGGGGCTCCTGGTGTTTTGCAAACGTGAAAGCTCGCACCATTGCAACATCCCAAGGCACAGACATCATCGGCGTCCTCTGCCTCCAAATGCTCTGCCCCATCTCCTAATAGAAATGGACACCGAATCACTACAAGTTGCAGCGTGGAAATGGACACCAGATCCTCGCCCCACACCAAGGCCCCAGGAATCCTGGTGTTTTGCAAACGTGAAAGCTTGCACCATTGCAAATTTGCAACATCCCAAGGCACAGACATCATCGGCGTCCTTTGCCTCCAGAAGCTCTGCCCCAGCTCCTGATAGAAATGGACACTGAATCACTACAAGTTGCAGCATGGAAATGGACACCAGGTCCTTCCACATCTTCTTATAGCAGCAAGCCCACAGGTCCTTCCGCGAAGTCGAGACAAGGGGGCAGAACATCGCTCCATGTCACGAGAATTCGCCATCATCATGAACTTTCCGCGACAACCGCATAAGCCCTCAATCGTAGGCATCGCCGTCCAGGCATCCTCGAAAAACCTTCAACCCACTTGGAAGACATGGACGGATCCAAGGCATCAACACTCACATCAAAGCCCAACCAAGGAGATATCATGTCGCAAACCAAAGTAACTGGTGATGCGCGCATGCTGAAATGATCTTAAGTTCACAAACCTGAGACGAAATCATCAAGCTTAGAAATTTTTCAGGCTCGTCGCTTCACGGATTACGACCCAAAAAGGGGCATTTAATGGGATTCCCCATGAAATCCTCGAGTCAAATCAGGAGCATATCGACCAAGTGCACGAAAGCTGAGCCGGCCAAGCGAGCCGCGCGCAGAAAGCCGTGCTCACCCCAAAGGTTTGAAAACATCTAAGAAGATGGCAAAACCGAGCGCACTCCCGCTAAAGCGCCAGGACAACACGAGTGCACGACAAGTCGGCCCAGCGCGTGCACGGTTTTGCTGCCCGCGCATTGCGGTCGCGTGCACGCGCACAAAGCGTGCGGCTGTGCGCAGCGTTGGCGCGTGCACGCGCGGCGACGGCCGTCGCCGCCGCCGCCGCCACCGACGACCCTCGCCGTCTCCGGCCGCCTCCACCGCTTCCGACCACCGCCGCCGCCGGGCACCTTGCCTAGTCCGCCCGAGTTGCCTGGGGGGGGGGCACTTCCGTTATTTCGGTAGAATTGGTGATCTATGTGATTAAAATGGAGCGGCGGCATTCGCCAGCACAAATTACTCTTCAGCGCAATTACCACCATGACCCTCCAAAAAATTATAAATAGATCATCAGCCTTTCATTTGAAGATAAGCAACTCCAGAGACAGGAAAGTGCTCTGAGGTTTTTCGGTGAGATCGTGAATTTAGGCCGATTCTTCACTCAGGAATACACTCCGCTCTTCTCCTTGCGCTACGGATTCCCCATGCCTCAAGTGACGTCAACCGCCTCCGCGAGAGCGCTCCCATCTAGGCTCCACATCAACGAGATCCCTATCTCCAGAAGCTTCATGTACTTGAAGATTTTCCAGCTGAAACGCTTCCACCAAGGTTCCGTGAGTTCGCAGTATTCGGCGGAGGAGCTGCGGACACAGGGAACAAGTAAAGAGAGGTACAGATCGATCAACGACTTTGTGCAGAAATCACGTAAGGCGACGACCTTGCGAAGCAGCGAGATCTGCCTGCAGCTGTGCTTGGGACCCAGCGACTTTCGGGGCAAGAGGAGAAGTCGACGGGGAGAAGAGATTGAAGTCGGGGACAGACAGCTCGGGGATGTCGCTCAGCCCGAGATCGTCAAGGAGCTGTTGGGTGCTGGTGGAAGGCTCGTGTTGGACGACTGAGGAGGACGCAATGTCAGCAGACGGAGGAGGGTTGTCAGTCTTGGTTGCAAGCGACTTCTTCAGTTTCTTCTTCAGCTTTTTCTTCTTCAAGGGAGGGAGATCAGCAACGACCTCGCCTTCTTGCGGCTTTTTGGGCCTTGACGGCTCAAGGAATCCAGACAGTGCGGCCAAGCTCGCTTGGTAGGCTTTCTTGGCAGACTTCGACATCGCGTGCGAGTTCAGAAAGGCGTACCTCAAAGACCAGTCCCTCCTATTTATAGAGTTCAACAGGCATCCATCAGAAGCGAGTAACCCAGAAACTCGCCGAATAATTGTTGGATGTTTCTTTTCGAACTCTTGCGTCGCTCGGAAAGAGCGGGGATTGTGTACAACTCATATTCGTCGAGGGTGGACCTCTTCATAGCCAGGTCAGCAAGAGTCAAAGTCAACAAGTCAAGATAGAAGTTTGAGTCAACGCGCAAGGCAGCAGAAGTCCTGGGCGAGTATGACGAGCTCCAACATACTCGCCAGGTAGGCGACTAGGCCGTTTACTCACCCGTCCAGGCGAGCTCCCAAGGAAGTCGCCTATTCGCCGGGAGGTGGGCTATAAATAAGACCCACCCCTCCCTTTTGATTTGCCTATAAATATGACCTTAGAGGTACGAGGAGACAGACTTTTCGGAATCTCGCAATGATCTCAAGACCTCTTTTTCTTGGACATCAGCTGAGCCTTTGGATTCTTTTTTCAGAGAGACTCGGTTGCGACCTTGCGACTATCTGTCTTAGTCGCTGTGACTTAGTTACCAGCTAGTCTCCCTCGTACCCTGCTCGGTCATCTTTGGTTGGAGGGGTTGCTTCTTTTAAGCTTCCGGGTACGTGGTAGGACATTCCTGTCGCAGCGCCTGGGGTCTTGTTTTTTGTTCGGCAGTTTCTGTGTCTTAGCCTGCTAGCCGTCGAGCCTAACCGTTGAGCAGGTAACCTTAGGCTACCTTGATCCGAATTTTGTGGTTGAGATTTTCCCGGCTTCAACACTATGTTCATTGCTTCTGCCCAAAATTACTTTGGCATTTGTTTATATTGAAGCACACTCTTTCCCATTTCTACAATAGTTCTATTTTTTCTTTCCACAATGCCAGTATGTTGTGGATTTTTGGAGCTGTCAACTGTCTTTTTATTCCGTGATTTTGACAGAATTTCTGAAATTCACTGCTAGTGAATTCACCTCCTGTCTATTCTCAGACTCTTAATACTCAGGCTTGTTTGCTTTTCAGCATAATTTTTGAATTGGACGGAGCATTGAAAAGCTTCAGATTTTTGATTTAAAAAGTAAATCCACTTCATTCTGGTTTTGTCATCTATAAACATTAAGTAGTACCTTTTGCCCATCCAGGTTGGAGTGGTGGCTGGCCCCCAAATATCTGCATGTATTAGCTCCATCTTCTCGGATGCTCTCCACCGTGTTTGGTGAGGGTAAGGAATTTTGTGAATCTTGTAAACAGTACAGGTTTCACAAAACCTTTTATTACCGTGTAGTTTTGACCTATTAAGCACTGATACTTCAAAATGTCCAGCGTGTCGGTGTCGGACTCTCCGACACTCGTCCGACTCTCCGACACTCACTGACACCGACATCACCGACACTCGTGTCGGAAGTCCGACACGCTGGCTCACGTGGGACTCGCGTGTCCCGCTCAATCGGATACGTGTGTCCTTAAGCTTACTACTCATGGTGAGACGGAAAGCAATTTGTCTTGAAAGTGCAATTTTTGTGAAAAATATTTTATAAGTTCATATACAAGAATGAGAACACATTTGTTAATGATTGGTGGAAAAGAAATTGGAAAATGTGTAAAAGTCTCAAATAGTGACCTATTTGAGATAAAAAAAAAACTAGAAGAAATGGTAAATGTTAGAATAGCGAGTCTTGCTCCTAAAAAATGTCTTTGTCTTCTTCTAACATTTTAAGTAGTGATGATGGATTTACTAGTGGGGTGGATATTTTTTGCAGAAAAATGAAGATTGAAAGTGGGGGAAAATGTTTGTTTGAGAATCCATTATTTTTACTGATATATAATGGTAATATGTTAATGTTTTATTATTTTTTAACCTTTTTTTAAGTTTTGTATTTGAATATTTAATGAGAAATATTTAAACATGACTTAATTTATTTGAATATTTATTAATTGTTCATTTTTTTATTAAATGGTTTAGGATTTTCATAAGTATAAAAAATAAAGATTTAATATACATGTCCCAACGTGTCGGAATATGGTATTTTTTGAGTTGATGAGTTGTGTGTCTTGTCGTGTCGTGTCGCGTGTCACGTGTCGGTGTTGGTGCAACATAGGTTTTGACATACCCTTAACCAAATCATATAACTCTATGAGCTTTTTGTGGTTGATGTGTCCATACCTTGCATGCCATAAAGTTAAGTCTTCAGATAATATCCTTGCAGATTGAGCTTGAGAGGACATTTTTTTAGGGGTTGTGATGTAGGGTAGGGTGTGTAGTGGACTCCTAGAATGCAAACTAGTGTCGTGTAGGGGCTGACTCACTCCAACCTAATGACTATATGTCAGAACAATTTTAAATCAGGCGTATTAATTAATTGAAGCAACGCAACATCATAACAAATCAACGCATTCATTCACAATAAGGATAAACAATTTCTTTAGGCGCCTTGACGATGACTTTCCTCCGCACGGAGGGCCAGAATAAGCACGCGGCGAATTAAGTCGTCTTGCAGGTTAAGATATTCACAGGCAAACGATAACAAACTATAATTCCTTAGAGCAAAGAATTCCACAAGCGCGCAATGTTTTACAACCAAACAATAATTAGCACATCACACAAAATAAAGTCATACAAATTCTGAAATAAAACTAGGGCTGCACTAATTCCACACGGATCTGAAGTTTGGAGGCAAGGTGGGACTTTCCGGGTGGTGGAAGACTTGATGGGGTAAGGGGAGGTGGTTCCACAGAAGGGGAAGGGTGGTGGCTGTTGGTATGGATGATGGGGGGGCTGACTTGGGGGTTTTCGGACTGGATCTGGACAAACTAGTCCCGATCTGGGCAGATCTGGTGTGCGGTTGTAGGGGATGGCGGTGTGCGGCTGTTGGGGAGCAAAGAGGGGTGGCAGCTGGGTTTGGAGGGGCTGGCGGACGGGATCTGGGAGGGGGCGGCGGCGTGCGGCTGTAGGGGAGGCGGCGTGCGGCTGTTGGGGGCTGCGGCGGGTTTGGAGGGGGGGGGGGTTGGCTGACGGGATCTGGGAGGGGTGGCTGCTCGGTAGGGGAGGGAGGGAATTAAGGGGAAAAAGATACTTACCCAAGGAGTCTTCACCAAAGGGGCTCCACGGCGTCGGCACCGCGGAAGGATCACCGGAAATGAGGAAGAGTTCTCCAAATTTCAGCAATGACATTCCTGCAGCCCTAGTGGTTCTATTTATAAGAAAATAAAATTCGGGCACCCAAGATGAACGGCTATGATTGGCCGTCGATCTCGGCGCCAAAACAACACTAAATAACATTCGAAATACAACATGCTATGTATGAAAATTCATGAGAACGACGAGCCGGACGCAACCACGGTGACGGATCGGCGATCCGGTCACGCCCGCCTGCGAGAATACACGAACGTGGGGTCCGCCCTGCGCCGTGTCGCGTCAGATGGCCCCCCATCAGGTTGCAGTTTGGCTGATTGTGAGAGCAAAAATTTTGTTTTTTGTCATTTTTGCAATGACTATAAGCTGATTGTTGTTTTTGTCGATTATTCTGCATTCTTTATTATCAAAATGCACGATATATCCTCTATACAACAGTTGTCCAGTACTCAGTAAATTCTGAGTTAGTCCAGGCACATAATGGACATCATAAATCACTCTTGTTTCTTCATTTTTTTAGTTTAATTGATACTGTTCCTTTTTCTTCTACATTAGATACTTCTCCATTGCCCATTGTGACTTCAGATTTTTGCTTTTCGTCGAGATATATGAAGGCATATTTGTTGTTGGTCATGTGGTTAGAGCAACCACTATCCGAGAGCCATATCTCTTCTTTTGTTTTACCAAAAGGAAGATAGGTATAGAACAGTGATTCTTGATCTTATTCTCCAATATTGGCTTCTTCTTTGGATTTAGAGTCTTGAAACCAACAATCCTTTTTGAGATGATTTTGAATTTTGCATCTTGTGCATTTTGAAAAACAATCGTTTGTGTTATGTGTTTTCTTATTGCACAAATTGCAAAATAGGTTGGGAGTTTTATTTTCTTATTTCCTTTCTCCCCCAAATCCTCCAGATTTCTCGGTTTTATGTTTTTCTTTCCAATCTTTTTTCTTATCAGAAGTAAGTAATAACTTACTATGAAATACTTGCTCTATTTGGGGCTCTTTCTTCTTCATTCTTTCTTCATTTCCTTGCAATGATCCCATTAGATCAGCCACGGTGAGCTTGGAAATGTCTCTGGATTCTTGTATGGCTGCTACAACATGCTTAAATTTTAAAGTGAGCCGGCTGATTAGTTTTAAAACAATCCTTTTTTTTGGAAGATCCTCTCCATAGGTCTTGATTTGATTTGCTAAGGATGTAATCCGTGAGAAGAAACGGTGAACTGTCTCGCCTTCTTTCATGCTGGCAATATCAAAATTCCTTCCAGAGGACTGTCAGCTTCATGGAGATGACTCTATCATCCCCTCTGAATTCTATTTTTAAAATTTCCCATGCTTCTTTTGCGGACTCTGCATCGATTATTAAGGGCGGAATATATCTCCCTACACCTTGATGGATTGCAAGAATAGCTTTTGCGTCTCTCCTCTAGTTTCTTGCAGGATTTTGATCTGTGATGCATCCAGATTATCTCCAGATGGCTGAAGGAATCCAGTTTGGACTAAGTACTATTGTGATTTCGACATGAAGTAGACTTTCATCTGCTTGCTCCAGAAATCGTATGCGTCGCCTTCAAAAATGGGAATGCCGGTTTGAGTGTATGAGAATGCTTGGTTGGAAGATGAAGACGCCATATGATGAGATCTAGCAAGATGATCAAAATGATTCAGACGTTACACGATCCCTGATGGCTAACCTGCCTCTGATACCAAAATGTGGGAAAAGAACCAAGCAAAAGATTTACAAAGATGGTGGGAATACGGCAGGCAATGTAAAAGAGAGAGTGGGATCACCCGGAATAACAATGCTTCAATTCATTTATTGAACTGTCAAAGCTTACATGTATTTATACTATGTAATAGTAGCTTCTAGAAGGCTGGAGAATAAGACAAAACATTCCTAGAAATAAAAAGAGGATTCTAGATTACACTTTATTATATATATATATATATATATATATATATATATATATATTAATTCCTATCAGTATAGTCAAACCTGGAGTGTGGAGTTCAATAGCTAGATTAATTGTTGGGGAATATATATATGTTTCTTTCAGTGTGCTTGTTCTATTGGATGCATGAACCTGGGACACTTAATTACCTGCATTATCTCCTTCATTAGGAATTCTAAGCATCATGTATTGTATTGAGAAAGTAAAATGAATATTAATTGTAACCCCTTGACATTCCAGAACTTATGCTGTAAAGGAACTTGGCCTGTAACTGCTAAGGTGTAATTTTTGAATCTCTAATGAATGAAATCAATTTTAATCTTCCTCTATATCTGTTGCAATTCCTGCTCACTTCATTTTGCTATTCCCTGTACCTATTTTATCGTGTGCACGGGGGTTTCCGAGCTGCAGAAGCGCCGCCGCGCGGGGACACTTTCGAGGCGGGGGCACTGTCACGTAGGGCACGGGGGCTCCCTATGCCCTGTCAATTGATTGAGTGTCGTAGAGGGGTCGAGTTTGGGCGGAGGTACCGTCGCAGTTGGGGTACTGTCGATGCGAAGAGCATCGAGCACGGGCGTAGCCCGTGCGAAGATGCTCGTATTTGTATATGATTTTTGTTACCACAAAGTGAAACAGCGCATCACTGAAGACGCACGCCCACGATGACACCTCTGTGGGCTTGTGGATTATCGGTCTTGATGTAAGCTATGTCAATGACGACCGGCTTTCTGCAGTGGATCCAGGCTAGGTATTCATTTTAAGCAGCTTGTAATTTTTTTATCTGGAAATATTGTTGCATATATTTATAGACTGCATGATCAATAAATCTGGTTTTGATTGCAATGCTTTGGATCTCCATTAAACGCTTTGTTTTGTGGACCCGTGAATACTTTATAGAGTCAGTTTGATACTCATCATTGTGTAAGTCTTACTTCTATGTTTCACAGTAATTTTATCCATAGCCATGGCCCCCCACAACATGCACTTGTGCATGAAGCCCCTCCGCCCTACTCTGTTCTGTCGTCATATCGGTTAGGGCTCTGAACATCCATATCATAGATTCAGCCTACCATAATGCTGGTTCATTTTTACTAAAATAATATGCGCTGCTTGCTTTGTTTAGGGTTTATGTGCCTCTGTAATCTGGTTAGTTTGTTTATGTGCCTCTGTATTTTTTTATCATATAATGATTTATTTCCACTGATCTAAACAGTGAGATGCATCTGAGCCTGATGCATGTGATTCGGGATGCAATGGCGGGTTGATGACAACTGCCTTTGAGTATTTGGCCAAATCAGGTGGGCTCGAGACAGAGAAAGATTACCCATACACTGGGACTGACAGAGGTGGCTTCAAATTTCGCAAGGACAAAATTGCAGCTTCTGTTTCTAACTACAGTGCTGTCTCTGTTGATGAAGATCAAATTGCTGCAAACGTTGTGAAGCATGGCCCTCTTGCAGGTCGGTCTATTGATCTTCATTTTTCGGCATTGATAGCTAGTTTTAGTTAATATTTTTTTCACTATAATTGTTAGTTAAAAGCCATTTAATTCTTTCTTTCTTTTTTGTGAATTTAAGCAGCTAATGTTCAAATCCTTACGAAGAATGTATTGTTATGATCAAATATGGGGCAGCATGTGTATATGTTACGGGTCCACGTGTCGCGGGCATATTCACTCAACCGGACACTCCTCGTCATAATTTATGGAAGTCGCCGTGATCGTGGGCGCATTCACTCAAGTGGGTCCCCCCTTATCATAATTTATGGAGCGCGTATATGAAAGTCGCCATGGTCGGGGGAACATTCTTTCAAGCGGAACTTACTCGTCATAATTTATGGAGCGCGTATATGGAAGCCGCCTTAGTCAATTTCCTTGTTATTAAGGGTATGAATTAATTAATTAATATTAATTAATTAAGTAATTTATTTTGTATTCCCTTGTTTAGTTTATTTTGCATTTCCTTATTTGGTTTATTTTGTACTTCCTTGTTTGGTTGTCCTCCCTCATTTATATAAGGGGGAGGAGTTTATGAGTGGGATATCTTGGAATGTATGAAGGTTTTTAGGATTGCTCCCTAAGTCTCATCTCTTTCTCCCTTTTTTTCTTCTCCTTGACCTCCGTCGGGTCCACGTGTCGTGGGCTCTTGTAACGTGCCCGCACACCCGCACGAAATGTTGCCCGCACTAGATCTACGCCCTATATATATATATATATATATATATATATATATATGTATTTGTATTTATATTTTGTGGGCCTTTTGCCACCTTATATTATCCTGGAAGAACAAATTATAATAAACACATAAGAAAATATACAAACAAAAATGATAAAATATAAAGCTTAGATAGCAATTTTTGATTAAAAAAAGAGATGCTGTGAGGATGTTTTCATAAAAAGCCTTCATAAATAGCACAATTAAAGTTAGGAGTTTTTCTAGCTTCCCGGCGGGGTTTCCAAAGGCTGCTGCTCATAGAAATTAAAGCCTTCATAAAATAGCACAAGAACTTGGAAGGGGAAATTTTCTCATACGTACACGCATGTATTTCTGCTCGTGCGCGACCGTTCGATCCTTGATTGGGGATCATACGGTCGTATTGTCCAAAGAAATCTGGACCAGTGAAATACATGTGTACCGGGATTTGCTTGCGCACGAGCAATACGTGCGTGTGTATACGTTAGGTAACTCTATTAATAGAAATTCATGTTTTTGGAAATCATATTCTTAGAAAATTATGTATTGATGGCGAGCAGATATTATAGGAAACGAATTGAAATCTTGCAAGCCGGTTTTATAGGAAACAATTTAATAGCTGGAGCCTCATTTTTCCTTTAAATATTAGACGCAAGCTCCTCTTCCCTAAACCTTACATACATTTTTGGTTGTCTCCTCAAAAAAAAAAACCCCCCTCTTTCCTCAATCCATTATGTTGGGGCTGCGGTCCGGAATCCCCCCCGCGCTGCGGTGCTATGCGGTAATGGCTTAACTGGCTGCCCCGTGGATCCGCCCGAGGACCTTTGATATAAAGATTAGTGGTGCCGTCCTCCAACAGTCCGGGCTTTTGGTGCGAGTGGTTGCGCTAAGTCCTCTCACATTACAGCAGCTATCCCCCATCCATATATTTCCTCCTCTTCTCATATGTATGTACATGGCCAACAACAACAGCAACAGCGACGAATCGGCCATCATCAACGATGGTGGAGACATCAATCGCAGCTTGAATTCCCTTTCGATCTACGATGATGAGGAAGATGAGGAAGCCGGCACCTGCATCCACGGAGATGGTGAAAGTCTCCTTAGTTGGTTGGATGAGTATAGGAAAGAGGTCTTACAATACTACTCTATGGATAGGAAACATATTTGGTGTACAGGCCCCCCTTTAGCCCGTGGGAAGGCCACCCCTGTTGATGAGAACAACAATGATGATGCTCATGATGATGTCCCTGGATAGCAGGCAGCTCAACGAACGTGTCTACATCGTTTTATTAATGTATCCCTTTATTTTTTAAATTTTTTTGATGATCAATATTTTATATGTAGGCCTCCTTAATACTTTTCATCTATAGCATGTTTGCAACACCAGCACAAGCACAGCACCTGGTTGTAATTGATATGCCAAGTTTCTTAATGTTATTATTATGTATTGATTTTATGTGTTGGTTTAGGGTTTAATTCTCATCAATAGTACTGATTTTTTGTTGAATATAAATGAGCGTATTTCAGATTGAGAGAGATACGGAAGAGATTTGATTCCTATGGTCCAGCTTGTTTTTAGGACTGTCAAGCCTTCTCCAGCATTGGTTAGTTAGGTTCAGAAATAGTAAGTGAGATCCTTATTTTCCTTTAAATAATCCAAGGACGCATGCAGTTTTTTCTTCCATTCTTTGCAAATTTCCTTCATCCATATATCTCCTCGATCCTCCCCTGCTCATACGTGTGTGTGTGTGTATGGCCAACAACAACAACGGCAGCGGCCCATCCATCATCAATGACGGTGGCAAATCCGCCGCCGCCCCCGCCATCAATGGCGGCTTGGATTCTCTTTCCATCTACGATGATGAGGAAGTTGAGGAAGCCGGCACCTTGGATTCCCTTCCCATCTACGATGATGAGGAAGATGAGGAAGCCGGCACCTGCATCCACGGAAATGGTGATCGTTTTGTTAGTTGGTTGTTTGAGCATATGAAAGAGATGAAAGAATACTACTCTATGGAAATGGAGCATATTTGGGCTTCAGGCCCCATTTTATATACAACCAAAGCCATCCCTGTTGATGAGAGCAACAATGGTGATGCTGATGATGTCGCTGGATAGGGGGCTGCTGAGCTGAACCAACATATCTACATCCTTTTATTAATCTATCCCTTCTAGCTTCTTGTTTTGTTGTTTTGATGATGAATATTTTATTTGTTGGTCTGGTCTCCTTAATAATTTAAAACTTCAATATTTAAGATTGGTGATTGCTTCAGGATGTGTTGAAATATTTTAGTTGCTATATTGATGACTCTCAAAGGGAGTCTTATATTCCCTCCACTTTTCCACGCACGCGGACGCGAGGAGCCGCAGCCGACATCCCTGCCGGCCGCCGCCACACCTCGCGGCCACATACACACGGCAGTAGTAAAATTAATAGGGCTGGGGAGCCCTGTATCCTGTAATTGAGTGATTACCATTTTTGATTGTCTGAAATACTTCTCGATTGAGATTTGAGAAAAAAGAAATAGGTTAGGAGAGTGAAGGAGGAAAAACTAGCTAAATCTTTATATAAAAAAACAGCTTATGATTGAATCATATTTCAACACAATTCCACTTAGAGACACTTCCAAAGCAACAATCCCACAATCCTTCAGCCAAATGATCCACCTCATCATATGCAATGCTCTCAACAAATCCACCAATAATACTGCTTCCAGCTGCAATCCTCCCTGCAAAAACTACACTATCACCGTCTTTTTCTCCTCCTCCTCCTCCTCCTCGCCCATCTGTTTTCAACAGAAGGCAGCCTGCTTCGACATGATCGCCATACAAGCTGAAATTGGCTTCTTCACAAACTAGAACTACTCCTTCACCCCTCACTCCATCAATAAACAAAACCTCTCCGTTTGATTTCTTTCTGGAGAGAAGAAACAGAGACATCGCCGTTAAAAGCATGGCCGCGGAGGAGAAAAGAGGAGAAAAACAGATGTGAAAATTTGAAAGAAGAGAGGTTTCCATGGGGGAGGGAAGGAGTGCTGTGAATGGCTGCTGAAGAAATGAATATAATAGAAGGTTTTTAGAGGCAGGAGAATATATTCTTTTGTGGCTGGAGAGTTATATATTCTTGTTCCATGGAATTTTTAAGTGGAGAGAAGAACATTGTTTTTAGCAAGTAATGGAAGGAGATAAGAACTTGAGTTTGCTTTATTGATCATGCTTAAGAAGGTGCGCAGCGGGGTCGGGTCATCTGTTCCGCTCGACTGCAGCGGTCGTGAACGCAATGATTGTAAATTGTCGCTGCTGCCCAGACTCGTTCCTGAAATCACGCCCGCTCTTTGAGAACGGTTCCACATTGGAAAACTATGAATATAGATCACAGGTTTCTCAGGCACCAATCAATTGGTTTAGCAATATATGGATTCTAACATAGCTTCTTATTCAAAATGTGATTTTTTTTTTGCTGCAGCAGTCACAGTTGTTGCATCAAATACATGTTATATGACAGTGACGTTTTTCTCTGAACATAGTAGAGTAAAAATGTCGTGCCGAAGAGATCCTTACCATCAAACCTAGCATTGAATAAAATAAAATAAAATGTTGGCTTCTTGTCATATTGAAACATTTGCTTTTGGAGCTTGATAGTTAGGGGTTGCCCATTTTGCAAGCCTTCGAAAAATTTTCGGTGCGTATGCGTGCATGTTAATATGTATGTATATAAATAGCTCTTTCTCTTCGCCGGGCCCGCCTTTTCCATCTCTTTCGTCTTCCTTATAAGTGAACCGGAACATAGTGCATAGGTACTCCTCGATGCTGCGAGGACGAGACGACGTGACATACTACGATCACGTACAGAAGTTCTGCCCTTCGGCTCGGCTGGAACCTCTCAACTGCTCCTTTTAGGGGGGGTCCCTATCGGGATAGGTAGGCCCAAGCTTTCCCCTCCCCCCGCCTCAGACGACATAAAGGCAGTAGTTCCCCACGGCTTAAAAAGAGAGGAGTTGAGGCCGTAAAAAGGCCGTAAAAAGGCATAGACCTAAGTAACTTTCAGCCAAACGAAAACGATGACTCCAAGCCACCGGAAATAGTAGAGCCCTACCACCGGCGAAATCAATCATCCGCTTGCACGTGGTCTCGCTGAGATCGACGATCGCCGAAGGGGGTCACGCCCTAGGTCACGGGCGTGACAGGGCCATGACGCAAATTCGGCGCTCGACGATCGTCGCGTTGAGATCGACGATCGTCGAAGGGGTCATGCCCTAGGTCACGGGCATGACACATAGGTCACGGGCGTGACAGGCCCGGGTTGAAAATTCTGCGCTCGACGATCGTCTCCCATAGATCGACGATCGTCGAAGGAGTCACGCCCTAGGTCACGGGCGTGACGGGTCGGTCACGGGCGTGACCAACCCGTGACCCGAAATCTCGGTCGATGTATTTCAATTTTTGGGCTTCCTAGGGTTCTGTCACGACAAACCGACTCCTAGGGGTCTAGCCGGAAATGGGATGTTACAAATCCCAATAAACAAAACAAAAATTTCGTCCCCGAAATTGAGGTTGAGCCTACGGGGATTTCTACCGAAATAAATTAAACTTGTAACATCCCATACGATTTTTCTATTGAGTCGAAGCGAGTCTACTTGTTTGATAAACGAAGACAATCTCCCCAATAAACAAAAGATTAGCCCCTACTTTTCTGCGCATGCCTAGGTTCTCCATTTCCCTTACCTAGTCCTACCGGTTCAATGCAAGAAGGTAATTTATTGTATCCTTTTTTTTGGAAGATCCTCTCCATAGGTCTTGATTTGATTTGCTAAGGATGTAATCCGTGAGAAGAAACGGTGAACTGTCTCGCCTTCTTTCATGCTGGCAATATCAAAATTCCTTCCAGAGGATTGTCAGCTTCATGGAGATGACTCTATCATCCCCTTTGAATTCTATTTTTAAAATTTCCCATGCTTCTTGCGGACTCTGCATCGATTATTAAGGGCGGAATATATCTCCGTACACCTTGATGGATTGCAAGAATAGCTTTTGCGTTCTCTCCTCTAGTTTTCTTGCAGGATTTTGATCTGTGATGCATCCAAATTATCTCCAGATGGCTGAAGGAATCCAGTTTGGACTAAGTACTATTGTGATTTCGACATGAAGTAGACTTTCATCTGCTTGCTCCAGAAATCGTATGCGTCGCCTTCAAAAATGGGAATGCCGGTTTGAGTGTATGAGAATGCTTGGTTGGAAGATGAAGACGCCATATGATGAGATCTAGCAAGATGATCAAAATGATTGATGTTACACAATCCCTGATGGCTAACCTGCCTTTGATACCAAATTGTGGGAAAAGAACCAAGCAAAAGATTTACAAAGATGGTGGGAATATGGCAGGCAATGTAAAAGAGAGAGTGGGATCACCCAGAATAACAATGCTTCAATTCATTTATTGAACTGTCAAAGCTTTCATGTATTTATACTATGTAATAGTAGCTTCTAGAAGGCTGGAAAATAAGACAAAACATTCCTAGAAATAAAAAGAGGATTCTAGATTACACTTTATTATATATATATATATTAATTCCTATCAGTATAGTCAGTTTGCAGGGTATTCACACAACTCCCACTATCGATGGTCAATTTGCAGGGTCTGCCTGCACTCGGGAAGTACGTATAGAAAATGGTGGTGCGGCGCCAAGCCTCATCGACACGTGGGGTATGTAGGAGGCGTCTGACCACTCCCACCTCTAATGAACGCTCAGAGTCGCTCTCCCAGCCCTCCTCAACGGCAGTAGTAATCTCCTCAGTCACCTCCACATCTCCCTCTAGACCCTGCTCCTCATCCTCAACCAACAGATTCCGCGTGGGGCACTGTGCCGCCACGTGTCCTCTGCCCGAACATCTAAAACACCGGATACCCCCAGGCCTCTGGCCCTTAGTGGCAACAGCCTTGCCCTTCTGGTCAGTAGTAGCCGTCTGGGGAAGAGAGGGCTTCCTATATGTCGAAGAATCAGTCCGGGAGGGGAACTGCTTTGTACCAGATGTACGAAGATACTGCTCGTATTCTTGGGCGAGCTGGAATATCTGGTCCACAGTCTCGAAGCGATGGGGAATCAACCTTCTTCGGATCTCCGAACGAAGGCCAACCTTAAATCGAGAGGCAGTGGCAATGGGCTCCTCCGAAATATCGCTCCTAACGACCAGCTCGTCGAATCGAGCCATGTACTCGGCTACCGTAAGCGCCCCCTGACGTAAGCTCTGTAGCTGATCAAGCAGTTGATCACGGTAAGAGGCAGGGAGATACTTATCCTTGAGTCTCTCCTTCATGTCCTCCCAACGGGTGATGGGGTAGTAGTCGTCTCTCTCAACAGCTCTCTCCACGCTAATCCAGAATACCTTGGCCTGCCCGATCAACTTCATCTTCGCAAACCGGACACAACGCTCGTCACTCATATCGTACCAATCAAAATAATGGTCCATGTCTAGAATCTAGTCACTAAAGGCTTTCGGATCCAAACGGCCATCGAATGTCGGGGTGTCCAGGCGAATCCGACGAGTGATGTCAAAGGCGTGGTCACCTCTCCGCGGGTCAGGGTAATCATCATGAGGATCGTCACGGTCGTACTCGTGCCGAGCGGGTAGGGGCCCGCGCTCATGTCGACCCAGCGGGTAGTACTCATCTCGACGCTGGTCATAACGACCGTGTGGGGGTGCACGGTTCCTAAGGTCAGGCTGACGTGGCATGCGGTACTCATCACGCGGAGGAGGGGGTCGGACACGTGCTGGCGGTGGATTTCTCCTTACCGGTGGGGTTGGGACTCGTATGGGAGGGTCACGACGATAGCGGTCTGCTGGCGGCGGGTCATCTCTGAACCGCTGGCCGCGATGGGGAAAATCATCAGGGTCGTCCGCGATCTCATCGTCATGCTGTGAGGGAGTATCTCTGGCGTTCTGTAACTGGTCGAGGTGGCGATTCACCGCGGCGATATCGTGACGCACATTATCGAACTGAGTGCCCATTGCGTCAAAATGTTCTAGAATAAGGCGCTGAAAGTCTGTGGTAGCGGCGCTCGAATTCGAGCCCGCTGCCCGGTCATTGGTGGCTGGTGGATCTACCATGCTTCTAAATGCCCTACCACTACGGAGCATGCAAAACGGCCCAACCTGGCTCTGATACCAACTGATGTAGGGTAGGGTGTGTAGTGGACTCCTAGAATGCAAACTAGTGTTGTGTAGGGGCTGACTCACTCCAACCTAATGACTATATGTCAGAACAATTTTAAATCAGGCGTATTAATTAATAGAAGCAACGCAACATCATAACAAATCAACGCATTCATTCACAATAAGGATAAACAATTTCTTTAGGCGCCTTGGCGATGGCTTTCCTCCGCACGGAGGGCCAGAATAAGCAAGCGGCGAATTAAGTCGTCCTGCAGGTTAAGATATTCACAGGCAAACGATAACAAGCTATGATTCCTTAGAGCAAAGAATTCCACAAGCGCGCAATGTTTTACAACCAAGCAATACTTAGCACATCACACAAAATAAAGTCATATAAATTCTGAAATGAAACTAGGGCTGCACTAATTCCACACGGATCTGAAGTTTGGAGGCAAGGTGGGACTTTCCGGGCGGTGAAGACTGGATGGGGTAAGGGGAGGTGGTTCCACGGAAGGGGAAGGGTGGTGGCTGTTGGTATGGATGATGGGGGGGCTGACTTGGGGGTTTTCGGACTGGATCTGGACGAACTAGTCCCGATCTGGGCAGATCCGGCGTGCGGCTGTAGGGGAGCAAAGAGGGGCGGCGGCTGGGTTTGGAGGGGCTGGCAGACGGGATCTGGGAGGGGGCGGCGGCGTGCGGCTGTAGGGGAGGCGGCGTGCGGCTGTAGGGGGCTGCGGCGGGTTTGGAGGGGGGGTTGGCGGACGGGATTTGGGAGGGGTGGCTGCTCGGTAGGGGAGGGAGGGAATTAAGGGGGAAAAGGATACCTACCCAAGGAGCCGTCACCAAGGGGGCTCCACGGCGTCGGCACCGCAGAAGGATCACCGGAAATGAGGAAGAGGAGTTCTCCAAATTTCAGCAATGACATTCCTGCAGCCCTAGTGGTTCTATTTATAAGAAAATAAAATTAGGGCACCCAAGATGGACGGCTATGATTGGCCGTCGATCTCGGCGCCAAAACAACACTAAATAACATTCGAAATACAACATGCTATATATGAAAATTCATGAGAACGACGAGCCGGACGCAACCACGGTGACGGATCGGCGATCCGGTCACGCCCGCCTGCGAGAATACACGAACGTGGGGTCCGCCCTGCGCCGTGTCGCGTCAGATGGCCCCCCATCAGGTTGCAGTTTGGCTGATTGTGAGAGCAAAAATTTTGTTTTTTGTCATTTTTGCAATGACTATAAGCTGATTGTTGTTTTTGTCGATTATTCTGCATTCTTTATTATCAAAATGCACGATATATCCTCTACACAACAGTTGTCCAATACTCAGTAAATTCTGAGTTAGTCCAGGCACATAATGGACATCATAAATCACTCTTGTTTCTTCATTTTTTAGTTTAATTGATACTGTTCCTTTTCTTTCTACATTAGATACTTCTCCATTGCCCATTGTGACTTCAGATTTTTGCTTTTCGTCGAGATATATGAAGGCATATTTGTTGTTGGTCATGTGGTTAGAGCAACCACTATCCGAGAGCCATATCTCTTCTTTTGTTTTACCAGAAGGAAGATAGGTATAGAACAGTGATTCTTGATCTTGTTCTCCAATATTGGCTTCTTCTTTGGATTTAGAGTCTTGAAACCAACAATCCTTTTTGAGATGATTTTGAATTTTGCATCTTGTGCATTTTGAAAAACAATCGTTTGTGTTATGTGTTTTCTTATTGCACAAATTGCAAAATAGGTTGGGAGTTTTATTTTCTTATTTCCTTTCTCCCCCAAATCCTCCAGATTTCTCGGTTTTTTGTTTTTCTTTCCAATCTTTTTTCTTATCAGAAGTAAGTAATAACTTACTATGAAATACTTGCTTTATTTGGGGCTCTTTCTTCTTCATTCTTTCTTCATTTCCTTGCAATGATCTCATTAGGTCAGCCACGGTGAGCTTGGAAATGTCTCTGGATTCTTGTATGGCTGCTACAACATGCTTAAATTTTAAAGTGAGCCGGCTGATTAGTTTTAAAACAATCCTTTTTTTTGGAAGATCCTCTCCATAGGTCTTGATTTGATTTGCTAAGGATGTAATCCGTGAGAAGAAACGGTTAACTGTCTCACCTTCTTTCATGCTGGCAATATCAAAATTCCTTCCAGAGGATTGTCAGCTTCATGGAGATGACTCTATCATCCCCTCTGAATTCTATTTTTAAAATTTCCCATGCTTCTTTTGCGGACTCTGCATCGATTATTAAGGGCGGAATATATCTCCCTACACCTTGATGGATTGCAAGAATAGCTTTTGCGTCTCTCCTAGTTTTCTTGCAGGATTTTGATCTGTGATGCATCCAGATTATCTCCAGATGGCTGAAGGAATCCAGTTTGGACTAAGTACTATTGTGATTTCGACATGAAGTAGACTTTCATCTGCTTGCTCCAGAAATCGTATGCGTCGCCTTCAAAAATGGGAATGCCGGTTTGAGTGTATGAGAATGCTTGGTTGGAAGATGAAGACGTCATATGATGAGATCTAGCAAGATGATCAAAATGATTCAGATGTTACACGATCCCTGATGGCTAACCTGCCTCTGATACCAAAATGTGGGAAAACAACCAAGCAAAAGATTTACAAAGATGGTGGGAATACGGCAGGCAATGTAAAAGAGAGAGTGGGATCACCCGGAATAACAATGCTTCAATTCATTTATTGAACTGTCAAAGCTTACATGTATTTATACTATGTAATAGTAGCTTCTAGAAGGCTGGAGAATAAGACAAAACATTCCTAGAAATAAAAAGAGGATTCTAGATTACACTTTATTATATATATATATATTAATTCCTATCAGTATAGTCAAACCTGGAGTGTGGAGTTCAATAGCTAGATTAATTGTTGGGGAATATATATATGTTTCTTTCAGTGTGCTTGTTCTATTGGATGCATGAACCTGGGACACTTAATTACCTGCATTATCTCCTTCATTAGGAATTCTAAGCATCATGTATTGTATTGAGAAAGTAAAATGAATATTAATTGTAACCCCTTGACATTCCAGAACTTATGCTGTAAAGGAACTTGGCCTGTAACTGCTAAGGTGTAATTTTTGAATCTCTAATGAATGAAATCAATTTTAATCTTCCTCTATATCTGTTGCAATTCCTGCTCACTTCATTTTGCTATTCCCTGTACCTATTTTATCGTGTGCACGGGGTTTCCGAGCTGCAGAAGCGCCGCTGCGCGGGGACACTTTCGAGGCGGGGGTACTGTCGCGTAGGGCACGGGGGCTCCCTATGCCCTGTCAATTGATTGAGTGTCGTAGAGGGGTCGAGTTTGGGCGGAGGTACCGTCGCAGTTGGGGTACTGTCGATGCGAAGAGCATCGAGCACGGGCGTAGCCCGTGCGAAGATGCTCGTATTTGTATATGATTATTGTTACCACAAAGTGAAACAGCGCATCACTGAAGACGCACGCCCACGATGACACCTCTGTGGGCTCGTGGATTATCGGTCTTGATGCAAGCTATGTCAATGACGACCGGCTTTGCTGCAGTGGATCCAGGCTAAGTATCCATTTTAAGCAGCTTGTAATTTTTTTATCTGGAAATATTGTTGCATATATTTATATTGACTGCATGATCAATAAATCTGGTTTTGATTGCAATGCTTTGGATCTCCATTAAACGCTTTGTTTTGTGGACCTGTGAATACTTTATAGAGTCAGTTTGATACTCATCATTGTGTAAGTCTTACTTCTATGTTACACAGTAATTTTATCCATAGCCATGGCCCCCACAACATGCACTTGTGCATGAAGCCCCTCCGCCCTACTCTGTTCTGTCGTCATATCGGTTAGGGCTCTGAACATCCATATCATAGATTCAGCCCACCATAATGCTGGTTCATTTTTACTAAAATAATATGCGCTGCTTGCTTTGTTTAGGGTTTATGTGCCTCTGTAATCTGGTTAGTTGGTTCATGTGCCTCTGTATTTTTTTATCATATAATGATTTATTTCCATTGATCTTAACAGTGAGATGCATCTGAGCCTGATGCATGTGATTCGGGATGCAATGGCGGGTTGATGACAACTGCCTTTGAGTATTTGGCCAAATCAGGTGGGCTCGAGACAGAGAAAGATTACCCATACACTGGGACTGACAGAGGTGGCTGCAAATTTCGCAAGGACAAAATTGCAGCTTCTGTTTCTAACTACAGTGCTGTCTCTGTTGATGAAGATCAAATTGCTGCAAACCTTGTGAAGCATGGCCCTCCTGCAGGTCGGTCTATTGATCTTCATTTTTCGGCATTGATAGCTAGTTTTAGTTAATATTTTTTTCACTATAATTGTTAGTTAAAAGGCATTTAATTCTTTCTTTCTTTTTTGTAAATTTAAGCAGCTAATGTTCAAATCCTTATGAAGAATGTATTGTTATGATCAAATATAGGGCAGCATGTGTATATGTTACGGGTTCACGTGTCGCGGGCATATTCACTCAACCGGACACTCCTCGTCATAATTTATGGAAGTCGCCGTGATCGCGGTTGCATTCACTCAAGTGGGTCCCCCTTATCATAATTTATGGAGTGTGTATATGAAAGTCGCCATGGTCGGGGGAACATTCTCTCAAGCGGAACTTACTCGTCAGGATTTATGGAGTGCGTATATGGAAGCCGCCTTAGTCAATTTCCTTGTTATTAAGGGTATGAATTAATTAATTAAGTAATTTATTTTGTATTCTCTTATTTAGTTTATTTTGCATTTCCTTATTTGGTTTATTTTGTACTTCCTTGTTTGGTTGTCCTCCCTCATTTATATAAGGGGGAGGAGTTTATGAGTGGAGTATCTTGGAATGTATGAAGGTTTTTAGGGTTGCTCCCTAAGTCTCATCTCTTTCTCCCTCTTTTTCTTCTCCTTGACCTCCGTCGGGTCCACGTGTCGTGGGCTCTTGTTACGTGCCCGCACGCCCGCACGAAATGTTGCCCGCACTAGATCTACGCCCTATATATATATATATATATATATGTATTTGTATTTATATTTTGTGGGCCTTTTGCCACCTTATATTATCCTGGAAGAACAAATTATAATAAACACATAAGAAAATATACAAACAAAAATGATAAAATATAAAGCTTAGATAGCAATTTTTGATTAAAAAAAGAGATGCTGTGAGGATGTTTTCATAAAAAGCCTTCATAAATAGCACAATTAAAGCTAGGAGTTTTTCTAGCTTCCCGGCGGGGTTTCCAAAGGCTGCTGCTCATAGAAATTAAAGCCTTCATAAAATAGCACAATTAAGTACATACCTTAGATATTTGCGCCCTGTCTTCCTCCATACTTGAACACTTCAAGAACTTGAAGGGGAAATTTTCTCATACGTACACGCATGTATTTCTGCTCGTGCGTGGCCGTCCGATCCTTAATTGGGGATCATACGGTCGTATTGTCCAAAGAAATCTGGACCAGTGAAATACCTGTGTACAGGGATTTGCTTGCGCACGAGCAATACGTGCGTGTGTGTATATACATACCAAAAAATCTCTCCTACATTATTTAATATTTATTATGAAGGTCGCATAGGTATTTTTTAGGAAACTCTATTAATAGAAATTCATGTTTTTGGAAATCATATTCTTAGAAAATTATGCATTGATGGCGAGCAGATATTATAGGAAACGAATTGAAATCTTGCAAGCCGGTTTTATAGGAAACAATTTATTAGCTGGAGCCTCTTTTTTCCTTTAAATATTAGACGCATGCTCCTCTTCCCTAAACCTTACATACATTTTTGGTTGTCTCCTCAAAAAAAAAAACCCCCATCCATATATTTCCTCCTCTTCTCATCGTATGTACATGGCCAACAACAGCAACAGCAGCGACGAATCGGCCATCATCAACGATGGTGTAGACATCAACCGCGGCTTGAATTCCCTTTCCATCTACCATGATGAGGAAGATGAGGAAGATGAGGAAGCCGGCACCTGCATCCACGGTGATGGTGAAACTCTCCTTAGTTGGTTGGATGAGTATAGGAAAGAGGTCTTACAATATTACTCTATGGATAGGAAACATATTTGGTGTACAGGCCCCCCTTTAGCCCGTGGGAAGGCCACCCCTGTTGATGAGAACAACAATGATGATGCTGATGATGATGTCCCTGGATAGCAGGCAGCTCAACGAACGTGTCTACATCGTTTTCTTAATGTATCCCTTTATTTTTTTTTGTTTTTTTGTTGATCAATATTTTATATGTAGGCCACCTTAATACTTTTCATCTATAGCGTGTTTAGAACACCAGCACAAGCACAGCACCGGGTTGTAATTGATATGCCAAGTTTCTTAATGTTATTATGCCTTGATTTTATATGTTGGTCTCTTTCATTCTCATCAATAAAACTGATTTTATGTTGAATATATATGAGCATATTTCAGATTGAGAGAGATAAGGAAGAGATATCTGATTCCTACGGTCCTGCTTGTTTTTAGGACTGCCAAGCCTTCTCCACTATTGGTTAATTAGGTTCAGAAATAGTAAGTGGGATCCTTATTTTCAGAAATAGTAATTAGGTTCAGAAATAGTAAGTGGCATGCCGTTTTTTCTTCCATTCTTTGCAAATTTCCTCCATTCATATATCTCCTGGATCCCCTCCCCCTGCTCATACGTGCGTACATGGCCAACAACAGCAACGGCAGCGGCCCATCCATCATCAACGACGGTGGCAAATCCGACGCCGCCCCCGCCATCAATGGCGGCTTGGATTCTCTTTCCATCTACGATGATGAGGAAGTTGAGGAAGCCGGCACCTTGGATTCCCTTCCCATCTACGATGATGAGGAAGATGAGGAAGCCGGCACCTGCATCCACGGAAATGGCGATCGTTTTGTTAGTTGGTTGTTTGAGCATATGAAGGAGATCACAGAATACTACTCTATGGAAAGGGAGCGTATTTTGGCTTCAGGCCCCATTTTATACACAACCAAAGCCATCCCGGTCGATGAGAGCAACAATGGTGATGCTGATGATGTCGCTGGATAGGGGGCTGCTGAGCTGAACGAACATATCTGTTGACATCCTTTTATTAATCTATCAGCTTCTTGTTTTGTTTTGATGATGAATATTTTATTTGTTGGTCTGGTCTTCTTAATAATTTAAAACTTCAAAAATTAAGATTGGCCATTGCTTCAGGATGTGTTTGAAATATTTTAGTTGCTATATTGATGACTCTCAAAGGGAGTCTTATATTCCCTCCACTTTTCCACGCACGCGGACGCGAGGAGCCGCAGCCGGCATCCCGGCCGGCCGCCGCCGCACCTCGCGGCCACATACACACGGCAGGAGTAAAATTAATAGGGCTGGGGAGCCCTGTATCCTGTAATTGGGTGATTACCATTTTTGATTGTCTGAAAAACTTCTCGATTGAGATTTGAGAAAAAATAAATAGGTTGGGAGAGTGAAGGAGGAAAAACTAGCTAAATTTTTATATATTAAAAAAAACTGCTTATGATTGAATCATATTTCAACACAATTCCACTTGGAGACACTTCCAAAGCAACAATCACACAATCCTTCAGCCAAATGATCCACCTCATCATGTGCAATGCTCTCAACAAATGCACCAATAATACTGCTTCCAGCTGCAATCCTCCCTGCAAAAACAACACTATCACCATCTTTTTCTCCTCCTCCTCCTCGCCCATCTGTTTTCAACAGAAGGCAGCCTGCTTCAACACGATCGCCATACAAGCTGAAGTTGGCTGCTTCGCAAACTAGACCTACTCCTTCACCCCTATCTCCAACAATAAACAAAACCTCTCCGTTTGATTTCTTTCTGGAGAGAAGAAACAGAGACATCGCCGTTAAAAACATGGCCGCGGAGGAGAAAAGAGGAGAAAAACAGATGTGAAAATTTGAAAGAAGAGAGGTTTCCGTGGGGGAGGGAAGGAGTGGTGCGAATGGCTGCTGAAGAAATGCATATAATAGAAGGTTTAGGGGCAGGAGAATATATTCTTTTGTGGCTGGAGAGTTATTCTTGTTCCATGGAATTTTTAAGTGGAGAGAAGAACATCGTTTTTAGCAAGTAATGGAAGGAGATAAGAACTTGAGTTTGCTTTATTGATCATGTGCTTAAGAAGGCCCGCAGCGGTGGGTCGGGTCATCTGTTCCGCTCGACTGCAGCGGTCGTGAACGCAATGATTGTAAATTGTCTCCGCTGCCCAGACTCGTTCCTGAAATCACGCCCGCTCTTTGAGAACGGTTCCACATTGGAAAACTATTAATATAGTGTACTTGTGGGAACTTCACAAGCACTTTGAATGGATGTTGATGTAGTTCCGATAGATATAAAACACCCCATGCTTAACCGCCACCATCCACGAACTCCACGCTACTTTCAAAGATCATTTCTGTGCGGCAATCATTAGTGCCCTCTTCACCATCTAAGGCGGCTTTCTTTCAGCATGTTTGTCCTGCATTTGAAAGTTACTAGCACGGTTTCTCACAACGCCTCAGATGGACACTCAAAAAATTCTATGCACACATCAGTGATTTTCATCATTATTATACTAGCACGAGATGTTACCCTCACTCAAACAAAATGTCATTGCCCGCCTCATCTGCAAATGTGCCAAATATTAGATGAAAATGTTCAACAAACTCTTTCAATCATTGGTAACACTTGACCTTAAAGGGTGGCAAAGTCATAGAGCTCAGCATACATCTGCCAAAATTCTCTGAGTTTGATTGCACTATTGTAGTGGTTGACCGCCTCGTCAAATATTGGTAATCCAATTAATTTGCTCTGGGAGACTGCAGTCTTTGCTGTTAGGTGTTAGCTGTTAGTTTTGGATTTAAACATACATAGATGGGTCCTCGCTTCTCCTCCTCACGCAGGTTGATGGATAGCTATTTTTGTTTTTAAGTCAACTTTCAAGCTTTAGATCTAGCATTATTTGAGCACAAGAATAAATAGCTAATAGATTTTGGGATGAGGCCATACGCAGCCACCGCTTTCTACAGGTTCCAACAAGGTTGAAGTAATTAGAGTTTAGGGTTACAAATTGAGACCATACTCTTCATTTTCTGATTTTCTTTAGGTGACAACCAAAAAATACAAGTCAATCTGACTCACATTCACTTTCATCTTGACCATCTTGATTGGCAGTCTCCTTTGAAAATCTTCACAAAAACATCTATCACATGATTCACTATCAGGAAAATCTAGCTTGCCTTGAATGCACTTCCATAATGTTCAGCAGATTTTTTATTGCATTTTTCCTCTCATCTGCATCCAGAATATTTGCAGATCTCAATATTCTGGGTTCGAGGAAAAACTCGCAACTGATCCTTCAATTTCCAAATCAAATAGGCAAATTAACACACAAAAATTTACAAATTATATTCACCTTAGCTTGGCATAAGTGTACATCGGATTGGCAAAGGGAGGTGTAGAGTATTTCCAAACGGAGATTATTATTTAGATGAGAAACTTTTTCTTGTTTCTCCTCCTTCCTTCTATAAATTTTAATTACCAAGAAGTTTGGAGATTTCTGAAATATAACTCCCCCCTAATTGTGTACATATGGGAGGTCAGAATAAGTGATGATCAAACTAAAAAATCATAATGATTTGTGAACCCATAAATGGCCAGTCTGCACATTGCTCCTTTGATACTATCTTTGAAAGCACGTCAAATTTACACATAATCAAAACTGATTTGCACATAAAATTTTCCTTAAATTAGTTGCCAAATGTTTGGAGATCCAATGAAAAAGGAGTGTAACACAACACAACTTACAAGAAAGGTCAACACATTCATTAACACACAATCAGTCCCTACTGGCAACTGTTATCCAACTCATGCATGCTTCATACTGATATAGAATTAAACATAATGAAGGACATAGTGCCCAGATGCACAGTAAAATTTCAGGGATGAGCTAGCTAGCTAGCTAGCTTTAATTGAAGTTAATTAATGGACGGGCTCCAAGACATGAAGAAAAATTGAATCACAGCTATACCAATTTAAACTATTTACTATTAATAGGCGTTAATTTGTGGTGCTGAGTTAAGGCTGGCACCAATGTGGCTGACTGTTAATAATTACTTTGTCGGTTATGATAATTAAGTCCAATCTGGACGTTTCATTCTTGAGAGTTATTCCTATTCAAAGCTATTTCAGTTTTCTTTCTTGCCTTAATTGTTTTAGGCAGTTTTTTACCGTTTCTTTTGTTAGTCCTCTCCCTCATCTATATGTACTCAGTGTTTGTGTTGAATGAAAAAAAAGAAATATACAGAAGTTTTTTTTCCAATATCATTTCTCTGCCATGTTTATTATGAGTTGGTTCTAACATTTGGTATCAGAGGGGGAGGTTGGAGATCGTTCCATTGTGAGGAAGAAACGTTGTTTCTTCAATGGCGGAGACATCTTCAAAGTCGGATGGGTTCCATGGACACTTCAAATACCCGGTGCTCACGAGGAGCAACTACGGCGTCTGGGCTATCAGAATGAGGGGGATCCTCGATGTCCAGGACGTCTTGGAGGTGGTGGAACCAATCGATCCGACGGCGGAGGTGGATGAGAAAAAGAACAAAATAGCTTTTTCGGTCATCCAACAAGCTCTTCCAGATGACGTTCTCCAGATGGTTGCGGAGAAGAAAACTGCGAAAGAGGTATGGGACATGCTTAGGATCATGTACCAAGGCGCGGACCGCGTCAAGGATGCAAAGATCCAAACTCTGCAAACGGAGTTTGAGATGCTTCGCATGAAGGAGACGGATTCAATAGATGATTTCACAATGAAGCTCACCACCAACGTCAATATGCAAAGGGCGTTGGGAGGAGAGGTAGCGGAGGTTGCGGTTGTGAAAAAATTCCTGCGATCCGTCCCATCGAAGTTTGTCCAGATTGCTTCGACGATAGAGCAATTTGGCGACTTCACGACGATGACCGTGGAGGAGGTTGTCGGCCGTCTCAAGACTCATGAAGAGCGTGTTGGTGGGGCTACCAACAAAGACGAGGAAAAACTCCTCTTGATGATGAGGGAGTTTATGGCTCGTGACAAGAAGCCATATAATGGTGGAGGACACCAAACCGGAGGCTGTGGAGGCCGTGGACGAGGGCGCGGCGGACAACATCGCAACAACGATCGACGCGACGGTCAAGATCGCAACGACGGTGGTAAAGATAAGTCAAAAATTGAGTGCTTCTATTGCCACAAAATGGGCCACTATGCATCGGAGTGCCGCTCGAAAAAGAAGGACAACGAGGAGAGAGCGCACATGGCCGAAGCCTTCGAGGATATCGAACCGGCTCTTTTATTGGCGGAGGGCGAAGAAGATCACCCGAAAATGGTATGTTCAAATTTTCTCCTTAATGAAGAAAATGTGCAACCGGGCATTTTTCCCGGCGACGTGGAGAAATCGGATTGGTACCTTGATACGGGGGCTAGCAACCATATGACAGGTTGCAAGGATTTCTTCTCCTCGCTAGATGAGACGGTGAGAGGCAAGGTGAAGTTTGGCGATGGCTCTTCGGTGGAGATATGTGGTCGGGGAGCAGTCTTCTTCAAAGACCAAAACGAGAAGCACAAAGTCTTCACCAACGTCTACTACATCCCGAAACTCCGCACAAACATTGCAAGTTTGGGACAATTGGAGGAGAACGGATGCAAGATCGTCATGGAGGACGGATTCTTGTGTCTATTCGATCAAGAGAGGCGTCTCTTGGCGAAGGTGGAGAGGTCCAAGAATCGTCTCTACATCCTAAACATGAAGACGGATTCTCCGGTGGCCTTGCTAGCGGAACAATACAAAGATGAGGCGTGGCTATGGCACGCTAGATGGGGACACCTCAACTTTCGAGCACTTCATGACATGGGGCATTTCAAGATGGTGGAGGGAATGCCCTCCATTGAGCACTCACAGGAACTTTGCGACGGGTGCTTGGTGGCAAAACAAAGAAGGTTACCATTTCCGAGTGTTGCGGCGGGCCGTGCAACAAAGCCTCTTCAACTTGTACATGGAGATTTGTGCGGACCCATCACTCCGGCCACTCCGGGAGGTAAACAATACTTTTTCTTGCTAGTGGATGATCATAGCAGGTTCATGTGGGTGGAGTTATTGAGATCCAAGGACGAAGCCTTGGATGCTTTCAAAAGGCTAAAGGCGCGAGCGGAGATGGAAACGGAGTTCAAAATAAAGGGCTTCCGTAGCGATCGAGGTGGGGAGTTCACCTCCAAGGGGTTTGATGCCTATTGTGAGGGAGTCGGGATCAAACGATTTCTCACAGCCCCTTACTCTCCGCAACAAAACGGCGTGGTGGAGCGCCGCAATCAAATTGTCATGGGGATGGTTCGGAGTCTTCTAAAGTGCAAACACGTGCCGGCGAAGTTTTGGGGAGAAGCGTTAGCAACCGCGGTGCATCTCCTTAACCGGGCGGCTACACATAGCGTTGTTGGGAAGACGCCTTACGAGGCGTTCTACGGAAGGAAACCAAAAGTGCACTACCTTCGCACTTTCGGTTGCCTTGCGTACGCGAAGACAACAAAGCCTAATCTTGCAAAGCTAGAAGATCGGAGCACCAAGATGGTACTCATCGGCTACGAGGCGGGTTCTAAGGCGTACAGGTTGTTCAATCCAGAGACGGGCAAGCTCGTGATCAGCCGTGATGTCGTCTTTCGTGAAGAAGCAAAGTGGGACTGGGAAGAGAAAGACGGAGAAATGCTCTCTGGCTACGATCAGTTTTTGACGATAGAAGGAGCAGCAGCTCCTCTCGCTGTACTAGTACCAGCCACCCCCACCGGCGACGGGCCGGCCTCCCCCCACCGCGGCTCACCCGCGGCCAGCGCGTCGCCCGCAGCAAACAGCTCACCCGCAACCTGCACCCTTCACCGCGGCTCACCCGCGGCCAGTGCCTCCCCCACTTCCGAGGCAACTTCGAGCTCTAGCGGACCGATTCGATTCCGGTCACTTGAGGAGATCTACGGCGAAACTGAAGAGATGCAGGAGGAGGAGGCTGGACTCTGTTTCTTTGCTGCAGGAGAGCCAACAACTTATGAGGAAGCTAAAGACGATCAAAGTTGGAAACGAGCTATGGAGGAGGAACTAAATTCCATCCGGGACAATAATACTTGGGAGATCACCACCCTCCCGAATGGTCAAAAATCCATTGGACTCAAGTGGGTTTTCAAGACGAAGCGGGACCCGGAGGGAAACATTGTGAAACATAAAGCTCGTCTTGTGGCGAAGGGGTATGTGCAGCGACATGGGGTTGACTTCGACGAGGTTTTTGCACCCGTGGTGAGATTGGAGACGGTCCGTCTGCTCATTGCTTTGGCAGCGGAAGAAGGATGGGACATCCACCACATGGATGTAAAATCGGCTTTTCTCAACGGGGATCTAGTCGAGGAGGTATACGTTTCTCAACCTCCCGGTTTTGTGATTGTTGGTGAAGAGCACAAGGTGTTGAAGCTCAAAAAGGCGTTGTATGGCCTTCGACAAGCCCCTCGGGCTTGGAACTTCAAGCTGGATCAAAGTCTATCTTCATTGGGCTTTGAGAGGAGTCCGATTGAGCACGCTGTTTACAAGCGAGTTGTGGGAGATTCAATTTTACTGGTTGGAGTCTATGTGGATGATCTCATCATCACCGGATCAAGCGGCGTGGAAATAAACAAGTTCAAAGCTCAGATGAAGGAGTTGTTTTGCATGAGCGATCTCGGATTGCTCACCTACTACTTGGGGATAGAGGTATCCCAAACACCTCAGGTAATCACCCTTTGTCAGTCTTCGCACACATTAAAAATTCTTGAGAAATTTGGGATGGGAGACTGCAATAGTTCTCAAGTTCCGATGGAACCAAGGCTCAAATTGAGCAAGACGGGCGATTATCCTTTGGTGGATCCTACGGAGTACAGGAGCGCAATAAGATGCTTAAGATATTTGGTAAATACGCGTCCGGATATTGCATATGCCGTTGGGATAGCGAGCAGGTTCATGGAGAAGCCCAATACCCAGCATTTTGCGGTGGTGAAGCAGATTTTGCGGTATCTGAAAGGTACAATTGGGTTTGGTCTTTCTTATGAGAGGAATCTTCGTGGAGGAACGAAGCTTGTTGGCTACTGCGACAGTGATCATGGAGGGAGCATTGATGATAGAAAGAGCACTACGGGAGTCGCTTACTTCCTAGGCCCGAACATCATTAGTTGGATGTCGCAGAAGCAACGGGTTGTAGCCTTATCTTCTTGCGAGGCCGAATATATATCAGCTTTGATTGCGGCGCAACAAGGAGTATGGTTACTCAACCTACTCGATGATATTCGGAAGCGGATCAGGTGCAAAGCAACTCTCTTTGTTGACAACAAGTCAGCAATTGCGCTAACCAAAAACCCTGTATATCATGATCGGTCAAAGCACATTGATACTCGTTACCACTACATTCGGGACTGCGTGGAGCGTGGGATGATCGAGGTCGAGTATGTACATACTAACGACCAACTTGCTGACATATTCACTAAGGCACTCGCAAGGATCAAGTTCGTTGAAATGCGGGGGCGACTTCGAGTGCGTGACGTGAAGGACAAACTAATTAGGGGTTGAATGTTAATAATTACTTTGTCGGTTATGATAATTAAGTCCAATCTGGACGTTTCATTCTTGAGAGTTATTCCTATTCAAAGCTATTTCAGTTTTCTTTCTTGCCTTAATTGTTTTAGGCAGTTTTTTACCGTTTCTTTTGTTAGTCCTCTCCCTCATCTATATGTACTCAGTGTTTGTGTTGAATGAAAAAAAAGAAATATACAGAAGTTTTTTTTCCAATATCATTTCTCTGCCATGTTTATTATGAGTTGGTTCTAACATTGACTGCTTAATTTCCAGCTTTCCATTGTTTCCACTTTGCACGTTTTCCTCTGCGCACTGAGTCAGGCTTCACCAGCTATGGTTTTAAAAACAATACCTGTCTTCCCTCTTCAAGTTCCATTCTCCTTGATGAGCCGATCTCCGAAGCTAAGATGAAAAGGCACATAATCCGCGGTCTGCGGAAGGAGTATGTGGCCTTTGTCACTTCTGTTCAAGGCTGGACAACTCAGCCCTCTCTTCTGGAGCTGGAGAACATGCTTGCTTCGCAGTAGAGCTTGGCTAAACAGATGGCCGGGGTGACGGTCTTTGAAGGAGGTAGTGAAGCTCTCTTCACTGAGAAGAAGAAGAAATGGGAAGGGAAGAAGAAGAAGACTGCGGCTGGAGAAGAACCTTCAACTTCTAATCAGCAAGAGGGGAGCTTTGCTTCTAAGACGGATTGGAAGAAGAACTTGAAGTGTTACAGGTGTCATCAGCCGGGTCACTTCAAGCGTGACTGTAAAGTCAAGCTGCAGCCTGGGCATGCTGCAGGCAAGGAGGAAGCTTCCTCTAGCAATGAAGAAGCTGGTTGGGGTAGAGCCTTCATGACGGACACTTGTGTCTGTGCCTTGTCCACCATTGACTTCGAAGACGACTGGAACGTGGACTCCGGGTGTGGTCATCACCTCACCAGAGACAAGTCGAAGTTCTCCTCGCTACAGGCTTACTCAGGTAACGAAGTCATCATCACTGCTGATAATACTGTTCATACTGTAGAGAAGGAAGGTGTAGTGTCCGTAGGTAGTGATCAGGGTCCACTCACATTAATGAGTGTTTATCACGTACCGGGTATGAAGAAGAATCTCTTCTCGGTTACCAACACAGTAGATGCAGGATATCAGGTTCTGTTTGATAAAACAGAGGTGAAGTTTCTCCGCAACGTATCAGCGGTTAAGGCTGATGTTGCTCACGTTGGAAGGAGAGTGAAAGACTTGTTTCTTTTATCAACAAGCTCCTATGTTGATCGCATGAGGGCCAATGATAGCGCTGTTATGTGGCATGAGAGGCTGAGGCATGTAGCGATGGATAAGCTGAAAGCTATGATAAATAAAAGCCTGGTGAGATGCTTGCCTAAGCTATCATCCTTCAGTGATGGTCACGTTTGT
This sequence comes from Platanthera zijinensis, assembly GCA_039513925.1. Classification (NCBI taxonomy): domain Eukaryota; kingdom Viridiplantae; phylum Streptophyta; class Magnoliopsida; order Asparagales; family Orchidaceae; genus Platanthera; species Platanthera zijinensis. The sequence goes on along the minus strand of CM077082.1, from coordinate 22,057,657 downwards.
GCAGAGTGTCAATATGGCAAATCTCACCGTCTTCCTTTTGATAAGTCACAAACAAGAAGCAAAACACTATTGGAGGTTATCCATGGTGATCTGATAGGGTCAACCATTACTGCTAACCTTGGTGGGAGCAAGTACATGCTAGTCTTGATTGATGACTACTCAAGATACACTTGGGTGTATTTCTTGAAGGAGAAGTCTGAAGTCTTCCGGTTGTTTGTGGAGTTCAAGGAGCTGGTGGAGGGCCGGCTTAACCTGCGGAGCAAAAAAATTAGAACTGACAACGACGGAGAGTTTGTCTCCTCCGAGTTTTCTAATTTTTGCAGGAAGCACGAGATCCAGAGAGAGCTTACTTGTGCTCACACTCCACAACAAAATAGAGTTGCGGAAAGGAAGATCCGTCATCTGACGGAGACCTGCAAATGCTGGCTTCATGCAAAGAATATCCCAAGGTCTTTATGGGCGGAGGGAATGTCTTGTGCTGTTTATGTCATCAATCGGATGCCTCTCAGTCTGATTAACATGAAGTCTCCTTTCGAGTTGTTGCTGAAGGAGAAGCCAAGTGTTGAACACCTTCGGGTGTTTGGTTCAACATGCTACGTGCATATCCCGGATGCTCTGAGGACCAAGTTTGATGCAAAGGCAAGGAAGCTTGTCTTTGTTGGCTATGATGAACGGAAGAAGGGATGAAGGTGCATGGATCTTACGACGAAGAAGTTCGTTGTGTCTAGAGACGTGATCTTTGACGAACTGACGTCGTATGAAGGAAGCTCAGTTGAGCTACCAGAGGGCAAGGTTGATGAAGGGCAGAAGACGACTGCTGAAATTGTCCAAGAGGAGCTTGCTGTTTCACCAACAGCTCCTGTTGCTTCTAGCTCGGGGGCAGAGGCTTCTGGTTCAGGAAGCAGGGGGAGCGTTGCTTAAGGATTGCCCGAAATTGAGGCTGAGCCTGAAGAATCAGCGGAGGTGGTGAGCAAGGAGCAACCTCTTAGGAGATCAAAGAGGGTCATCAAGCCTCCGGCTCGGTATTGCGAAGGGAATACAGTGAGCTTTGTCTCCTTTTTCTTTGCAGGTCCTCTTTATGAGCGAGAGCTTACTAGCTTCAATGAGGCCACTGGAGTCAAGGAGTGGGAAGATGCCATGAGAGAGAAGATGGCTGCTCTCAAGAAGAATGAAACCTGGGACCTTATGCCTAGGGTTGATGACATTACTCCGGTGACTTGCAAGTGGGTGTTCAAGTTGAAGAAAAAGGTGGATGGGAGCATTGAAAGGTACAAGGCTCGCCTTGTTGCTCGAGGATTCTCACAGCAGTATGGAGAGGACTATGAAGAGACATTTAGTCCGATTGCGAAGATGACTTCTGTTCGGGTGGTGATTGCATTGACTGCTTGCCAAAGGTGGAAGATGTGGCAGCTTGACGTGAAGAACGATTTTCTTTACGAGGAGATTGACAAGGACATCTTTATGGATCAACCGCTTGGTTTTGTATCAGAAGATCATCCGGACTATGTCTGTAAGCTCAGGAAGGCTCTTTATGGGTTGAAGTAGGCTCCGAGGGCATGGTATGGGAAGATAACAGAATATCTTCAATTCTGCGGCTATCTTGCTTCCAACTCGGATTCAAGTCTGTTCATCAAGAAGAAGGGGGAGCTTCATGTCTTGGTCTTGCTGTATGTTGATGACATGATCGTCACAGGGAATTCAGAGGAGGAGGTTGCTAGACTCAGGTCTGAGCTTACTATTCGCTTTGAGATGAAAGACTTGGGGGAGCTTCATCACTTTCTCGGTCTCGAAGTGAAGAGGAAGAAGAGCGGGATTCTTGTTTCCCAGAAAGGTTATGCGGATCGGATTGTGAAACGATTCGGCATGGAAGAGGGAAAGAGTTGCTCAACTCCCTTGGACCAAGGGCTTAAACTTCGACGAGATGAAGAAAGGATTCTTTCTGATCCTTTGGTGTTCAGAGCTCTTGTAGGGAGCTTGATTTACCTGACGATTGCAAAACCAGACATTGCTTACGATGTTGGTCGAGTAAGTCGGTTCATGGCAGAGCCAAGGAAATCTCATCTAGTGGCGGCGAAGAATATCTTGAAGTATGTCAAGACGACTTCTGATATGAGACTCCTTTATAGGAGGAACGCGAGCTTTTCTTTGCTCGGTTACACGGATGCTGATTATGGTGGTGATTCGGATGACCGAAGGTCAACTTCTGGTTATGTGTTCACTTGTGGATCAACGGGCATCTCGTTGTGTAGCAAGAAGCAGGACTCAGTGTCCGTCTCTACTACAGAAGCAGAGTATAAGGCTTTGGCCTTGACTGCTCGGGAAGCCATTTGGCTGAGGAGACTAGTAGAGGACGTCCATGAGGAAGTGCAAGGTCCTACTTTGCTCCGAGGAGATAATGAGAGTGCTCTCAAGCTGGTGAACAATCCAGTTTGCCACGCGAGGACCAAGCATATTGAGATCGAGCACCACTTTATCAGGGAGAAGGTGTTGGAGGGATCTCTTGTGGTCGGACATGTTCGGAGTGAAGACAACCTTACTGATATCTTCATAAAGCCACTGTCGAAGGGGCCTTTCCAGCGACTTCGAGGTTTACCGGGCTTGATCACCACTTCTCACTTCAAGGGGGAGTGTTGAAATTTGTGAAGTGAAAGTAGGTGATCGGGCAGTCCGGGCGGCCTGGGCGGCCTCGACGGACTGTCCGCGCGGATTGGAGCTGGAGTTCGACGGTCTGGTGTTGGCGGGTTGAGGTCCTGATGGCTGTTGTTTGCGGATTATATTCCGCGGACTGCGCAGACTGGTTGAGTCCGGCAGTGGCTGGCTGAGCAGTGCAGGATGGTGTCCACGGTCTGCGTGACCTCGCAGTCTTGGCGGGTAGGCGATCTGTTCCTCAGTTCGGAAGCAGCAGGCAGTTCTGCGAATAACGGTGTGTCCGCGTGACCTCACGATCTCGCCGGACTCCGTGTTCAGTTCGGCTTCAGCACAGTTTGGGCGATCTTTACGGGCAGGCGATCTCGGCGGTCTCAGTGTTCTGTCTGCCCGAACTGTTTGTAGTTTCTATTTTTTCATGTACTGGCGAAATCATGTCTCGCCACGTATACCTCGCCCTGTAAAGAAGATTGATAAATTTTTGATCTGCTTGTTTTTGTCTATGCACTCTGGTTGCTTGAGTATTCTTCCTGGTTTTCGCTTGGTCAAGTTGTGATCTGGGTAGTTCTGAAGATATTAATTTGGTGTTTGAGCTATTTTTCTGAGCATCTTGAGAAAATTCAACACTAGGATGCAAGTGAGTACTGAAGAAGAAATTGCACATTGATGTGTCTATAGCCAGATATAAAGCACGTTTAGTAGCTAAGAGTTATAAATAACAAGGGGAATTGACTATTTTGACGTCTATTCACATGTATGTCACTTATCCACTATTAGGATTTTTCTTGTCATAACTTCTATTGAGAACTTTATAGTTCATAGATGAATGTAAAGACAATTTTCTTAAATGGAGAGCTTGATGAAGAGATTTACATGACACAACCTGAAGGTTATGTACATAAGGATCTAAAAGATAAAGTGTGCAAGCTCAATAAATCGATCTATGAGCTTAAACAAGCATTTAAGATGTGACATAATAAATTTGACCAAGTGGTAAAGAGCGTTGGATTTCAGTCCAATCTCTCAGACAAGTGCCTCTACTACCGCTCGATGTCAAATCAAACAGTCATCATTTGCTTATATGTGGATGACATGTTGATTCTGGGGTCAGACCTTGCAGCAGTGAGAGATACTAAATTCGCTCTCGCGAAAGCATTTAACATGAAGGACTTTGATCCTGTAGATACCCTATTAGGTATGAAAGTTAGAGTAGACAATGAGCGTGTCACTCTAAGTCAATCTTATTACATTGAGAAGATTCTCACTACCTGGGGTTATAAAGACTGTAGGCATGTTGAAACACCAATTGATCTAAATGTCAAGTTTGTTGAAACCAAAAACTTTGTCTCTGTGGAGTTCGGGGTCCCAATAAAGGGGTGACCTCACACCTACTACACTCAGGAGAACGTCACAGGCCAAAGGCTCAAGAAGCTAGGAACATACCCTCGGCTCTAGCGTGGAGGTCCCACCTCACACCCGAAAGACCTTTGAGGTCTCCCCCTCCCTAGCCAATGCTGAGCTAGGTGCCTTGGAGGAAGAAAGCAAGGGGATTCAAGTGATGAAGAAGTGATGCTCTCCAAGGCACCCTCAAGGGTCTATTTATAGTTTTTTGGGGATGATCTGCCAATAACCACATTTTGCTGCCCTAAAATTACTGAAATGCCCCCAAAATGGCCTGCCAACAGCCAAATCCCGCTGTTCTAAACAGCTAAATGCAGTACACCAGGGGCATCCCCTCGAGCTGGGCGAGCAGGCGACAAGGCGAGCTAAGGCCGGGAGAGTAGGAGGCTAGGGGTGAGCTCGACGGCCTGGGGAAAACTCGGCGACCTGGGTGAACTTGGCGGCCTGGGGTGAACTCGGCGGCCTGGGGTGAACTCGGCGGCCTAGGGCTGGGTGAACTCGGCGGCCTGGGGCTGGGTGAACTCGGCGGCCGGGGGTGAGCTCGGCGGCCTGGGGTGAGCTCAGCGTCCTGGGGTGAACTCGGCGGCCTGGGGCCGGGTGATCTCGACAGCCTGGGGTGAGCTTGGCGGCCTGGGATAAGCTCGGCAGCCTGGGATGAGCTCGACGACCTGGGGCTGGGTGAACTCGGTGGCCTGGGGCTGGGTGAGCTCGGCGGCCTGGGGTGAGCTCGACGGCCTAGGGTGAGCTCGGCGGCCTAGGGTGAGCTCGGCGGCCTGGGGTGAGCTCGGTGGCCTGGGGTAAACTCGGCGACTGGGGCCAGGTGAACTCGGCAGCCTGGGGTGAGCTCGGCGGCCTGGGGTGAGCTCAGCGGCCTGGGGTGAGCTCGGCGGCCTGGGGTGAGCTCGGCGGCCTTGGGTGAGCTCGACGGCCTTGGGTGAACTCGGTGGCCTGGGGCTGGGTGAACTCGGCGGCCTGGGGTGAGCTCGGCGGCCTGAGGCTGGGTGACCCCCGAGGGGGCCGGGGGGAGAAAAATATTTTATCCCCCTGCTAGTATAAAACACAGATTCACACTAAATCGGCCACAAAGAGTGCAAAACCCTCAAAAAGCTTAAAACTGCACAACAAGCCTTGCGTCTGCTGGGGGACCTCCACTCCGCGAATACAGGGTTGTACAAAGTTGAGTCCGAATGAAGGGACCAGCGTTGATCAAGTAAAGTACTCAAAGATCATTGGAAGTCTCATGTATGCCACAAGTTGCACTAGACCAGACATTGTCTTCTCGGTAAGCATGTTGATTCGCTTTACCAGTAGTCCAGGCAAAGAGCATTGGGATGCCTTAGATCAGCTGATGAGATGCCTGAAAGGTACTAAAGATCACGCTCTGTGCTACACTGGTTACCATCCTACGTTGGAAGGATACTTTGATGCCTCCTGGTGTTCAGAAGTTGGGGACAGCAAGTCCACCAGTGGATTTATTTTCACTTTGGGTGGCGTTACAATCACTTGGAAATCCAAAAGACAGACTTGTATAGCTTTGTTGTCTATGGAAGTCAAGTTGTTTGTTTTAGCTTCAGCTGGTGAAGAGGCAGATTGGATTAGAAATTTGATTATATACATTCCCTTGTCTAGACTTCAAGTCAATTCTTTGAGCTTGTACTGTTATAATCAAACAGCAGTCCAAGTCGTGAAGAATGTCCTTTTTAATACTAAGAGCTGACATATACGACTGAGATACGCTCTATTGAATTATCTAAAAGAACAAGACATTATCACTTTGATCGATGTGCAATCGAAGGATAATCCGGCTGATTCACTGACGAAAGAAATGCTTAGAGACCGATCAATCAAAATAGTGGGGGAAATGAGACTCAAGACGATTTAAGTTCAGACTTAGTTCAAGGTTAGGCGATTTAGTTCAGCCTTAGTCCAAATGTTTTGATTTTTCCACTTTCATTTGTCAAAGCAAGCGTGTTGTGCTCCGCTGATGTTCGAGGTTGCTGTGTACGAATCTGGTGGGTTATTTCATTCTGCATTTGATGTTAACAACTTCATCTGGTTTCGTCTTTGTTATCTAGGAGAAGAGTGTTATTCCACATTTGATAACACAATCTGACTAGATTTGACTCTTCTTCTGTTTATTGGTTTCATTCCACATTTGATGAGTTTCAATTAACTTTAGAAGAACAGTAACTGTGACGTTCCACATGGGAACACAGATACAACTACGGTATCCAGAAGTCCATTACATCGTTTCTTTGAAAACAGATAATGGATTCTGAGGTAGAATCTAAATACTCTATTCATGTTTCCTCTTACTGTATTACGTTCATACAAGTAGAACTAGATACTTGTACATTTTCCAAGGTTGAATTCATTCTGAATGAACTTCTTTGTTGGAAATTACAGGAGCTGTTGCTGATGGAGGAGCACTTGCAGGTTGGGATCCAGAGGAGGATGACCTGCTGGACGCTAACTTCTAGAGTGTTTGTTTGGTTTTTTGTCTTTGGCTTAGAGCATTTTTAGCTCTCTTTCATTTTCATCTGTTGTTTGGACTATTTTTGTTGCTCTTCAGTTGGTCATGAGACACTCGGTGTGCTAGTACCTGATTCTCTGATTGTACTTTTGACTATGATGTGTTGCTGCTGAGTTTATGTTTTACTCTTATGCGTGCATACTAACTTCGGTTTCTTTAAGTTCAATTTATTCTGACAGATGTTGTGGACACAGTTGTGTATCGAGTCAAATTTTGGTTGAACATTACACACACTACCCCTTTTTCCGACGTCGGTCTCACCGCAAGCATATGAGGAGATTGTTATGATATTTGTTTAATATGTCTGCGCGTGTCAGGACCGACTCGGAACGACCCTAAGAGTTTCGTGTCACTAGAGTATAACGACTCTACGCTGGAGATACTATATAAAGTCATTCCAAATTGATGAGCCTTAGTGAGCTATCTTGAGCGGAGCAATTACAATATATATATATATATATATATATATATATATATATATATATATTTTTTTTTTGTGGGCCTTTTGCCACATATTATCCTGCAAGAACAAATTATAATAAACACATAAGAAAATATACAAACAAAAATGATAAAATATAAAGCTTAGATGACAATTTTTGATAAAAAAAGTGATTTTGAGAGGTTGTTTTCATAAAAAGCCTTCATAAATAGCACAATTAAGGCTCTGTTTGTTTAGGCGTTTTTGTTCGGCGCGTTTTAGCCAAACGTGACGGTGTTGGCTTTCCTCGTTTGTTTTTCCGCCTGCTTTTCCAGCCATTCAGCGTTTCTCCGCGCTCAAAAAATTGCGGGACGAAACACTGCTTGCAACCTCCAGTTCGCCACGTTTCTTCAGGCAGTGCCGCCCTCCCGTGCCAGCGCTCTGCCGCCCTCCCGTGCGCAACATCATTTTTATATAGAGTTGCCGCCAGCAGCTCCGCCGCCGCCGGCCTCCCCGGAGCCCGTCGGCATGCTCGTCGGACCCCGACGAACCCACCAGGAGTAGTCCGGCAGGGCCGCCAGCGGCCCTAACCGTGAGGCCCAAATCTGGGCCTCACGGTTAGTGCCGCCGGCGGGTGGGGCCCTGCCAGAGCCCTGCTGGACTACTCCTGGTGGGTTCGTCGGGGTCCGGCGACCATGTCGTCGGGCTCCGGGTAGGCCGGCAACGGCAGAGACACGCGGAGGTAGGGGAAGGCAAGGCGGAGGCGGAGGAATAAATTTGTTACAAAAACAAATAAAAATTTATGTTTACAGGGAAATCTGGACCATTGAAATACTTGTGTACAGGGATTTGCTTGCGCACGAGCAATACGTGCGTGTGTATACGTATGAAAAAATCTCTCCTACATTATTTAATATTTATTATGAATGTCATATAGGTATTTTTTTAGGAAACTCTATTAATAGAAATTCATGTTTTTGGAAATCATATTCTTAGAAAATTATGCATTGATGGCGAGCAGATATTATAGGAAACGAATTGAAATCTTGCAAGCCGGTTTTATAGGAAACAATTTATTAGCTGGAGCCTCATTTTTCCTTTAAAAAAACCCCCTCTTTCCTCAATCCATTACAGCAGCTATCCCCCATCCATATATTTCCTCCTCTTCTCATATGTATGTACATGGCCAACAACAGCAGCAGCAGCGACGAATCGGCCATCATCAACGATGGTGGAGACATCAACCGCGGCTTGAATTCCCTTTCGATCTACGATGATGAGGAAGATGAGGAAGGCGGCACCTGCATCCACGGAGATGGTGAAAGTCTCCTTAGTTGGTTGGATGAGTATAGGAAAGAGGTCTTACAATACTACTCTATGGATAGGAAACATATTTGGTGTACAGGCCCCCCTTTAGCCCGTGGGAAGGCCACCCCTGTTGATGAGAACAACAATGATGATGCTCATGATGTCCCTGGATAGCAGGCACATCATACTTTTCATCTATAGCATGTTTGCAACACCAGCACAAGCACAACACCTGGTTGTAATTGATATGCCAAGTTTCTTAATGTTATTATTATGTATTGATTTTATGTGTTGGTTTAGGGTTTAATTCTCATCAATAGTACTGATTTTATGTTGAATATATATGAGCATATTTCAGATTGAGAGAGATGCAGAAGAGAGATCTGATTCCTATGGTCCAGCTTGTTTTTAGGACTGTCAAGCCTTTTCCACCATTGGTTAGCTAGGTTCAGAAATAGTAAGTGAGATCCTTATTTTCCTTTAAATAATGGACACATGCAGTTTTTTTTTAACATTCTTTGCAAATTTCCTGGCTTTTTGGCACTTTGCACCCCCCAATTACCGAGTTTTGGCACTTTGCACCCCCAAAATTTAAAATTGGCGGATTGCACCCCCGAATTCATAAATTCTGGCACTTTGCACCCCATGACCGATTTTTGAGGGGTATTTAGGTCCGGCTCCTCTCCAAAAAGCCATTTTGGCGCTTTGCACCCCGGACTTCCTTTTTTAGCTATTTGCACACCGTAATTGATGATTAATTTTTCCAATGGGTTTATTATTAAGAAAAAATGGCATGATGAGAAACTAACTTTCCATATAAAATTTTCTACTCATTTTTAACATATTCTACTTGGACCTCACGACATTTCCCTTTTTGTATCTTGGATGATAATTGACTACCATGCTCCATTAAATGTATTCTCACATTAGTACTCAAAGGTTGATTTGATTCGACTTTTTCACCACTCAATTTTATTTTTTCATCTATATTATCATCAAAATTCTAATCTTCTACCTCAAATTCACTATCATTCAAATCATCATCAAAAAATTATGAATTTTGATCATCAAATTCCTCGTCCATGCTCTGCGAGTCATCACTACTACCAAGAAGACCACTCATCCCTTCAGAATAAATTTCGTCAACCAACATATTTCCCCAATCCACATCTTCGGTTATCCAAAGAGCACCCACCGCCATCACCGCGGCGGCCGCCGTTATCGTTGCCGCCATTGCCGCGACAACCGCCGCCATCACCGCCGTCATCGCCGTCGCCGTCGCCATCACCGCCATCGTCGTCATCACCGCCGCCATCGACGTCATCGTTGCCGCCATTGCCGCGGCAACCGACGACATCACCGTTGGATCCGCTTTTCTTTTCATCAAAATTTGCAAATCTGTCATCATTCACCTTACTTTTGTCTTAGACAGCCTCTAATCTAGTGATCGGCTTGCATATAGCTTGTATCTAAAAAATTAGTTTGTACTTAAAAATTATTGGTTTGCACGTAACTTGTATCTAAAAAATTAGTTTGTACTTATAAATTATTGGTTTGCACGTAGCCAAAAGTGGTTTGCACTTAAAATTACTATTTTAATAATGTCAAAGTACATAAATACCCCTCATGGGGTGCAAAGTGCCAGAATTTATGAATTCGGGGGTGCAATCCGCCAATTTTAAACTTTGGGGGTGCAAAGTGCCAAAATCCAGTAATTGAGGGGTGCAAAGTGCCAAAAAGCCAAATTTCCTCCATCCATATATCTCCTCGATCCTCCCCTGCTCATACGTGTGTGTGTCTATATGGCCAACAACAACAACGGCAGCGGCCCATCCATCATCAACGACGGTGGCAAATCCGCCGCCGCCCCCGCCATCAATGGCGGCTTGGATTCTCTTTCCATCTACGATGATGAGGAAGCCGGCACCTTGGATTCCCGTCCCATCTACGATGATGAGGAAGATGAGGAAGCCGGCACCTGCATCCACGGAAATGGTGATCGTTTTGTTAGTTGGTTGTTTGAGCATATGAAAGAGATGAAAGAATACTACTCTATGGAAATGGAGCGTATTTGGGCTTCAGGCCCCATTTTATATACAACCAAAGCCATCCCTGTTGATGAGAGCAACAATGGTGATGCTGATGATGTCGCTGGATAGGGGGCTGCTGAGCTGAACGAACATATCTGTTGACATCCTTTTATTAATCTATCCCTTCTAGTTTATTGTTTTGTTTTGATGATGAATATTTTATATGTTGGTCTGATCTCCTTAATAATTTAAAACTTCAGGTTGTTTGTTTACTTTTCCATCCAAGTTTATAAATATTGCCAAACATACATTTGACTTTAATTAGGTGGTAAGTAACCTAAGAGATTGTACAACCCCATATTCGGCGAGCAACGGTCGACAGGAACCAGATCGGCTAGTCCAGCCGTCCGGCTCACCCAAGTGGGGTGGGTCGTTTGAGGGGCGAGTGGAGCGGCTCGGCTCGCACTCGCCCCAGGGGGCTTGTCATGAGCGGGCGAGTGGGGCAGGGCGGGCCTGCACTCACCCAGGGCCTAGAAGAGGCAGCGAGTGCCAGCTCCATCGAGCACTCGCCGCCCCTGGCGAGTGGAGGTCCCAGAAGGTCACTCGCTCAGCCCCTTGTGATGTGTTTTTACCATTCCACCCCCGTTGGTCTGCCTATAGCCTGTTAGAACAGTAGAGTTTCGTTGTTGGCAGACCCAGTTGAGCTGCACATAGCCGTTTGGAACAACGGAGGTTGGCTATTTGTAGACCGTTTTCATAAATATATAAATAAACTCAAGGTGGTACCTCAGAAGGCATGCTTACTTGTACCCCGGTTTTATTGCGTTTTCTGAGGTATTCTTAGCTCAGCATTTGGCTAGGGAGGGGAAGCATTCTAAGATCTTCCGGGTGTGTGGAGGGACCTCCACGCCGAGCCCCAGGGTCTGTCTCCTACCCTTTTTCCTTAGTCGTTTGGCTCGCGAGAGAGAAATAAGTGTGTGATCACCCCTTCCCCAAGGGTGAACTCCACAGAGACTGAATTTTCGGTTTCAACAGATATATTTATGACTCTCAAAGGGAGTCTTATATTCCCTCCACTTTTCCACGCACGCGTCCGCGAGGAGCCGTGGCCGGCATCCCGGCTGGCCGTCGCCGCACCTCGCCGCCACATACACGGCAGGAGTAAAATTAATAGGGTTGGGGAGCCTTGTATCCAGTAACTCCAAATACTGAAATTGGAAGGCAGGAACATCATTCACAGGGCTACTAACGAAGAAGGGACGTTTTCAGTAAATTTCCAATCATATTAATTCTCGTCAGTTGGTAGGCACATGGCGACAAAGGATCCATATAGCCGACCCCACTATTGTGGGATAAAATCTTGAGTTGTTAATTAATTCTCGTCAATTATAGTGATTTTCTGTTCAATATATGTGTGCATATTTCATATTGATCATTCATTTTTCTCAAAATCTCCTTCATTCCGCAGCAATTGTTCAGTTTTTGGTCCGAGCACATCTCAAGGCTCCGTTTGGGGGGACTAAATTTCATCGGTCAAGCGGTTACAATCGCATGAACTGGAGCTTAATTTAAGGCCCGGTTCATGCGATCGTAACCGCTTGACCGGTGAAAATTAGTCCCCCCAAACGGAGCCTAAGAGAGAATGAAGTAATCTAAGATTATGATTTATGGCATTTGGTTAGTTTAAAGTACATGCTTCATTCATGTTTTTGAATGATCTAATTGAGTGATTATCATTTTTGATTGTCTGAAATACTTCTCAATTGAGATTTGAGAAAAAAGAAATAGGTTAGGAGAGTGAAGGAGGAAAAACTAGCTAAATCTTTACATAAAAAAACAGCTTATTATTGAATCATATTTCAACACAATTCCACTTAGAGACACTTCCAAAGCAACAATCCCACAATCCTTCAGCCAAATGATCCACCTCATCATATGCAATGCTCTCAACAAATCCACCAATAATACTGCTTCCAGCTGCAATCCTCCCTGCAAAAACTACACTATCACCATCTTTTTCTCCTCCTCCTCCTCGCCCATCTGTTTTCAACAGAAGGCAGCCTGCTTCGACATGATCGCCATACAAGCTGAAATTGGCTTCTTCACAAACTAGAACTACTCCTTCACCCCTCTCTCCATCAATAAACAAAACCTCTCCGTTCGATTTCTTTCTGGAGAGAAGAAACAGAGACATCGCCGTTAAAAGCATGGCCGCGGAGGAGAAAAGAGGAGAAAAACAGATGTGAAAATTTGAAAGAAGAGAGGTTTCCATGGGGGAGGGAAGGAGTGCTGTGAATGGCTGCTGAAGAAATGAATATAATAGAAGGTTTTTAGAGGCAGGAGAATATATTCTTTTGTGGCTGGAGAGTTATTCTTGTTCCATGGAATTTTTAAGTGGAGAGAAGAACATTGTTTTTAGCAAGTAATGGAAGGAGATAAGAACTTGAGTTTGCTTTATTTGATCATGCTTAAGAAGGTGCGCAGCGGGGTCGGGTCATCTGTTCCGCTCGACTGCAGCGGTCGTGAACGCAATGATTGTAAATTGTCGCTGCTGCCCAGACTCGTTCCTGAAATCACGCCCGCTCTTTGAGAACGGTTCCACATTGGGAAACTTTTGATATAGATCACAGGTTTCTCAGCCACCAATCAATTGGTTTAACAATATATGGATTCTAACATAGCTTCTTATTCAAAATGTGATTTTTTTTTTTGCTGCAGCAGTCACAGTTGTTGCATCGAATACATGTTATATGACAGTGACGTTTTTCTCTGAACATAGTAGAGTAAAAATGTCGTGCCGAAGAGATTCTTACCATCAAACCTAGCATTGAATAAAATAAAATAAATTTTGGGCTTCTTGTCATATTGAAATATTTGCTTTCGGAGCTAATAGTTTGTGGTTGCCCATTTTGCAAGCCTTCCAGAATGCTCCGGCTTGCGGTGTTGTTTTTTGGGTGAATTATCTTGCGAAACGGTCAAGTCCGTGGCCAAAAAATTTCGCTCTGCCGCCTTATATTTTGTGGAACCGCATCTAGATCAATTCAATGGTCGTTCTGTTAATATAATCCCCAAGGTTTTCTAAAAACATTACAAGGGGTTGATGGCGAGCCATTCTTTAGTTTTTCTTGTTCGATGGAATTTAATTGGCCAAGAACATTATTTTTATTAGTTAATGAAAGGGGATATAAAAAACTTCACTTTACTTTATTGTTCATGCTTAAGGAGTTCCGCAGCGGTCGTCTTATCCGCTTCATGAGACTGCAGCGGTCGTGAACGTAGTGATAGTAAATCATCGCTCCCCAAACCCACGCCTGAAATCATATCTGCTTGTTCATAATAGTCTCATATCGAGAAACTAGTGCGGCTCGACATAGTAAAAAAAATATATGATTTAAACTTGCGGTTCTACTCGGTGCCTAAACATTTTGAGCCAGAGATAATAACAGTAAGATATTGAAGAAGTAATAAAGTATTATGTAAATAAATTAACTTTGAGACTAAATAAACTTTGGGCATTTTTTGTGTTTTGGAATGAACTTTAAAACATGTCATTTGGAGCTAATAGTGGTTGCAAGTCACTTCTTCAACATGATAATTTCCACGATTAAAATTCTCATCATTCATTCTTATCTTCATGAACCGTCGTGAATGTGACGGTCACCTGAGTGCATAGCAGAGACATCAATAATAGGATGAGACACTCGAGTGAGGTGAGTGTCGCAAATAAGCAAGAACTCATCAGGTGGGTCAGTAGGCGGTATGTCTACGAACTCATCACGAGTGTGATAGATCGTACACTTAATTCTCAATATCTCGGGAGGACACTCGAGTGAGGTGAGTGCCCCCTACGTGAGCGCAACGACACGGACTTCTGACCCTATGTGAGTGCAGATCCTAGGAAATAAAAAGACAATTTGAAATGGCATTTAATAATATAAGATCCTAGGAAGTAGAAAAATTCATGTAGATATTCAAGTCAAAATAGTAATAAAAGATCTACTCAAAAAAGATATACCCATCTAAATTTGGTGTTAACCAGGAAGCTCTTCTAGCAAGAAGAACCTGCATGATTCATGAAAAATGTGTAAGAACTCAGTGAAGTGAAGACTGGGATAACTTTTACATGGTAAAAATGAAAAGTTTAGGCTCCGTTTGGCGGAACTTATTTTCACCGATCAAACGGTTACCACCGCATGAATCGGACCTTAGTTTAGTCTGCTTTATCTGACAGCAATTAAAATCTTCTTCCTCCAAATGCTGTGAAATGCAAAGGGGGTAGTGCCTGCTCCTGCACATGAATTCCAGACTACGGAAGATTTGATGAACTAATTCAGTGCAGGAAGAACATAAAGAAGAAATAATCATATACATTATATCTTGAAATATGAGTAATAATTCAAGGTTGTTGAAGATAGATTTGCTGAAAAATCGAGCAAGAGTTAAACACGGTCAAGTGCTTGCAGGAAAAAGGGTAGAGTTCCGCGGTGGGCGTCGATCCTGGGTTTAGGACGTCTGTAAGCAAACAATAGAGCAGAGATGTACTTTGAGGAAGACACCTGCAGGAGATCGATCTATGGGAGTAGATCTGCTAAATGGGATAAAAATGTTAGAGACACTTTTTTAAGTGTGGAGACTTTTTTTTAAAAAAACCCGTCACACTAAAAATGCCCTGCCAAATGTGGTTAACATAGAGAAATACACAGTAACAAATTTATACTATAATGTATATTAAATGAATTAAAACATTTATGCAGTATAATATATTTAAACTATTCAGTATTATAATAATTATATTATTATATTCAAAATGATAAGTTATTTAATATATGGGTAAATTTTAGTTTATATTCATCATCATCAACAATGAAGTCAAAGTTCTAACAATCACAACAACAATCAACACCATCAACATAAATGAGATTTCATTTCATTTCATTTTCTCTGTCCGGCATCATGTAACAAGTAGGACACATTTAAAAGCATCCCCACACCCCGAACAACAACGAAGAAATCACGAACACAGAAATGATTATAACAAGGGTTATCTGCGCATGGCGCGATTCCTCTCCCGTTTGCGGAACCGATCAAGCATGAACTCGTCCGTGGCAGCTTGCCTTCGGCCGATGATGTCGGGATTATTAGGTTCTGCTGATTGTGCTGCGGCGCCATTCAATTGTCTGCCCTGGTCTTTGTATAGTTCTGGATGTTCTGCAAAAGGAAACTTATATATGATTAACCTCGTCTAATTCCATAACATATGTACTATGCGAAAAGGGATTTGGTGTCATGCTTGGGTCTTTCCCTGCACACTCCTAACCAGGTATGATACGTATTCGGTACAGAGGTATGGCAATTTTTAAAAAAACAAGGATACAAATACGGGAGGATACGTTGTATTAAATATAATTAAATATATATATATATGTAATTATATCACTAATGCAATTATAAATCCACAAAATAATAAAAAATGAAGCATAATCATTTTAAAGTATGCTGGAAACAATTGTTAACTGCTGGAAATCATATACAGCAGGATGTTAAGTGTGGGAAATCATATACAGCACTGACAGCAGGATGTTAAGTGCGGGAAATCATATACACAGCAGGATGTTAAGTGCAGAAAATCATATATAGCAGGAAATCAGAAGAGTAAATCAAAGAAGAAGAAGAAATTGAAGAAGAAGACATCAAAGAAGAAGGCATCATGCTCAGAGAAGGTTGCAGCAGAGGAGGAAGAAGAAGAAAAAGAGGACCGATCAGAGAAAGTTGAAGTAGTGGAAGAAGAAGACCAGCAACCCCGTGATCAGAGAAGGTGGCAGTAGCGGAAGGAGAAGACCAGAGTCCTCACGATCAGAGAAGGTTGCAGCAGCGGAAGAAGAACTCACGAAACGCAGAAGATGACTAACAAACTAAGTGTACATATCTTGAATTGTAATGAACAAAATTTAATAAGCCTACAACATAGGTCATACATATGATAAGTTCTAAATAATGTGTTATGCATTGTTTGACCATGTTTAGAGATAGTATGCATTGTTTGACAATGTTTAGAGACAGTATGCAAGACAATTATAATGTGTCATGCAATGCAATTGACCTATTTACAACTGAAATCAAACCAATACTAGATGAATTGATTGACCATGTGGAGACATTTTGTACGGGTATAACATGATAAAGTTACATTTGATGGATTGAAACTTAGGTATCATGTCTTGGCATGATGGAATACTCATCTAAAGTTTATATCATCAAAATATAACTTGGGGGCTCTTTAAACAAACATACGTTATAAGTTAAGCTCTATGGAAGCTTGACATAACCTAAGCCGATGTCAAGAATAACAACAACACAAATATACCATGAAGTTACAACAATAGACGGTTTATTGGCACATTATAAAGCTAAGCCGTGAAGTGAATAAGCAGCGGGACTTTTACGTCACGGGAATCACGTATCCCGCTTGCGATTCTGAATTAAAAATATTTTTTTATTTAAAAATGTGTTTCCTAGAGTTTCAGAAACGGATTTCCGCGCATTTTCCGGTATTTTCCGTATTTGATACGCGTTCGAGCCGATACACAAAGTATTTTTAAGTATCTATGCTTCATAGTACGCACTCATTCATGGTCGTGTTTCACGTATTGTTGGCTAGAACTACACATTCTTTTTGAACATGTGACATTTTAACCACAAGTCTCCACGAATGGCCTTTGTCTCGACGGGGATTTTGAAAAGCCCCCGAACTGATATCTCCGGTGAGCACAACTTTTACTTGTGGTTGTCTCTTACAACTTGATCAAACGACTGATGACTAGACTCTGGCCGAATAATCACTATGAATCCTCCTCATCCATAGTCAAGCAGAGCAGGATTGGAGCACTGCCAACATCCATCAAGCACGGTCTCCAACAGAGATGACTGAAAGTAGAGAGAAAGGACTTCAACTGTGTAACAAACCTCAAAATATGAAAAAAAGGGGATTTCAAATCAAATTGAAAGTGAGGGTTTTACTTTAGGGCAATTTTGTAAATAAGTGAAATGAGTTTTCTTCCACTTAACTCATTAAGCCGCAGCCCCTCCCCTCTCCCGACTAAATGTTTCTCGGTCTAGGGCTTTTCCCAAGCCTGTATCCCGCTTTATTCTCCCGTCCCGATCCGGCCAAGCTGCAACCCCCCCCCCCCCCCCCCCGCTCCCAGCCGCAGGAGCCGATCTCGCCGCTCGCCTCCTCCTGCTCCAGGCGTCGACGCTCCTCCTCCTGCCAGGGCCGACAGAAGCTCCGCCTCCTCCCCAAGCAGCCGACAACAACGGCTTTCCTCCTCCTTTCTCTGGCCGATGACCCCATCTCCTCCTGGCGCCGATAACAACTCTCCCCCTTCTTCTATTCATGGCCGGCAATTTCTCTCTCCTCCAAGTGGCCGACAGCAGTCTCCTCTCTCTACTCCAAGGCTCGGCAGCCCTAATTCCTCTGATTCCTCGTCGTTTTGGCAGGGGATTTGCGAGAGAATCTCCTAGGGTGTTCTTCCCTCTCCTCCTTGGACTCGGATTTGACCTCCTTGGGTAAGGATTTCCTCTTTTCCCCTTATTTCAGATTTTTTTGTCAATCCTATATTGATTTTGTGTCCTAAATTTCATATATTTTGTGATCCAAGCTTGTGCCCCCATTGTTATCGTCTAACTATTGTGTATTTGTGATCTACATCGCCGCTCCTCAATTAAGTTGGCGGGATCATGCAAATCCCTCTCCGAATTAAGGTTTTCATAGCCTAAGCGCCGGCAAGTCTCTGTTTTCGCGTGGTAATCTCTTCTCTCCTCATTTTTGAGGAAGGTAAATCTCTAACCTCTCTTCTGTTTAGGTTATTTGATGATAATTTCATATGCTAGCATAAGTTTTCCGTTATGTCAGATATCAATCTCGTTGTTCTTAAACAGGTCCAATTAAGGTTTTGAAATCTTGCTTGCGCCGCTCAGCCGTCTCCGTCAGATCCAGCTTCAGCCTTAAGGCAAGTAGAGAAATCTCTCTCTTGCAAGCATTGACTTAGTTTGATTACGTCCATCCTTATGTTATGTGAACTTACATTTGAATACCTATATAGTCAAATTTGTTAGTTTAGGTCTTCATACGCTAAGAATTAGTGGATGAAAGTGATTTTGATTGGATTGATCTTTCGAATGATTTTACTTCATAAATGCCCATGATGATAAGTGCATAATTTAGTGTATAAATATATTTGGAATGACTTGAATATGTGATCGTGAATGGTCTTTATTTGGATATTCACCCAGATAAATGAATTTCTCCTTTGATGGATAAATGGAAGAGCGATAGATTGTTGGGCAGGCGTAATAAGTGTCATAATGATAATTGATAATAGTTCTTGTTAGCAAATGAATTATCTGTGTTACAAATAATGTTTCGAGCATACCCACGTTTACTTGGGAAATAATCGTGTCTTAAAATGATTTAAACTAGATGAGTATTTATTATTTTACCAAAATCGATGCATAGTAATCGTACCACTCGCGAATTCTTGAACCCGCAAAATATAAATCTCACTGTCTATTTCTTTTGAGTCATCGAATCTTTTTCTTAAGTGTGCCTGGTTCTAAGAATGAGTAATTATTATTCCATAACTTGATTCCTCCTTGTTCATGTTTGTAAACTCTACCCTTGTATATCTGAATCGATAAATTGGTAACATGTCTTGATATGTTAGGAGGCTCATAAATCATGAATCATTAAATTTGTTAACGTCATAAGCAACTATTGGAAGGTAGCGGTTAGTTGGTGCAACTCTCTGCTTGCATGGTCACGACAAGCAGGAATCTTTCCAATAAGACTTGCGTCTGAATATGAGTGTGAACCATGTGCACCCTCTGTAAACACTTTTCACTGATTATAGCTTATGTCATTACGTGATTGAATCTATGTTATATTCCGGAGTACTCTAATAATGCAAGTTATTTCGGTTTGGCTATTTTACTTGCATGTCTTGTTAGTTTTGCTTCATTGAAAACTGATACAGATACATTTCTGCTTCCCTTACTGGTTATGTATTTTTACTTGCTCACCTATTTATTTCAATGTTCTGAGACATTTCCTTCTTATTTTGGAATTGCCTTAGTGTTCTTGATAGCGTCGCCAGGTCCTCGAGCCCAATCTGCATTAAGTTCTAGATTTTATGTTCACGTTTCATTCTCTTTACTGTTAGACATTTCTTTTATGTAATAATTATGATCAGTAAACCATGGACAATTGTTAGACTATATTATGTACTAGAATTTGATATTATTTGCATATTCATTCATCTGAGATGGTCATTGCGTGAAAAATTGTATCAATACCTTAAATTATGAATTTATTAAAATACATGCGTATTTAACTTTTCATTGTCATATTTTAGAGCTTCCGCATAAAAACAACTATTTTCTCTCAAAAAAAATTATTTTAAACTAATTATCAGTATTTTTGTTCCCCCCTAACAGACATGGATTTTCTTTCCACCCATGTATGTGGCATCACGGCCCGCCCGAACCGCACTCTGACTTTTGTTGAGACGGGTCGTGACAAACTGCAATGAAATGTTTACGCCAAGTCATGATTATAGAGAAGCTTTTTTAGCCGGAGAATTTGGAATCTAATGAGGAAGATATTTGACTGTGTCTTGGACTAGTCTTTCCTCGAGCTTGAGGACAAGCTTCATATGAAGGAGGGTTGTATTGTTATATTCATAATTATACGCACTCTTAATATGGATTTATTTAGCCGAGTTTGAATAATTTCGCATTTCGAAATTTAATAAGTTGTCTGCTTGTTTAGACCTTTTTGAAATTTGTCTGTGTGAGTTGTATTTATACGCTTCATTGGGATTTTGAAATGATAAGCAAGAAAATCGAGTCTTCTCTAACCCGAAAGGCACTGGTGACTCCCTCTCGCAATGCTCCACAGTAGGCAGCATGTGGCTCATGGCTCCACAGTATCTTTGTTTCCATCCCGCCTCCATGCATCCCATGTTACGAAATCGGTTCATAGAAGTAAGATCTTCAAATTTTAGAGTAGCACTTGTGCAAGAATACAATAAGTTCAAAGAGACAGGATTGGAGGGGCTACAAAACTTGTTATGGAGAGAATTCAGATAGTTGGCGAAGAAAGCTCCATATTCTGCATTCTACAAACCTCAGCATAATTGTTTTTAATATATTTAAGTGTGTGCATGTTATGGCCCCGGACGAGTTGCGGTTCCGAGGATTCAAATACACCAGAAGACCCAAAGGAGCGCCGGATAAAGACCGGGCTGAACCATCCGGTTCAGCCCGCAACTAATCAATAAGAGGAAGGAGGGCTGAACCACACCGGTTCAGCCCTCATTGGGGCCGGCCGGCCCTAGGGAAAAGGGGGCTCCATAAATACCCCTTTTCCCCCCTCTTTGGAGGCATGCAAAATATCATTCAGGTATTCCTTCTTCCTTGAAACCCTAGCCGTTTTTCCTTTCCTAGTTCCTTTTCTGCTTAGAAACCTAGCGGTAGCATAACATTTGGTATCAGAGCCTCCTTCCTGCGACCATGGTGACGCGTACGGAGGCGGAGACGGCGAGATTGGCCGCCATCGAGGAGAACTATGTGGCGTTGACGGACTCTGTAGCGGCAATCGACGCAAATATGAAAAACTCGCAACAACAAATGGAAGAACGCTTCGATGAGAAGATGGAGGAGTTGAAAGCCCTCCTCTTGCAAAATGTGAATCCAGAAGACGGAGTTATTTTTCAAATATCAGGAGATTCCCGAGGCTCAGTGGGTACAACTGGCGGCTTTCCATCTGGAAGAAGATGCATATCAATGGACGCAGTGGTTTTTGCGGGGACGCAACTTTGCTCCGTGGCCGGAGTTCGTAGAGGCTTTTTCGGCTCGTTTTGGGCCGCTGGAGTATGAGGACGTGGAGGCTACCCTTCAAAAACTGCGTCAGCGGGGATCCGTCACAGAGTACAGGACGGAATTCGAGAGGTTGGCAAACCGCGTTACGTGGGGCGAGCAGACGTTGCTGAGTTGTTTCATCTCCGGGCTGAATGACCACTTGCGGGACGAGGTCCATGCATACTTACCGCGCAGTCTGAGTCATGTCATTAGCATCGCTCGGATACAGGAAGAACGTTACAACAGGCAGCGGAACCGGATGACAACCAAACCACCTCCAGCCCCTGTGGCGGGACGACGAGAGCAGCCAACGACCGTGCGACCTACAGTGACCAGGCTGACTTGGCCGGAGATGCAGGCTCGGAGAGAGAAGGGACTGTGCTTTAACTGTGATGAGAAGTACACCAAGGGACACGCTTGTCAGAAGGTTCAGGTGTTCATGTTGCATGAGGAGGATGACGAGGAAGAACAGGTAGAAGCAACCGATGTGGGGGATCTGGATTTGGCAAATCTGGATTTGGCAGAGTTCCGAGTCTCCTTGCAGGCGATGGAGGGGTGTACGGCCCCCGTGACGCTCCGTTTCACCGGCTGGGTGGGCAAGGAGCGAGTGACCATTCTGGTGGATAGTGGGAGTACCCACAACTTCATCAATCCCGCAGTCGCTTCGAAGGTGGGACAGACAATTGACAGAGAGGCAGCTTTCCAGGTGATGGTGGCAGATGGGAGTAAGCTCAGGTGCGAGGGGGTGATGCAGAGGGTGGAGATCCGCGTGCAGGGCTACGTGTGCCACACGGATATGTACCTGCTCCCGATCCGGGGTTCGGACATGGTGTTGGGGGTCCAATGGTTACGACAGTTGCGGAGGGTGACCACCGATTGGGTTCGTCTGACGATGGAGTTTACACAGCAGGGGAAGGATTATTGCCTGCAGGGCATTCGGTCTTCGCCTTTGAAAGAGATTTCCGTGCGGAGCTTGCAGCGATTGGAGGAGCAGGGATCACCTATGGCCATGATAGTCGGGGTGGAGGCCGTGATCCAAGACCCACCGGTCATTCCAGAGAGGATACAGGTACTTTTGTCACAGTTCCGAGATGTTTTCCAAGAACCCCGGGGACTTCCTCCGCCCAGATTCAGGGATCACGGCATACAGACGAAAGAAGGGGCTGCTCCCCCGAACGTCCGTCCCTACCGGTACCCGTACATTCAGAAGGCGGAGATCGAGAAAAGTGTGAAAGAAATGCTGGCCACCGGCATCATACGTCCGAGCACCAGCGCCTTTTCCTCACCCATCATCCTGGTGAAGAAGAAAGATGGTTCTTGGCGTTTCTGCGTGGATTACCGCAACTTGAATGCTTCAACAATTAAGGATAAGTTTCCGATACCGATGATAGAGGAGCTCTTAGACGAGCTGCATGGAGCGAGTTTGTTTACTAAGCTGGACCTCCGATCCGGCTACCACCAGATCAGAATGAAGACTGAAGACATCCACAAGACGGCGTTTCGCACACACGATGGGCATTACGAGTTCCTGGTGATGCCTTTTGGGCTCTCCAATGCCCCATCGACCTTTCAGGCCGTGATGAATGAGACCTTTCGGCCCCTCCTACGGCGATCGGTTCTCATTTTCTTCGATGACATACTGATATATAGTCGGTCGTGGGAGGAGCATGTTGAGCACGTGGCACAAGTTCTTACCATTCTGCGGCAGCATCAGTTCTATGCCAAACTATCAAAGTGCTCGTTTGGACAGTCAGAGGTGGAATATTTGGGGCATCTGGTTTCGGCTCAAGGGGTCAGGGCGGACCCAAAGAAGATCGAAAGCATGGTGGAGTGGCCGCGACCGACCAGCGTGCGAGCACTTCGAGGCTTCTTGGGCCTCACTGGATACTATCGGAGATTCGTGAAGGACTATGGTAAGCTGGCACGACCACTTACTCAGCTACTCCACAAGGAGTCCTTTACTTGGCATGACGAGGCGGAGAGGGCCTTCTGCACCCTCAAGGAGGCCATGACGACCACGCCGGTGCTCGCACTACCGGATTTCACCAAGGAGTTTGTGGTAGAGACGGACGCCTCAGGAGTGGGTATCGGTGCGGTTTTGATGCAGGAGGGGCGGCCGTTGGCCTACTTCAGCAAGGCGTTGGCACCACGGACTCTGGGTCTTTCCACTTACGAGAAGGAGATGCTCGCTATCTTGCATGCAGTGACTCTGTGGCGTCCTTATCTGCTCGGTCATCATTTCAAAGTGCGCACTGATCATCAAAGCCTAAAGCACTTCTTGGATCAAAGGTTGGCCTCTCCCCTCCAGCAGAAGTGGTTGACGAAATTGCTGGGATATGACTATGAGATCGTGTATAAGCAGGGCAAAGAGAATTTGGTAGCCGACGCCCTATCCCGCCTTCCTGACAGTACTTTCTTCCTTCTCTCGGTGTCGTTGATCGAGTCCTTGGATGACATTCAGAGAGAGATAGCCTCCGACCCCGAGCTACAACCTATTGTGGAGGCCTTGTCTCAGGGCCAACCCACACCGCCAGGATACCAGCTAGTTGGGGGACATTTGTATTACCACGGGAGGGTGGTCATTCCCGCTTCCTCCCCTTGGAAGGAGATCATGTTACATGAGTTCCACTCGTCTCCAGCCGGAGGCCATGCCGGAGTGCTTCGCACTTTACAGCGGCTTCGGGCCAACGTCTTTTGGAGGGGGTTACGCGGGGACACACAGCGTTTTGTGCAGCAGTGCGATATGTGCCAGCGACAGAAGTATGAGACGTCTTCACCAGCCGGACTGCTCACACCCATGGAGATTCCCCAGCAGATATGGGAGACGGTCTCGATGGATTTTATTGAGGGCTTGCCCCGGTCCCAGGGCAAGTCCGTGATTTTGGTCATAGTGGATAAGTTGTCCAAGTACGGCCATTTCCTCGCTCTCAGCCATCCCTACACTGCGGAGACCGTCGTCGATCTCTTTACCCGGGAGATAGTGCGCCTTCATGGTCTTCCGAGCTCCATCATATCGGACCGCGATCCAACCTTCGTCAGCAAATTTTGGCAGGAACTTTTCAGGTTGCAAGGCACCAAGTTACGCATGAGCACGGCAAATCATCCGCAGACTGATGGCCAGACAGAGGTGCTGAACCGGGGGGTCGAGATATATCTTCGTTGTTTTGTCATGGATGAACCCCGCACGTGGACTCGGTGGTTACACTGGGCGGAGTACTGTTACAATACGTTGTATCACACGGCCAGTCGGATCACCCCCTTCGAGGCGATATACGGGCGCTCACCGCCCACTCTGCGATCGTATGAACCGGGCAGCACTGCCCTGCCGGCCGTGGATCGAGCTTTACGAGACCGGGATCAGACCTTGGCTCTCTTGCAGGACAATCTACGGGTTGCTCAGGACCGAATGAAGTTGCAGGCCGATAAGCACAGGACCGAACGAACCTTTCAGGTTGGGGACGAGGTCTTTCTCCGACTCCAGCCTTACAGACAGCTTTCAGTTGCTCGCCGATCCAATCAGAAGCTAGCCCCACGGTTCTATGGGCCGTTTCGCATCACTCGACGGGTGGGTCCGGTCGCTTACACGCTTGCCCTCCCTGAGGGCTCTCGTATCCACCCCACCTTCCATGTCTCACTGCTGAAGAAGAAGTTGGGAGCGACAGCCACCGTGCTCCCCTCTCTACCCGAGGCTACTACGACGGGGGAGCTGCGTCCCAGCCCAGAGGATATTCTGCTGACCAGATGGAAGAAACATGGCACGGAGTACCGTTCGGAGATTCTGGTCAAGTGGAAGGATCTGTCTGCCGCACACAACACGTGGGTGGACCTCTTGGAGTTCCGGGAGTCATTTCCAGACTTCCAGCTTGAGGACAAGCTGCCTCTTGATGGGGAGGGGAATGTTATGGCCCCGGACGAGTTGCGGTTCCGAGGATTCAAATACACCAGAAGACCCAAAGGAGCGTCGGATAAAGACCGGGTTGAACCATCCGGTTCAGCCCGCAACTAATCAATAAGAGGAAGGAGGGCTGAACCACACCGGTTCAGCCCTCATTGGGGCCGGCCGGCCCTAGGGAAAAGGGGGCTCCATAAATACCCCTTTTCCCCCCTCTTTGGAGGCATGCAAAATATCATTCAGGTATTCCTTCTTCTTCCTTGAAACCCTAGCCGTTTTTCCTTTC
This sequence comes from Platanthera zijinensis, assembly GCA_039513925.1. Taxonomy (NCBI): domain Eukaryota; kingdom Viridiplantae; phylum Streptophyta; class Magnoliopsida; order Asparagales; family Orchidaceae; genus Platanthera; species Platanthera zijinensis. Next base: position 22,032,226 of record CM077082.1, on the reverse strand, counting down.
CTAGTTCCTTTTCTGCTTAGAAACCTAGCGGTAGCATAACAGTGCATAACAAGAATTTGGAAAAATACCCCAAAACCATGAAAATATTGTTTAACCCAATAAAGTTTTATTCGTGATCAAAATAGCTTTATCGGATGAAGGAAATATTTAATATTAACGCTTTACATTGCATGGACAAATTTTTAAAAAAAGTATTCTACTGAAAAACTGACCCCAAATAAGAAAATGAACTTATGCAAGCAAAAAAATGTGTGTATAGCAAACCTTTCCGAAGTTTTTCAGCATAATCTCGGCCACGATGAAAAAAATCAGCACTGTAACTTGAAGGAATGTTTGCTTCTGATTTTGTTCTACCTATCAGTCTCTTTTCTTGAAGGATCTTTTTGGCCGCCTCAGTTTCTTCAATGTTCCTCAACTTGTATCTGAAGCATAGTACACATATCAACATACAGTTCTGGAAAAAGAAGTAAAAAAATTGATAGAAGAAAAACACAACCCCAGTTTCCTTCAAGCATAAAAAGAAAGCGACAACTGTTGCATGCCCCACTAGAAAAAAGTCTAGGTTCCCTCAGTGTGGTTTGACTACATTCGATATGATAGATTGATAGCCAAATCGATGGCATAAACAAGACTTTTACAAGAATCAAAACAAGGTAATAATATATAAGAAATAGAGATCAATGAATGCATCAAGGTAATAAGTTCACAACACAGAATTTAGATGCTCTATAACAGCAGCAGGGTCAGCATAATTGCAAAGTGAAGGGTGGAATCTCTCTCCCTAAGAAATAGAGATCAATGATTGCATCAAGGCAATAAATTCACAACACGGAATTTAGCTGCACTATAACAACAAAAGAGTCAGCATATTTGCAGAGTTAGGGGTGTAATCTCTCTCTAACGCAGACGGGTCGTGTGAAAGGGCGGTGTCGACGCTAATGCAAATCCTAAGTGAATGTGGAGTGTGTACTCGGGCAATTTTAATTTAAATGATGCAGGATTGTTTTTTTTTTTAATTTAACCCGAAAATTAAAATCAACAATTATAACCATATAAGTTTAGTAAGTCAACACAATGTGAAATAGAATCTTCGGTGCACAAGCCACCCAAGCCCGTCTTCGCATATGAGATACTCAAATACAATGTCCACAAATGAATTTATAGGATCACACGAAAATGAAACAAAGTTTCCAACAAAACAATACATCCCAAAACCATTTAAGATAATCATCCAACATTTAACAACGAGAAATTAAACACAGTACATTTATACTCACATAGCATTAGAGATTCGACAGCGACAAATGGCGACGGAAGGCGGCGATCTTGGCGGTGGAACTTGGCGACGTCGTGTACGGGTGAAAGTAATTTGAGAGCAGAAAAATAAAACGCAGCAGAAAAGAGGAGTGGCTCCATGGCAAGGGTTGTAAGCTAGGAAGCACCGGTACAGGTAAGGGTACCAGGTACGATACGTATCTGGTACAACGGTACGTCATAATTTCAAAAACATGGATACGGGTACGAGATGATACATTAGAACAAATATAATATATATATCACAACTGCAATAAATAGTTCTCAAAACATCGAAACATCAAACATAAATCATAACTTGAAATACAAGTTCACAAATCAATGCAACAAAACATAAGTTTTCAAACACTAAGCAATTGTAAATATTACAAAATTTAACATCTTATATGTTTAATCAAAAGAGATAAAATTAAACTTAAATTTACTCATCGGTCTTTTTGTTCGTCTTCTTCACTGTTGGAGATCAAGTTCATTGTTGGAGATGAAGATTTTCAATCTCCAGTTAGTCTAGAGACAAGTTAGCCGCTTAATAACTTGCGTTGTATAGACACGTTCAACACACATACTTGTAACAGAAACGTATCAGTACTAAAAATATACTCGGTACAGATACACAACTTAATTGGGCGTACCAACGCTTCCTAGCATAGAGCAAAAATTTGTTTACTTTAGAAAAACAGGTTCCTATCACAATATGCAGAATAATGTGTTAAATCTAAGTGTGTCCACATAGGTGTATTTGTCGAGTATCGGGTACATACCGGTACCGGATACATATCTAGTACGGGTACGGTGCCTTCGGGGAAGTATACGTGCTTCATAGGTTGTAAGGGTGGTGGAGATGAGTGAGGTCCGAGGGGAAGAAGGAAGATCCACATGTGGAGGTGAGGGTTGACGTTGGCTGCGTGGCTGACAGATACGCACAAGGCTGGTAGGTGCTGATTGGCATTAAGTAAGACGACAGTCGGTTGGCTTGTGGCAGGGAAGGGAGCAAAGAAGGATGAAGGCGACTGAGAAATTAGATCCAGATGACGGGACTGGATTAAAGGAATGGCGAGTGTCGGAGAGTTAGAGTTGGTATCGTGGGGTAGAACATGGGCGTGCGAGAGGCTAATTGCGACCGGGGAACTGTTCAGAAGGAGGAATCAGGATCTCAATTGAGGAGAAAAGGACGTCGGCTTTTGTCGAGCAGCCGCAAGGTGGTAGAAACATCAAGCAACAGTGGGGAATACTGGGAAGTTTCGAATGGCAGAGGAGATGTTGAGGTTTTTTTTGCGGTTCCAGGCGGCTGGAAGAAGATGACGAGAAGGGCTCCAGAGGAAGTCATGATGAGCGGCTAGAAGTGGCAAGAAGTTGTGGTTTCTTTAGTGAATGAGCAGCTAAGATGAAGGATTCGTAGGGAAAACTTGTGGTTTGGAGAGAAAATGGGGTTTTCATGGGAGAAGGGTTTGGAAATGAAAAAAATAACTGAATTCAAGGGTAGAAGACCGGTACATCGCACCCCGGGTTTCGAGGCGTCGCACCACGAATTGACTGCGGAGTGCGGATTCTAGAATCTCTCACAAAATACAAAATGAATAAAAATAGAAGACGTATGTCCCTATTTATAACGAAAAGAGGTGGTTGGGCATCGGGCGTGAACGGCTAGGATTAATCGTTACGCTCAGTGTCCTAAAACATTCAATATGCATCCAAAACAAAGAATATAAATATATATATATAATTATCGAAACGTCAATCTGGACGCACTCGCGATCTCGGAACGTCGGTCCGATCAACGTCTCCAGCGCGACTGCACGAACATGGGTCCCGGTAAGTGGTAGTGGACCAAAATCCGACGATGATCCCCATCAATTTCCCCCGACTGAAAAACATTCATCTCCAATGAATGAAGATGACGTGCTGATGTCGAAGCTCGAGGTGGGGGGGATCTAGCAAGCTCTGTCAACGGTATACACATATCATCACAGAAGACGCATCCACACATATGCACCAAGTACCAAGAGGGTCGTCTCAAGTGGTGGTGCCCTTAGATGGCACATTGTCGGCAATGACTCAGCTTTCACCTCTCGTGTTGGTGGATCCAGAAAATCGGTGCAATCAAGTGGGTGCGGGCAAGTCTGTAGGTGCTCGTCCAAGATGGTAAAAGGGGGGAGACAAGATGTAACTGAGAGGATGATGGAGGTGGCTCAAGATAGGGTTTCCTATGCTAGAAAGGCTTGAGGTAGTGTGTCAAATCTTTCGTATTAAATACAGGATGAGTACCCAAATCTGTCGGGAGATTGATCTCGTAGGCATTTGTTCCATTTTTCCTTATCATATATATAACTCACTAGTTTAAGTTGCAGCTTAATAGCGACCCCTTTTGGGAGTGATGCAGTGTCAGGAGTCCACCTGCATGCACCCTGGAGTCCACTAGGGACCCACTTTTGAGTCCACCAAGGAGGTTTATCAAGGTCGCGGCTCAGTTGGTGATATTCCTTCCGCCGAAGGACGTTTATCAAAGAAGTCGGGGGATCGAGCCACGACCTCAACAATCTATCGGCCCTTTGGTGGGACCGAGGATGGGTTGGGGTGTGCAGCGATATTCCTTCCGCCGAAGGACGTTTATCAAGGAGGTCGTAGGATCAAGCCTCGGCCTCAAAAACCTATCGGCCCTTTGATGGGATCGGGGATGGGTCGGGGTGTGAGGGTCGCGGCCCTGATAAACCCCCTTGGTGGGCCCCTGGTGGACTCCAGGGTGGCAGACAGGTGGACTCCTGCCCCTGCATCATAAAATGTCGAGAGAGGATTTCAGATGAGTGGAGGCTCGGACAGAATGAGTGGGGCTGAATAGGGGTGGTTGGTTTTTGATGGGAATCACTGTGAGGGAGTGTTTGAGAACTGTGATACGGGACGGAGCTTGGGGAAGAGGTGGTTGTAGGTTTGGAAGAGGAAGAGGGGGTTTGGCTTCAGGAAGATAGAGGGGTTGCGGTTTTGGGATGGAAGGAGGCTAGCTAGATTGGGTTGAAGTGGACCCACAACAAAGGGGAGACGGGATAGGAAGAAGGATCGGGATGAAGGTCGGGACTTTACTTGACTGGGAGGATTAGAGGGCTTATTATGGTGGTTGGTTGTCGAAGAGGGAGGAGGGGTGGTCGAGACTTCCGACAGTAAAGGGTTGATTGGAAAAGTAGAGGAAGGCTTCAGGCGGTGGAGGGTTGATCGAAGAAGTCAAGGAAGGCTTCAGGCGGTGGAGGGTTGAACGGAAAAGTGGAGGAAGGCGGAGAGGCTTACCCTAAGGTGTTGCACCCGGGCGGAATTCCTTCTGGCATCGCACAAGAAGATAGAGACCAACGGTTCCTGCAAACTGCAAAACCCACGATACTCCTTTGATGCAGGACGGCGCGTAGGGTTTGCGCGTCTGTCGGCTTTTTCTAGTAAACTCTAAATGCATGCAATGAAATATGGATTTTGCAAAAATATTTTGAGCGGGTGTTGCACAGACGTTATGAAATTAAGCAAGGTTTGTTTTTTATAAAACACAAAAAAACTATTTTGTTAAAAGAAATGAATTTATTAAAATAATGGTTCAATTCTGAATCCAAGGAAGAAAGTTCGCAACTTTCATTTCGTTCCTCTTATCGTAGCAAAACGGAAATCGAGAACTCCAAATACGCTTTCGTTAGGAGTTTTTGACGTATCTATCGCTAACAAAATTCTGGCGAAAACCCAATAATGAATCTATTTTTCTTATGAGAAAATATTTAGACACACACAAAAGAGGAGAAAGAAACAAGTTACCCACGAAAAGAGACGTCTTTCCGTATTCGAAGTCGATAGCGATCACGCGAGGAACTTCTCGTCACCTTTGATCTCCCGCTCTGAGGTCGGCCGCTATCGCGCACGGGCACCACGGAATTAAATCGCTCTCACACGAGGTGGTTCCACGAAATCACTCAACAATGTAAGGAAGCTACAAACTAACAACCTAAAATTCACTCACTCTCACACGAGTGGTTCCACGAAATCTCATTCAAGGGAAAAGTAAAAACAAATTTCAATTCCCCAAATCTAACAAGAGCATTCATTCAAACATTACTCAAACTTGATTCTCACTATTATGGGAACATACACGCATAAATCTCATTTTCTACTCTTCACAATGCTGCGGAAGCAACAACAACATCAAGTTCTTCTAACTCCTAACTCACGGAAGCAAAACCAGTTTCACCGTTCTTCTTCTCCAATCCAGAACTCCAGGAATGTTTAAAAGCAAACAACAATCTCCTAAAACTCTACAGGCAGGGAATCAAGTCTAAAGCAAACCTAATTCACTCTAATCTCACTCACAACATTAACTGTGGCTATGATGAAGCACGGTTCATCTTCTTCAACAATCAAACAGCAGCACCTATTCTATTTCCACACAGGAATGTGTACGGGAAGCAAAACTTACAGAAATCAATTTATCATTAATCACCATCTAAATTCCTACGGCAACATTCACTTCACTATTCATTATCTTCATCAATGAGAATCACAAAACAGCAATCAACTTCAATAATCAACAACAACATCTAACATTACAGCAAATCCCCTTTTATAGGATTGCACAACAACATCAAAAAGAAAAAAAAAACCATAAATTTCTGGTTCGTCCATGGCGGAAGCTCGGGCGGAGCGGGATTGGCGGAGTGATGCGGCGGTTGTTGTAGTCGTGGTCACTGGCGGCGACTATGTGCTGCATCGGCGAGTGTTCGAACGTGAAATCCACAGGTCATGCGGTCAGCAATAGCGGAGACGGGAGCCGCAAGCTCTAAATTGCGGCTCTGCTGAACCGGGAAGAAGAGTTGTACCAGTTTGGCTGAACAGGAGGGTTGGATCACTGTTATCCTTCATGGGCAGGCTGAAAGTTGAACCGGGAGAGGCCCTTTTTATTAGGAGGTAGACTTCCTGAACCGCTAACTTCATGGAGGAAGCTAACCTGCAGGAGCCATTTGATGTTTTACACGGGTTGACATCAACTCTCTCCATATATATTCATACATACATAAAATTGGATATATATATATATATATATATATATATATATATATATATATATATATATATTTATATTTTCATAGTTATACATATATGTGTGTGTGTAATTTTTAACCTACACTTCGAAAAATAACACAAATACATCGTGAGACAAAAATAAAAAAAATGTAAAACTCAGGGCCGATAGGGATTCAAACGAGTGCAGCGTCGGGTAATTTTGCGTCGTCATGACCTGGGCTGGTCTCCACCAACTCTCCCCCTCTCGAAATCACTCATCTCTGGTGAGTGCTCCGATTGGTAGTGCTGTAGAAGATCAGCATTCATACGTTGTAACTCCTCAGCCAAGACCCAGCTGGTCTCGGTCTCTGGTTTGCTTTTCCAACAAACCAAGTATCTCTGAAAACCACCATCAGTAGTGGTCACTGTCGTGTCATCCAATATCTGAAAACTGTCAGTGGAAACAGGAGGAACTATAGTAAATATGTCAGTAGTTGAATGAATGTCGGTATGGTACTGAATGTGGCTCCTCACTCTTACTCACCAATCCAGAAAAATCAAATGGAGGAGAAGGCAATTGAAAATCTAAATACTCATGCAGACAATCGTGAAATAAAATCAGATCGGCTACGTTAAAAACAGGATTTGCTCCACAAACGGAAGACATCTCAAGTTCATACGCAGTTTGCACAATCTGATTTACTACTCGAAAGGGTCCAGCTCTACGGTCAGCTAACTTCTTTTGGTACCCGAGGGTAACCGTTCCGGATTTAGCCGAACCATCACCAAATCGACCACTTTGAAACTAGTAGCTCTTTATGCTTTTTAGCTTGAGTTGTATATAAATCATAAATATTATGCAATTTCCGGTCAATTTCTTTAGGCAAATCATATAAACGTCATAAATGAACTACTAACACAACTAACTCCACAAAGAGGAGGCTCAGAAGGTGGATCATAAAAGAATTCATCGTGGGGGCGATAAACACTCAAGTGCAAATCAGAGATATCAGTGATAAGGTATAAAATCAACGAATCAGTGAGTGCACCCTCAAACTTGTTTGTGTTACTAAGGATAGATACATCCCAAATGTGCAGTGAACTCATATGTGGTTCATCTATGGGTTCACCGGGAGGGGTGTAATAAAATTCATCACAAATATGACGAGTACCGGCGTGGGGTCCAAAAACATATGGACCATGCTCTCAAATAAACGATAACGCACGTGAAGTGTGACAATCATGATAAATTCACTAAGGAAATGTGAGGCATCAGGAGGCTCACCAGGTGGGAAATATGAAAACTCATCGCGAATACGATGGTCTTCAAAGTGATAATCAGATTCAATAATAATAAGACGTGACTTTAAAATGAGGTGGATGGGTGGTACGTCCCATAACCCATCTAGAGTGTGAATGATCAGATGGCTACAATCAAGTCTCACTAAATGGATATCACGCTCAAAATCCTCTCTCTGGAGCACAATCGACATCAAGAGCGATAATGAAAAAGGTGTCGATGTTTTAAAAATTTATAAGTGTGTTACTCACATAAATCTCATCCACACATGGACGAGGTGGCTCATCTGGAGCTCCATAGGAGGGTCGTCAAAGAACCCATCAGTAAAGTGATGGTCCTCCATAAGCAAACCATCAGAAGGGGTCGTGCTCCCGGAAAGGGTAGAGGCAGCGACCTTGAGATCACTACTAAGCTCTCAGGTCCTGATCGTGATGTGACTCGGTGCGCTAACGGGTGAAGTGTGCTAAAATTCTTCACTCAATAGAGATTCTAGAATCTTGGGTGAAGTGTGTGAAAAGTCTTCACTCAATGTAGATATAGAATCTAGGGAAGCTTCACTAAATGGAGCAGACTCTCGTGGGGATTGACTCCACACATCTTGTATTAGTATATCAGACAGAATAGGTGAAATTTCCCTACTTTGGGAAGTGGAGTGGTCTCGCCGACCCTTAACAGCTACCGTCATGTTCGTTTTTGGAATACTAAGAGAATCATTAAGTGTGATGTAATCTTGACAAGAGTGACCTCTATAGATATCTTGAGGGTAACCGTGACGATTGTCAATAACATAATCATGTTGTGCTCGTGGGTGGTCATGAGTCCTACGAACATGTGGTGGTGGTCGCACATACAGACTCAGATTCCTCATATAAACGAGACGTGCAGTATCGGTGACTGGAGCGATACTGAACTCTATCATAATATTGTGTCGAAGGACCAATAGGTTCCACTCGAGTGCGAGGATAATAACAATGACAATCATCATACTGATCGTCCTTAGCATAATGAGATTGTATTGGTTGATCAACATGATCTCTGTAAGTGATGTACGGTGAATCGGTGATCGAGGATAATCATCGAAGTATCGTAAAGATCTTCGTGATGGGACTCTATAAGAGTGATAGTAAGTGGAGTCGTGATCCTCAAATAGAGGATTTCTCCTAAGTGTACACCTTTCGAAATAGTGTGGTGGGACATCGTGATAACGTGGATGGACATAATGCTCATTTCGAATTGGAGGTGAAATTAAAGCTCGAGGGAAAACTTTTAGACTATTCACCCAAACACTAAGGTTTTCGAACACTTCTCGCACTTGATGTATGTTTTCGGCTAACGTCGTCAATTGGTGGGCGTAAGGTAGAAACCACGGGGGTGATTCATTCCCTTAATTCCCACGACTCGGTTGACCCCATTCAACTCGATGCATCTCACTAATCTATCACTACGCAGATGCATGCAAGACAAACAATAAAATGCAAATGTATGAATATGCTAAAAATCTTTTTGCTTTTTGCTTTTTTTTAAATAAGATGTTATGCGGGGTTCCTATTCTACGCTGGGCGGATCTCGAAACTTAGAAAAAATTTGGAACCTCGTTTTGATACCAAATTGATGCAGGACGACACGTAGAGTTTGCGCGCATGTAGACTTTTTCTAGAAAACCTTAAATGCGTGCAATGAAATATGGATTTTGCAAAAATAATTTAAGCGGGTGTTGCGCAGACGTTATGAAATTAAACAACATTTGTTTTTTATAAAGCACAAAAACAACTATTTTGTTAAAAAAATGAATTTTCTTAAAATAATGATTCAATTCTGAATCCAGAGAAGAAAATTCGCAACTTTCATTATGTTCCCCTTGTCGTAGCAAAACAAAAATCGAGAACTCCAAATACGCTTCTGTTAGGAGTTTTCGACGTAGCGTTTGTTGACAAAATTCGGGCGAAAACCCAACAATGAATCTATTTATCCTACGAGAAAATATTTATACACACACAAAGGAGGAGAAAGAAACAAGTTACCCATGGAAAGAGACGTCTTTCAGTATTCGAAGTTGATGGCGATTACGCGGGGAACTCCTCGTCACATTCGATCTCCCGCTCTAAGGTCGGCCGCTATCGCACACGGGCACCATAGAATTAAATCGTTCTCTCAGACGAGGGAATCACTCAACAATTTAAGGAAGCCACGAACTAACAACCTAAAATTCACTCACTCTCACACAAGTGGTTCCACGAAATCTCATTCAAGTGAAAAGTTGTAACACCCCTTCCCAGTATTTCAGAAATCAGCCGTCCGGCCGGGTCAGCGATATAAAGAAAACTAGGAAACAGTATTAAAACTAGTAGCAGCAGGTAATAAAAGCTATACTAAGCAATTTAAGACTTACAGCGGAAGTTTGAATAAAGTAAACTAAGGGTAACCACATACCTGATATCTGGATTCACAGAGCCACTAAACAGGAAGTAAAACTGAATTAACTGAAAATCTGATTAACCATAAACAGTCTGAAATAAATTAGATAAAATATTAATCTGATACAATGTTCTCATCTACAGGTACATGCTGAAATAGAGTAAACTGAAAAGATAAATAGTACAAACTGACGCCACCACATGCTCATCCTAGACGTAACTTCCCACCTGGGTCACCTGAAAAACAGTGCCCACGAAGGGTCAGAGTAAGGAAAAATAACCCCTCCTAGTGACACTAAAAAAAACCAGTTTTACCTATGAATGCATGTATGTCTTTGAAAATAATTTTATGCATTTAAAACTTTTATGCTATGTGTTATGCATGCCTTCGCACTATTCTCTGGTCACACATCTACTCGTACTAAACACGTGACTTTCATTTTACTAACTCAAGTCCTGGCGTTCACTAACTAGTGTACTGTCTCATGTCAGGTCTATACTTGAGTTCTAGGTGGCTTCTAACCTGCTCATCTACTAGGAAGGCTCTAGGCAGAGTAGCTCCTAACGCGCAACTGAAACTGATGACCCGAGACCATCTTACGAACCCAATTGTTCTAGTGTCACGTGGACACGGTCTCGAATCTGCTAACTGGCTCAAGGGAAAATAATTCCCAAGTCTGTACTACTCATAAGGTTCCATGTGCCTTATGAGAAAGGTAGTGCGCCTCTACCTAGCACGGAAGAAACTCTGTGTGCTGGCTGACCTTTGTGGTCTGACGCTACTCTGCAAAGGATATCTTTTCTGGTGTACTACTAAGCGACCCTTGACTTTCTTGTGGTCGACTTGAAGGGACATTCACGCCCTTGGTTGGACAATTTCCAAACCTACGTACGCGGGTAAAGTTTCGTACTTACGATAATTATTCATAACTTGACTAACTGGGTCATGGAAAAGGGCGTCATCCTACACGTTTTCCGCGACCATTTTCCTACCGCCACACTTTACTATGCATGGTTATGCTGCTTGTACGAAACCTACATATGCGTATACAAAAAAATATAACTTTTGTTATGTCTAACTAACAGGTATTAAATTTCCTTACAGCGGTGGTGCGGCGCTCGTAGACTCGGCGCGGCGACATCTTCTATTTCGAAGGTAAATCTACTGCTGGGGACCTTCAAAGTGCTGCCCCGAACCTACCAAAATCCTGCAATTCAAGGCAAACCTAAACTCATAATTTTTCCCTAAGGGTTTTCCGGTGGAAAAATTCCAAATCATCTAAGGTTGCGCAAAAATTGCATACTAGCTTCGTATATTACCTTTATGCGGAGATATTGGGGTTCTCAATGCGTCCCACTCAAACTCCGCGGTGAACCACGAACACCACAACCTAAAATAGCGCAATAGAAATGAAAATTAGCTTAGTCTACCTCCAAAACGAAGGATATCCTTGAAGAAATCGAGAAAAGGAAGGGATCGACTCACCGGAACCAAAACAAAAATCAACCTCCTTCGGTTAGGGTTGAACCCGGCACTTCCAAGGCCAAGGAAGGAAAAGGAATACTCCCCGGCGCCTGCAGAGGAGGGAGGAGAAGTCGGAAATGGCTTTTGGAGGGGTATCGGGCGACGGCTAGGGCGTCGGAGGCGCGCGGCTGCAGAAATCGGGAGCGTCGGGCTTCGCACTCTTGCGGAAGACGGAACAGGACGGGTCGGCAAGCGGTTTTTCTCCCGATAGAAGAGGTGCGGGTTTTAAACTGACCGGGCATGCGGCGGTTTCCTTCACATCCGTAAAGAGGAGAGTGGGGGAAAATTACTATTGGCAACCCAATTTCACTAGAATACTACTTATTACATGGCTATCGGCACACTCCCAACTCTCAAATAAACGGTCGCGACTCGCCCTTACAATTTAGATAAATATTTTGCGTCAATAATTTAGGGATGTTACAAATCTCCCCTCCTAACAAAAATTTTCGTCCTCGAAAATTGAAACCATACCTGAATCGAAGAGAAAAGAATAGTCTGCATTGCTCTTTAGCTCATCCTCTCGCTCCCAAGTATACTCTGGGCGGCCATAGTTCATCCAAAGGACTTTGACCATGCAAATCTCTCTATTTCTGAGCTTCTGAATCCTTGAGTCCACTATCTTAACTGGTCTAACTCCAATACTAAGATCTGTCTCAATTGGTGCTTCCTCGGTACTGATGATCTGACTGGAATCTCTGACTGCTCTCCTAAGGTAGGAGACGTGGAATACATCATGTACACCACTCATTTCCTCAGGTAAGGCCAACCTATATGCAACCTCACCAACTCTTTCCAACACCTCAAAAGGACCAACGAATCTGGGACTCAGCTTCTTCATCCGCTTTATTCTAGAGACTCCTCTAACTGGTCTGACCTTTAAATAAACGTAGTCTCCAACACTGAACTCTACTGACCTGTGCTTCTGATCATGATACTTGGCCTGACGATCCTGAGCTGTCCTCATACGCTCCTGAATAAGCTTGATCCTATCAGTGGTCTTATCAATCCATGACTCTCTGATAGAAGATCTTTCCTCACTCTCTGCCCAACATAACGGTGTCCGACAACGTCTACCATAGAGGGCCTCAAACGGTGCCATTCCAATACTTGCCTGGAAACTGTTGTTGTAGGAGAACTCCACAAGAGTAACATACTTCTCCCACTTTCCTCCAAAATCTAGAATGCACATCCGTAGCAGATCCTCCAAAGTCCTATTTGTGCGCTCAGTCTGTCCATCGGTCTGAGGATGGAAAGCGGTGCTGAAATGTAACCTGGTACCCAACCGCTCCTGAACGTATCGCCACTCCCTGGAGGTAAATCTGCCATCTCGGTCTGAAACTATAGTCTTGGGAACACCGTGAAGTCGAACTATCTCATCTAAATATAACTGGGCTAGCTTCGGACCTTGATCTGTCTTCCTAAGAGGAATGAAATGGGCGACCTTAGAAAGTCGATCTACTACAACCCACAAGGAATCATTCCCACTCTGCGATCTCGGCAAACCATGAATGAAGTCCATAGATATATCCTCAAAAGTCCACTCGGGGATGGGAAGTGGCTGCAATTTGCCTCCAGGCCTCTGACACTCGGCTTTAACCAACTTGCATGTCTCACACTTCCCTACATAATCTGCAACATCACTCTTCAAACCTGGCCACCAGACTGTCTTCTTAAGATCTGCATACATCTTCGTGCTACCGGGATGTATAGAATACCTGGAATTGTGTGCCTCGAAAAGAATGTCCTCCCGAAGGTGACTAACATCTGGGATGCACACTCTGCCATCATGCAATAATAACTCATCCTGAATAGAGAACCTCTCTTTTTGACCTGACTGCACTGAGATCCAAATCTCTGCCATCTTTGGATCCAACGATATAGCTGTCCTGATCCTATCTCTAATATCGCACGAAATCTCCATCCAACTCAACCAAGCTGAACCAAAACTGCCACGGGGCACAACGACGATGTCCAGTCTCTCCAGCTCTCGTACTAACTCCTCCTGCTGAGTGAGAAGATAGAAACACGAGCCTCTCCTGCTAAGAGCATCGGCTACCACGTTCGCCTTTCCTGGGTGGTACTGAATGTCTACATCGTAGTCTGCTAGAAACTCCAACCATCTACGCTGTCTCAAATTGAGCTCTCGCTGATCAAAGATATACTTAAGGCTCTTATGATCAGTAAAGATCTCACAACGCACTCCATAGAGGTAGTGTCTCCATATCTTCAGAGCATGAATGACTGCTGCAAGCTCCAAGTCATGTACGGGATAGTTCCTCTCATGAACCTTTAACTGTCTCGAGGCATAGGCTACGACCTTTCCATGCTGCATGAGAACACAACCCAAACCCTGACCTGAAGCATCACTATAGATCTGAAATCCGTCTGGCCCTGAAGGTAAACTCAAAACTGGTGCGGTCATCAATCTGTTCTTCAAGTTCTCATAGGCCAACTCACACTCAACTGTCCAATCCAAGCCCTTTCCCTTCCTAGTGAGGGAAGTCAGTGGTAAGGCTATCTTCGAGAAATCCCTGATGAATCTCCTGTAGTATCCAGCAAGACCCAAAAAGCTGCGAACCTCTGAAACTGTCGACGGTCTTGGCCAACTCTTAATGGCCTCTATCTTCTTTGGATCAACGCTAACTCCTTTCTGACTGATGATATGGCCTAAGAATGCAATCTCTGAAAGCCAAAACTCACACTTTGAAAATTTTGCATACAACTGGTTCTTCCTGAGTGTGCTCAAAACAATCCTGAGGTGAGCTGCATGATCTTCTGCACTCTTAGAGAACACCAGAATATCGTCTATGAAAACGATGACAAAACGATCCAGAAATTCCCGAAATACCCTGTTCATCAGGTCCATGAATACCGAAGGGGCATTGGTCAGCCCGAACGGCATGACCACAAACTCGAAATGTCCATATCTGGTGCTGAAAGCAGTCTTCTGAATATCCTCGTCACGAATCTTCAGCTGATGATAGCCCGACCTCAGATCTAACTTGGAGAAGGTGCTCGCTCCCACCAACTGGTCGAACAAATCATCAATCCTGGGAATCGGGTACTTGTTCTTTACGGTCAGCTTATTCAATTCGCGGTAGTCTATGCACAATCTCAGACTACCATCCTTCTTCTTCACAAAAAGCACTGGAGCACTCCAAGGCGAAGTACTGGGGCGTATAAAACCCAAATCAAGCAGCTCCTGCAATTGGCTCTTCAATTCTGCTAGTTCCCTTGGAGCCATCCGATAGGGAGATTTGGCTACCGGTGTAGCCCCAGGATGCAAGTCTATCGGGAACTCAATCTCTCTATCTGGAGGGGCACCAGGGAGCTCTTCCGGGAAAACATCTGGAAACACTTGCACCACTGGTACCTCTGCCAAAACAGTCTTAGGCTCCGCGCTCATCAGTACTACGAAGGTTTCACAACCCTGACTAATGCACTTCCTCGCTTGGACAGCAGATATGATCATCTTCACTACTCCCTTCAATCCCTGAAAAGAGAAAGATGTCTGGTTGGGGCCATCGAACTGAATCTGCTTCGCCCTACAGTCAATCCTGGCGTTGACTGCTGAAAGCCAGTCCATTCCAAAAATCAAGTCAAACCCTGCTATAGGTAGCAGCAAAGCCTCCACGATAATCTCAGTGTCACCAAACTGCACTGGCACCCTGCACTTGTCTCTGGTCTGCAGAAGGGATCCATTCGGCATCATGACTTCCAGCGGTACTGACTCGGGGAAGACTTCTAAATCCAACTTACGCACTAAAGATTCCGCGATAAACGAGTGTGAGGCACCCGTATCAAACAGAATCTTAGAGGGTAAGTTACGAATCATAAGGATGCCTACATGAATGATTTATGAAGGATGAAAAATTTAACGTGTCACTACGGAGGATTTAAAACCAACTTGTTAAGCAAACAACACTTACCTGTCACAACATCCTCCTGATCCTTCGCCTCCTGCTGACCCAGCCCATAAGCTCTGGGCTGCACTAAGTCTCGACCCTGCTGTGGTCTCCCATCAGTGAGCATCAATGCTTTGCCCTTATCTACCCTGCTAGGGCCACCAACCTCGAACTTCGACTGCAAGAAGTAAATTTCATTACAAATCTATCGAAATTACAATAAGTGTAATCAATACAAAAAGGACCTTGATTACCTGATTTGTCCCAGCTTCCTGACAGAAGCGAGCTATGTGCCCCGGTTGACGGCACTTGTAGCATACGCCTGCACTGGCCAAACACTCTCCTGAATGGCGACGCTGACACTTGGGACACGTGGGATAGTCCTTGCTTCGGTCACCAGATTGACCACTCTTCTTAGCATCAGGCTTCGGCTTCTTGTTCCAGTTCTTACCTTGGTCATTCTTGTTCTGCTGCGGCTGATGCGAATCCTGAGATCGCTTCGCACGGAAACTACTTCGCTTCTGAACCTTCTGCTGGTCAGCCTCCAGTCTGCGAGCCGTATCCACTAAGCTCCTGTAATCAGCGTTGACCATAGTCATCAGCGGCTGCCTCAACGAGTCACGCAAGCCATCCACGAAACGACTGCACTTCTCAGTCTGATCTCCCTGCATCACGCCCGCATATCTAGCCAGATGAGTCAGCTCTCGCTCGTACTCAGTAACTGTCCTGTCCCCCTGGAAAAGCCTCAGATACTTCTCTTGGAGACCTCGTCGTGCGGAAGGAGGCACGAACCAACTAGCAAGAGCTCTAGAGAACTCGCCCCAAGTGAACATGTCTGGGGTACGGCCTGGCCAAACAAAAATACGATCATACCATATTAAAATTAACACATTACTTCCTAAAATAAAGGAATTGATCATAACACTTTACCTGCAGGATCATCTGTCCGGTATTTGTCCCACCAGACTTTTGCCTCTCCTCGGAGGAGGAAAGCTGTCAGAGGAACTTTCTTATTCTCCGGGCACTCTAAAACATTGAGCAGGTCTCTGGTGTTAGCTATCCAATCATCTGTATCCATCGGGGTCTCATCCCCACTGTAGTTCGAAGGCTGAAGTTCTCTAAAATTTCTCAAATAGCGCTCCAGGGTCATCTCCACAGGTGCTGCTGCAGGAGCTGGTGCAGGGACTGGTACTTGTACTGGAGCTGGAAACCCTGCAGCCAGTCCTCTCTGAAACTCCATCAAGGCAACAGTAACCGCCCTGGCAATCTGAGACGCTATGTCAGTGCCCTCTGGAGCTGCTGGAACTGGCGGTACCTGTGGCATGGCAGCGTCTCCCATGGTTGCATTAGGAGTCGGGTTCTGGCGTGAAGATTCACCTGGTTCACTAACTCGTGGTGCCTGATAGAATATATAAAGGAAATCTGATTATTTACCAAGCATCTAAGAAATCTGATCTAGTAACTTATTTTGTACTTTAGCGAACACTAAGGCTTAATCGCAACTTAAAGTACTTTACTGACAATAGTTTACTCTTATACGCTCCTATGGCTCTGTGAATTCTTTCTAGGGTCCAGGGATCCTAAACCTGCCTCTGATACCAATTTGTAACACCCCTTCCCAGTATTTCAGAAATCAGCCGTCCGGCCGGGTCAGCGATATAAAGAAAACTAGGAAACAGTATTAAAACTAGTAGCAGCAGGTAATAAAAGCTATACTAAGCAATTTAAGACTTACAGCGGAAGTTTGAATAAAGTAAACTAAGGGTAACCACATACCTGATATCTGGATTCACAGAGCCACTAAACAGGAAGTAAAACTGAATTAACTGAAAATCTGATTAACCATAAACAGTCTGAAATAAATTAGATAAAATATTAATCTGATACAATGTTCTCATCTACAGGTACATGCTGAAATAGAGTAAACTGAAAAGATAAATAGTACAAACTGACGCCACCACATGCTCATCCTAGACGTAACTTCCCACCTGGGTCACCTGAAAAACAGTGCCCACGAAGGGTCAGAGTAAGGAAAAATAACCCCTCCTAGTGACACTAAAAAAAACCAGTTTTACCTATGAATGCATGTATGTCTTTGAAAATAATTTTATGCATTTAAAACTTTTATGCTATGTGCTATGCATGCCTTCGCACTATTCTCTGGTCACACATCTACTCGTACTAAACACGTGACTTTCATTTTACTAACTCAAGTCCTGGCGTTCACTAACTAGTGTACTGTCTCATGTCAGGTCTATACTTGAGTTCTAGGTGGCTTCTAACCTGCTCATCTACTAGGAAGGCTCTAGGCAGAGTAGCTCCTAACGCGCAACTGAAACTGATGACCCGAGACCATCTTACGAACCCAATTGTTCTAGTGTCACGTGGACACGGTCTCGAATCTGCTAACTGGCTCAAGGGAAAATAATTCCCAAGTCTGTACTACTCATAAGGTTCCATGTGCCTTATGAGAAAGGTAGTGCGCCTCTACCTAGCACGGAAGAAACTCTGTGTGCTGGCTGACCTTTGTGGTCTGACGCTACTCTGCAAAGGATATCTTTTCTGGTGTACTACTAAGCGACCCTTGACTTTCTTGTGGTCGACTTGAAGGGACATTCACGCCCTTGGTTGGACAATTTCCAAACCTACGTACGCGGGTAAAGTTTCGTACTTACGATAATTATTCATAACTTGACTAACTGGGTCATGGAAAAGGGCGTCATCCTACACGTTTTCCGCGACCATTTTCCTACCGCCACACTTTACTATGCATGGTTATGCTGCTTGTACGAAACCTACATATGCGTATACAAAAAAATATAACTTTTGTTATGTCTAACTAACAGGTATTAAATTTCCTTACAGCGGTGGTGCGGCGCTCGTAGACTCGGCGCGGCGACATCTTCTATTTCGAAGGTAAATCTACTGCTGGGGACCTTCAAAGTGCTGCCCCGAACCTACCAAAATCCTGCAATTCAAGGCAAACCTAAACTCATAATTTTTCCCTAAGGGTTTTCCGGTGGAAAAATTCCAAATCATCTAAGGTTGCGCAAAAATTGCATACTAGCTTCGTATATTACCTTTATGCGGAGATATTGGGGTTCTCAATGCGTCCCACTCAAACTCCGCGGTGAACCACGAACACCACAACCTAAAATAGCGCAATAGAAATGAAAATTAGCTTAGTCTACCTCCAAAACGAAGGATATCCTTGAAGAAATCGAGAAAAGGAAGGGATCGACTCACCGGAACCAAAACAAAAATCAACCTCCTTCGGTTAGGGTTGAACCCGGCACTTCCAAGGCCAAGGAAGGAAAAGGAATACTCCCCGGCGCCTGCAGAGGAGGGAGGAGAAGTCGGAAATGGCTTTTGGAGGGGTATCGGGCGACGGCTAGGGCGTCGGAGGCGCGCGGCTGCAGAAATCGGGAGCGTCGGGCTTCGCACTCTTGCGGAAGACGGAACAGGACGGGTCGGCAAGCGGTTTTTCTCCCGATAGAAGAGGTGCGGGTTTTAAACTGACCGGGCATGCGGCGGTTTCCTTCACATCCGTAAAGAGGAGAGTGGGGGAAAATTACTATTGGCAACCCAATTTCACTAGAATACTACTTATTACATGGCTATCGGCACACTCCCAACTCTCAAATAAACGGTCGCGACTCGCCCTTACAATTTAGATAAATATTTTGCGTCAATAATTTAGGGATGTTACAAAAGTAAAATCAAATTTCAATTCCCCAAAGCAAACAACAGCGCTCATTCAAAGATTACTCAAACTTGGTTCTCACTATTATGGGAACATACACGCATAAATCTCATTTTCTACTCTTCACAATGCTGCGGAAGCAACAACAACATCAAGTTCTTCGAACTCCTAACTCACGGAAGCAAAACCAGTTTCACTGTTCTTCTTCTCCAATCCAGAACTCCGGGAATGGTTGGAAACAAACAACAATCTCCTAAAACTCTACAGGCAGGGAATCAAGTCTAACGCAAACCTAATTCACTCTAATCTCACTCACAAAATTAACATCGGCAATGATGAAGCACTGTTCATCTTCTTCAACAATCGAACAACAACGCCTATTCTATTTTCACACGGGAATGTGTACGGAAAGCAAAATTCACAGAAATCAATTTATCATTCATCAATCACCATCTAAATTCCTACAACAACATTCACTTCACTATTCATTGTCTTCATCAACGGGAATCACACAACAACAATCAACTTCAATAATCAACAACATCTAACATTACAGCTAATCCCCTTTTATAGGGTTGGGGAGGGGAATACTCATCAAAATAATATGTTGATCTCGCTAAAAGAACTCTATGAGTTTGAACATAGGCAAACTCCTGTAGTCATGTTCCTCAAATAGAGGATTACAAATATATGTGAACTCAGATTCCATAAATTAAGGATTAGAGTAGCAATTGTTACAATAATATGACATAGATGATGTGTGGATTGATGGATTCTAGTTCCGTGTATCATAAACTAAACCCGAACCTGGGCTCCGTTATCAAATTTGACGCAGGACACGTTGTGAGGGGTCGTGACGATGCTAATATAAGCATATGTGAATGTGTGTAAAGGACTCAAGCAATCCAAATTCAAATGATACGTGTATGATTTCATTTGTTTCGGAAGTAAATATTAGCAAATAAAGTTATATTGGCTTAGCAAATTTACACAAAGTTTGCACGAATTTTCAAATAGATGAGCGAAAAATACGTTCACTTTCGCAAGTAGAGTTGGGGTGCAGATTTATGGGTGGGCTTGGAGAAGTCGTCGTTTGGGGCTAATCTGGGAGATGAGGGGTTTGAATGCGGCTAAATCAAGCGGTGGAAGACTGATTGGAAGAGAGCCAACCACTGGAGGAGGAATCGAGGGAACTCGGCCTATCGACCTTGGCAGAGGTGAAGAGGATCGATCGACAAAATAGTTGCATGGAGGAAGGCGTTCCATAGCGAGGAATCGTGAGGAGGAAGATAATAGGGAGACGGGCGGAGCGAGCAGTTTATGCGATCCTGCGGCTTGGGAGGGGCGGTTTGCGATTTAGTAAATCATTGAATGGTCGGGATTGGAAGATCATGGTGGAAGGAGGCATTACGGGAAAACTGAAAAGTAAATGGGGGTATTATGGGAAATAAACTTGGACATCGCACCTCGGGGTCTCCCAACATTGCACTGCGAGTTGATTGTCGATTCTGAATTCGCTCAAAAATAAACAATGCCTCCAAATGAAGGCATCCACCCATATTTATAATGAAGGGACGGTTGGGCACACGGCGTGAACGACTATGATTGGTCTAGGGGTGCAAACGAGTCGAGCTCAAGCCGAGCTTGACAAAAAATCATTTTGAGCTCGAGCTAATCATTTTGAGCTCGAGCTCGGTGAGTTCATTTTGTCCTGGCTCGAGCTCAATGCTTGTTTATCGAGCTTGAGCTTCGAACTCGCGAGCTCGAGTCGAGCTCGAGCTGCTCACAAGCTTTTTAGCTCATAAGCTTGATTTTCTTTATATTTTTAAATTTTTAAAAAAATTATAGGAATAAAAAGCTCGCGAGCCAGCTCGTGAGCTCATGAACAATAATATCCGAGCTCAAGCTCGACCCGTAATCGAGCTCGAGTCGAGCTTTTTTCAAGTCGGATCAACTCAACTTGCACCCCTAGATTGGTCATTACGTTCGGTGTCCTAAACGCTAAATATAAGTCCAAATAAAAAAAATATAATACATAGAAATATTAAAACGGTGCTCTAAACGCACTTGTGGTCTCAGATCGTCAATCTGATCATCGCTTACTGCATGCGCACACAAATGCGAGTCCCACCAAGTAGTGGCTCATAGTCCAACAGTGATCCCCATCACCCTCTCCTCACTCATGTGTGGTGGCCTTAAGAACCCCTATTTTCCATTACCTTTAGTTTAAAAGATGCATATAAAACTTACTTTGTAATTGCAAAAGGGAAACATAGTTACCCGTTGGCTCTACCCAGCAATTCTCATCGCCTCATCCCCAACAGTCATTGAGCTTGATGGAAAACTCCTCAGACCATTTTGCGACCACTAGGAGAGAATTATATCCCTATGAGGCATACACATTTATCATCATATTTCTCCACGGCCGGCAGAAAGGGTTTAGGACCTTAGGTAGGAGGAATCAAGTTTATACAAATGAAAAATGAAAACCCTCACAATTACTTGCAATTATGCCTATATACAAAGGGCATTATTGATTAAGAACATTGCATGAGCTCCAAGTTTGAATTTATTGTTTTTGGAATTCATATGAAGGGATGGATGGTTAATCCAATCAAGATTGCAAGGTTTCATCATCCCAAATTGACTTAGCGATCTCGTCCACCCATGTTATAGACCATGATTTTGTAACCCAAGGAATCTGATTAGTATACAAGGATTGTCTTATCTTACATGGCCTGAGCTTATTGAGTTGGATGCTCTCAAAGCAATAAAGTGACTAGAAGATGTAAGCTTGCTAATTTTATAAATTTATCTATGGGACGCAACCATTGCTTTTCATATCTGGAGCATTATGTTTTAACCTATACAAACTGATATAGGTTTTGGGGACATCATGATGGTTGAAATTGAGTTTTACATGAGAGTTATACTCGAATAATTGGGATGACAGACCAAACTTTATTGTATAAGTAATTTTTTGTACACATATTCTAGCATCATTGGTTATGTAGGGTGGATTCATTGTATTATGGCTTTAGTGTTGTTTATTCATAATGCTTATAAAAACTTTGCTAGATTTGTAACTCATTATGCTCATTTATAGTTTACCACATAGGTACATATTTTCTTATGATATCCATCACTTTATCTTGCACATGCTGGAAGTATCAATAATCATGTTGACTGTTCAACAATTGATAACTATGATATACATATGAGAAATGACTGTAATCGAAAATATCATTTCTAGTGATTTGCATAACCACAATGTCAGGCTAGCACAACATTATTGTGATTGGTGCATGAGCAAGCCAACATGCACTCCTTACTAACTCCATCTGCAGGCCCTATTAGAGCAAACCAACTGACACTGAAAACTATGATTTACCTGAGGGTCATGATCACTCCGTAGTCTATCTTAGATTGATCTTAATGCTGACAATTGTTAGGTTGTTCATATGAATCGAGTATAGTTTATTGTATTGCTTATTGATCATGAACATAAAAAACCTTGCACGGAAAACATATATACAATCACAAATTCAAAAATCAAATGCACAAATAAGCACACACACCATAGAGAGAGTGTGGGAATAAGTATCTCACTCGATAGGAAGTTGAATCTCTGCAATTCCAGTAGTCCACTGGGTAGAACTTTCCTCTGAGTTCCTCTTTTTCACCTGAATAGGTGCAACAGAACAATTTAATTTTCAAAGAAACTGTGATCTAGACAAATATATCTGAAAGTGGATTATATAAAGCACTTAAATCTTTCAATTTCACCCAAAAAATTAAGAGAGATGGAGAGAAAAACTTGCCTTCAGATGCTCAGGTATTGCATACAGCTCGTCCATGGGGTCTTTATCCGTTTTCTCGCCATAATCAATCTTCTTACCCCTTTTCTTCGCAATCTCTTGCTCCACGTACTTCAGCCTTGACATTAAACAGCATTAAGCATATCTCGAATCCTATACTGATTAACAATGAGGTATGAATGTAGTGCGCAGTACATATTGGGATCCTCAACAATGACGGCCGTCTCCTGAGCGAAAGTATCTTGTAGAACAAGGTCCTCCTTCTCCCCATCGCCCTCAGCCTTTTCTACGGATCGGACGAGGGCGCCGGTGGTAGAAGATTGAACGATCGGAAGGGCGGGGATGCCGACCTTCCTCTCCCGCTGCTTCTGGATGAACTTCACCTCCTCCAACGCCATCCTGGAAGTGATTTATAGACTTCAAAATCCGAAGATAGAATATACAATTTCCTTTTCATATTTATTGAAGAAGAAGCCACTGTAGACCTACCGGCGGTCATCTTCATCCTCGGATTCGGCGCCGGCGTCGTCCTGCTCGAGGCTTCTCTTCCTAAAGTTCTTCGCGGGCATGCTCTCTGCTTTCAGAAGCTCGCCGGATTTCTCTTTCACGGAGGTCTGCGCGGCCTAGAGGCGTTGGCGACCAAAGTAAAATTGTTGTTATTGGCTAGGAATTAAGGTCCCCCAAACGGAGCCATAGTAACGCCCAGTCACGGGGATAAAAAGGGAATTGTTAAACGCAAACCTAATAGGAATATACGCAAATCTTTGTTAATGGCAAACCATATATTTTGAAAATTACTATGTGCAAACCAAATTGTTAAGCACAAATCATTATTGTTAACCACAAACCAATAACTCAACTTACGTAATCTATTGGTTTAGACAAAAAACAATTCATGAGAAGTGTAGGTGAATATGCTTGCACGCATTCATTTAACAAGAAACACCAAATAATGGAACAATAATGAAAAATGAATATACTTGTACACATCCATTTAACAACCTGATAATAATGAAAAATGACATGAAATAACTGAATAGGTGAGGTTTTGCCCGTTCCAGCCATACCCAAAATAAGAGTGTAATCCTTCACAGAAAGTATCTGAAAACAATAAAACCTAAGATAAATAAACAACATCCCAAGTAAAACAACTACAACAAATAAAAACAATAAAAATCTTGCCTTCTTGATAGTTATACGTTGGTAATCTTGTATGCCTTCTTGACAAAAATCTAAGTAACTGTAAGAAATCAATAAAAAAAACATTAGATGATGCTATCTTGTATGATAGTAAGAACAAATCTTGCATTCTTGATCAACAATCAAAGTTAATACCTTCAAATAATCATGATTCCTCCAAACCAATAATTGGAGTACCATCTAAACTTTGCCGTGGAAGTGTAAGCCTTGACAAGTACAAAGATTTCCATGCATCGGCAATAGGCTCATGATACCTTGTCCACGGTGTGAATAACGGCGGTAATGGACAATGTTCCCGCATTGTAATGAGAATGAAATGATTTCCATTAATGAAACCTATGAAAATAATTTTGGCCAATGTAGGTGGCATAGAGTGAAGTGGTAGAAATGTAAAACTTTGCTCACATGAAACCGAGACCACAGCAACATTGTAGCATGATGCAATCACAAGCCCCATATCAGGAAAAGACATCCAATTTTCAAGTGGTGCGGGGGTCACCATGCATTCAAGAGATTCCATTAACTTTTTTCGTCCACTGTTTCCAAACACTGCAT
This sequence comes from Platanthera zijinensis, assembly GCA_039513925.1. Taxonomy (NCBI): domain Eukaryota; kingdom Viridiplantae; phylum Streptophyta; class Magnoliopsida; order Asparagales; family Orchidaceae; genus Platanthera; species Platanthera zijinensis. The sequence continues at coordinate 22,007,467 of CM077082.1, read as the reverse complement.
CATATAAAGAAATATAATTCTGAAATTCAAGATAAAGAGTTCTCCTCACTTGTAACCAATCATCACCCATATCTAAGGCGTGACTCACAACTCGAAAACCGCAATGTCCATCGCCAAGTACATCTCTTACATCTAAGACATTCTCAGACAAATAATTTGGTAATTGCTCACGGAAATGATTAAGCAAATAATCATTTTTAGAATGGTTTCTCAGATGAACTTTAGTACTCTTCCGTGCAGTCAACTTTCCTGTCATTCTTGGCTTCTTAAATTCCTTGTTAACTTCCGCCTTCAACACATGTTCAAAGTGTGATAGGTCACGTTTTGTGGACTTCCACTCGTCCTTAAACTTTTTCAAGCTACCTTTTGGCCTACCTTTTATTCGTGTTAACCTTCCTTGTGGCTCAATTGTTTGAGTACTTGATGGATCTACAAACTCTTGAAGTTTGCGTTTGATTTCCTTTTTTTGATGTTCATTTGAATCAGCAAATCTTTGTGCAATAGCTTCCAATTCATTACTAATATCAATGGGAGATTCGTCATCTTTAGCATTTGTTGCCTGCAATGAAAGCTGCTTCCAATGTCTATGCAATAACCATAATGGACAAGGCTTTGAATTAGATATAAAAAATAAAAGTTCATGGGCACAAGGTAAACCCATCGTCAACCTTTTTATATGTGTGCATTCATTAACTTTTTTAATTTGCTTGCCCATTTTCACCAAATCCTCTTCCTCCTTAATGCATTGTAGAGCCTTAAGAGATACTTGACCCAAAAGATCAGAATATAAAGAACCTGAGTAATCTTGATTCACCTGCATAGAACTTTGCCCAAATGACCTCTTAATATCAGTGTGCTGGAGTTTGATCATTTGGTCAAAACTCCTCCATATTGTGCCAAAATTTCCAATAGACACTTCAAGAAATTTTTTCAATTGACTGTGAGCACTCTCTACTCGATTTGTAGTAATACTTCCCAGATGCAGATACTTATCAACCCATGCACATACGAAATGTTCCCTGTACGATTCAAGCCATGAATTATTAACATATTGCAAGGCCTTGGGATATTCAGAGAAATTAGTAACCAGGGTATTAAACATTGTAGTAACTTCATTTTCTGTTCTAGCCTCAATCACGCGTTGCCATGCATACATGAAACGGTCAAAATCTTTTCCCTTACTAAAGTATTTTTTGCAATTTGCCAATATGTTTCTATTGATGTGTACCTGACATAAAAGATTTTTTGCTTGGGAAAATACAACTTCAATAGCATTCATTAAGGCGATCTCTCTATCAGTTACCATAACAACTGGTGAAGAGCCTGATTCAAGTACGGACTTAAAACAATCTAGAGCCCACCTGTAACTTTCTTCTGTTTCATCACACATGAACGTAAAACATGAAAAAAATGACTGATATGTTGAGGTAACTCCAACAATGCACAACAATGGCATTCGGTACCTGTTTGTTTTGTACGTGCAGTCTAACTAGAAAACAGTAGGAAACATATTACTAAGCTGGATGGAGACTGGATGAGCAAAAAATAGACTGCGAAGTTGATTAGTTCGTGCATCTACTCTATTGTAACATACATAACCTTCCTTGGTAATACATCGATACAAAAATTGCACTGGCGTTGCTCCATCTAATTCCTTCTTGTGTATCTTTACTCTCTCATTATAGATGGTTCTTATGGTAGTTCTGTTTAACTCACTGTTTTTTTTCACAGCAGCTAATATTTTACGTGGCTTAACCCCTGAACTGTACATTTGCTCGACTAATTTTTCTTCAGCCACACTTAACCTGCCAGCATAAGCGTGTGCCTCTAAATGAACCATTTCATGGTTATGCTTGCCGCAAACAACGACAAGCTTCCATTCATCAACATTAGCCTCCTTTTGTCCTTTGACGGTGAATGGGCAACCACACCGTTTGCTTGAGGATTTCCTATAATGTTTTTTCACCAAATTCTTCCTATTCTGATTTTCACGGTATTTTCCTCCTCGGTCACACCCTAAGAACACGCGAGGTTTCAATCGAGTTGTGAGCTTGTCTGAACCTTTTACTGTTACAACGAAACCCAAACTAAGCCCAATACTTCGTACCCACTCAACAAGTGATTCTTTTGATGGAAACAATTGTTGAGTCTCAAAATTAGACCCAACATCAACTTCAAATACTTCACCTAAATCCAACATCAAATTCCATGAATTTATTACTAACAACAAATATAGTAGCACTACAATGTTGCAAGAAAAAAAATTACCTTCTTTAGAGAGGTGTTCATCTTCCTCTACAAGCTTCTCCGTCACCAAGCTTGATCCTGAAAAAAAAAATTTCAGCTTAGCAATTAGTTTCCTTTGGGCTGAGATTGGCTAGCAAATTAAGAGTTGCTATAGAAACAAAAAAAAATTTTCACTCCTAAAAAACCTAACAACTGGAATCCAGATCTAGCATCAAAAAATGATTCCAGTTAGTAATATAAAGATCTGGCTCTGTATAAGAATGCTAAAAAGATTTTGATTCCTAAACAAGAAAAACTAGAACCATTTTGATTCTCAAACACTAGAACCCTAAACTCGAATCAAGAATAGCAAAATCAAGGAACAAAAAACAGAAATTATCCCAAATTAAAATCTGAAATAAAGAGTGTAAACCCACCAAAATTTCCGTCTGTTGCGATAGAGACGACGATGGACCCCGCCGGCGATGGAATCGGCGATTCTTCCGTCTCCTGGCCACGCGTTCGCTCATCGGAAGACATCCAGACCGATTAAATTGCCTTAGAATTGCAGCAAAAAAGGAGCTCGTGGAAGCGAGGAGCAGTATGGAGAAGGCTAAGGACGAGGTAAATTGCCTTAGAATTGCAGCATTTTCCCTCAAGTCTTAACTGGAAGCAGAAACTTTCGTACTCTGTTCACTCAGGGAGAAGGAGAGGATGTCATCATTGGCAATTTCTCTCTAGAAGCAGAGCTGGAAAAGAATCAGTCTGAGCAGGAGGAAGTTCAGGGAAAGGAGAAGAAATCCATTGGAGAGATGAGAGAGTTCTCACACGAGTTGCAGGAGAAAACAGAGGAAACTGATGATGCCAAATCAAAGGCTCATTTTGCACGCCGGGAGCTAACGGAAGCCATGGAGGAAGCAGAGATGGCTAAGGCTTGCGCCAGCACGATGGAACTCAGACTACAGGCAGTCCTTAAAGAGATTGAAGCGGCCGTGGCTTCTGAAAGACTGGCGCTTGAAGCAGTCAAAGCAATACAGAGGAGCGAGAGGCGGCGGGAAGGAGCGGGAGAGGGCCGTCCTGCGGGAGAAAAAACTGGAGAGGGAGCGGCGCTGGGCGTTGGATGGTTTGCACGGTATTAGGGTTTGCGTGAAAAAAACAGCGGGGGAGAAAAAAAGTGTTGGTTTAGGTGTTTATGGTTTGCGTATATCCATATTGGGTTTGCGTTTAACAATTCCCTAATTTTTAGGACTGTGTGTATGACGAGGAATTTTTGGGTGGGCGTGGCTCACCGTGAGCGCGAGATCAGTGTTGTGCACTCGCATATCAAATATCGTGCGTCTGATTTGAAGTGCGAGTGCACGGCCCGGATTTCTTTGCTCACGGTGAGCCACACCCGCCCAAAAATTACTATTAATAACATTTAAGCAGCTTTTTCATTGAATTATGCCGGGTGTGAGCATCCCCCATCATGTATGCCGGGTGTCAGCATCCGTCATCATGTGTATAAGAATTTTTATACACAGTGTGAATATAAATCCTATCCTAATTTTTACTTAATTTGCACTCAAAGGAAGGTGCAGGGAATCTTTTTTTTTTCTTACAAAAATAGTGATTTTAAGAAATAATTATTGTCATGTTAATCTCTGTATTATTATGGTTATGTTGTATTTTTGGATCACATATGTCTAATTCTGCCAAGAAAAAAAGGTCTGGCGCCTTCCTCTATGATGTGAATCACATACAAAAAAAATTTTGACTTACAATGTATGATTAAGGTGATGTTTGGATAAGCTTATTTGGCATGGATCGGCAGCTCAAAAACGGTGTTTATAATTCGACCAGCGTTTGTTAGCAGTTGCGCTATTGTATTTACTGCATCTTATCCTCAGGCTGCCAGCAACTTCTCACCGCAGACGCGATTCGACAAAACCTTTCCCTCAGCCCTCGACCTCTCACGATTGCAAGTCCCCTGATGCTCTCATCGTCGGCGGCTAGTCATTGAGCTCGCATGATCGCAAGTCACGGGTGCTCTCATCGTCCGATGCCTCTGCTCTCGTTGTCGACGATTTAGAAATCGGAAGATTTTGTCAAACACAGCGTCTAAAGTAGGATTGACGCCTAAACAAATTGCTGCTATAGATCTGCAAACTCCACAAGATTGGGTATTTTTGAAACTGGTACAGTAGTTTTTGTCTAGGTTTCTGTTGTATATATATATATGATCTTTTTTGCTCTGAATTTGTCGTTGTTGCTATAGTTTTTGTAGTTTTTTATTAGCTTTGAAAAGAGAGTGGATTTCTGCTTTGAAAAGAGAGTGGATTTCAGCTTTGAAATATTGAATGGATCAACGAGAAAAATATTGAATGTACGTATGCATGTTGTTGCATAATGAATGAAAAAATATGAAAAGAGAGTGGTTACTGTTTGAATATTCTCCGTCGAAATCCTATCAATTTGACTTAAAAAATTGAAGTGGAACTTATCAATAAGAGAAGACAATAGTCTTCACTCTTCGGTGTTTTCGGTCGGATTCGGGGAAGGTAAAGTGCAGTCGATGCACTTTACCGTAAAGTGCGGGCATCCAACGACCCACGCTGAGATGAACTCATTTTGTATGTGTGTGAGCATCCACGCGGGTCATTGAATGTCCTCACTTTACCGTAAAGTTCAGGAGTGCACTGTACTCCCCCCCACTTTCGGTCACCAACTTCACAGCTTGTGATCTCTCTCGGATTCATCACTCAAAAAAGTAAGCACATTAATTTTATATTCATTGTCAGAATGTCAGCCATAATTATAAAGTATTAATAATGAATATTACATTGTAGCTTTGCACAGTTGTTGAGCTATAGACTCATGTACCCTAATCATTTCAGGTACTCCATCGCTGTATCAATGTTTGTCCTTGTATGTCAAGTTGCTTTTCGTTTAAAAAAAAAATTTATCATCATCCTCACATATACTGAAATCAGGATCCTCACTTAATGGATGCTCTTCGAATATAATTATGAAATGTCATCGTGATCATCACAGTATTTGCATGATTTGCATAATTACGTTGCAGCATGTCCTTCAATATTATATTTCTTTTTCCAAATGCCGAATTTTTTGTTAGAAGGAGCGTGCGGCGGTTTAATCCACCTCGCAAGGTATCCGGGCTGCTTTCCTTAAACTCTCTTAGAGGGTTGCAGCCCAACTGACCCAATTTATCTCCATGCCCACAGACAGGTTGTTGGAGGTCACTGTTGGAAAGTAGTAAAATAAAGAAATTATTGGTGTTTATTAAATCTAGAAACTTCTTGTATCTAGAATATTCTAGTAAGTTAATCTACTAGTAAATTACAAATGTATCCAGAATGTTCCTGTAAGAATATAAATACATGTAACCTCAGTTCTTTGATGAATGAAAAAAAATTGCAACTTTATAGCTTTGTTCCTCCCGTGCACTGCCACTCTCCTGATTTCTATTTCCACTAAATTAACTTTACATTGTGGTATCAGAGCGAGGTTCTAGGAGAGAGCCATCAGGACCTGTGTAGCAGTCGTCACGGTGATCAAGAGGAAGGTCTCATCATATGGGGCGGCAACATCCTCTAGTCAGGTTTTTCTATACACTCAAACCGGCATTCCTATCTTTGAAGGCGAAGCATACGATTTTTGGAGTAAGCAAATGAAAGTTTACTCCATATCTCAAGGACTGTGGGAGTTTGTCCAAAATGGATACTCACAATCATCTGAGAAAACTCCAGCTGAAAATCTAGATGCAGCACAACTAAAAACTCTGCAAGACAATCAAAAAAAGGATGCAAAAGCCATTCTAACGATTCAGCAAGGAGTTGGGAAGTCAATTCTCCATTTAATCATCGATGCTGAGACCTCAAAGGAGGTCTGGGAAATCCTAAGAACAGAATTTAGAGGTGATTAAAGAGTAATTTCCATGAAACAATCTGTTCTATGGAAGGAGCTTGACACCTCTAATATGAGAGAAGGAGAAACAATCCATAGTTTCTTCTCTAGAGTCACCACCATTGCAAATCAACTCAAAACATATGGTGAAGACCTACCAGAAAGAAGGATTGTGTTGAAACTCATCAGCAGCCTAACACCAAAGTTCGAGCATATGGTGGCAGCCATTCAAGAGGCAAGAGACATCACCAAGCTCACAGTGGCTGACCTAATGGGGTGTAACGCCCCAAAACTCGAAAATGACCCGGTAGACTTTTAAGGCAAATTTGTGTCATATTAGGGGTGACACGGCCTGTGACACGGGCGTGTCCAGGGCCGTGTCCTGCTCGGGTTGTGTCCAGAGAACTACACGGCCTGGGACACGGGCGTGTCTGGCACACGGCCTGTGACACGGGCGTGTCACAGGGCCGTGTCCTCTTCGGGATGTTTTGGTCCTGTGTCGATCCAGGGAACACGCCCCACAACACGGGCGTGTACTGTATGACACAGGCGTGTCAATTGTGACATGGGCGTGTTTAAGCCCGTGTCCCGTTCGGGACGTGACGATTTTAGTGTCAGTTGGGGCACACGGCCTTGGACACGGGTGTGTCACAAGCCGTATTCAGCCCAGTAAATTGACTTTAAGTGCGAATCGTGACCGCCCGTTTCCCTATTTTGGGATCCAACGGTTCAGGCTTTTCCCTGGTGGTTTAAGTCTGGGAGATGAGGGTTTTCTTCCTCATTTTACTTGGGCTATTCTCTTTCTAAAAGAGTTTGAGAGAGTGGAGAGTAAGGAAGGAGGAAGAGAAATCCGGCCGTCGGCGGAGCTTCGGAGCACCGAATCGCAAACCGAGTCCAGATCTGTGAAGGCGAGGCCGATACGGTGCTTTCCATCCGACTAGATCTTCATGGCGCCGAAGAGAAATGCTAGGGTAACGATTCTCTTCTTGGACATGTGAAGTCCCCTTTCTTTTTTGCATAGGAAGCCCGCTCTCGCGAGTATGCGGTGAGTGTGAGGTATTCCTTCGGGTAAACATGAATAGTCCCCGTTGTTTTGCATGTAGAGTCCGGAATCGAAGTACGGACATAGGCATGGTGTGTGAAGCCTACCCGGACAAGTTGGTCTGGATCGGTGATGTTTCATTATGCATGAATGGCCGGAGAAGACTCTGTGTCGATGGTTGTTTTTGGGTTTTCCACGCGGTAGATTGCAATAGGGAATCTTGAGGATTAACTCCAAGGTGCACCCGAAAAACTGGGCGGAAGCGTGATTCTGCCATCTTGGTGGCCTGGGAGCCAACTTGCACATTACTGGGTTATGTAATATTTGTGTGATCGGTTTGGGACTCGGGGAAGCTTGACACGCGCATATGGCTTAAATTGACGTTGCGGTGTGAGCAACGGGTTAGGCGGAACCGTACCCGCTCTATGTGGTTCGGTTAAAGCGACCTAATGTACGTGGTACTTGTCGTTGGCATAGATGGAGGGTCTTGGGCTTAGGCTGGAAATACTATATTGCTCACGAGATTTTCCATCCTGGAGGCGGTGGTGAGATCACGGATTTTCACCGGGTTCACCGAGTAAGTGCCCTGAGAGCACGGGGTGTGTGGCCGCGGGGCCTACACCTGTGGTGTATTATGCAAATATTGTACTTTCACTTTAATCGTTGGATTATACTAATGCAATGCAGGGAAGGAGCACCGCCACCCCAAAAAGGGGTGGGGTCGTTATAATTTGGTCAGCTTTAGCTGACCATTGCTTTTGTTTGCCATCGTGCGGTGGAATGTTGCTTGCAGGTGCTGCGGAGCCGAGTGGCAAATAGCGGGCTAAAACCCTTGTTGCAGTGCTGGCCCTCTAAGGCCGGAGTGTATTGTTTACTTTATTCTCATGTGTGACCGGCCTGCGTGCCGTTGTATGGAAGACACATTTTATTTAAGTAAACTTTTGTAAGGTCATAAAGTCAAGTTCTTTTTGTGTTTTGTACGATCATTCCTTTTTGGTTTATTAGTGGACATTCATGTTGTGGTTGGGATCTTTTATTTGCAACTCTTAAAATACTTCCGCTAGGTGCTCTGTGTAGGACGGTTGTGATTGGAAGAATGGTTTCATTCTGTAACCCTTCGGTCTGTCTGTGGTATATGACGTCGGGCCCCGGCCGGACCTACTGCTATATGCTATGTGACGGATATGGGTGTTACATGGGGTCACTTCAAGGCCATGAAGAAAGAATGAAGAAGAAAGAATCCCCAATAGAGCAAGCATTCCAAAGCAAAGTAAACGTCAACACAGAAAAAAAAAGACTGGAAAGGAAAAAAGAAGACAACCGAGCACATGGGAGAGAAGAAGTTTGAAAAAGGTACAAATCTTTTTTTGCAAGTTTTGCAACAAAAAACCCATAATACTAAAGATTGTTACTCAAAGTGTACAAGGTGTAAAATCCAAAATCATCTAAAAAAGGATTGTTGGTTCAAAGATATCAAGAACAAAGAAGAGGCAAAAGTAAGTGAACAAGAGCCAGAATATTTGTTTTACTCAAGTTCTCAACCCAAAGAGATTGGAGAAAGTGTGTGGCTATTGGATAGTGGTTGTTCGAACCACATGACCAATAACAAACACTCTTTCTCTTACCTAAATGAAAATGAGAAATCTGAAGTAATTATGGGGAATGGAGAGGCCACGAGTATAGAAGGCAAAGGATCAGTTGACGTCACATTACAGTCTGGAGAGACCAAGCTCATCCAAGATGTGCAATATGTCTCGGGCCTCTCCCAAAATCTGCTAAGCATTGGACAACTAATAAGTAAAGGCTATCAAGTCATATTTGAGGAAGAGGAATGCAAAATCTTTAAAAACGATCACCTCATCTTCAAAACTAAAATGACAAAGAATAGAATTTTCCCCATACACATAGAGCAAACCCTGAGCAGGACAGAAGTCAGCATTCAGGCTAAAGCCGCAAGAATTACAGAGTCAGCATCTCTATGGCATGCAAGGTATGGGTACATAAATTATAAGAATTTATCAAAACTAAATGGTTTAGTTGAGGGAGTACCAGTATTACCAACACACAATATTGTGTGTGAAACTTGTGCCCTAAACAAACTTCACAAGCAAAGCTTCCCTCATCAAATACAATGGAGAGCCTCAAACCAGCTGGAATTGGTCCATGCAGACTTATGGGGCCCCTCAAAAACTCCCACCTGGATGGGAAAGAACTATTTTTTACTCTTCATTGATGATAAAAGTAGGATGGCCTGGATTTATTTCCTAAATCAAAAATCAGAAGCCTTCCAAATATTCCTACAATTTAATGCATACATAGAAAATCAAACTGGACAAAAGATTAAAGGCCTAAGAACAGATAGAGGAGGAGAGTTCAATAGTTCTGAATTTACTTCTTATTGAACTCTTCTAGTTTATACTGTCCAATACAATCCACAAGTGCACCAACTTGATGTAAAATCTGCTTTCTTAAATGGAGAATTGCAAGAAGAGATCTTAGTTCAACAGCCGGAAGGTTATCTTAAAGAAGGAGAAGAAGAGAAGGTATGCAAACTCAAGAAAGCCTTGTATGGACTTAAACAGGCACCCCGAGCTTGGAATGCCAAAATAAATAATTTTTTTTGTTGCAATCAATTTATAAAGAGCCCAAATGATCCAACACTATACATTCAAAAGCATAAAGAGATGACTACTTGATAGTGTGTATCTATGTTAAGTTGATGATATCCTGATAACCAACACAAATACAACTCTCATACATGAATTTAAACAAAGAATGAAGACAACCTTTGAAATGAGTGATCTTGGAATCATGAGATACTTTCTAGGATTACAGATTTTTCAGCAATCTGGAAAGATCTTCATCAGCCAACAAAAGTATATCATAGAGTTGTTAGAAAAATATGGAATGAAAGACTGCAACCCTTCTCACACCCCAATCTCAACCGCAGACAAACTTACCCACAGACAAGAAGAAAGAGTAGATGAAGAAGTCTATAGGAGCATTGTTACCTCCCTAATATTTATTACCAATACACGCCCTGATATCGAATATGTAGTTGGGATTGTCTCAAGATTTGTAAGCAATCCAAGTACTATGCACATGAAAGCAGTAAAATGCATATTAAGGTATCTGCAAGAGACAAAGGACTATGGGCTACTCTACTCAAACACAGATGAGGAAGAAGGATCACGGCTAATCGGTTATTCCGACAGCGACTGGGCTGGAAGTCCAGAAGATCGCAAGAGCACCGGAGGTTGTGTTTTAGCTAGGCAAAAACACCATCACCTGGAGCTCTCGCAAGAAGAAAAGTATAGCTCTTTCTTCCGCAGAGGCAGAGTACATCGCAATAGGCGAAGCAACAAAAGAAGTCGTGTGGTTAAGAAGACTGATAGAAGAGATTAGAGGAGAAGAAACAGAGGCGACAGAACTAAAGATTGACAGCACTTCGGCGTTAGCAATGTGCAAAAATCTGGTGTTTCACAACAAAACGAAACACATTCAACCAAAATACCATTTTGTCAGAGAACTTTCAAAGGACAAACAAATCATTTTGATCCATTGTCGCACAGAGGAGCAGCTCGCCAACGGAATGACCAAGCCCCTTGCCATCAACAAGTTCGCAGCTTTTCGTCGTGCGATCCAAGTTATCAAAGCCGATGAAGCCCTAGATTTAAGAAGGGGAAATGTTGGAAAGTAATAAAATAAGGAAAATTATTGGTATTTATTAAATCTAGAAACTTATTGTATCCAGAATATTCTAGTAAGTTAATCTACTAGTAAATTACAAATGTATCCAGAATGTTCCTGTAAGAGTATAAATACATGTAACCTCAGTTCTTTGATGAATGAAAAAAATTGCAACTATATAGCTTTGTTCATCCCGTGCACTTCCACTCTCCTGATTTCTATTTCCACCAAATTAACTTTACAACCACATCTGTACAACCCCGTATCCGGCGAGTGGGGTCAGCAGGGGCCAGATCAGCCGAACCTAGCCCAAATCTCGGGCGAGTTAGGCTCTGGGCGTCGAGTCCATTCAGCGCCCCCCAGCCAGGGGCGGCAAGTTCAGTAGGCGCCCAGCCCCTTGCACCGAGCTCGCTCGACGCCCCCTGCCCTGTCCAGCTCGCCTCGACATCCGTTTAGCTCGCAAGGGTCCGTCGAGTCTAGGTCGACGGATTCCAGGCCGATCGTCGAGCTCAGCTCGACGAACTTCTGGCCCGACCGCCGAACTCGTTGTAAGCGGGTAGTGTTCAGAACAGCGGAGGTTGGCTATTTGCAAACCATTTTCAGAAATCTATAAATATGACCCAAGGGGTACCTCGGAAGGCACGCTTACTTGTCTCTAAAATCCCCCTAGCGTTTCCTGAGGTACCTTAGCCCGGCACTTGGTTAAGGAGGGGAAGCGCTCAGTGATCTTCTGGGTGTGTGGTGGGTCCTTCGCGTCGAGCCCTTGGGTACTTTCCCAATTCCCTCTTCCAGTCTTCCAGCTCGCGGGAGAGAAGTAGGTGTGCGATCACCCCTTCCCCAAGGGTGGACTTCAAAATAGACCGATTTTCGGTTTCAACAACATCCTCCCTTAGATGAGTGAAACTCGATAGTCAAGCGCACACATGAAGACTTCCCAGGAGGTCACCCATCCGGTGACTACTCCAGCCCGAACACGCTTAACTATGAAGTTTTTTCACTTCTCATCACCAATTCAGCTGTCTGTGGGCATGGAGCTGGGTTGTATCGGCTGGGTTGCAACCCTCTAAGGGAGTTTAAGTAAGGCAGCCCGAATACCTTGCGAGATGGGTTGAACCGCCGCACGCCCCTTCAAACACTTTTGTTCTATTACACTTTGTAAAGATGAGAGTGATTGATTGAAAATCTCACATTGGCCTTTTACTAGATGACTGCTGTGGAATATATATTAAAACAATTTTGAAATATAACAAGAGCACCACGAAGTAGCTCTCCTACACTTATCACCAGTTTGCCTCGATGTCACGGACAATATTGAAGAGTTTCATATATATTTGGATTCATGATACAAATATTGACTGCGCTAACACCTGGTGAAATATAACTTATACACATTTCAAGGTGTCAGCCAAGCTTTTCAACTGTTTTTGAATTTGTGAACATGCATGATGATTTTGAGGGCTCCATCAAACAACAACCAATGACATTTGAAGGTTCTACCAATTCATCTAGTGTTGACTGAGTTACCCCCCCTCCCCCTTCTTCTATTGGATTGAGATGAAATGACGAATCAATAGGGACTGCATTCTCGCTAATCTCAATTACAACATTATCACCCTCAGACATAACTCTCTCGTCAATAAACACTCGTGACATGCTCCTGGAGTTAGGGGTGCACACATAATCTCTGAAATCCACTAACATACTAAACATCGCATTTATTTCTTTCTCTAACTCTGAAGGTATGCATACATATCGAAACTTTTTTGCATTTAACATCACCAAATTAAAAAAAATAGACACTTTCAATAAAATTTTAGAATTATAACGAGAATTACTATGTTCACCTTGGTCTTCTCATCCATCCTCTCATTTGATTCGTCAAAAATTTTTCTCGGAGATTTTCAACCCAACACTGTTTCCTCGCATTTTAACTCATGTCATAATTTCCATTATTTTTTCAAATGATCCCACATATTTTAAATTTGCAACTTATCGTATTTCTTTTGAGTCCACTCATAGAAGTTCGTCATCAAATTGTTCAACTTGTCTTTACTGAAATGGGTTCTTGGCCTATTACCAAGTTATATCTCTTTGATGCATAAATCATAGAAGATCAGCACATAGATCGAGTTCCAAACCGCTAACACTCCTCCATCTATTTGTTTTTCCATATGAAAAGGAGTTAAAATGTCATGGAATTGATGATAAACCATAAACACATCACATTTTTTGTATAACACCCGCAATTTTTTTATGTATGCCTCAAGATGTCCCTCATGAGCAATACATAACTGCAAACATGGACATTTCTTATGAGAACAGTGTTATATATATACATATATACGTTGCGGGTCCTGATGCGGAGCAGAGATGAGAACGCGTTTTGGACCCGTTCGGGGTTGATTTGGCAACTTTCCATATATGACGTGCCCGGATCGACGATCAGACTCCACGATTGCGTCCAGAGCGTCGCCGCGAGTCAAAATATTATATTACTTTATTTCCGTCAGTTTATTTTTGATATATTTTAAGGGCGAACCCACCAGCCAATCATAATCATTGATGGGGAAACCCTAATGTGTATTTTCTTATAAATATGAGATATGAGGGCTGATCTAAGGCATTGTTGATTTGGAGAAGAAGCATTCCCGGATTCCAGCGATTCCTCCCCAGTGTCGACGCCGTGGAACCCTAGGTGACGATTCCTAGGCCGCCAAACTCCTCCCCAAGGTAATCCCTACCCCCACCTTCGTTTTCCACCCTTCAAATCCCACTTCCAGCCACCGAAAATCACCCAAACCCCACCCCCAATACCGTTGTCCAGGAATTCCGAGTACTGTTCGCGTGCACTGTTCGCGTGCACTGTTCACGACAGACCGTTGTTCACCTGAAACCCTGTTCACCCGAAACACTGTTCACGCTTGCCTCAACCTTTCCCTCCTCCCTAATCTGCCAACTCCCCTTCGTGGATCCACCATCCTAACAACCCTAAAATTCTAGATCAGTCCAGATCTAGGATTTTGGTCACCCGATCCGTTATTTCCACCGCACAAACCTTCCATTCTTGCCCGGATCCGCTCCTAAATAGCGGATCTACCCATCCCCGGCCCAGATCTACTCATTCGTGTCGGATCCGCCGTTTTACCATCCGTTATCACCATTTTCCGCCGAGGGCAGCCATCGTCACCGTCGTCTCGCCACCAGTTCCACCCCCGATCGTTGATCTACACATCCAGCCCTCCAAATCTCCAGTGTCTCGGTTCATCTCTCTACGTTGTGAGCATTTGTGGTATTGTTCTGTGACTTGACATTTTCATTTGGTATTTTACAAAATTGTGCAGGGATTATTGTTGGCTAGAAATTGGTTCTTTTATGCTAACAATTGCAGGAGGAATTATTCGTCGCGCACTTGCTTAGGCCCTCCGAGCGGAGGAAGTCGTTGCCAAATTGCTAAAAATTAATTACTTGTTTCTTTATTTTAATTATTTGTGTGGCGTTATTAATTTCATTGCTTATGGTAATCGTCGTTGCCGACCTACGGCCACCTTGCATGTAGCATAACATTAGTGTGTCACCCCTACACATGCACGTAGAGTTATAGTTTTCGAGCACCACTAGCCTACCCAACATCATTTTTGGTATCAGAGCCAGGTTAGGCCATTTGCATGTTTTGTAGTGGTAGGTCATACAGAGTCTTTAGGTTCATCCATGACTAATTATCGTTGTCGTTCCTCTCCTCTCTTGAGAGATTCTGAGTCCGCATATACCCAATCTCATAGAGCGACTTCAAAGGAATCCTCACGTTATCATGATGATTATTATCGTTTGTGGCACACCACTTCCCGAGATCGTGTCAACCCACTAACACAACCTCACTATGCCAGAGACGATCAATATGATGATTGTCGTCGTTCATATCCTTGCACGCGAGCGGATCGTGTTGATCCTTCGACTCGACCTGATTACCTTAGGGACGACTATTATGAGGATCGTCACTTTGAGAGAGATCTTGAGAGTCAGTTTCGTACAGTTTCCCCTTCTTTTGATGATTCATCGAGTCCCGAGTCTTTAATTTATTGGCTCATGGATATTGAATATTATCTTGATTATTTTGAGTTATTCGGTGAGCATCGCGTTAAGTTTGCGAAACTTAGACTTTTAGATCATGTGAGGGCATATTGGGCTAGCGTTGAGAGGACCCGCGTGCGAGACCGTCTTCATCGCATCACTAGTTAGGTGGACATGAAGCGTACATTGTGTTAGAGGTACCTGCCTTTATTATATCGGAGTCGCTTACTCGACCAATTATTTTTCCTTCAGCAAGAATCCATGTCTGTCGCTGAGTACAGGGATTGCTTTGATGAATTAGTTGTGAGGAGTGATATCCGAGAGGACTCAGCCATGACCACTTGCAAATTTCGGTCTGGGCTTCGATCTGACATTTGTACTAAGGTGTCTTATCATAGCTCAAAGTCCCTCGAGCAGACGTATCATCTTGCCCTTCATTACGAACAGTCTTTAAGATCCGCCAGAGCTGGTCGGTTGGACCCTCACCTTGACCTCCGCAGTACGAGTCCTTCTCATATTAAGGTCACCACAATGCCTACCAATGTCTTGCCACCCACGACGGAAGTGATACCTGATACAGATTGCTCTCACCCCAGCGAGATGCTTAGCCCCGTGAGCGACCTATCTCTTGTTTCTGACCCGTGTCTTGTGACTCTGACGGAGGGTGAGCCTGTGTGACCTATTGAGTCTGTAGTGTTATGCCTCTCACCCACACCTCCACTTTTGGCATGTCTAGGGTTGATTAACACTCATACCCTAGATTCATGTCTTGACACCGCACTCGCAGACCCATTCTTGAGTGTAGGTCCATGTCGCTTTTCCCTTGGCATTACCCTGAGCCATGTTACGACCGAGAGCTCAGAGCATGGTGTTGATCTCGTAGTGGCTATGTCACCCATGCACGGAGGCACTACCCCTTTCGATGGTACTCATCGGGGGGACCTTGGCCTTAGTGACGAGCCCTATGATGAGACCCATGTTGAGCCTCCTGATGATCTGATACATCTTGGTGAGGTTGAGACTCGGGTAAGCCACTCGGGTATGACGCCTCTTTCATTATCATCTCTGGCCTTGAGTGGAGCATGACATATGTAGGGCCTACCTTGAGTCCACTTGAGCATACTCATCTTGTGAGGACCTACCTTATGACACCTCACACTCTGGATGAGTTTTGGGACACGCCACCCTCTGAGCCACCCGATGAGTTCTTTCTTATCTAGGGCGCTCACCATATTTTAGAGTCACGACTTCTAGTCGGTGTACACGATTTTCACTCAGGTGGTCGTCTCCTTCGTGATGACTTTTCTTACACACCTCCTGGGGAGCCCCCTGATGTGCTACGTTCACCGAGAGATATTTGACTCTTTACGAGCCCGTATTTGAGTATAATTGTCTCTCACGGTCATTTGAGCACTCGTCACACACGGGATGGTTTGTCTACACTCCACAGAAAGAACCTCCAAATAGGCCACCCCATTTTAGAGACATCTCAGGCATTATTAGATTTTCCTATAAGAAGTGTATTGTGTCTGTCGTGTTGTCTCTGTATCATTTGCATTACCTGCATGAGTCTGCTAAGTATTTTACATAGCATTTGCATGATTTGCATGAGTCGGTCCGCCGACGAATAATAACAAGCAATGAAAATTACAAAGCTCATGCAGATAAGCGAAGACGAAATCAAATATTTAATGTAGGCGAGAAGGTAATGGTGCGAGTCTGCCCCGAGAGGCTCCCTTCGGGGCCTGCCAAGAAGTTAAGCGCGAGGCGAATGAGTCTGTACTCCATTATTAGTCGTATTAGGACCAACGCCTACCGACTTGACATCCCAATCAGTATGGGAATTCACTCTGTGTTTAATGTTGAAGATCTGACTCTATATTATGAACCTCATGAGTATGTGGACCCGAGCAGTGGAGATGCCCAACCGCCCCCACCCCCATTATTGTTACCATATCACCCTCATACATCCTCACCCATTGTTGACCTCTACCCACCTGGGGACTCTTCTTCTTTGGTTTCACCACAGACACCACCGATCGCACCGGGATCCTCCACTCATGAGTTGAGCGTTGAGAGCTTCATGGAGACCAGAATCCACCAGTGCATTCCCACTACAGATGTCGGTGACTCTTGGGTACTTATAGCAGAGCTTGATCGATTCGCCCCTGGACTTCGACTTCAGCACGTTCGTCTCCATTCACCGGAGATGACATCTTTTCAGTCAGGGGGAGTTGATTGGCGAGGACACTTCCCAGCGACGACACTTGGGCGACCTCCGGTGCACCTCTTCAAGTTGTACCTGGCGATTAGCGAGAGAATTCTGATCCCTATTCATCGGGAGATGAATTCTTTCAAGCCGGGAAGATTGATGCGGAGCAGAGAAAAGAACGCGCTTTGGGCCCGTTCGGGGATGATTTGGCAACTTTCCATATATGGCATGCCCGGATTGACGATTGAGCTCTACGATTGCGTCTGAAGCGTCGCCGCGAGTCAAAATACTATATTACTTTATTTTCGTCAGTTTATTTTTGATATATTTTAAGGACGAACCCACTGGCCAATCATAGCCGTTGATGGGGAAACTCTAATGTGTCTTTTCTTATAAATAGGAGATATGAGGGCTTATCTAAGGCATTGTTGGATTTGGAGAAGGAGCATTCCCGGATTCCAGCGATCCCTCCCCGGTGCCGATGCCGTGGAACCCTAGGTGACGATTCCTAGGCCGCCAAACTCCTCCCCAAGTTAATCCCAACCCCCACCTTCGTTTTTTGTCCTTCAAATCCCACTTCCAGCCACCGAAAATCACCCAAACCCAACCCCCAATACCGCTGTCTAGGAATTCTGAGTACTGTTCACGCGCACTGTTCACGACAGACCATTGTTCACCTGAAACCCTGTTCACCCGAAACACTATTCACACTTACCTCCACCTTCCCTCCTCCCTAATCCGCCAACTCCCCTCCGTGGATCCACCATCCTAACAACACTAAAATTATAGATCAGTCCAAATTTAGGATTCTGGCCACCCGATCTGTTATTTCCACCGCACAAACCTTCCATTCTTTCCCGGATCCGCTCCTAAATAGCAGATCTACCCATCCCCGGCCTAGATCTACTCATTCGTGGCCGGATCCGCTGTTTTACCATCCGTTATCACCATTTTCCGCCAAGGGCAGCCACCGTCACCGTCGTCTCGCCACTGGTTCCACCCCCCGATCGCCGATCTACACATCCGGCCCTCCAAATCTCTAGTGCCTCGGTTCATCCCTCTACGTTGTGAGCATTTGTGGTATCGTATTCTGTGACTTGACATTTTCATTTGGTATTTTATCATATTGTGCGGGGATTATAGTTGGCTAGAAATTGGTTCTTTTATGCTAACAATTGCAGGAGGAATTATTTGTCGCGCGCTTGCTTAGGCCCTCTGAGCGGAGGAAGTTGTTGCCAAATTGCTAAAAATTAATTACTTGTTTCTTTATTTCAATTATTTGCGTGGCGTTATTAATTTTATTGCTTATGTTAATCGTCATTGCCGACCGACGACCACCTTGCATGTAGCATAGCATTAGTGTGCCACCCCTGCACCTGCACGTAGAGTTGTAGTTTCCGAGCACTACAAGCCTACCCTACATCAGGTCCCTTAGTTCTTTCATGGACCAGATGTAACGGCCCGGTTTAGAGCTCAGAGACTGCCACACCCACACTAGGCTGCACAGTTTGTCTCGCCCCAAGGCCCGCTACAGGGCTGCAGCCCAATACACCCCAACGCATATCCGACTTGTTTCTCAACACGGTACAGTGTTGACGCTAGGTATCGAACCCGCAATCCTTGATAACACACTCCTCCAACAGTGGCTATCACAGCTCACTCAACGTCGTCTGCCTTGATAGATTTTTTTTTCTAAGTCAAAAGCATTGAGTGTGGTGAACTCACTCAACGTCGTTAGTTGTTTAGTGTTGACAGCGTTGAGTGAGCTGAACTCACTCAACGTCGTCGACCTTGTTTAGCTCTAAGTCAAAAGCATTGAGTGTGGTGAACTCACTCAACGTCGTTGTCCGTTTATCGTTGACAGCGTTGAGTGAGCTGAACTCACTCAACGTCGTCGTCCAGTGAGGGTTTTTGCGGCTAAGTCTTTTGGCGTTGAGAGAGTGGAGCTCACTCAACGCGGCGTCGAGTAAACTCGACGCCCTCCCTGCTTAGTGTTTGGCATTGAGTGAGTGGTACTCACTCAACGCGGCGTCGAGTGGACTCGATACTTTTTCCTTAGGCTGGTGTTTTCTCCCGAGTTTGTTAGTGTTGGTTTTATTTTGGTTTGGTGATGTTTTCGGCTAGTAGTTTGAATGTCGTATCGTGGATCATTGCACGTGGTTGTTTTGGGTCTTTGAGAGGGGCCGCTTTAGGTGTGCTAGACCCTGTCGCCGCCACTGTGTTGCCTTTGAGACAGGTTGGGTCTCTGTAAGAGGTTGTTTTGGTGCATCGGAACCCGTGGCTGCCACCCGCGTGTCCTTAAGACAATTGGATCTGGTGGCTCGGTTTGGGACTGATTTTATCGCTGATACAGATCTGGGGTTTTACCTGTGCGGGTGATCCACGGGTGTAGGGCTGTTGGTTCCTTCTCTCCTTTTTGTTTGGCATATGTTTGCTTTCCTTTTGCTTCTATAGGTTTGAGCGAAGCTTGGTAAATTTTAGCACTTGGTGCAATTCTCTTACTTTAATGATAAGTATTATACTTACTCACAATTTCTTTTGGTTTCTTCGGCTGAGGTTGTCAGCATTACTCTTGCAGGATTTGGTAACCCTTTTTGTTCTTTCATTGATTACCATCTAATGTTCCTTTGCCACTTGCATTGTTAATTCTTTACTGAGGTGTTCTTTCTTTGAATGCCTCAGGTTCAGGGCAGTAGTCGGTTTTACGGATGAGTTGGCCTCGCTGTGGCCGTGGTGTTGCTGAGGTTTCCCTCATTCTAGTGAGGTAGTTTTTTTTTTGTTTTTGTTAGTACAGACATACATACTCGTCAGCGGGTTCATGTCAGGTTATTGACGCCCGCTGGTGGTTTTCTTTTGTGATACTAAGTACTGTGCTTAAACTGCTAGTTTACCTATTTTGGAGGTTGTTTTACTTGCTCTCTGAGAATGTTTTATGCTATATTGCATGTTAGATTTTTTTTAACTTATAAAACCCTTACCGCTATTACTTCATACATGACATATTTCTAAAACTAAAATACTATCTTCTAAACTAACGTAAAGACTATCTTCATACTATACTAAATTTAGAGTTTTGGATACCATGAGTTGTCCTTCGAGAACGTTTACGCTCATGTAGGATGTCAAATAATCTTAACCGAAGTATTTTCCGCAGCGTATAAATATATTTTACTCGTGGACTAGTTGATCCACTGTGTCGAGGGATACGACCATCTAACTTAACTGGATTTCATTCATAATAACTTTTGATTTTTTTTTAAACTATAGAGTTTGGAGTCTTGCCTGAGCGTCTGCAGTTATCCTCTGCATGACGTGGCATCACAACGCGTATTTTCTCTTACTCTGATATAATTTAATTGTTGAGAAAATACGGGTCGTGACACCAAAGGAATCAATCTGTCTTACCTCGATATGTTTTACGTGGGAAAACTCAGAAATAGAAAAAACCACAAGGCAAAATCCAATTCTGACAAAATTCACTAGTTGCAGACGATTACAATGATTGGTGTTTCTAGGAGGGTGAATGACCACCACTCCTTTTATAATACTTTGAGAGACAAAGGCTAATAATTCATTAACGATCACGGGAGTAGTCTCTGGTACGGAATTATTGTAAGTGGAGTGCACGTGGCACATGAGAGTGAAGAGAGAACCAAGTTTTCGCCGGAAAATCTCAGAGCTCGTCTTTTTCCTTGTTTTTATCTTCAAATGAATGTTTGGGGGCCTTTTATTACTTTGCTAGGGGGCACCGGTAATTGCATCCTTCTGGACGCAGAACGGGCGAATATGAGTGCACAATTCTAGTCACATGGATCACTAATCTTTGAAAATTGATGACACTGCCCCCCCCCCCCCCAAGTGGTCCGGGTAATCTAAATGGCCTTGGCAGATTTGCCGTCGAGATGGCGATGACAGTGGCACGATTATGAGCGGTGCAACGATGAGAGTGCATCTCCAATTGAAATTAACTTCTTTACAGAGCGATGTATACATTGCAAGACATGATTTACAATGTAAACAAAGGAACATAAATCTACAACAAGAAGTTAACTTGTTCTAGTTAATCATGTTAAACACAATTACTCAAGTATCAAAAATTTGGTTGAATATGAGTTTCTAAGTTTCGATTTATACTTGAGTTCTAAATAACATATGCTTACCCTTCTTTAAAGCTCTAGGCAGATTTGCTTCTATCGTGCAATTCTAGTATAACGATCTGAGTTCACTAACAAACTCAGGTGTTCTACTGTCTCACAAACACAGACTCAAATCTACTTAACTTTTAAAACGGAGATAACATCTCCCAAACTGTGAGACACATAAGACACACTATGCCCAATAAGAAAGATAATGTGACTCTATCTAGCACGAGAAGAGATCTCTTTGTACCTACTAGATCATATTCTAACTCATGCTACTTCGCTTATGGATTTATCTGTATATCTTAGACAATATAACATATCATTTAATCGGCTAAGTTTTATATTCATGATTTTACTACTTACCGCTTTGTATTGTATACGAGTGTATATGGTTCGCATTTGCACTATTTTAGAAGGTTCAACTATTTAGAAAATTTACAACTCATCTATGTGATATATGTTGAAGCCAAAAAAATCTCGACTCCAAAAAATTCGGACCTAAATGCAGCCCGAGGTTACTCGACCCAACGGTTCGGCTTGCCTGGTTATGAAGATGAAATAAGAGAGAGAAATGAACAAATTAGAGGACCTCAAACGCTGCAGCAGGGAGGTCCCTCCACGTACCCGAAAACTTAAAAAAGTTTCTTCTCCATAATCAAAAATGGTCAAGCTAGGTACGAGAAAGGAACCAAACATAGAGTAGAAAATCTCAAAATAGGGAAAAAGATTTGATTTCAAGGTATCATTCCTGGTACCCCGGGGTCGTATTTATAGACAAAACCTTGGAGGGGGGGGGGTCTTCAAGCAAGAAGACCCAACCTTTCAAGCTTGCATTCTTGATCCTACTGACTCCACTGCTTGCTGACTGGAGACTATCTTCATAGGTCGCTGCTTAGGCGAGTATTACTTGTGCTTGCCAAGATCCACTGCTCGGATGCTCGTCAAGATCCACTGCTCGGATGCTCGCCAAGATCCACACTTGAATGCTACCCTGTTAGGTTGGGTGTTTGCTTGCCTGCACTACTGGGTGGTCGCTTGTCCCGACGAGTATGATACTCGCCCGTAAATAGAAGATCACCTCCCTGGTCTTCTGTTGACTGTTGACTCGGTCTTCAATGTTGACGTTGACTTCGGCCTGCGTGGCACAACTGAGAAACCCTTGACGAATAGGGGTTGTACACTATAAATACTGGCTAAACAAATATTGGTCTACAAATTTCTAAAGATAATCGCAATTTCATATAACAATATTAGTTTTCATAAATTATCACGAAACTTTACAATGCAAGCTATCTGATAAGTCTAGCCAGAAAGAGTAAGAGTTTCTTACAACAATATTGCGCCACTCATACACTTTACGTGATATGATCCCCTTTAGATTAACCCGGTAACTCAAAATCTTCTCGAACTTATGCCCTCCCGCTCTTAAAATCTGAAATGTGGCGTAAACCCTAAATAATTTAATAATAATCTTCAAGGGTTTAAACGATAGCAATACAACGCTTCTAGTGTTTACAAGAGAGTGGATAGAGCAATCCTTCGAGGGATAAACATAAGGGTTGAAATCACTTCCATAAAAAAATGATCCATGATTTTCCTTTTGGTGGAGGAAAAGAGTTCTAAAACAACACTTAAACAAAATATGAAGTTTCCTACCAAGGGGTCAACTGATTGCCTGTCCAAGATGATTGGGGACGAATAACCACTTAACTTCTCTGCAAAGCTTCGCGGAAGGCTCCTGGAAGGGTGAGGATAGTCTCACAGGGCCTAGAGACGGAGCAGAAACACTGGAAACGACTTACGGTTACAGCAGGCTCGCTGAACCAACACCTGAAAGAAAAACTGGGATTTGCGCCTCCCACCCTCGTCGGAACAGTGGGCTGCTTTGATGACGAGGAAAGAGAGTAACAGAGCAGTCACTAGTGGGAATTAGGGTTACAGCTGGGAGGAATAGACGCTAGAAGGGTACCGACGACCTTGAATGGCTAAGGAGGAGTTTCGATCCTGCTTGGACTGAACTCCTGCGAACTCCCCGACGGAGGAAGAGTTGAACAACACCGGTTTCCACGATCGGTCGAGAGAGAGGAAAAATAGGGTTAAGCACATGGGTTGCAACTTTTATTCATACATGAAGACGGATGCGGTTACGTGAACTGCACAGGTTTGAAAGAAACGCCTTTCCATTTGGGAAGATAAGTTATTTTCATGATCATCGTCCGGGGCACTCCTGATTCTGACACGTGGCAATGAAAAAAAAAAATCAGTTTCGCAGGAGTTTGGCTTTTTTGGGAGATAACGTTTTCCTTTTTGCGCCTTATATCTTCATGTTCGTCATTCTTCATTTCTCATGCTCGATGAACTTCGCCTTTGCTCACAGCGATTTTTCACATTCTCTCTACTCAAAATATTTTAATCAGCTAAGCACCATCAAACTCTTGTGAGATCATGGAAGAGGTAAGTCACTCAATCCTTATTCATCATTTGAATCAATCAATTTTTGTTCATTCTTCAGTTAGCATAAGCATCATGTACTATTGACTGTCATGTGAGGTTGAAGACAAACAGTAGACCTAATTATTTCAGATAAAATTTTAAAAATATATAAAAACAATATAATACACGAAATAAAAATAAATTATCTCAAATATTTAATGTAATATCTGAGATAAAAGTTTAATGTCTCAGATATTTCATGTGATATCTCAGAGTAAATTAACAGATTTTATCCAAGATATTATATTTACTAGCTGTGATCTTATCTTAGATAAAAGTTTAATCTCTATAATATTGTCTCAGCAATTTCATGTAATATCCCAGAATTTCATGTAATATCCCAGAGAAAAATAGTAGATTTTATCAAAGACATTAAATTTACTGACTGTGTTCTTATATCAGATTAAAGTTTTACTCCAACATTTCTGTTTTGTTACATGTTAGATACAACAAGAGTTTGTTTCCGGTTGTACAAACAGAAAATGAAGCTAACAAATTGTACTGTGATTATGCGCGTAACATTGGTTTTAGTGTTCGAAAAGAACAACGAATTTTTTGGTCAGGTACAAACCTTATAAAATCAAGGGAGTATTATTACAGTAAAGCTGGAATCAAAAGAACTCCCAAAGTTCCTAAAAGTGAACTCAAATATCGAAAGATGGATGGTAGAACAAATTATCCCGTGAGGATTGTCTTTAATGCCAATAAACAAGGTCAAAATCTAGTAGTTGAAAAATTTATCGAGGAACATAACCATGAACTTATAACTAAGAAAGATCAACATATGCTTCGATCTTAAAGGGTCATTACTGAGGAAAAATGTGTTGTATTGAAATCTATGACTGAAGCTGGAATAAGGACATCAGATGCATATAATTATCTAGCTGATTAGGTTGGAGGGACAAAAAATGTAGGATTTTCAAAAAGTGATGCATATAACTTCATAGCTAAAGAGAGGAGTACAAGAGTTGATGGTGGAGATGCTGCAAGCCTTCTCCAACAATTGAAGTCTCGTGCAATGGATGATGGTATGTTCTCCTACGAGATCCAAACTGATGAGTTTAACAGGTTGACTAATTTCATATGGATGGATGGACCATCAAAAATAGACTATGAGTGCTTTGGCAATGTGATAACATTCGATTCTACAAACAGAATGAATATGTACAACCTTGCATGTGCCCCATTTGTAGTGGTCAATAATCATTGGCAAAATACTGTTGTTGCAATAACATTCATATCACAAAAGACTATAGAATCTTTTATATGGGTTTTTGAAACTTTCTTAAAATTTGTTTCTGTCAAACAACCATTGACCATTTTTACAGATCAAGACCAAGCTATGATGGTTGCTATTGAAAGAGTTTTGACTAAAAGTTTTCATCGCTTGTGTCAATGACATATTGTAAAAAAGCTCCAACTAAAGTGCCGACATTTAATGTTGATGTCAGTGTCCAGTCTATGTTTCATGCTTGTTTAAGTAAGTGTGACTATAGTACTGAGTTTGAGTTAACTTGGAGCCAAATGATCCTGTATGGAAACCTTAGTGAAAACAGATGGCTAAGTGATTTATACAAAATAAAAGAGAAATGGTCCACGACCTTCAACAAAACTATCTATCTTTGTCATGATAGAGAATGACTTGTATTGATACTCCACATTGTGCCCTTGGTTAGGCAACCCAATTATCATTGCAACTTCATTTCTTGTAAACCTAAGTTTGCTTGAGCACACACTGAAAGTTTTACTTGAAGAATTATAATGTTGTACCATAGCATATAGAATCAGAGTATTTTGTGGGGCAGATGAAATGTTAAAAAGATGAATTATCCAAACTGACATTAAGGATTCATATAACTTCTTATCCATCTTCTTGATAATGGGAGAAACAAGAGATATAAATGAAGAAATAAAACATCTGTTGCTTAGTATATGGGGTTTGATGGCTGATTTCACCATCTTTAGAACCTGCAATCATACCAATAAAATACTGATCTGAGATACAACTATTATCATCTCAGATACAATTAAATTTCCCGATACAAAACTATAATAGCTCAGAATACAACTAATATAATCACAGATAAAAAAAAGTCTCTAGGATACAACAAAGTTCTCTCAGATCAGTACACTAATTAATGGCTACAACCGGGATAATCTCCGAAACAAAAGAACACAACAAACAATATCATGAGAGAAAATCAAAAAGTGAAGATGAAGATTTATGGTTCCTTCAATGTCTGAAAATGTACCTTCAAATCTTCAATGTTTGCTGAAGTTGAGTATATGAAGCTTTAATAGTTGGAGGAGAAAATGATGGGCAAGGAGAAAAGAACGAGTTCGGGGGAGAAGCTTCGCCGTCGCCTCGGAGAAAAACCGCCCTCGCCGTCGCCTCGGAGAAAAACCGATCTCGCCGTCGCCTGGGAGAAAAAATGTGAGGGCAAAAGAGAAAAAATTCGTCTCATGAGAGACAAAAGAAAATGTCTTGGGAGATGATATTCGTCCCGCGAAACTGAAATATATTTATTTTTTTCATTGCCACGCATCAGAATCAGGAGTGCTCCGGACGATGATTTTTGTCCGGGGCCCGGACCAAAAAATTTCGCAATGCGCAGACATTAAAATGCGTCAAAAAATTTATCCTGGCTACAATTTATTTATTAACGCGTGGCAAAATAGTGATATGTCATACCTCGACATAATATTCACTCGATCAATTTCGCTCGTAATTGGACCCTGCAATCAAATTAAGTTTTGACATAAAATTACGGATGTTACAATCCGTCTTTACGTTTAAAACCATTTTTTTTCTTGGCGGCGGTCATAACCTTTGTCAGCCAAACATATATTCTATGAAGATACCATTTGTCTAAACTTGCAAAAACAAAAACACAGCCCCAAACAAAGAATTTTTTTGGTACGTTACCCTCAACTATGATCACCGTGCGTTAAGCGCTATCAAATCGCCAGTTCCTAAAAAAAATCTTGATTGTATATCAATAAATATAATCGTATTTCAAAATGATATTATTTTGTCAAAAAAAAAATACTCCGGATCTGCCAATAATACACTGTATTTAAGGGGCAAATACATATCTAAACATTTCTCCATAAACAAAGCATAGTCTAATCTGAAGCTAACTATATAAAGTCCTTGACTAGCTTCAATCTGCTGTGAGGCTGTGACCAATGAGCAAAGAACACAATCTATGTTCTAGAAGCCGATGTTAGCGGGGGGATTAGGTCAAAATCGTCGTCTTCTTCGACTTTATCTTTTCGGAGAAAAGTCCACTTCGGGGCACTAACCAATTCAGAAAAGTGTTTTCCACGCTTAGGATTGCAGAACAAGGCAACAGTTGTGGTCCAGCTAAGGTGTTCATGGCGACGTAAATCCCTCTCCAGCTTTCCGCTTCCCAGTTAATTCCTCGAGCTCTTGATGGCTTTAGGTCTTAGGCCTTAGGGCCCAGTTTTCTCCGCCTCGAGCCGCCGACCAGCTTTCTGTTTTCTTTGCCGACGAATTCGGGTTCTTCATTCATCGATTTGAGCTGGGTAACGTGAATTTCTCATCTCTCCTCGTTGTTCTCACCCTTTTTTACTTGTTTTTAGTTTATCTTTTATTTTATTTTCGATCTTTCTTCCTGAGGTTGGATGTAAGGCTGCAACTTTCCTCTTCCACTTGTGTAACTAGGAAGAGGGTGATACTTTGAACATGGGCGGTTGCTTCCCCAGAGAAGAATTGGAAGTCTGTGAACGCTGCCTGATTTCAATCTAGATAGATTTTTTGAAAAATGGCTGAGATTATTCAATACTTGTCCTAATACTAAGCCTTTAGCTTTTCTGGTTCATGAAATTGATCTGTTTTGTTTTCTTTTTATAACAGCTCATTTTAGGATCAGTGGGGTTTAAAATCCAAAGAACTTATAGTTACAGGCTTACAGCTCATCTAGTAGCTTGAAGATGAGAACCTACTTTAGAAAATGATTATTTTATTTTGTTTTGATGTGAAAATAAAATCATGATAATTTTTTACCGCATGCATCCATATGAATGATAAAATCTCATAAACCCACTATTTTTCAATGCATGTGTAGAAATATAGGGTGCACTCCATAAGCAGCAACACCCACATTTAGAATTCTCTTATATTTAGGGTTCTTATATACTTAGTATGCAGTTCACATCTAAACTCATTGCTATTTGGTATTTCTAATTATGAATGAACCCTAATTTGGGTCCTCTTCGTAGTAGACCTATATGCCACATCTCTCTCCTCCCGCACAATGTGAAGTTCTCGCTTCTCTCGAGATTGGTTCTCGTTTCTCCTTTCCATTTGTCAAATAAGAGCGTGAGCTTCTGTCAATGTAAACCATGTGCAATTCGAAGGAGAGGTTTGTTTCTCTATTGAGAGCTCCCTTTGCGCACAGTTCCTTCATTTGTACCCTTGTTTTTTAGCAATATTCCTTTTTGCCAAGGAGACCCGGTGCTATCGAGATCAAATGAGATAAAAAAGATATCTGCTTTAGAGACATTTATCCCTCTCCATTGAGATTTAATCGTGAGATATACATTCTTCCTTTGCGCATAATGTTTTCCCTCTCCAATACACACTTATTAAGTGTTTTTGTCTTGGTTTCTTGAGCCATTATTTCCTTTCTCTCGAAGAAATTCAATTTTTTTACTTAACCCTCTTGCAAAAGTTATTCTCTAGTCAACACACCATAGTTGTAGGTGTAGGAGGCATGAATTATCCAATCCAAATAATCACAACAAAGCTTTATGAGTACAATTACATAGAGTGGTTCTTGTATGTATTTCTCCTTTAAAACAAATCTCTCCTCTGCGAGTGTACATTTGGGACTATTTTAATGGTTAAATTTTTCAGACCAATAATTTGTTTCAATTATCTACACTATTCTTACCATTTTTCAGGAAAAAAAGATGGTGAGTGGTAGTTTTTTGCCACCAGGATGACTTGCAGTTTTTTTGTATATATATATATCTGCGTGCGTTATGACAAATGATTAGGGCACAATGACGACAAAGGATCCATATAGCCGACCCCACTATAGTGGGACAAAGGATCCATATATCTGCGCGCGCGCGCGCATGTGATATGTGTGTGTGTGCGCGCGTGCACTGTGAGTGCTATATATATAGAATGTGTATCAAATGCGGGCTGGAAACTGTGTGGGCTGGAAACTGTGCAGGCGTGTGGGTGGGAGAGAATAGCCGTCCGATTAGGGCAGATCCTCCGCCTCCTGTGCATCTAAACAACATGCAAACCCAGGGCGGCCGGTGGCTGGCGAGCCCGAAGCCGCCGGCCTCCGCTGAGTTCACATCTTTTTCTCGCCCGACAGCCGCTGAGTTCAGAAGCACGCGCGAACTTCCGTGATGGAGGAAGGAGGAGATGGATCCATGGAGGAATTGGATGGCTGTTCTTCTCCCGTCGACCGCCGCTGAGTATCTTCTTCCCTCGGTGGATGTCGCCGCTGAGTATCTTCTTCCCTCGGTGGATGTCGCCGCTGAGTGTCTTCTTCCCTCGGTGGATGTCGCCGCTGAACCCACCGGCCGCCGCTGGTGTATGTTGGGTTCCATGAAATGGGAGAGGAGAGGTCGGGGGGACTGCACCGAGGGCGTTCCATGAAATGGGAGAAGAGCGTTTACGCCGGCCGCCGCTGCTGTATGTGTGCCCGCACGCTCGCACATACACTCGCCCGTACTAGATCACTCCCCATATATATATATAAAAGAAACACCCTTTGGTGAAGCATTTATCTTTCCAATTTTACTCTCTCTTTATTACAATATTTTAAAAGTGTGTTTAATTTATGTGTTTTGTAATTTTTTTTAAAATGCGCTCTTCTCTAGATTTCAATTAAATTTTGCATTCTACCAAAAAAATTCACTATGATGGCGAGTGATGGATATAATATCGCACCGGGGCACTGGGGAATCAACGAAGGGCGAGAATAGGGATGTGGTGTGCATTCGAGCCCTAATGAACTCTGATGATTTAGTGTTAGTGTTGAGGGGAAAACCAAATAATGATGCAATGCACAAACAGTTGTCCAACGAACAATTATGATAAGTGCTAAAACTACTAATAACGTCCATAACAAGTCACATTTAATGATTTAATATTAAACGTTAGAGAAACAAGCTAGATCAAGTTAAGTCTAAAGAGAAACAAGCTAGATCAAGTTAAGTCTAAAGAGAAACAAGCTAGATCAAGTTAAATTTAAAGAGAAACAAGCTAGATCAAGTTAAATTTAAAGAGAAACAATGCTTCAATTATGTGATAAGCAAATAAATCAGGAAAATAGGACATGTCATGGGTAAATATATACAAATTAACATCCAAAATGATATGATTGTTCACCAATTAAACTACAATGAGTGAAAACGACTTTAACTATGAACTTACATGAGAAATAGGAGACCCGGGGTGGAATAATTGCTGGTTTCTATGGCTGAACAGCAGATTAAATGTAGTTCTGTGCTAATCTTGACTGCTTGTTGGAGTTTTGTAGCACTCGGAAGACTCAGGTGTGTATGTGGCTAATGGGTTAGGGAGAATTGCTTGGAGGACAGTTATGGCAAGGACAGGGCTGGCTAAAGCTGGTAGGCAGGGATCTGAAAATTACAGGGAGTGTTAGGAGGGTTTTTGTTGCTCTGGATTCAAGCAGGGGTTTAGGGAATTGTTAATCTCCTTCCATCAAGGAGAAACATGAAGCATGGAAGGGTATATGGCTGATTATGGCAAAGGGAGGGCTAGCATGAGGTTCAGGAGAGGGACGGAGGCTGGGTTGACTAATTTGGGTGTTCGTCTGGGTGGTTGAGGTGTGAATTGGGCGATTAATATCTCTTAATGGGCAGTTGATTGAATGTGTACGTGTGTGTGGGGGGGGGGGGGGCAGTGATTGGAAATTAAGTGGTCATGAGTGGGGAAAGGCTGATATATGGTAGTTATATGGAAATGGAGATAGTTATTAGGTGGTTCTATGGGTTTGGGTTGGGAAAATGGGTATTTATAAAAATAGGGAAAAATAGTGGTTACTAGCAATTTTTGGGCCATTAATGGGTGGTTATTGAGTGGTGCGCCACTTATGTTTAATGGTGGTGGTTGGGAAAAGTAGTTATCTTGGCTTCGACACCAAGGATGAAGGATCTACAAAATTGGCACCGTAACATGACCACGAGAGCCCGAAATCTTTGTCCAAAATTTGTGATACCTGAAAAATCAGCTCCTAAACCTTTATTTATAGATGTAGAACTCACTAGAGACGGTCAAGTCGTCCAGAACATAAATCCACTAATTTTACATGAAATAAAATATAAAAAATACATAAAAATGTCGTTGTCGGGCTGAACGTGACCATGGACTCGGATCGTCCATCCGACGAACCTAACTCTGCCTCCCGTGCAAATAGATTCTGACGGGTTTAGATAAGGGTCGGCTCGCCGTGAATGTGATCCCCATTAATTCCTCCCGACTTGAGAGCATTCATCTTCATTGAATGAAGATGATTATACTCCTTATGAAGCCCAGGGACATGTAAGTCGAGTTCCTCTGGCGTCATCCATGTATCATTAATGGCCGGTCTCCCCCGCCCATTGCTTGTGTGTGTGAAACATGACTTTCAATATTTAATGTTTTCTAATCAACTAATAAAATGAACTGATTACCTTATAAAATATGACAATTTAAAATTTTTATATTACTTCTAATATTATTAGTATTCTCAGAATCCCCATTATTCAAATAGGGATTTTTTGTAACTAAAATAATGACAGCATATAGGAAATTGGATTACCTAATAATTTCAGCAAAACAGTTTCTAACCACAAATGTTTTCCACAGTAATTCCGAACAGTTAATGTGTATTTTTGTATGTTGGTAATTTCTGAAGATGTGGCCTCACCTGGCATTTTTCTGTGAAATGAAATTGTAAAATACAATTCTCACTTCAACTGCGGGCACTGTGATATTTTACTTATAAATGTCCAAGGTAGTTTTAATCCCCCAAAAAATTACTTTCTAAAACATTTGTTTCCATTCTAAATTTTTTTACTGCATTTGTTACAGGAATTCAATTTAACTTCATTAAAATTCTGCTATTGATTCTTCTGTTTTCATTCAACTTTCTTACCGCAGATTTGTCTTTAAAGATGGTCAATTCACCTAAACACTCAAAAATAAATAGTGAAAGCATTGGACACCATTTAAGAGAAGAAAATGAGCATGCTAGGCTAGTCAGACCTGAAGAGGCCAGTACTGATTATGCCAATGCAGCAACATCACCCCCTGAAACTACAAAACACAGTTTAGTTATGTGGTGGCTGAAGGCTTTCATTTGCAGCTTACTTCTGATAATACTTTCGTTCATTCTTGTGAAATGGGGTGTTCCTTTTGCTTTTGAGAAGGTATGATCACCTGCTTATAGATTTTTAAAATTTCCGGATCTCGTGTTCAAAAGAGGTTTTTGCCATTTCTTTGGTATCAATTGTTCACATTCCTTTATTAAATTGATTTCTTCTTGATACATTGTTATAGACTATATATGTAATTAAGGTGTTGGACCTAATTATGAAAAACACATATTGTTTGAATAGGTATAGTCACTCGCTATTATTAAAAAACAACTTGTTATGCCAAAATGCCACCGCAATCATGTAGGTATGGTTAAGCTTTAGAGGTCATGAGCGCCTTGATCCCAAAAAATGAAATTTGGGCCAAAAAAGTTGTCGCGTGAGTTCCAAACGTAGATAAACTTCCACCATTGTGTTTAGTAACACAGTTTCATACCGGCTCAAACGCCGTATGTTTTGGGCTTATACCTTTTGATCCTATGATATGAATAGTCATTGTATGCTTTAATTCTAGTTAGGGGTATATTTTTTTAGATTTCTATTTAAATAGCCATGCAATGGGATTCAGTTATCAAGTATTACAATTTAAATTTTGGCATGCGAAGAATCCCGGTCTCATATCTTTTTGTGGAGACTCTCGGTCTCATATATTCCTTTTCTCGTTGCCATCACTTCTCTGACATGATCAATGAGGTTAGACTATTCGCACTCTGTTTTGGTAACACCCATTTTGGAGATTGGGCGGTGAGAAAAGCCAAAAACTCCATTTTGTGCTTAAGTGAAGTTTTATACTGTGGTGACACATCGACGTCTAAAGAGTCATCGACTATGTATAAATATCAAAATATCATAACTTAGACTGTCCAAACTTTTTTTTAAAGATGACGAGTCAACCACAGTATGGCATTTAACCATCATTGACTGATTTATACCAT
Organism: Platanthera zijinensis; assembly: GCA_039513925.1. NCBI lineage: Eukaryota > Viridiplantae > Streptophyta > Magnoliopsida > Asparagales > Orchidaceae > Platanthera > Platanthera zijinensis. The sequence continues at coordinate 21,974,383 of CM077082.1, read as the reverse complement.
AAAACTATATTGCAGGTTCTTGTTCCAATGATGAAATGGGAAGCAACTGCATTCGGGCGGCCAGTTCTTGCACTTATCCTAGTCGCTTCCATGGCTCTTTTTCCACTTATCTTCCTCCCTTCGGGCCCCTCCATGTGGCTTGCAGGAATGATCTTTGGCTATGGGTTCGGTTTTTTAATAATCATGGCCGGAACTACCATCGGCATGGTTTTACCATATTTGTTTGGCTCATTATTCCGAGAACGACTACATGTAAGTACTTTTTACTCTCTTCCCCTGCAAAATGTTTGCATGAAGAATAACGTGCAAAATGTTTTATGGGAACACAGGCATGGCTGAAGAGATGGCCTCGGGAGGCATCTATATTAAGGTTAGCCGGACAAGGGAGCTGGTTCCAACAATTTCGAGTTGTTGCACTTTTCAGAATCTCACCTTTTCCGTACACGATCTTCAACTATGGTGTAGTGGTTACCGATATGGGGTTTGGACCTTATCTTTGTGGTTCCATAGCTGGGATGATACCTGAAGCATTTATCTACATCTATAGGTTAGTTGTTTTTTCTCTGCAGTTAAACTTTTACCGTAACCAGCCCTCAAATTTTGCATAATTACAGTGATCTCCCTCTAACTTTTAAGATTATCAAAACACCTCTGAGGTTTTGATAAGGGTGCAGCTCCCTGTTATATGTAAAGTCATAGGATAGTTTTTCATAATTATTCCTCTATAGTTATTTCAGCTCTAGTCATGCAACTATGGTTATTTTGAGCTCTAATACAACACAAGCATTGACATTATCCTAGATTGATTTTAGATTATTCTAATATTTATGTTGTTTTGAGAATTTTACTTCTTATTAAGGCATTTAGGTTTTTGGATTTCTTTTTAAAATTAGCTGTAATATTAGGCCTTGGCGCACCGGTTAAAATGTTACCGTGTGACTTTGAGGTCACGGGTTTGAGTCATGGAAGTCTACTCTCTTGCAAAAATGCAGGGTAAGGTTTGCCCACATTTCACCCTTGTGTGGGACCCTTCTCGGATCCTCGTTGGTGTGGGGAGGTGTTGTGCACGGGGCTGCTCATTTTTTATCTAATCCTAAATTTATAATAGTTTGGTTTTTAATCCTTTTGAATAGAGGTTTAAATGAATGTATTTGAATTATTCCAATTATGGAATCAATTTGAATAAAAATTCTCTCTCCTCAAAGTACATAAGCAATAGTGATGGGGATTGACCGCATGTTCGTGATCAGAGGAGATCGAGCCACCACGTGGCGGGACCCGCTTTTGCAGATTTGTCGTTGATTCGTTGATCGAATCGACGATCAAAGATCGCGAGCGCGTTCAGAGCGTCCGTTTTCATTGTGGTTGTATTTATATATTTTTTGGAGTTGTATTTATATTTTTTGGACACCGGACATAACAGACCTCGAGCTTCTTTGACACCCTCAGGGACCCATACCTTGAGTTTCTTTTGACACCCTTCCCGTTACAGTTTCACACTTCCCATGTTTACCTTGGATGAGCACCCATGGATTTGCCCGCACCTCCTATGATTCTACCGGATTTTCTGGATCCACTAGCACAAGAGTTGAGAGTTGAGAGCATGAGTGATATTGTGACGAGTGCACCACTACTACAGACGGTCCTTCTTGCCGTTACTTGGTGCTTTGGAGTGGACACCACTGCTACACCTTTGATGATGCTTGAATATCAGCGACAGCTTGTTGGACTTACCCTCGATGTTCGACTACAACATATTCATCTTCATTCCTCGGAGATGAATATTTTTCTGTTGGGGGGAATTGATGGGGATCGACCGCATGTTCGTGATCGGAGGAGATCGAGCCACTATGTGGCGGGACACACTTTTGCAGATTTGCCGTTGATTCGTTGATCGGATCGGCGATCAGAGACCGCGAGCGCGCCCGGAGCGTTCGTTTTCATTTTATATGTTTTTTTATTTTTTTTTGGAGTTGTATTTATTTTGTTTTAAACTCCGGGCTTAACGGACGATCGTGGCCGTTCATGCCTGGTGCCCAACCGCCCCCCTCTTGTTATGAACGGGGGCGGATGTCCATATTTTCAGTCATTGCTGAGTTTTGTGAGATTCCAAATTTCAACAATCATTCGTGGTGCGACGCCATGAGTCCGGGGTGCGAAACTTCGGATTTATCTATTTCAGTTATTTCTTTCTTTAATTTCACCGTTTCTCTTCCCTATTCCCATGAAACCTTCAACCCACGACTTTATTTCATTCGCAGAAAACCGCCCGTGAACTTCCCTAACCCACGATTTCCCTGTTCTGAAGAAGAAAACCGTCATCCTTGCGACTGTTCATCTTCCCCATCACATGGTCCCTGAACCCCCATCTTCCTGTTCATCATCTTCATCTGGAACTGCTAGGATCGTCGCGCCATTTCTTCCTCTTCCAGGCCGCTCGACGGCTCGACGCATTCCAAGGCCCCGCTCTTTTTAGCGTATGTTTTCCTCCTTCGACGACAACCACCGCAAATCACGAACCCTGCCCATTTAGCCGTTGTTTCCTCCAACAACGGAAACCGCCGCTCAAGCCCTCACAACCTTCTTCCTTGACAGGTCGATACATTCCAGCCGCATCATCCCACCCCTGCCCTATTTCGTTTCCTCTCCCTCTGTCGTCTCTTAAATGAAAGCCGTCTAGCCCTCATATTTCAACCTCCCTCATCCTTCTTGTCGTGGAACCACATAATCATGGTTATTAGGTTCGCGATCCAGATCCTAGGATCCAGGAAATCGATCTGGATCTTACCTAGGATCTAAATCGGCACATCTACGATTGGGATCGCAATACGGATCTTAGGATCTTTAGGATCGCGATCCTGACTCGATTCTACCGGTCTGGTCAAAGGTAACTAGAAACGTGTCCAATCCTATCCCGACCCCATTCAACCGGTCCAACGTCCATAACTCATTGTTTAACCTTATCCCAATCCCGCCCCCATACCCATCATAGAATCATATCATGCCGCTTTGTCGTATCCCAAGTGTCGATTGCCGACTGCAAACAGAGGCCAAGGGCGGCATCTTCAGTCGCTTCCAGTCCAGATTTATTTTTATTGTTAGTAAATATTGGGTGTCTTACCTAAAACTGAAATTGAACTTAGTATGATATTATCTTTTTAATTTAGGTTCCGTTTGGGAGGACTTATTTTCACCGGTCAAGCGGTCACGACCGTATGAATCAGGCCTTAATTAAGGTCCGGTTCATGCGGTCGTGACCGCTTGACCTGTAACACCCCTTCCCAGTATTTCAGAAATCAGCCGTCCGGCCGGGTCAGCGATGTAAAGAAAACTAGGAAACAGTATTAAAACTAGTAGCAACAGGTAATAAAATCTATACTAAGCAATTTAAGACTTACAGCGGAAGTTTGAATAAAGTAAACTAAGGGTAACCACATACCTGATATCTGGATTCACAGAGCCACTAAACAGGAAGTAAAACTGAATTAACTGAAAATCTGGTTAACCATAAATAGTCTGAAATAAATTAGATAAAACATTAATCTGATACAATGTTCTCATCTACAGGTACATGCTGAAATAGAGTAAACTGAAAAAGATAAATAGTACAAACTGACGCCACTATAATGCTCATCCTAGACGTAGCTTCCCACCTGGGTCACCTGAAAAACAGTGCCCACGAAGGGTCAGAGTAAGGAAAAATAACCCCTCCTAGTGACACTAAAACCCAATTTTACATATGAATGCATGTATGCCTTTGAAAAATATTTTTATGCATTAAAAACTTTTATGCTATGTGCTATGCATGGCTTCGCACTATTCTCTGGTCACACATCTACTCGTACTAAGCACGTGACTTTTATATTATTAACTCAAGTCCTGGCGTCCACTAACTAGCGTACTGTCTCATGTTAGGTCTATACTTGAGTTCTAGGTGGCTTCTAACCTGTTCATCTACTAGGAAGGCTCTAGGCAGAGTAGCTCCTAACGCGCAACTGAAACTGACGACCCGAGACTATCTTACGAACCCAATTGTTCTAGTGTCACGCGGACACGGTCTCGAATCCACTAGCTGGCTCAAGGGAAGACACTTCCCAAGTCTGTACTACTCATAAGGTTCCATGTGCCTTATGAGAAAGGTAGTGCGCCTCTACCTAGCACGGAAGAAACTCTGTGTGCTGGCTGACCTTTGTGGTCTGACGCTACTCTGCAAGGGATATCTTTTCTGGTGTACTACTAAGCGACCCTTGACTTTCTTGTGGTCGACTTGAAGGGACATTCACGCCCTTGGTTGGACAAATTCCAAGCTTACGTACGCGGGTAAAGTTTCGTACTTAAAATAATTATTCATAACTTGACTAACTGGGTCATGGAAAGGGCGTCATCCTACACGTTTTCCGCGACCATTTTCCTACCGCCACACTTTACTATGCATGGTTATGTTGCTTGTACGAAACCTACATATGCGTATACAAAATATAACTTTTGTTATGTCTAACTAACAGGTATTAAATTTCCTTACAGCGGTGCTACGGCGCTCGTAGACTCGGCGCGGCGACATCTTCTATTCCGAAGGTAAACCTACTGCTGGGGACCTTCAAAGTGCTGCCCCGACCCCACCGAAGTCCTGCAATGCAAGGCAAACCTAAACTCATAATTTTTCCCTAAGGATTTCCGGTGGAAAAATCCAAATCATCTTAGGTTGCAAAAATATAAGTGCTAGCTGTGCATATTACCTATATGCGGAGAGATTGGGGCTCTCAAAGCGTTCCACACAAAACCCGTGGAGGATCACGACCACCAAAACCTAGAATAGGGCAATAGGAACAAAATATTGTTTAGTCTAATCCTCTAAAACGAGGGATCTTCAAGGGGAAAACAAGATTAAGGAGGATTCGACTCACCGGAACCAAAACGGAACTTAACTCTTCCGGTTAGGGTTTGATCCAACCCCTCCCACGGCCTAGGAATGAAGAGGAACACTCACCGGCACCTTCAGAGGAGGGAGGAGGAGACGGAAAGGACTTTTGGAGGGAGATCGGCCGGGCTAGGGCAGCGCGAGACGTCGGATTCGCGGAAGACGGACGTCGGGCGGCGGCTTTGCGAACAGGAGACGGAACGGGGAAATCGGGGGAAATGGCTTGCGGTTTCTCCCGATAGAAGAGGTGCGGGATTTTAATCGGGCTGCTAGCGGTTATCACAACATCCGTGGGGGGAAAAAGACTGCTATTGGCACCCCAAAGCCAACATTAAGCTGTTATTCGCAAACTACGCCACACAAACTCCTTAGAATATTACTCATTTTCACCGCGCGCGTCACAATCAATTATTTAAATGTATTACGCACAATAATTTACGCGCTAAATCAACTAACATACGCTAATGCTAGGAAAAGTAACCTTATATCTTGACGAAGCGCTGTCTCGATCAGAATCCGTGGCGACTCGATCCTACAATTTAAGTAAATTTTTGCGTCAAAATTTACGGATGTTACATGACCAGTGAAAATAAGTCCCCCCAAACAGAGCCTTAGTTATTCAAAAAAATTTAGTATAGTTATTCACATACTATTCAATTTATTGATTTTTTTTATTAATTGAGCATGTAATTTAATAATACAAAATTCAATTTTTTTTAGTCTTAATTTATGAATGTTGTAGGATGTTGCGATCCTCGATTCGATCTTACGATCCAATCCGATCCAACCTCAAAACGATCCCACCTAGGATCTCGCTCCTGGCAATCTTATAATTGCCCATGTTTTCCTTCCACTGTTACAACACATCTCCTTCCTTCTTCTGTTACACCAATATCCCCTCTGATTCAACTCAACAGTCCTCCCTCACGTGGATCCACTCCTCCCTCGTCCCCACCACGAAAGCTGATGTCTTGGCCGACCTGAACCTATGGAAATTGTTCGCCGCCAAATTTTTGCCGGCGGATTCTTGCGTGGGGTATCATTTACGTTGTGTTTTTATTTTGTATTGAATATTGTATGGACACACTATATATGTTCGGTTATTGAGATTGTTGGTGATTTTGTTTCATTTCTTTAAGTCTATAATTTTTATTCGTGCAAGTTATAGTGAAAAACACTTCTTGTGATAACGAGCGTGATTATTTGCTTACACGCGTGAAAATTATTGTGCACACTGTGTTGATTTGCTAGCCGTATATAATTTCATTGCTAATGCTTAATTCCGGGCTATTTTTTAAAACATGCATACATACGGTTGCATTAGCGTAGCGGTACATTCGACTTCACATCGGGTCATCCTGCTGCAGATAGAATACTCGTTTTTTAGCTCTCTCTATAGTTCATATGGATCTCTTTCTCGTACTGTATTCTCCACCTCTTTCTCTCTCTCACAATTATCTCTCTTCAAACACCATTATATCCTTTGTCATCCAAGGGTTAAATCAAGTAATATGACAACATCAAGTCAATTGTGAGGGGATGTGGAAGCAAAAAGGCAGAGTGATATCAAATTTGAGTTCTGATCGATTTTTTCTCCATATTGTTTGATGTCAGGGTTTGTTCGGTTTGAAGGAATTGGAATTAGAATTGTTGATTTGTCTTTTTCCAATTTCGCAGTCTTCAGAATTAGAATTAGTAATATGAGTGAATTCAAAATTTTTTATTTTCTATAATTTATAAATCAATTGGTATAGTTTTATTGTTTAATTTCAATTCCTATGATTGAATTCTTTTATACCGCTTACATTAGAAATAGCAATTCCAATTAAGAATACTGAGTTCTACTGTTTAACGAAGCAATGAAATTGAATTTTAGACCGATTTAAATTCCTGCTCACTCCGTTTGGCACTGCTGTGGCGGTCGTGAACGCGGTGGTTATAAACCGTCGCTTGTGAACTTCCCGACCTCACCTAGGAACTTATTTTATGTTCAAAACTAGTTTTCTTTTCTTGATGGCAGTCATGACTGTTGTCATGCCAAACATTCATTCTATGACGGTGACACTTTTGTCCAAACTCATTGGAGCAAAAACACCGCGCCAAACGGAGCCTATATTTGATACTAATTCTTTTCAACTGAACGGTCACATAATATATTTTCCATTACAAAATTCAAACTTATAATGAGTAAGTTCACTTTCATAATATATTCACCGACTCCAATGACCTATTACAATATAGAAATATGAGCTCAAATGGACTCAAACATTCTTAACAAAACAAAGATGTGCAAAATGTTTTCGGTCACCCGGGGTTTCGAGATCATTTTTTTTCCTTTTCTTGGATTTAATTTGGCTTCCACCCAGGTGCTACCTCCTTGTATAGCTTCTTTCCATCGTTACACCGAGCACACTATATAATGGTATATTTCGCTAGACAATGTGGTGTTAGAAGTAATAATATATTTGTCTTAATATGCTATTTATGCGCGTTACGAGACCATTGCTAATATTGACTCAATTTTAGATGCTTTCGTGTCTCTGATAGATCACACAGAATCACCTCAACATGTGGATTAAGGCTCCGTTTGGCGTTTTGGTGGCCGTTGTGAACGCGGTGGTTATGAACCGTCGTTTGTGAGCGCCCAACCTCACCTAAGGAACTTCATACACTTTTATATTTAAAAATAGTTTTTTTTCTTGGTGGCGGTCATAACCATTGTCATGCCAAACATACATTCTACGATGGTGGCGTTTTTGTCCAAACTCTCCAGGGCAAAAATGCGGCGCCAAACTGAACCTAAGGCTCCGTTTGGCGTGGCGGCGGCGGTCGTGAACACGGTGGCTATGAATCGTCGCTCATGAACGCCCAGCCTCACCTAAGTAACTTCCTCCACTTTTATGTTTAAAAGTAGTTTTTTTTCTTGGTGGCGGTCATAACCGTTGTCATACCAAACATACATTCTATGATGGTGGCGTTTTGTCCAAAATGGAGCTTAAGACTTCGTTTGTTTCCGTTGATGGCCTCCAGCGTGGCAGGTAAAAATCTTCATTGAGCCTGATGCTGCTGTTTGGGAGGGGGAGGGGGGGTGCTGATTTGGAAAACCTCGTTTTTAAATTAAGCGAGGACTAGGTCAAAATCAAGATGGAGGGGGAGCTCCAGTTGGAACGGCACGTCTACGTCTCGCTCTCCTTCTTGCAGCTCGCCACGATTTCCTATTCCTCATCGCTGGTGTGCCCATTCTCTGGAGCGAAACAATGACTCTTTGACCTATCAATTCTCCTCATCGTCGTCTTCTACAGGTAGTCTTCTTCCGCTTCCTCCTCTTTGACCTGTCAATTCTCCTCATCTTCGTCTTCTGTAGGTACTCTTCTTCTTCCACTTGCTCCTCTCTTTTCTTCACCAATCTAGATCCATTCTTCTTTATAAGCTGCTACTCCTTCAACCCGAAGAAGAAAGAAACCATCCCCTTTTCTTCTCCTTCCTTAGAAACAGGGCAGACGCATTCATCAATTTTCAAATCCTTTTCTTCATCACACACCAGAGAGTAGTAAAAAAAATACTTGCACATTCATCATTTTTTCTCACTCGGTTTTCTGAAGCAGCTGCAAACAAAAATCCTTGCAACAGGAGTTGAGCCAAACTTCTCACCTCAAAGCGCCGTGGTTCCCGTCCCCGGTTCTCGCCGTTTTTGCTTCCAACCTGTAGCCGCATGTAAGGAGTACCGTTCTTGGTTTCCTCTCCCACGAGGCTGTAGAAGACGTCGAAGTTTCAAGTGTATATGGAAATTTCATATTGTCAAGGTATAAGAATTCAAGAGCTGCAATTTAACATTCTCGAGGTTTGTTGGATTGCTATGTAGACAACTCATGATCAAAAATAGAATGATTTGTTCAGTGTTAATGTTATGCGTTAGTTGCTGCAAAGCCAAAATTTGTTGGATTACTGTGTAGACAACTCATGATCAACATTAGAATGATTAGAAGCCCTGTGTATGGATTTACTATAACCACGCCCTACCAGGAAAAATTGATGCTATCAAAATTGCAAATGTATAATGTATCATGATGATTACCATAATTTGAAAAAAAAGACAAGCTATCAAAATTCGTTTTTTATCAAATAGTTTTTTGAACCTTCTTTTTTGAACAACACTGCAAACTCACTTTCATCCAAACAATTTTATGCTGCAAATTTCGTTTTTTAGAAACAACTCTTTTTTCAAACTCCATTTGTAACAAACACTTTTCCATCAGCACCAACTCTTCCAAACGAAGACTAAATGGTGACCGGGAAAAACACTGATTACACAACAAGTTTGACTAACATTTAGATTACAAAAACACGTCTTTTATAATTCTCGGGCGCCATTAGTTGACTAGATCCTAAATTCTTCCTGCATGAAAAATGATATTATACTGATCCCAACCCCTCTTTTTTCATAATCTTGCTACAGTGGTCGGTTGATACGCACTCTAGCTGACATGAAATATGGAAGCTACAGGATGACACCGCTGGAGATGGCTTACAACATATTCTCCTTCGTAGTCGCCGTCATCTTAACCGTTGCCTTCACCATTTATGCAAAGCGGGCTCTCAATGGTCTCAAATCCGCTGAAGGAGACGGGAACGAAGCTGTTTATCACCCGCACGCCATTGAAATCCAGAAACTGCCGCATGAAAAGCCGAGATATTTTTTGTTTCCTCTCGACGGTGATTCCGTTTCGATAAGCAGCAGCCGCTCTCAAACTCGACCGTCGAATTCTTCCCCGGTGTGATGCCGTGGCCTTATACTGACACAAAAGGGTTATGTTTCTTTTTTTGTAGCTGGTAGTTATTTGTACAGATGATTAACAAATTGAAAGAAGATGATGCTATGATTTTAGTGTTAAAAGAGGATTATGTTATGAACTATGTCAGTTGACTTCTCTTGGTAGTTCTAGGAATGTCATGCAGGTTGGTGGGTCTTTTGAGGGAAGTTTACTTCATACTTGAATATTAAATTTATGAGTTTGATCATTAACTCAAATTCATGAAGAAAGTTTGCTGGAGGGTCGATTTTGCTCTTATTTATTTTTCTTTTAACTATTTTCAGTGGTGCTTATATATGAATAATTACCCAAATTTCTTTTAGGAGTTATCATAATAACAGGCTGTACTCCTCTTAAGTTTTGAAATTACAAAAAATTCTTCTGTATGTTTACATTTCATAACATTCATGCACAAAAAGACTTCCTTGGAGTAAATTTGTAAGGGACACTTTTTGTGCATTGATGTTATTATGAAATGTAAACCTGCAGGGAGATTTGTGTAATTTCAAAAGTTAGAATGGTGCAATTTGTAATTTTGCAAACTTAGAGGGGGCATACATATACATTTTTAGTCTGTACTTTATCTATGGTAATGTTGATGAAATGCTGGCGGTCGTGAACACTGGTTATGAATTGTGATTCCTGAATGCCCGATCTCACCCCCCTTTTATTTTCAGAAGTAGTTTTCTTTTTTTTTGGAGACGATCATAATCATTGTCTTGCCAAACATGCATTTTAAGATGGTAACATTTTTATCCAAACTCATCGCAACAAAAAAAATGCAGCGCGTGCAGCGCACCTTAGATTACCATGCACGACCCCCGATTCCGCCTTATATTTCCGCAAGCATGAATTTTTGTGTATGATTGATCTGAAATATTGTTACTCTTCAATACGATGGCATTACATTATTACAATCATACATTTTTACATACAATCTACACAGTTGAAATCACAGATCATACGATTATATTTGCTTTGACGTGATGATCTATTACCATCATTGTGCCTTACAAGTGCCTAAATATCAGGAAAGAGGAGAGTAAAGTGTGGCCATCCAATGATGATGTGTCCGCTTTGAGATGTGTGTGAACATCCACATGTGCCATTGAATGCCACTTTGGGGCCTTCTTACCTCAAATATCTCTCCCCAAACTCGTGTCAGATTAAGACAGCCAAACCCAACCCTAAACTACCCTGCCCCTCATCGTCTTACATCAATCCATCCTCTGCTACCTTCCTCCGCCGCCGTCATGGCTTCCTGCTTCTGTGCTCACGCGATTCAGGTCGCCCCTTCAAACCATTTGTGCACGAACACTCTCCAATCTCAGCGCACTTAGCTCACCCTTCTTTATGCTTTCAGGGGAGCTTCGTCTCTACCGCTCTCAATGTGCGCCGTAACTCTCCGGAGATTTGCCTAGCATTTAGACCGTCGCTATGCCTCCAGAAACCAAAATCCGGCCATCCTACTTTGAGAACATCTACTAGTAGAGGGGAGAAGGTTATGTTCGTACAAAGGAGAATGATCTGCGCCGCTACACAATCATCAGATGCCGAAGTAAGCCCAATTTATTTTAAATTGGGACTGAGAAATACTATCTGCTGCGATGTTAGAAGAAGATAGAGGCTGCTGTTTGTTCTACACCAAAGTTGATTTTGTTTGATCGGTTTTCGGATGGAACCCTATTGTTGTTTCTTTGTATTAGCTCCTATGAGTGCTGGTGCCATCTTTTCCTTGAATGCATCTGTTTTTGCAAATTTCTGCATGTTATGTATGTTGAATTTTTTGAAGTGAAAATGACAGTCTGATCGGGCAGACCGCTCGGCTAGATGGTGACGGTCTGATTTCTCAAACCGCGCGGTCTGTAGTGGCGAATAGCCAGTTCGGCCAGTGTTTCTGCAGTCAGCTTGTTCCCAGGATATAATCACGCGGATTGGTTGTTTATCCGCAGGAGTAGTGGACTTGTTTGAAGTTCGCTGAGTCCGAGTTGTTGCAGACTCGTTTGGAGCTCGCGAGATCGGCATAGTCTTGTGCCTTTGGTCTTGTTCTCAGGCGGAGCGGTCTGGCGGAGACCGTGGAGATCGCCGATTAGAGCAGTCTGGTTCTTGTATCCGCTGATGTTGTGTTCGGCTGTTCGCACCGGAGATTGTTGGAGGTGTGGACTTGGTCACAATTTGTACCAAGTCTGGTTGTGCTCAGTTTGAGAGTTCGCACGGGTAGTGCGGACTGGTTCTCTATCTGTCGAGTTCGGCTGCTTGACAACCTGATTTTATGCTCGTCTCAGGCTCGAAGTGTGCGGACTGGAACAGTGTCCGCAGGGTGTTGCGGACTAGTTGTTGTATCCGCAGTGTCCGCAGGTGTGGCAGACTGATCCTGGTTCTGGCCTTAACAGTGGTGTTTAAGGCAGATAGGTTTCTTTCCGGCCTTGTCAGGGTGACAAAGACGGACTGGTTTTGTGTCCGCGCTGTGCGAATACGATTGTGCTAGTTATGAGAAGAGTGATGATCCTATCGATTTGAGCAGTGACCACACTCCTTTTCACGCCTATAAATAGGACCCCCCGTCACATCATAAAGTACCAACAAATGAACAGTAAGTGAGCTTGGGTTGTTTGCCGCAGACAGGTTTTTGTACCGTGCGGTTTGAGAAATTAACCAGTTTTGCCGTTGCGATTTGTGCGGCTAGCGCTGAGAAGCCAGAGACTTAGTTCTGACTGCGTCAGAGATCAGTGTGGTTCTGCAGATACAATCGGCAGTTTGCAGTAGGTTGCGGCTTGTGACCAGGAGGTCTTCTCATTGACAATCTTTCACAGTTCAATAAGGCTGTCCGCTAGTTGGCGGTTTGTCTTTTGTTCGGTAGCAGTTGTTCGCAGATTCTGACGGCTAGACGATCTCGCGGTCAGGCGGCTTGCTGATAACAGACAGAGTTTCTTCAGCTTGGAATAACGGGGTGTCCGCGCGGTTAAGTTGCGGTTTGACGACTTAGCGGTCTCAACGGGCTTCCTTGTGCAGTTTGACAGTAGCGGCGATTACAGGATCCGTCCGCACGACTTGTTTTTGCCTTGTATGTTTTTGCTTCAATCGGGTACATTGGTGAATCATGTCTCGCCATGTATGTCTCGCATTGTAAAGAAGTTTACTAGTACAAGATTTGCTTGTTCTTCTACTTGCATTTGATTTATTTGACTTGGTTTGGTTGAGTGTTCCTGCGACCTGGTTCCTTGTTTCGACTTATCAAAAATTTTCACATAGTATCAGAGGGAACAGAGGCCTGAGCAGTGATTATCCATCAAGTTTGTTTTTTTGCTTCTGAGAGTTAAGTAGACCAGTGCTTGTGCAATGGAAGATTGTTTTACAAAAGGTCTTGGAATTGAACTCTTGACGCCAACTAACTTCAAGAAGTGGAGGACGTGCATAAAGAGTTACCTTCTGGACGAGGACCTTTGGGAGGTCGTTTGTGGAAACGAAAGACAAGAGGTTACTGCTGCCACTGGCAATGCTGAAGCGGTGAGAGCTTGGAGAAGGACAAACGCTAAGGCAGAGTTTATTCTCAAACGAGCTATCTCACCGGAGCTCTTTGACCATATCATTGGATGTCGGTCAGCTGCTGAGATTTGGACTTCCTTTGATGGGCTGTTCAATAAGAAGAATGTAGCACGACTGCAATTTTTAGAGAATGAGTTGGCGAGAGCCACTCATGGTGATCTGTCCATCTCTACATTCTTCTCGAAGATGAAGAACTTATGTGCTGAAATTTCAGCATTGGACCCTGATGAGCCGATTTCAGAGGCGAAGTTTAAGAGACACATAATCCGCGGATTGCGGAAAGAGTATGTTGCCTTCGTTACTTCTGTTCAAGGCTGGGCCACTCAGCCGTCATTGTTTGAGCTGGAGAACCTGCTGTCTTCACAGGAAAGCCTAGCTAGACAGATGACTAGAGTTACTATCTCTGGAGGAGGTAGTGAAGCTCTCTTCTCAGGATAAACGAAGAGGTGGGACAAGAAGAATAAGACATCTGTTAGTGATGGTCCTTCAACCTCTTATCAACAAGAGATGAGTTATGCTCCTAAGCGGGATTAAGGAAAGAAAGAAGGGTCAAGATGCAATAGATGCAACCAACCTGGTCAGTTCAAGAAGGACCGCAGAGTCAAACTTCAATCAGGGCACGCTGCAGGTAAAGAAGAATTGTTCGGCCCGGGCAATCCATCCCATAGGATCGGTGTCGTTGAATGAGGGAACATCAAAGGAACGAGGTCCCTGTGAGAACCCTCCGTCCGGGGGGTGGTGGTTTGGTACGGATTCAGGGGAGCTCCAGGGAGGGATAGCTAATCCGCGTTGGATGTCGCGGACGTGATAGGGCGACCGACCAAGATGGAGTCGATCTTATTATCCATGCAGAGTATGAGGGCTTGCAGCGAGGCGATGGCGCCGTCATGTTCATCCAAACGACGAAGGATGGAGGGATCGGTGGTTGGGGCGGCAGTGTTGCGTCGATGTTGACCATCGATCGCAGTTGAGGGGGCATACACTTGGCCGGGTGGAGGAAAGGGAAAACCGAAGTTGCTGGAAGCCTTTGGCGGGAAGACCGAACCCGTTGGAGCAACGTCTAGGGCAGGCGAGACAGTCAGGGTTGTATATATGGCTATACGACCGGGTGGAGGAGGGGATATGGACACCGGAAGCCTTAGGCGGAGTTGGGAAGCCCGTTGGAGCTTTGTCTAGGGTCGGCGAGTCGATGGCGGAAGCGAACGAGCCACACAAAAGGATGCAGCGATGCGGACGACGCACGAAGGAACATGAGTGTCGGGTCGAGCACACGACGGAAGAGTGGAAAGGGGGCGCGATGCACGTCTGCTTAGGCGTGGATACTTCGGGTTGCGGAGACTGCGCCCGGATGGCGGCAGGTCGGACCAAATGTTACCTAGTGGAAATCAATGCTTGCAAAAACAATAAACTTGATACAATCACGAGGTATGATCGTGCCCAACTTCAGGAGGTTGGTTCCTCTTACAAGCCACTCTCCAAATGAGAGAGATTAAATCTAATGATCCAAAGATGAAAAATAGCACCCCCATGCCACCTCCTTATATAGGAAGGGGGGGGGGGGGGGGGGGCTCACATAAACCCTAATGCATATTGTTTAAAATAGGAATCATAACAATACTAATAATACGCACATGCGTAACATGTGCTCCAAGAAGCACCGGCTTGGAGAACAATGACTGGTCATGCAATGATGACTGACAGGTGGGGCAGAGAAAACTAGCGGCAGCTATGGAATTTTCCAGTAAATGTAGGAGGTAGCAGGATGTTGCATTGGTAGGGACTGGGGTCGAGGGAAGTAGGTGGTTCTGGAATGTGAATTGGTCCCAGTTAGCTTTAGGGTAGTCTGTAGCTTCCACACAAACAAGGGATGAATGAGCATACAACTTTTTCATTGAGCCGTTCTCTCTTAAGATCGAGCAGCTGATTGTTTTCGGCCCAAATTCTCAATATCCAATTCTCACCGCACAATCTATTAAAGACTTTAAGAATTAGATCAATGCAACAGAGGGCTCCACCATACAGTTCTTCCATTCATTCATCAAATAAAGAAAAATACAACTCTGAAAATATATAAAAATACAGGAGTTTATAAAAAATTGGTTGATAACATCAATGGGCTCCGATCACCCGGATGATGATACTATAATCTTCGATAATCAAAATCCACCCTGATTGGGATTTTATGCACTTGATCTGAACTATATGGCCAATCCCTATCATATTGCTTCTTACATAATTTGTTTCTTTTCTCAGGTTATTGAGCTTCAGGCAAAGGTAACCAGTAAGTGTTTCTTTGATGTAGAAATTGGCGGTGAACCTGCTGGCAGGGTTGTATTTGGGCTTTTTGGAGATGCCGTTCCTAAAACCGTTGAGAATTTCCGTTCTCTATGCACTGGTGAGACTTTCAACTTAATTGGTTTTCCACAATCTTATTCTTCTGCTTCCATTAAGGTTACTAGTTGTCTCATAAAATTTTGATTGTTGACTTTCATGCTCTTATCCATATAGGAGAGAAAGGTTTTGGTTATAAAGGATCTTCCTTTCACCGTATTATCAAGGATTTCATGATCCAAGGTGGAGACTTTGAGCGTGGCAATGTAAGTCCCTCTAAGTGAATGCAAGAAATTTCTCTGCGTGTACAGTAAACATGTATGCCGTGAGGCAAATTAATGCAAAGAGTATTTGATATGGAAACGGACTATGAAGTGAAAAAAAGTGTCCATTAACATTATTTTGAATTAACTCAAAGAAAAGTTACTTCTGATGTGGAACTTTACTTCATGATTTAACCAAACCAATAGTTATGTTTAGTTTTTGTTTAATTCACGCAAAGAGCCTTGGAGTTTGTTCGGCGCGGGGCGTTTTTACTCGCTAGTTTGGACAAAAATGCTACTGTCATGAAATATGTGTTTGACATGACAATGGTTATGATTGTCACTAAGAAAAAAAACTATATTTGAACATAAAAGTGGACGAATTTCCTTAGGTGAGGTAAAACGTTCACGAACGACGGTTCACAACCACGACCTTCACAACCGCCACTGCCGTGCCAAACACCCTTAGTATAAAGAGTCAAATAAACATGTGCCTTAAAATTGCAATCGATTATGTGATCCATGGCATAGGTGATCCTTATTTCCTTATGGGCATTGATAGTTTACTGAGAACACAAATTAAATCATCATCATCAATATTATTACTAGTAGTTCCCAACTAAGAATCAAATAACTCGTAGTTCCCAACTATTTGGGTCGGCTTTATTAATCTTTATTTTTCATTCATTTTTTGCCCCGTGCTGCAAAAATCATCTTTAACAGCCTTCATCCATGTATCTTTTGGTTTGCCCTCTCTCCTATCTATACCCTCAACAATAATACTCTCTGCTCATTTAATTTATGTATTTTTAACCTTAGTTGTGTTGGCCTAAACCGCACAAATCTGTTTTCTATTATCTTATCTATAATATATGTGATGCGGAGCAGAGACAAGTACGAGCTTTGGGTCCGCTTGAGGCTGATTTGGCGACTTATCGTATATAACGTGCCCGGATCGACGATCGGACTTCGCGGTTGCGTCCGGTATGTCGCTGCGAGTCAAAAACATATATTAGTTTATTTTTTTTAGTTTATTTTCATGTATTTAGTGGTCGATCCCGCCGGACAATCATAGTCGTTGATGGTGAAACCCTAATTTGTTCTCTTCTTATAAATATTGGTATAAGTGGATGAACCAAGACATTACAGATTTTGGAGAAATTGAGTCCCGGAATCCCGCGATCCCTCCCCGGTGCCGACGCCGTGGAACCCTAGGTGACGACTCCTAGGCCTCCAAACTCCTCCCCAAGGTAATCCCTACCCCCACCTTCATTTTTCACGTCTCAAACCTTTGTTTCACCCGCTGCAGCCCGCCATTCCAGCCCCCGGAAAACAGCCGGCCTGCTGCCCCTTTTCCGCCGCCCAACCCGCCTCCTCCCCTCAAACCCGCCTCCTCTACACCGCCACTACAGGGCCGCCGCCACCTCTTGCCCCCTCCCCACTGCTGGCCGACCAACCATCACCTTTCCCCACCGCTGGCCACCTCCTTAATTTCCCTAACCAGCCGTCGGCCTCCACCGCCCTCTCCTCCCCAATCCGCCAACTCCCCTTCGTGGATCCACCATTCTAACACCCCTAAAACTTTAGATCAGTCCAGATCTAGGGTTCTAGCCCCCGATCTGTTATTTCCACCACTCATACTTTTCATTTTTGCACTGACCCGCCCCTAAATAGCGGATCTACCCATCCCCGACCTGAATCTACTTACTCGTGGCCGGATCCACCATTTTATTGTCCGTTCTCACCGTTTTCCGCCAAGGACAGCCACCGTCACCGTCGTTTCGTCACCGGTTCCATCTCCGATCGCCGTTCTACACATCCGGTCCCCCCAATTTTCAGTGCTTCAGTTCAGCCCTTTACTTTGTGAGTTTTTTTATTGTACTCTTTGATTCAACATTTTCACTTGGTGGTTTATTATAGTTTGTCGTGATTCCTGTTAGTAGAATTTTGTTTTGGTACTCTAATAATTTGTAGGAGAAAACATTTGCCGCGCACTTCGCTTTGGCCCTCCAAGCGGAGGAAATCCATTAAAATATTGCCTAAAATAAATATTTGCTTGTTCTATTTTAATGTCTGCGTGACGCTAAATCTTCATTAGTTATGTTCATTCGTCGAAGCACTGATCATCGCATCGCATATAGGTTTAGATTAGCGTGTCACCCGTGCACTCACACCTAGCGTTGTAGGTTTGTGCACCACTAGCCTACCCCCACATCATTTTGGTATCAGAGGGAGGTTAGGCCATTTGCATGCTTTGTAGTGGTAGGTCATATAGAGTCTTTAGATTCATCCATGACTAATTATCGTTGGCGTTCCTCTCCTCTCTTGGGAGATCCTAAGCCCGCCTATACCCAATCTCATAGAGCGTCTTCAGAGAAATCCTCACGTTATCATGATGATTATTATCGTCTGCGGCACACCACTTCCCGAGGTCCTGTCGACCCACCGACACAACCTCACTATGCCAGAGACAATCAGTGCGATGCTTGTCGTCGTTCATATCCTTGCACGCGAGCGGGTCGTGTTGACCCTTCGACTCAACCCGATTACCTTAGGGATGACTATTATGAGGATCGTCACTTTAAGAGAGATCTTGAGAGTTAGTTTCGTACAGTTTCCCCTTCCTTTGACGGTTCATCGAGTCCCGAGTCTTTCAATTATTGACTCGTGGATATTGAGTATTATCTTGATCATTTTGAGTTATTCGGTGAGCGTCGCGTTAAGTTTGCGAAATTTAGACTTTTAGATCAGACGAGGGCATATTGGGCTAGCGTTGAGAGGACCCGCGAGCGAGACCGTCTTCGTCGCATCACTAGTTGGGTGGACATGAAGCGTACATTGTGTCAGAGGTATCTGCTTTCATCATATCGGAGTCACTTGCTCGACAAATTATTTTCCCTTCAGTAAGAATCCATGTCTGTCGCTGAGTACATGGATTGCTTTGATGAGTTAGTAGTGAAGAGCGATATCCGAGAGGACTCAACCATGACCACTTGCAGATTTCGGTCAGGACTTCGATCTGACATCCGCACTAAAGTGGTTTATCATAGCTCGGAGTCCCACGAGCAGACGTATCAGCTTGCTCTTCATTACGAACAGTCTTTGAGATTCGCCAGAGCTTGTCGGTTGGACCCTCACCTTGACCTCCGCAGTACCAGTCCTTCTCATACTAAGGTCACCACGATGCCTACCACTGCCCTGCCACCCACGACGGAAGTGATACCTGATACAGATTGCTCTCACCCCAGCAAAATGCTTAGCCCCGTGAGTGAACTATCTCTTGTTTCTGACCCGTCTCTTGTGACTCTGACAGAGGGTGAGCCTGAACGACCTATTGAGTTTGTAGTGTTGTGCCCCTCACCCACACCTCCACTTTTGGCATGTCCGGGGTTGATTAACACTCATATCCTAGAATCATGTCTTGACACCGCACCCGCAGACCCATTCTTGAGTGTAGGTCTTTGTCATTTTTCCCTTGGCATTACCCTGAGCCATGTTACGATCGCGAGCTCAGAGCCTGGTGTTGATCTCGTAGTTGCTGTCACCCATGCACAGGGACGCTACCCCTTTCGATGGTCCTCATTGGGAGGACCTTGACCTTATTGACGAGCCCCCTGTTGAGCCTCCTGATGATCCGCAACATCTTGGTGAGGATGAGACTCGGGTGAGCAACTCAGGTATGACGCCTCTGTCATTATCATCTCTGGCCTTACCCCGGAGAAGGGACCTTGAGTGGAGCATGACATATGTAGGGCCTACCTTGAGTCCACTTGAGCATACTCATATTGTGAAGACCTACCTTATGACACCTCACACTCTGGATGAGTTTTGAGACACGCCACCCGCTGAACCACTCGATGAATTCTTTCTTGTCTGGGACGCTCATTTTATTCTAGAGTCACGAATTCTAGTCTGTGTGCACAGTTTACACCCAGGTGGTCGTCTTATCCGCGATAACTTGTCATACACACCTCCTTGTGAGCCCCCTGATGTGTTACGTTCCTTGAGAGACACCCGACTCGTTACGAGCTTATATTTGAGTATAGTTGTCTCTCAAGATCATCTGAGCACTCGTCTCACACTAGTTGAATATTTTTATATTCCATCGAAAGAATCTTCTGATTGGCCATCACATTTTAGAGACATCTCAGACATTATTAGATTTTCCTATAAAGAGTGTACCGTGTCTGTCGTGTTGTCTTTGCATCATTTGCATTACCTGTATGAGTCTGCTGAGTCTTTTACACGACATTTGCATGAGTCGGTCCGCTGACGAATAATAACAAGCAATGAAAATTATAAAGCCCATGCAGATAAGCGAAGACGAGAACAAATATTTAATGAAGGCAAAAGGGTAATGGTACGAATCCGCCCCAAGTGGCGCCCTTCGGGGCCTGCCAAGAAGTTAAGCGCTAGGCGAATGGGTCCGTACTCTGTTATTAGTCGCATTGGGACAAATGCCTACCGGATCAATATCCCGGCTAGTGTGGAATTCACCCAGTGTTTAATGTTGAGGATCTGACTCCATACTATGAACCTCACGAGTATGTGGACCCGAGCAGTGGAGATACCCAGCCACCCCCACCCCCACTGTTGTTACCTTACTACCCTCATACGTCACCACCGTCTGATGGCCACCCCAGTCCACCCACTATTGACATTCACCCACCCGGGGACTCGTCTTCTCTGGTTTCACCACCGGCACCACCGATCGCACCGAGACCTACCTTCCGAGAGATGAGAGCATCACAGAGTTCAGATTCCACCAGCTTGTTCCTACTTTAGATGGGTCGCGCTGTCGCTACTTGGTACATTGGCGGGGCAGCCCCGACGCAATTGACGTTTGGATACTTGCAGCAGAGCTTGATCGATTCGCCCCTGGACTTCGAATTCAGCACGACTGTCTCCATTCACCGGAGATGACAGCTTTTCAGTCATGGGGAGTTGATGGGCGAGGACACTCTCCGTCGACGACACTTGGACGACTCCCGACGGACCTCCTCGAGTTGTACCTGACATTCATTGAGAGAATTCTGATCCCAATTCATCGGGAGATGAATTTTTTCAAGCCGGGGAGATTGATGCAGAGCAGAGATGAACACCAGCTTTGAGCCCGTTCGGGGCTGATTTGGCGACTTACCATATATAGCGTGCTCGGATCGACGATCGGACTCCGCGGTTGCATCCGACACGTCGCCGCGAGTCAAAAACATATATTAGTTTATTTTTTTGAGTTTATTTTCATCTGTGAAGCACGAATACTTTCCCGAAGGCAGCGTACCCGTATCCGATGTGGACACACTTGGACTTAGCACATCATTCTGCATATTGTGATAGGAGTCTATTTTTATAGTGCAAACATAAGTTGGTTCTATGCTAGGAAGTGTTGCTGCGTCCAATTAAGTTGTGTATCTGTATCGAGTATGTTTCTGGTACTGGTACGTTTCTGTTACAATCACGTGTATTGAACATGTTGATACGACACAAGTTATTAACAAAACGACAAACTTGTCTCTAGATTAACCGGAGATTGAAGATGTTGATCTCCACCAATAAGAAGAAGAAAACTGATGAATAGACTTAAGTTTAATTTTATCTCATTTGGTTAAACATTTAAGATGTTAATTTTGTAATATTTATGAATGCTTAATGTTTGAAAATTTGATGTTATGTTGCATTGATTTGTTGACTTGTACTTTAAGTTATGATTTATGTTTGATGTTTTGAGAATTATTTATTGCACTTATGATATATTTCTTTATATACAGTAGATATATATATATATATATATAGATTTAATGAAAAACGCAGGAACTATACTTGGCTTATATACACAGCGCACGCGCATTTTGAAAATACACCCCGTTCCTTGCATTTTTAGGAAAAGTGTTCGTCATGAAAGTTGTAGATCTCGACATGTTGAACACTTTTCCTATAAATGCACGTACAAGACATATTTTCTGTATTTCTCATCGCTGCGTATATAGCCTATATACACAACATGCGTATATACAGTAACCCCTATATATATAATATGTTATAACGTATCATGACGCATCGGTATCCTTGTTTTTTAAATTTTGTCGTACCGCCGTACCGGGTACGTAACGTACCCAGTACCCGTACCCGTACCGATGCTTCCTAGATTTTCATGTATTTAGTGGCCGATCCCACCGGCCAATCATAGCTGTTGATGGTGAAGCCCTAATTTGTTCTCTTCTTATAAATATTGGTATAAGTGGCTGAACCAAGACATTACAGATTTTGGAGACATTGAATCCCGGAATTCCGCGATCCCTCCCCGGTGCCGACGCCGTGGAACCCTAGGTGACGACTCCTCGACCTCCAAACTCCTCCCCAAGGTAATCCCTACCCCCACCTTCATTTTCCACGCCTTAAACCTTTGTTTCACTCGCTGCAGCCCGCCATTCCAGCCCCGGGAAAACAGCCGGCCTGCTGCCCCTTTTCCGCCGCCCAACCCGCCTCCTCCCCTCAAACCCGCCGCCTCTCCACCGCCGCTACAGGGCCGCCTCCACCTCTTGTCCCCTCCCCACTGCCGGCCGGCCAGCCCTCACCTTTCCCCACCGCCGACCACCTCCTTAAATTGCCTTAACCAGCCGCCGGCCTCCACCGCCCCCTCCTCCCCAATTCGCCAACTCCCCTTCGTGGATCTACCGTTCTAACACCCCTAAAACTCTAGATCTGGACCTAGATCAGTCCAGATCTAGGGTTCTAGCCCCCGATCCGTTATTTTCACCACTCATACTTTCCATTTTTGCACGGATCCGCCCCTAAATAGCGGATCTATCCATCCTCGGCCTGGATCTACTTACTTGTGGCCGGATCCACCATTTTATTGCCCGTTCTCACTCTTTTCCGCCAATGACAGCCACCGTCACCGTCGCTTCGCCACTGGTTCCATCTCCGATCGCCGATCTACACATCCGGTCCTCCCAATTTTCAGTGCCTCGGTTCAGCCTTCTACTTTGTGAGTTTTTTATAGTATTGTACTCTTTGATTCAGCATTTTCACTTGATGGTTTAATATAGTTTGCCGCGATTCCTGTTGGTAGAATTTTGTTTTGGTACTCTAATAATTTGCTGGAGGAAACATTCACCGCGCACTTCGCTTTGGCCCTCCGAGCAGAAGAAAGCCGTTAAAATATTGCCTAAAATAAATATTTGCTTGTTCTATTTTAATATCTGCGTGACGTTAAATTTTCATTGCTTATATTCATTCGTCGAAATATTGATCATCGCATCACATATAGGTTTGGATTAGCGTGCCACCCGTGCACTCACACCTAGCGTTGTAGGTTTGTGCACCACTAGCCTACCCCTACATCAATATGACTTCAGCATTTCTCTAATATAATTATCCTTAACTTATATCTTTTTAATTTCATGACTTCCGGCATAAGTCAATTTTCAGTACCACTTTGTTTTTTCTCTCGCATACAACTCGCTTGCTTCACAACTTTAGTTGTAGATATTGTCCTTTTCTATTGGATGAAGTTCTTCCCTTCTTTTTAAACTGTCTTGAGGAAATAGTTTTCAAATGATAGTTTAATAAGTTTAATGTCTTCAAATTAATCCATTACTGTGTGGATGGTATATTGGGATTAATCATCTTCTTTTCTTTTCAAACATCATCGTTGTGTTGTGTCATGCTACAGAAATCTTGAATGACATTCATTCATGTTACCTTTGGTCTACTCCTTCTCACGCCTAACCGTAGTTGTACAATCCTAAACCATTCTATTTCTATCATCTTATCTATAGGTCGCATCGTTATTTCTCTAATATAATCACTCTTTAATTTATATGTCCTGGTTTTGCCACATATTCATCTTTGTGTCATCATTTCATCTATAAAATTAATTTTCCGGGCCATTTTGTTTTTTGTTCTCCCATAGAACTCGCTTGCTTCACAACCCAGGGTTTGTTTGGGGCGGTGGGAAAAATTTTATTCCTACCGCTACCGTCCTTTTTAGTTTGTTTGGATGAAGAATTTTTTCAATATAGGTGTTTTGGGAGATTTTTGAGCAACCGGTCTAACATGGCTTTCTAAAAATCGATTTCTCCGCTTTTAGCTCTTCCTCTTTTATTCAAGGGTTTACAAAAGACGCGCCTCGATCATTCGCGATTTCTTTTCTTCCTTCTCGCCGCTACAAATGTTTTCTTCTCTCATTTATGATTCTTCATTCATTCGCTATCTTTGCTTCTCGCTGCTAACCTTTGTAACATGCTTATTTAGGATTCATATAATATTTACTTATCTATATAATAAATGATTATCATTAAACACTTTTTTATTATTAAAAAGTTAAGCATCTATTAGTAAAAAATTGTCCTTCAAAACAAAAAAACTTAAAACACTTTTTTGAAAAGCACATAAACGAAGATTTTCCAAACGGTACAATTTTTTCAAATCAACTTTCTGTACCGCTCTAATGCCACTACTGGTTTCCTACAACTGCTTTTTCCACCCCGCCACCGCGCCCCAAACAGAGCCCTAATTGTGGATACTGTTCTTATATGTTGAATAATTTTTTCCCCTTTTTAAATTTTCTTGAGGGAGTAATTTTTGAATGATAGTTTAGTGAGTTTAATGGCTTCAAATTAATCGATGCGCGGGGATGGTGTTCCAGGTTAATTAATCTTCCATTTTGTTTTTGGACAGTCCCAATAGAGGCAATATGTAATGTTTTTAAGGATTTATGCATCTAAAAAACTGAAGGGGGGGGGGGGGGGGGGGGCTTGGCACACCGGTTAAGGTGTTGCTGTGTGACCTTGAGGTCACGGGTTAGAGTCTTGGAAGCAGCCTCTTGCAAAAATGCAGGGCAAGGTTTGCCTACATTTCACCCTTGTGGTGGGACCTTTCCCCGGGCCCTCGCTGCACGGGAATGTTTTGTGCACCGAGCTGCCTTTTTTATGCATCTAAAAAGCTATATATACCGAGCTGCCTTTTTATGCATCTAAAAAACTATATATTTTGGATATGTGGCAGGGAACTGGAGGAAGAAGTATTTATGGTCAACAATTCAATGATGAGAACTTCACCTGTAAGTACTTCTATATATATTATGTAAAAATCTACGCATTTACTTCCTCATCAGCACATTACTCATTTTCTCTCACTAATTTGTACATCATAGCATCCAAGCACCCAAGTTTGTTTAGGACATCATGTAAATTTCATATAGCTCCTTTTGTAATCTTTTGGTAGTATAAAAACTAAAATTTCTCTCTTTAATCTCATGTGTCTCATTGCATCCTCTAAAATGGACAATCTCTACTTTTTTTCCGATTAGCGTGTTTGGTGAATTCTTCATCTCGATCCCTGTCTCCTAAATCAGGAAGGAAAATTTGAGTCTTTTTCAGGAGTCCAATCCATGAAACTAAGTGACTAAAATGCCGCCTGTTCGCAGGGGTGCAATCAAGAAATCCATGCAAATATTGAATAAACTTTATTGTTATGATTGTTTTGGAGCAGTATCAATTCCCCTCCACCTCCTCCTTATTTGAACATTTATCCAAAAAATAAGATAATAGAAGAAAGGATTTAAAAAAAATCCAGCTAAATGTAAAGGGCTGCTCATCAAAAATTGCTATCCACTCAAAAATAAAAAATACTATCAATCAACTTCCATATAGGAAGATATCTGTTTTCTTTATTTTCGAGTGCTACAGCAACTTCCTCTTTGGCTTTCTTCATATCTCCATACAACCAACCCATTGACGGTATATCTCAATCTGCTCTTCGTAGAACTTTAACCAGTGGGGTAAATATAAGGAGTGTCAGCTCAACATTACGCCAAAATGTGACACTCAATGCTATTGTTATGGCCTACATACAATGATACAACAACAAAATATTAAAACGATGCAGTGTATCTGCAAAAAATAATTTTAAAAATATTAGATGAACACATTACTTGTTTTCCATGTGCGGTACTTGATAACTTTGTTGCCTCCCATTTAGCAGATGTGAACAATTCTCTCAAATGTCTTCTCTTATCCTGAAGGCTCTGCAATGATAAAAAAGCTGTAGCAAATCTGGTCACACCAGACCTAACGAGATCATGGGACTCCATGTCTTTAGTCGTCTCTCTGAACATAGCAAGAGCAATGGTGTGAGCATATATAAATACAGTAAGTTGTCGGCCCATACAGATTGTATTTTTAATTTGCTTCAATTTTGAAATATCTTGGAGAATAAGATTTATGGTGTGAGCGGAAAAAGAAGTCCAAAAAATCTTTGGTCTCTTTACCGCTAACAATCGTGATGCAGACATATTGTTGGACGCATTATCCGTCACAACCTATACTATATTTGCTTCTCCTGGGCCATCCGGACTACTGATTCCTCATCAACAAACGCATATATGAATTTGCCATCATGTGTAGATGATGATACATTCTTTGATAACCAAAATGCTACTCCAGCAACTGTGTGCACAACAATATTCATGACGCTTCTGCCCTTGCGATCTGTTGAAGCATCAGTCAAAATACTACACCCATGCAACCTACATGTTTGAGTGAAGCTGCTTAGCATTTCCTTGGTCCGTTGAACTTCCATCTGTAAGAACTTTTCCCTCATCTCATACGGCGTTGGTCCTTTCATCCCAGGGCCACATAGACCGACAACATGCAACATTTGTTGGAAGGATATGCTATATAGAGCATTGAAAGGAATACCCATCTCATATGCCCACCTAGCAATATATAGAGCTGCGTCATCTCTGGCTTTCTTCTTAAACTTACTCTCAATCGTGCTTTGTGAACTACTCCCTGACTCAATAAATTGGTCCATTGGACCTTTATTTCCCATACTTGTAAATAACGGCCTTTGTGAACTTTCGGGATCTGCAGCCTCTCCAACAACGACCTCATCCAAGCTACTCTGTAACCTACTACTTCTCAACAGCTTACTAGTTTGTGCTGCTGCAAGGGTTGCTTCGGCTTTTGCTCTGACATCTGTTGGGACATGAGGGCATGACTTTACATTGCCCTTAATCCCAGCCAAATGATGTTTGAACCGAGTGATGCCCCCATTTATGACTTGCTTGCAGTAATTGCAACGAATTTTACTTGTATCCGTTGTAACCACTTTCTCTCCAAATGCCCAAAAAGCATTTCTACCACTAGAAACTGGCGCACTTACGTCTTTTGTAGAAGACTGAGAGGAATCCATTCTACAACACCAACAATATATGTGAATGAACAAAATAATAAATTAAAACATGCCTCATTATTTCATACATGTGTGGATGAGCTTAGCATGAAAAGCCAAGTCGAAGAAAGAAGAAGAATTAGGGAAGGACAACATAACAAGAACACGGGGGCGGTTGGAGTTAAAGCTGTTGGAAATGAAGATAAAATCATGTAGCTCCTTCCTTGCGGTTAAAATCAAGTATAAAATTATCCAAACAAACAAAAAATAGCATGATCTCTAAAAAAATTAATTGAGAAAAATATGCTCAAAACGTTAAAAAAAAAGCTATACAATTTCCACTCGAAATGTGAGATAAAAATTAACTAATATTCTGGTATATACATTATTATCAAAATATAATTTTTAAGGTAAAAAATTTAATGATGAAGGTGAAAAGGTTGTAGAAAATGTTAAATGTTACCAAGGAAAAGCAACCCATGAGGGAGACCCCATATGCTTCTCTAGAGATGAAAGAAAATCTTCAAAAATAACTCCTCATCAGACACTATATTGCTGTCAAATATATGTTAATCTTGAACTATGAATAACTTCATAACCCCTATTGGGCTTCTTCGCACATGATCGAGAGGTCGATTCCGCAGATCGTAATATAATGATAGGGAAGGACAACAGAACAACCAAAAATCCACATTAATAAGACATAAAAGCAAAGAATTAGGGCAGAATCAAGAAAGAAAGCCACATTAAAATCAGTAAGTCCTAACCAGGTGAACACCTGTACTGAAACAGTAACAATAATTTAAGTGAGGAACAACCAAACACTGGTTCTTCTAAAATCAGTAAGTCCTAAGCAGGTGAACACCTGTACTGAAACAGTAACAGTAATCGCCAAGTCGAAGAAAGAAGAATCAGGTGAACACCACTCACGACTCTATGGAAAGCCAAGTCGAAGAAAGAAGAAGAAAATAGAAGAAGAGAACTTACGGAGTTACAGTGGAGTGAGGTTAGGGCGGAAGATGCGCCGTCGGGGATGCAGATTCGTCGCTGCGAGAGGCCGATTCGTCGCCGGGAGAGGCCGATTTGTCGCCGGTAGAGGCTGATTCATCGCCAGGAGAGGCCGATCGTCGCCAGGAGAGGCCGATTCCGCCGATCGTCGCCAGGAGAGGCTGATTCGTCGCCGAACTGCCGCAGCGCCGCGAGAGAGAAAGGTTAGGGCAGAAGATGCGATGCTCCTCCCGACCCGACCCATGAAATCATTTTAAAACCCCGGTTTTTTTTTATAAAATAAAACAAAAAAACAGGTGTCCGATATATCGCCAGGAGGCCGATATCAACCGATATATATCCGATTTTTTACAAAACGTTATTTTGCTCAAACATATTGATTTCGTTGCGGTTTACACCCAAAACCTTTATGTCGGCCGACATATCGGACATGTCGGCCGATATCTACAACACTGGTATTAATTTAGAGGTAGTTATATTTTCGATCATAGAGTTCCCCGTGCTCCGTACCGCAGTACCCCATCACTCGCCGTCCCCTGTTTTCATTATTTGTGCCACTGCTTGTAACAAAACATCCAATTTTATAGTAGAGATAAATATTATAAATATGTTTAATTAAATTAATAATTAAAAAACCAATTGCTTCAATTTTTTGAGAAAATAATCCCGCTCAACTATTATTGCGCGGGCAATGGTGCCGACAATTTTACCAAAAAAAAACAACATAGCTGCTTGATAATCTCCTTGCTCCCGGTTAATGACTGCCTACCTGCTGACAATCACCAGCCTGCTCTACGATCATTGAGCTGGTTAAACACAAGCTGGAAGCAGTGTACTGATGGGCAAAACTGGAAACTTGAAAAATGCGATGATATGAAGCACATTCCTTGTAATATTGGTGTATATAGAATATATATATATTTTCCCCTTTTCCTCAGTGAAGCACATTGGACCTGGAGTCTTGAGCATGGCGAATGCAGGTCCTGATACCAATGGGAGCCAGTTCTTCATATGCACGGTGAAGGTATCTATCTTTAACCCTTTTTGTGGTATAATGCCTATAACAACCATTCATGATAAAATACACTCTTTAGAAGAAGGGTAATTGACAGAATGCACCCCCAAACTGCAATTTTTTGGCAAAATATACCTCGAATTATTAAGTTTGACAAAATGCACCCCGCAATTAGAGGAAGGTCGGCACTTTGCACCATGACGGTCAAATAGTGAGGGAATTTTGGCCCGGCTATATTTTAAAGCAGTAAAATGTAATATCCACTCAATCAATTTAGGTTTTACGGCTCGGTAGTTTACATTCTAGTGAGCGCGGCGAGTTCTTCCATCGCCAACAAGAATGAGATTCAATGTGCTGGCGACTTATTCCATGCTCGACGAGAAGTTCCAACGCCGACAATCTCGGGGGATACAAAAACGACCAGAATACCCTTGTGTTTTTAGCCTTTGGTGCAAAGTGCAAGACTACTCTAATTGGGGGTGCATTTTGCCAAAACCCTCCAATTCGGGGACGAATTCTTCCAATTTCCCTTAGAAGAATCTTTTTGTATTCTGTTTGATGAAATTTGTAACTTTTGCCACCACTCTTAGCTTGCTTACTGTGGAGAGTAGAGAGAATTGATAAAATAACCGGCGCACACTCTACCGGCGGTGGCACAATGTTCGCCGTGTATAATGATGAAAATACATTCAATGCGCTGACACTTCTTTCATCACATGATTGGACGATATCACCTTTTTAATATTTAATTTTAGTTATAATAATAATAACAATACAGTAATTGAAGGACTGAGATGAGTTTAAAATCTTAATAATAATGGTAGAACAATTGGATGATTGCTGTGAGTTCGATGGTGTCATCACTAAATATAAAGACAATATAAATTATTTTCTAATTTTATTTTATTTTTAATAACTATAATAATGATAAAGTAATTGCCCCTGCCACGGCTTTGATGAGTTTAAAATAATAATAATAATGATACTAATAATAATAATAGAACAATTGGACGGTTGCTTTATGAGATTTTTGTGCATTTTATGGTATGAAATGTAAACTGAAGGATTTTTTTTTGTAATTTCAGTAGATAGAAGAAAAACCATGTAGTTATGCGGATGTTTTTTTGGTATGTATAGCGCATCATTCTCCTGTACGGGAATTAATACCCCCCCTCAAGAAAAAACTTGGGCCCACTTCTTTTTTCGAACCGAAGGCTCCTCTGCTTTTAGAAAATATTTTGGTATGCATGGCGATTGGAACCTCTCCTTTTCGCGGCCACCTTCCATGTTTCTCCTCTAATTTCCTCCAGCTGAACTTGTTTAAGCAGGAGAGTTCTCCTTCATCTTTTGCTTCTTCGCCGCCTTCTTCGTGGATCACCCGGTTTACCTACTACCTCTTACCGGATATAACACAAGCCATGGAGCCCTATGGTCAAACTCCTGATCAGGCGCCACAAACGCATGTAATGGGTATTATATTTTCTTCTTTTATATCGTTTAGTGTTAATGTGTTTGGTAATGTATAATCTACAATATGACTGAGCTTTAGTAATACCTGGAATATGTCTTTGTTCTCTGCTTGAAGACATCCAGAGTATGCCTTTTTATATTCCAATTGAAGACATAATATCCAGCTGGACTTGACCTCAAAAGTTTATTTTTGGTAATGACTGACCGGATTTAGCCTGTTGATAGAAGTTTCGGCAGCAGATGTTGGTTTTTGTTGACCGATTATATTGGCATAAAATAGTTTTCTTTTGTCATTGTTGATGGTTTACCTCAGGCAAATGACGTTGTTTTCCCAACAGTGCATTCTGAGGAAGAGGCCTACAAAATATATTGTGATTATGTGCATAAAATAGGCTTTAACATGAGTAAACAACATATATTGTATTGGATACATGCTCGGATTATTAATTTTAGAGAGTAGATTATTAATTTTAGAGAGTACTCTTGTTCGAAAGTTGGTTTGAAGCGCTCCATTCCAACGACAGAAGGTCAGAAAAAGTATCATAAACTAGATACTTGTACATGATGTATGACATGCTTACATATCAACACTGATAAAGAGGGCAAGAATTGGATGGTAACTAAGTTTGTAGAAAAGCACAATCATCCACTTACTTTGGAGAAGGACAATCATTTGATGCGCTCTCACCGGAAAATATCTGATGTTCAAGGTTGTCTTCTTAAGAATATGATAGGAGTTGGCATCAGAACGATTGACGCATATAAGTTTCTAACTAAAGAGGTCAATAACTATGTTCAACGAGAAAGGAAAGCACTTATAGAAAGCGGCGGCTCTACAAGTTTATTGAAACTATTTAAGGAACGACAAATAGAAGATAACATGTTCTCCTATGTTGTTCAAATAAATGAGTTTCACAGACTATCGAGGTTTTTTGATGGATGAAGATAGTAAAATTAACTACGACTATTTTAGCGATGTTATTATATTTGATACAACCTACCGGCTTAATAAATATAATTTAGCTTGTGCTCTGTTTATCGTTGTGAACCATCATTGATAGAATACTTTTGTTGGTGATGCTTTTGTAGCAGCTAAAATAATTGAATCATTTTGCTTGGGTCTTTGAGTCCTTGAGGTTCGTCGGCGCCAAACAACCAATCACTATATTCACAGACTAAGATCATGCCATGACGATCACTATTGCTAGATTTTTTAGTAATATTCGTTATCGTCTTTGCCAATGACATATATCCAAAAAAGCACCTTCGAATGTTCCAACCTTCAACCATAACAAGTGTGTAAGATCTTTATTTTATCACTATATGAGTAAATGTGACACTGAGATTGAGTTTGATTTTCATTGGAGTGGATCATTTAGGGAAAATTTGTAGTACAATAGATGGTTGGGTGATCTATACAAGGTTAGAAATAAGTGGTCCATCACTTTTAATAAGGGCACTATATATCTTGGCATATTATCCACTCAAAGAAGTGAATTCACCAACAATGGTTTACATGGATGTTCAAAAGCCACGAGTTATTTAGTCGTGTGTTTTAATTGTATGAAGACGATGATTTCATCTTGGCGGAGATCGGAGCATGATGAGGATTTAAGATGCAAACAAGGAAGCATAACTCTAAAGTTTAAAATTTGTATTTTCCTAAAACAAGCTTCCAAGATTTACACACGAAAAATGTTCTCTATATTTGAACAAGCTTATATGGATGGTACAATTAGTGTAAGTATTCATAGAAGAGGTCCGATACGCTTATGATCATATTCTATATGTCACACAACATTGTGAGGGGGCCAAGGATGATAAACAATGGATCGATAAAGTTAATTCGATGTCGAGTGTTCTTGCAAGGGTTTTGAAATAAAGAGAATCCTATGCAAACACATTCTAAGTGCGTACAATTCAAAGAATGTGAGGCAAATTCAAGACAAATACATGCTAAATAGATTCACACTCATAGTCAAGCATAGTTTGTACTTATTTATGACCACATACATGAATGATTTGGAGTCCAATTTAGTGTTTAGAAGCCACCATATGCATTTCACATATGAGTTAGCAAGAAGAATTGAGAATTGTAAGCTTGCCCTAAATCAATCATGTTATTTAGTACATGCTCCTTAGCAAGTTTACAATTCTCAATTCTCCTTACTAACTCATGTGTGAAACACGTAAGGTAATTTATAAAAAAACTAAATTGGACTTCAAATCATTCATGCATGCTGTTATAGATTAGTACAAATTCTGTTTGACCGTGAGGGTGAATCTCTTTAGCATGTATTTGCCTTGAATTTGCTTCACATTCTTGAATATTACGCACTTTGAATGTGTTTGCATAAGATTCTCTTTGTTTCAAAACCCTTACAAGAACAGTCGACATCGAAGGTTGTTGAGTCAATTTTAACAATCCATTGTTTATCATCCTCGACCCTGTCACAATGCTTTGTGACATATAAAATATGATCACCAGCGTATTAGACCTCTTCTATGATACGCTAACTGTACCATCCATATAAGCTTGTTGAAATATAAAAAACATTTTTCGTGTGTAGATTTTGGTAGCTTGTTTAGCAATAGACAATTTTTAAACTTTAGAGTTATGCTTCTTGTTTGCACCTAAAGTCCTCATCATGCTCCGATCTCCTCCAAGATGAAATCTTGTCTCCATACCATTAAAACACTTAACTAAAAAACTCGTGACTTTCGAACATCCATGTAAACCATTGTTGGCGGATTCACTTTTTTGAGTAGATAATATGCCAAGATCTATAGTGTCCTTATTAAAAGTTGTGGGCCACTTATTTCTAACCTTGTATATATCTGTTAGGTTCCCGGGGTGAGAGGGGGGTGGTCGGCGGTCTGAATCGGGAAGAGGGAGAGAGAGTGAGAGAAAGAGGAAGAGGGGGGAAAAGAAAAGAGGCTAGGGTTAGAGATTCGAAGAGATAAACATGCATTCATCTAGGATACCGAATACAAAGTTCACGCGCCCTCTTATAGGGGCGAATACAAAAGGAAAAACTGAAATTAGGAAAGACAAAATACTGAAAACGCGATAGCCAAACATAGAACATAATAAATATTAATTATCCTCCGCGGTCTCGGTGGGTCCTTGTGATATACGCGCCCGACGCGTGTAGACTTGTCATTTGGGCTCGTCGTCGTGGAGATCCGTAACAATGCCGCCATCTGGAAAATGTGTCTTGTCCTCAAGGCAGTAATCGGTGAACTGACGGCAGAAATCATCCAGGGGAAGCCACGTCGCGTCTGAGTCGGGGCGACCAGTCCAAGCCACAAGATCCTCTTAAGATGTATGGTCCCCCAGAATGCGGCATCAGCGATCGAGGATTGAGGCGGGATAGCAGGGCGCTTCTCCGGAAAGGTAGAGATCAGCCGGGAGGTGATCCGTGGTGGCGTGCTTGCCCACCACTCGCCGTAGCTGCGATACATGGAAGACCGGG
Organism: Platanthera zijinensis; assembly: GCA_039513925.1. NCBI lineage: Eukaryota > Viridiplantae > Streptophyta > Magnoliopsida > Asparagales > Orchidaceae > Platanthera > Platanthera zijinensis. The sequence continues at coordinate 21,940,367 of CM077082.1, read as the reverse complement.
TGGATGCGGCTCCCGCTTAGGAGGCGAAGGCAGTAAGAAACTGCCCCGATGCGGGCAAGGACCTCAAATGACCCAAAGAATCGTGGGGCCAATTTTGGGCACGCTCGGTGGGGCACCGAAAGCTGACGGTAGGGGTGGAGCTTCACAGAGACCTTTTCTCCTACTTCGAAGGTGAGGTCCTGACGTTTCTTGTTGGAGAAGGAGACCATCTTCTGTTGGGCCCGTTGAAGGTGATGCTTCAGATGATCCAGAATAGTGTCCTTGTCACGAAGAGCGATGACCAGGCTTTCCACCTGACATTCCCCTGGGAGGTGGCGGACGATGGACGGAGGAGGCCGGCCGTAGACGACCTCAAATGGAGTAGTGTCGACTACTTGATGGTGGGTGGTGTTGTACGAGTACTCGGCCCACCCGAGCCACTTGGCCTAGTTATGCGACTGCTTCCCCACGAAGCAGTGAAGGTAAGTCTCCAAGCACCGGTTGAGGTCCTCTGACTGGTCGTTGGTTTGAGGATGATATGCTGTGCTCATGCGCAGTCGGGTGCCCTGGAGGCGAAACAATGTCGTCCAGAAGGCACTCAGGAACAGCGGGTCCCAGTCACTGACGGTCGATCAAGGAAACCCGTGGAGGCGCACAACCCCCTGGATGAAGCTGTCGACGATGGTGGCTGCCGTTTATGGATGGCGGAGGGGAATGAAATGTGCATACTTCGAGAGCTGGTCCACTACAACAAGGATGCAGTCATTCCCCTGAGAGTGGGGCAGTCGTGTGATAAAGTTCATGACGATGTCGTCCCACACACGGTCTGGGATCGGAAGGGGCTGAAGTAGACCACCCGGAAAAACGGCTTCGTACTTGGTCTTTTGGCAGATGAGGCAGGCAGCTACAAAGGCTTTGACCTGTCGGAACATGTGCGGCCAATAGAGAGAGGCTGCTAGCCGTCGGTATGTTCAGTAGGCACCAACGTGTCCCCCTGTCGGAGAGGCATGAAACTCGGCCAATAACCGTGGAATGCTAGGGGAGGAGGGGGCGAGTACAAGGCGTCCCTTGAAGAGTAGGCGGCCGTCCCCCAAGGAGTACGGTGGGTGGGCTGTGGTGTCTGCGAGGAGTGCTGTCTGGATCCCGTTGAGCGTCGGGTCCGCTTCCACTTCCCGTTGGAGGGTGTCCGCATCTTCCCAGATCGGTCGGGAGATGGTTGCAAGTATGGGACTACGAGAGAGAGCGTCGACCGTGCGGTTCTCCTTCCCCGGCCGGAACTTGATGCTGAAGTCATAGCCCAGCAGCTTGGCCACCCACACCTGCTGGGTTGGTGTAGCAATCTTTTGCTGCAGGAGGTAGCGGAGGCCGTGGTGGTCAGTGCGGACCACGAATCGTCGGCCCAGGAGGTAGGGCCGCCAGTGTTGAACTGCGAGGACGAGGCCCATGAGCTCGTTCTCGTACGCCGATCGGCTGCGGATGGTGTCCGAGAATGCGCGGCTGAAATAGGCCACCGGGCGACCGGCTTGCATGAGTACGACCCCCACGTCGACGCCCGACGCGTCGCATTCCTCGAGGAAGGGCTGGGAGAAATCCGGCATAGCTAACACCGGGGCGCGAACCAGAGCTTGCTGGAGAGAAACAAAAGCGGTGGAGGCCGCTGCCGACCACTCGAAAGAGCCTTCGACCGACTTCTTCAAGAGCTGGGTGAGGAGTCGGGCAATGGTGCCGTAGCCCTGGATGAACCTCCGGTAGTACCCTGTCAGGCCCAGGAATTCGTGAACCTCTCGGAGAGACGATGGGGTTTGCCACTGAAGGACCGCCTCGATCTTGTCACCATCCATGATGGTTATCAGGATCGCGATCCGAATCGTAGGATCGTAAAACGATCCAAATTTTGTAAACCGATCCGGATCTTACCTAGGATCTAAATCGGCACATCTACGACTGGGATCGCGATCCGAATCTTAGGATCTTTAGGATCGCGATCCTGACCTGATTCTACCTGTCCGGCCAAAGGTAATTATAAACATGTCCAACCTTATTCCGACCCCATTCAACCGGTCCAACGCCCATAACCCATTATTTAACCTTATCCCAATCCCGCTCATACTCCATCACAAAATCATATCATGATGTTTTATCGTATCTCAAGTGTCGATTGATGACTGCAAACTGAGGCCAAAAGCGGCTTCTTCGATCGCTTACAGTCTAGATTTGTTTTTATTGTTAGTAAACATTTGGTGTCTTATCTTAAACTAAAATTGAACTTAATATGATATTATCCTTTTGATTTAATTATTAAAAAAAAATTAATATATTTATTCATATACTACTCAATTTATTGATTTTTTTTGTTAATTGAGCATGAAATTTAATGATACAAAATTCAATTTTATTTTTTAGTCTTAATTTATGAATGTTATAGGATCTTGCGATCCTCGATCCGATCCTACGATCCGATCCGATTCAACTTCAAAACGATCCCACCTAAAATCTCAATCCTGACAACCTGTGATCCATCCCGACTCCTGTAGCAGAAAGGGTGTGTCCCGAGTAGCACACCTGCGGGGCCCCAAAGGGGCACTTGGTTGGGTGGAGCTTGAGTTGGTGGTGTCGGAGTGTAGCCAATGTCTGGAGGACGTACTGTAGGTGCTCATACTAAGAAGAACTGTAGACCAAGATGTCATCAAAAAAACAAGTACATGCTGGCAAAGTATCAGACGAAAGATGTCGTTCATCGTGGACTGGAAGGTGGCCGGTGCGTTTGTCAGGCCGAAAGACATAACCAAGAACTCGTAGTGGCCATCATATGTCCGGAAAGCCGTCTTGGCGACGTCGGCCGGTCGGACGCGAATCTGGTGGTAGCCCGTACGAAGGTCCAGCTTGGTGAAAAAGACGGCACCGTGGAGCTCGTCCAAAAGCTCCTGGATCACCGGGATCGAGTACCTATCTGGGATCGTGGCTTTGTTGAACTCCCGATAGTCTACGCAGATGCGCCAGTTGTCGTCCTTCTTCCTGACCAGGAGGACCAGGCTGGATAAGGGGCTTGCACTGGGGCGTATGAGGCCCCCCATCAACATATCGTGTACTAGCCTCTCGATCTCGTCCTTCTGCACGTGCACGTAGCGGTATGGGCGGACCTAAATTGCGGCCACGCCGGGCTGAAGGGGAATGACATGATCGTGTGGTCGGGCTGGTGGCAAGCCCGACGGTGCCGTGAAGAGGTCCGCAAATTCGGTCAGGAGGTTCTGCATGGCCGGTGGTGGTGATGGAGCCGGTGGTGGCGCGTCCGAGATGGACTAGAGCCATGTCGTAAAATCGATGTCCGTCGTCCTCTGAATCGTGCGGGAAGAGACGGGGGAGCAGAGCAGTGCAACATCTCCCTTCAGGCATCACTCCCGCCCGTCCTGTAGGAATCGCATCGTCGTGGTTTGCCAGTTGACCCGCACGCCGCCCAGCGTGCAGAGCCATGCCACACCTAAGATGACGTCGATCCCGCCGAGCCTGAATATGTAGAAATCCGATGTCACTGAGTAAGGGCCCATTGAGATCGGGACGGATGGGGAACCCTGGATCGAGCGTTGGGGGCCATCGCGTAAGCTGACTGTGAAGTCCGGCGAGGGTTCCTCCGGAAGGTGGAGATGTTGGGCCAGATGAGAGGAGAGGAAGTTATGGTTTGCCCTGCTATCTACCATGATGACGATGTGGCGGTCGCCTAGCTTGCCTACCAACTTTATGGTTTGCGGTCCGAATATGTAGATATCCGCTGTCACCGAGTAAGGGCCCATTGAGATCGGGACGGATGGTGAACCCTGGATCGAGCGTTGGGGGCCATCGCGTAAGCTGACCGTGAAGTCCGGCGAGGGTTCCTCCGGAAGGTGGAGATGTTGGGCCAGATGAGAGGAGAGGAAGTTATGGCTTGCCCTGCTATCTATCATGATGACGATGTGGCGGTCGCCTAGCTTGCCTACCAACTTCATTGTTTGCGGTCCTGAAATTCCACCCACAGAAAAGCATGGAAGCTCCAACTGGTGAAGGCCCGCGTCGGTAGTGCCCTCGGTGGTGTCCTCTTCGCGGATTTCGAGCTCTTCGAAATCCGCCATAGTGATCTCAGGTTCGTAGTCACCAATGATGGTGCGGAATTCTTTGACCGCGCAGACGTGGGTCGGAGAATAGGGCTGCCGGCAGCGGAAACACAGCCCTTTGCGTCGGAGATCATTGAACTCGCGATTGGAGAACCACGAGGGGCGGCCGATCAGTTTGGCCGAGCCGCTGGAGGAGGTCGAGGTGTCGGTGGATCTTGAGTGGCGGGTAGCCACGACCGGCCTCCCGACGGGGGTCTTCCTGGAAGTGGCGGGTGCCGCGACGATAAATCTGCCTCTACGAGGCGGGCCATGTCGAAGGCCTCAGACACCGTCTGAGGGTGATGAGTGCGAAGTTGGGAGCGGATGTGGGCAGAAGGCCTTGCATGAAGAAGCTCAGGTAGTGATCCGGCGGTAAGCCCGGAACATGGGTGACGAGAGTCACGAATTCGTCAATGTAATCATCCAGCGCACCTGTTTGGCGTACCCCACCTAACCGTTCAATGACGGAGCCGGAATAACGGCTGTCGTAGCGGCGGATCATTTCCTGCTTGATCTCTAGCCAGGAGATTGTTGGGTTGGATTGTCGTAGCCACCGGGCCCAATGTAAGACGGAGCCGTCGAGTCCCACGATGGCGGTGAAGACCTTGTCCTGCTTGGGAGTGTGGTGTAATTCGAAGTACTGCTCCGCCTTTGCGATCCACCCAATCGGGTCTGCACCAACGAAGGTGGGGAGGTCCAAGGCAAGGGTTGGATGACCCGGTATAAACGGGGGAGCGATCTCTCCGTTGTGTCGGGAAGGGGCCGCCCCGAGGATGGACGTGCCAATGGTTGGACATGCGGATCCGCTGGCGGACGTGGTGGCGTGTGGTTGGGGAGCGTCGAATTTGGCGTGAAGGGAGAGCAAGCAGTCATGCATGGAGGCCACGAGGGACTCCTGGGGGTCGACACGGCGGAGCAGGATTTCAGTTGCTTTCTCCGGTGGTATCTCCGTCGTGGATCGGGTTGTCGGGGTCATTGCGTGGCGGGATTGAGGCAGAGCAACTGCAGCGGATTGGAGGCGGTGGGACAGTGGCTGGGAGCGGCCTTGGTTGTGGCGGTGGCCGATGTACGGCGCAGGACAACGACACTGCGGCGGTCTGGACACCGTGTGGAAGCGTTGTGCGGCAGCAGCACGGAACGACGCGTAACGTGCGCGCAGGGCTGGTCGCGGTGCGGCACGGGCTTCGGCGGGCGCTGGAACTCCGGCGGCCGGTGGTGGCGGGCGGACGGGCAGGTCAGACCACTTTGTTAGGTTCCAGGGGTGAGAGGAGGGTGGTCGGCGGTCTGAATCGGGAAGAGGGAGAGAGAGAGAGAGAGGAAGAGAGGGGAAAAGAAAGGAGGCTAGGGTTAGAGATTCGAAGAGAGAAACATACATTCATCCAAGATACCGAATACAAGGTTCACGCGCCCTCTTATAGAGGCGAGGGGCGAATACAAAAGGAAAAACTGAAATTAGGAAAGACACAAAATACTAAAAATGCGATAGCCAAACATAGAACATAATAAATATTAATTATCCTCCGCGGTCTTGGTGGGTCCCTGTGATATACGCGCCCGACGCTAGTAGACTTGTCATTTGGGCTCGTCGTCGTGGAGATCTGTAAATCACCTAATCATCTATTGTGCTTCAAATATCCCCTTAAAATCATTCCACTCTAATGAAGATCAAACTCAATCTCGGTGTCACATTACTTATGCAGTGATAAAATAAACATTTTACACACTTGTCATGGTTGAAGGCTGGAACCTTCGAATGTGTTTTTTTTGGATATATGTCATTCACTGACAAAGACGGTGACGATTATTACTAAAACTCTAACAATTGCGACCGCAATGACATGATCTTGATTTGTGAATATAGTAGTTGGTTGCTTGCCGCCGACAAACCTCAAGAAAGTATCCAATACCCAGCAAAGTGATTCAATTGTTTCAGCTGCTATAAGAGCATCACCAACAAAAATGTTATGTCAATGATGGTTCACGGTGATGAACGGAGCACAAGCTAAATTATATTTGTTGAGTCGGTAGGTTGTATAAAATATAATAGCATCACCAAAACAATTGTAGTCAATTTTACTATGTCTATCTATCCAGAAAAAACTTGTTAGTCTGTTAAACTCATTTATTTGAACATTATAAAAAACATGCTATCTTTCATTTGTTGTTCCTTAAATAGTTTCAAAAAATTTGTATAGTTGCCGCTTTCTATAAGTTCTCTCCTTTCTCGTTGAACATAGTTACACACATCGTTCTCACAAAACCCAACATTGTTAAGGACACCGACCTCCTCAGCTAGAAACTTATATGCGTCAACCGTTCTGATTTCAACTCCCGTCATATTCTTAAGAAGACTACTTTGAACAGCAGATATTTTTCGGTGAGAGTGCAACAAATGACTGTCCTCTAAACAAGTGGATGATTGTGCTCTTCTTCGAACTTAGTTACCATCCAATTCTTACCCTCTTTATCGGCGCTGAAATGCAAGCAAGTCATAATCTTGTACGGGTATCTAGTTTGTGATATTTTTTCCGACCTTTTGTCATTGGAATGGAGAGCTTCAAATCGGCTTTCGAACAAGTGTACTCTCTAAGCTTAATAATCTGAGTATATGTCCAATACAATATTTGTTGTTTACACACGCTAATGCCAATTTTGTGAGCATAGCCGCAATACATTTTGTAGTCCGCTTCAAAATGCACAGTTGGGAAAACGATAACGTCGTTTGCCTGGGGTAAACCATCATAATGACAAAAGAATATTATTTCTATGCCAATAAATCAGTCAACAAGAACCAACGACTGTTGCCGAAACTTCTATCAACAGGTTAAATCTGGTTAGACATTACTAAAATTAAACATGTGAGGTCAAATTCAGTCGGATATTCTGTTCCTAGCTATAATATAAGAAGGCATACTCTGACTGTCTTCAAGCAGAGAACAAAGACAATCCAGGTATTACCAAAGCTCAGTCATATTGTAGATTACACCATACCTAACAAATTAACTGTTACACAATCGTAAAAGGAAGCCGCCTTGAGACACTCATTTTGGAATTTATTATTATTAATTAATGATATTATTAATTTATAGGTTGATATTGATTAAGTAATATTAATTAGTGTAATCATTTGTCTTTTCTCATCGCATCCATCTTCTCCCCTCTATATTAATTAGAGTAACATTATTTAGTGTAATATTAATTAGGTTGATATTGATTAAGTAATATTAGTTAGTGTAATCAGTTGTCTTTTCTTATCATGTGTCCTCCCCCATCTATATAAAGGGGAGGGGTATGTGGGTTGCTTATCTTGGATGTAATAGTTATGGCTCTCTTTGGAGAAAAGGATCTTGGAGAACCTAGTCTCTTCGATCTTAATCGGAGCTTGCTCCGGATTTGTATTCGTTTTTCTCCTTGCTCGCTCTATTTTCCTGTTTGTAACAATTTGGTCCGGCCTGCATCCTTCTGGCCGCGGTTCCCTTCGTCAGCGCTCCCTTAGGCCACCGCTCGGAATGCATCCGCTCCGACCATGTCCCCCGCCGCCATCTTCTCCTGTGCGCCTCGATCAGCAAATCGATATGCTCGCCAACCTCCGCGCCATGCTCCATGGTCTCGAAGGCAAAGTCGACCGGCTCCTCGAGTTAGACGGAGTAGTTGACACGACCTACCCTCATGGTCCTCTGCCCTCAGTCGTCCCGGCCACGGATGCCTCGTACATGCACAAGTCTCCTCTCAGTTTCCAGACCACCAAAGCTGGCACTCCCTACCTCACCTCCCTGCTGACATCCACATCGCTGGGGACTGATCCCAGAGACGACGATACCATCGTTGATGCGCAACGCGCGATCCCGCTCAAGCCCCGCCTACCCCCTCTCCCGACTCCGACGACTACCCTCCGCAGGTCAAAGACCACCATCGATCTCCCAAGCTGCCGTCAGCCATCGTCAACAACATATCGTTGTTACTCGCTCTGGTGCTCATCCTCGTCTCCAACAGAAAACTTCTCCAGCCGCTCATCCAGCTCCAGCGCCCTTGATGCAGTTCTTTGTGTACTCCTCCGCTTTTGCCAGGAGGTTTCCCCGTAGCAACGAGCGCAGCCTGCACAGATGCCTCTGCCTATCACCTTCGACGCCCACGCTTCCTTCACACGACACCATCCTGTTTCCCTCTCGAGCCCCCCGCATGCCTGGCGCTCTTGTCGGGATACACGCCCAACTTTTTTCTTTTTTTTCACGCGGTTTCACCTGCTTGTCATCCAGCGTTTCCTTTTCTTCCGCCTCTCCATAATTACTGTGCACCCCACCCGTCCCTTCTATTTCCCATATCGCTAGCTACCACCTCTCCCACTAATTATCAAATTTACTTTCTTCTCTACCTCTATTTTCCCATCATCTTTAATTACATTCTCCCACCTCCCCAAACCACGCCCCCTCTTTTATTGTCATTTAATTTTTTTTGTCCCTAGCTGCCACCCCCCATTTACAAATTCTCTTATATTAACCCCTACAAACTTAATTATTATGAGCATTATTTTACTATCACAAACCATCCCAATTCCCAAGAACCTCATATTCTGTTGTTCACAAATTTTCCATGTCACTCGTCACTGCTCCTATGTTTCGTTGTTATTATTAAAACCTTCGCCTCCTATTGGAGGCTCGACCTTGAGGGTAAGGTCGATTGTCAAAGGCGATGATATGTTACACAACCGCATATGGAAGCCTCCTTATGACACTAATCATGAAATTTATTATTATTAATTAATGATATTATTAATTAATAGGTTGATTTTGATTAAGTAATATTAATCAATATTAATTAGTGTAATTAGTTGTTTTTTCTTATCGTATGTGTCCACCCTCATCTATATAAGGGGAGGGGTATGTGGGTTACTTATCGTATGTGGGTTAATCAATATTAATTAGCTTGCTCCGGATTTGTATTCGCGTATTTCAAATTAATGCAATCATTGTTCTCCTTGCTCGCTCTATTTTCCTATTCATAACATTAACGCTAAGGGATAGAAAAGAAAGAAATATAATACCTGCGTTTGCGGCCCCTGATTAGGAGTTTTACCATAGGGCTCCATGGCCTATGCGTTCTATCCGGCAAGAGGCAACAGGTAAACCAAACGATTTACGAAGAAGGCGGCGAAGAAGCAAGAGCTGAAGAAGAACTCTCTTGCTTCAACAAGTTCAACCAAAGGAAAGTTGGGGGTGAAATGTGGAAGGTGACCGCGAAAAGGGAAGTTTCCGGCCGAGAAATGCCCCGAAAAAGAGAGGAGGTGCAAGTTCAACTGCGTCGGCGAGAACGGCGGGAGGGAAAATTTTCTTGCCTTCGTTTCAAAAAAAGTGGGCCCGACTTCGAGGGGGAGGGGTATTTATTCCCGCAGAGAAAAATGGTGTGCTATGCGTACCAATTTTTTGAGGAAAAAAATTGGCACGCATAGCGCACCATTTTCCATAGAAGTCATACATCTCTTAAGGAGACTCATTGACAGCCATCGAGAAAGAAAACAAGATTTGCATATGCTGTTTATTGATCTTGAGAAGACTTATGATAGTGTTCCAAGAGAGATCTTATGGAGATTCTTAGAAAAGAAAGGTGTAAATGTATCATATATTGACATAATTGTATACAAATTCAGTGGCAGGGGTGAGGACATCTGGAGGATTAACACAAGAATTCTCTATCACTGTTGACTTACATCAAGGTTCAACTTTAAGCCCTTATCTCTTTACCCTTATCTTAGATGAGCTCACCAGACATATCCAACAAGCAATACCTTGGTGTTTATTGTTTGCGGATGATATCGTTTTGGTTGATGAGACGCGCGAGAGTGTAAATGCAAAACTTGAATCTTGGCTAGATACTTTAAGAAAAGAAGGGTTTTAGGTTGAGCAGAGCAAAGACAGAGTATATGGAGCTTAAATTTAGCAGTACAAGAAGGACGAATGACTTCATTATTAAGTTGGGTGATCAAGATATTTCCCGTAGTGAGTGTTTTAAATATCTTGGATCAATAGTTCAAAAAGACGGAGGTATTGATAAAGATGTGACACAGAATCCAAGTGGGTTGGTTGAAGTGGAGAGGCGCGTCAGTGATCTTATGTGATCGTAAAGTACCACTAAAACTTAAGGGCAAGTTTTACCGTACTGCAATTAGACCCGCTATGCTCTATGGTTTTGAGTGTTGGGCAGTGAATTGTGTACATGAGCAAAAAATGGGAGTGCGAAGATGAGAATGCTTAGGTGGATGTGTGGACACACGAGACTGGATAAAATTAGGAATGAATGTATCAGGGATAAGACAAGATTAGCACCAATTGCAGAGAAGATGCGAGAAGCTTGATTAAGATGGTTTGGACACGTACAAAGGAGACCATTAGAGGCACTTGTTAGGCGTTGCGATTGTGAGAGTTTGGTCACTAGGCATGTTAAACGAGGGAGAGGTAGATCAATATAGAATGGAACTATAAGGAAAGACATGATGTAGGCATTAGTGAGATTATGACAAAAGATAGGGCACAATGTCGACAAAGGATCCATATAGCCGACCCCACTGTATTGGGATAATGGCTTGTGTGTTGTTGTTATGCAAAGTTGCAAACTCACAAGAGTTGTCCCGATAAACGACCCTATTTATATACACACATGGGGGTGTGATGTAGGGTAGGCTATGGGGTGCACCATCTAGACTCTATATGCAACTCAACCATCGGTTCACGCAATACATTGTTAGAGCAATGAAGATTAATAACGCCACAAGCAGACAATTACAACAAAACTATTTTCACTATTGAGCGAATTTCTTAGTTGGCTTTCCTCCGCTCGGAGGGCCAAAGCAAAGCGCGGGGCGAAGAGATCCACCTGCAGATTAATAATCAATCGAAGACAAAATACCACAAGCAAGCTCCAAGCAAATACAAGATTATCCAATAATAATACCAAGAGAATATTACAACCAAATCATAAAAAAAAACTCAGGACTAGGGGCTGATTTTGGGCAATGGAAGTGGAAGGCTCCGGTGGCGTAGATCGGGTGCCGGATGGTGGAACCGGGGGGTGGAGATAGCGGTTGGGGCTGTTTTGGTGGTGGGTGAAGGGATCGGAAAGGAAACGGGTAGATCCAGATGAATACACGTAGATCCGGACTCGGGAGGGCGGATCCGGTAATGGAGGATCGGATTCGGGTTAGGGAGAGTGGATTGAGTGACGGGAGGGTAGATCGGGGTCACTAGAACCTGGATCGTAGGGGTTAGTAGTAGAGGGGTTAACGGGCGGTGGATCCACGGTTTTAGGAGAGGGGAAGGGGTTGGCGGGCTGATAGGAGGCGGAAAGGGAGGCTGGTGGCTGGCCGGATTGAGGCGGAGGCGGGGGATGAGTCGACCGCCCAGATCTGGGCGGGAATGTCCGGCGGCGGGCTGGTTTCAGGCGGGGGAAAAGGTGAGGGCTGGCGGGTTGGATGGGGAGGAGGAGGAGGGGGGGGGGGGGGGTTCGGTCGGCCGAACCTGGGCGGAAAGGGAGGGCTGGCGGGCTGTAGTAGGGTGGAGGAAGAGGGGAGAGGAGGAATACTTACCCCAAGGCGTCGGCACCGCGGGAAGACCACCGGAAGTAGGGAATAAATGAACGTGGGTCCCGCTCCATCATGCGCACGATCTGATGGACTCCCATCAACTCCCCCCGATTGAAAAGCATTCATCTCCGAGGAATGGAGACGATCGTACTGGAGTCGAAGTCCGGGGGCAAGTCGATCAAGCTCTGCCGGTAGTATCCAAGCGTCGTCAGCGTCTGTACGGCCCCGCCAATGAACCAAGTAGCGAAGGCGCGACCCGCCCGTGGTGGGAACAATCTGGTGGGATCTGATCTCAGTAATGCTCTCATCTCTCATGGTGGGATCCGGTGCGAGTGGTGATGCCGACGGTGGTACCATAGGCGACGAACTCCCAGGGGAAAAGATATCAGTAGTGGGCGGAGCTGTGGTGGCAAACTGGCGTGGGTGGGGCGGTGGAGACGGCAGGCAAGGGGGAAGATGGTGGATCACCTCCACTGCCCGGGTCCCCATAGTCATGAGGCTCATAATAGGGTGTTAGATCATCGATATTAAAAACTGGATGGATCCCCATACTCGCCGGGATATCTAGCCTGTAGGCGTTTGTCCCGATCCGACTAATAACTGAGAAAGGACCCATTCGCCTGGCGCTTAGCTTCTTGGCAGATCCCGAAGGGAGCCTCTCCGGGCGGACTCGTACCATCACCCGTTCGCCAATATTAAAAATACGCTCTCGTCTTCGTTGATCTGCGTGGGTTTTATAATTCTCATTGCTCATATTAATACGTCGGCGAACCGACTCATGCAACTCATGCAGGTGCTGTGCAAATGATTCGGCAGACTCACTAGGACGGGACTCTAATGGGCTCGGAATAAGGTCAATGGGTTTCCTGGGGTCGTAACCTGACACTATATGAAATGGACTCAATCCAGTAGTCCTATTGACGGAGCTATTATATGCAAACTCGGCGACCGGGAGGTCTAAGTCCCAACTACTCACTCGCTCTCCCACCAGACACCTCAATAAGTTCCCTAAACTCCTATTTATTACCTCTGTCTGACCATCCGTCTGTGGGTGGTAGGCAGTCGAGAACTTAAGGGTGGTGCCGGTCTTGGGCCACAGGGTCTTCCAAAAGTAGCTCACAAACCTTACGTCGCGGTCTGATACGATGGACTTGGGAAGGCCATGTAATCGACTTGCCGTTTGAGCTCGGCGTGCTCATCTGGATGCATACGATAGTGGGGAAGGTTCGGTAGGGAAGCTCCCGGAATCAGATCTATGGCGTGCTGGATATCTCGCTGCGGGGGCAGCTCGTCAGGGAGCTCGTCAGGCATAATATCTGCGAACTCATCCAGAAGGGGACGCACCGCTAGCGGGTGGTCAACAGAGGGGGCCTCAGATACCTGAGTGGCGGCGACCACATACATAATATCAGCCTCAATGCTGTCGCGGAGAAACTCGCCACGTCTCAGGATGTGTAATGGTCTCGAAGCACCCGTGCTCACGGAAGGCTCAACCAAACCCTTCGATCTCTCCCTGGGCTGGGTGGGTGTCAAAGTAATCTTCCGCCCCTTATCATAGAAGACACACGTGTTCGAGCGGCCAAAACACGTGACGTCACGATCAAACAACCAGGGGCGTCCAAGCAGCACATGTGCAACGTCCATGGGAATGACGTCACACCACACCCGATCCTAGAAGAACGTGATGCTGATCGGTACTAAGCAACGCTGGGTCACCTGAATCGCGGTCTTGTCGACCCAGACGACACGATAGGGGTGGGGGTGAGGCTCTGCCTTCACCTGCATACGCTCAAGCCCCTTCTGGGCTATGATGTTCACGCAGCTCCCACTGTCGATGGCTAGCTTGCAGGGTCCGCCTGCGCTAGGGAAATAGGTGTAGAAGATGGTAGTGCGGCGCCAATCCTCATCTGCACGTGGGGTGTGTAGGAGGCGCCTAATCACTCCCATCTCTAAGGACCTCTCGACATCGCTCTCCCAACCTTCTTCGACAGTGGCTCTAATCTCTTCCGTGGCCTCTACATCCTCCACTAAATCGTGCTCCTCATCCTCAATCAACAGATTCCGCGTAGGGCAGTGGGCCGCTACGTGCCCTTTGCCTGAGCACCTAAAACACTGAATACCCCCAGACCTCTGGCCCTCTGTAGCAACAGCCTTCCCCTTCATGTCAGGAGTGACTCGAGGGGGTGGGGTGGCTGTAGCAGTTTGGGCCGGAGCGGGCTTCCTAAACGTCGACGAATCCGTTCGGGAAGGAAACTGCCTCGTACTAGAGGTGCGAAGGTACTGCTCATATTCCAGAGCGAGCTGGAATATCTGGTCTACCGTCTCTAAACGATGGGGAATCAGCTCTCTCCGGAGGTCTGAACGGAGGCCTGCCTTGAATCGAGAGGCAGTGGCGATGGGCTCCTCCGAAATATCGCTCTTAACCACTAACTCGTCGAATCGAGCCATATACTCGGCCACCGTGAGCGTTCCCTGACGCAAGTTCTGTAATTGCTCGAATAGCTGATCCCGGTAGGACGCAGGGAGGTACTTCTCGCTCAGCCTCTGCTTCATCTCTCCCCATCTGGTGATAGGGTAATAGCTGTCACGCTCTAAAGATCTCTCGACACTAATCCAATATACCTTGGCCTGCCCGACCAACTTCATCTTGGCAAACCAGACACAACGTTCATCACTTATGTCGTACCAATCAAAATAGTGGTCCATGTCAAGGAGCCAATCACTAAAGGCCTTCGGATCCAAGGGGCCATCGAACGTCGGGGCGTCGAGGCGAATCCGACGGGTGATGTCAAAGGCGCGGTCGCCCCTCCGCGGGTCAGGATAAGCATCAGGGTCATCGTCACAGTCATAATCGTGTCGAGCGGGCGGGGGCCCGCGCTCACGTCGACCTGGCGGGTAATACTCGTCACGACGCTGGTCTTGGCGACCAAGCGGGGGCACGCGGTTCCTAGGGCCAGGCTGTCGCGGCATACGGTAATCCTCCCACAAGGGTGGGGGTCGGCCACGAGGTGGCTCTGGGTTCCGCCATGCTGGCGGGGTGGGGGCTCTCACGGGGGCCTCACGGTGGTAGCGGTCTGCCGGTGGCGGATCATCTCTGACCCGCTGCCCACGACGGGGAGAGTCGCCCGGGTCACCCGCAATCTCATGGTCATGAAGGGAGGGAGTATCTCTAGCGTGCTCTATCAGATCTAGACGACGAGTCACCGCGGCGATGTCGTGACGCACATTCTCGAGCTGGTTACCCATTGCATCAAAACGCTCTAGGATAAGACGCTGGAAGTCTGTGGTAGCAGTGCTCGAGTTCGAGCCCGCTGCCCGGTCATTGGTGGCTGGTGGATCTACCATGCTTCTAAATGTCCTACCACTACGGAGCATGCACAACGACCCAACCTGGCTCTGATACCAACTGATGTAGGGTAGGCTATGGGGTGCACCACCTAGACTCTATATGCAACTCAACCATCGGTTCACGCAACACATTGTTAGAGCAATGAAGATTAATAACGCCACAAGCAGACAATTACAACAAAACTATTTTCACTATTGAGCGAATTTCTTAGTTGTCTTTCCTCCGCTCGGAGGGCCAAAGCAAAGCGCGGGGCGAAGAGATCCACCTGCAGATTAATAATCAATCGAAGACAATACCACAAGCAAGCTCCAAGCAAATACAAGATTATCCAATAATAATACCAAGAGAATATTACAACTAAATCATAAAAAAAAACTCAGGACTAGGGGCTGATTTTGGGCAATGGAAGTGGAAGGCTCCGGTGGCGTAGATCGGGTGCCGGATGGTGGAACCGGGGGGTGGAGATAGCGGTTGGGGCTGTTTTGGTGGTGGGTGAAGGGATCGGAAAGGAAACGGGTAGATCCGGATGAATACACGTAGATCCGGACTCGGGAGGGCGGATCCGGTAATGGAGGATCGGATCCGGGTTAGGGAGAGTGGATTGAGTGACGGGAGGGTAGATCGGGGTCACTAGAACCCGGATCGTAGGGGTTAGTAGTAGAGGGGTTAACGGGCGGTGGATCCACAGTTTTAGGAGAGGGGAAGGGGTTGGCGGGCTGATAGGAGGCGGAAAGGGAGGCTGGTGGCTGGCCGGATTGAGGCGGAGGCGGGGGATGAGTCGACCGCCTAGATCTGGGCGGGAATGTCCGGCGGCGGGCTGGTTTCAGGCGGGGGAAAAGGTGAGGGCTGGCGGGTTGGATGGGGAGGAGGAGGAGGGGGGGGGGGGGGGTTCGGTCGGCCGAACCTGGGCGGAAAGGGAGGGCTGGCGGGCTGTAGTAGGGTGGAGGAAGAGGGGAGAGGAGGAATACTTACCCCAAGGCGTCGGCACCGCGGGAAGACCACCGGAAGTAGGGAAGAAGAACTCTTCAACTTCAGCAATAAGAAAACCTAAAATCAGCCTCCTAATCCTATTTATAAGAAACAAGCATTAGGGCATCCCATCGAACGGCTATGATTGGCCGGTGGGTTCGCCCTTAAATAAACCAAACACATGTCCAACAAAAATACATAAATATATAATTTAGATTCGCGGCGACGTGCCGGACGCAACCGCTGCGTCGGATCGGCGATCCGATCACGCCTTCCGGCGGGAATAAATGAACGTGGATCCCGCTCCATCATGCGCACGATCTGATGGACTCCCATCAGGGTGCAATTCGGATTGGTTCGGTTCCACATAATACCAGGAACCGACCCATATAGGTTCGGTTACAAGTTTTTGGAACCGGAACCGACCCACGGTTCCAAAATTAGAACCGGCTCCGAACCGAATAGTTCGGTTCCGGTTCCGGTTTGGTTCTCAGTTCTACTCGTAATCATATTTTGTATGTTTATAAATATGTTAATGTGTAATGACTATAAGAATCTTAAGTAATTAATTACGTTGAGACTTAATCTTTGGTCAACAAAACTATCACTAACGCCAATAGTTTTATTACAATATTGTTATGGCTTAAAGCAATGAGTTTTGATACGTTATAAATGTAAAAACTGGAAATTTTATGCAGATTAAGATAGATTATGATCAAAAAACAATTAGTCGCTTACATCTAATAGTTGTGCTGCTTTATTTAGATCAAGAATGCCATTACTAGCCTCCGATTATTTCGTTTCGGTTCGGTTTCAGCCCGATTCTCGATTCTTCGGATATTTTTGCACAGGCTATACACACACATCAATTATGGCTATTTTAGATAACACTAGAATATACAATCAGATACATGAATATACATCGGATACATGAATATACAATCAGATGCAGAGTATATTAAACAAAAATTAAGTGTTTTTTTATATTATGCCCTCATAGAGTATATATATGAAGAACAGTGCGTCCTTGTTTTTTATATTATTCCCGCAACAGTGTCATGCCGTGACGACACTCCGTCCGCTCGCAGAAATGGTTTGATGAGAAAATCGGTGGAAGAGACACGAGTCGCTCTTCTGAGTTGCCCGAATGCTCCATATTTCTCACTTGAATCATGTCATCACATTTCTTACTTTTTTTGAGAAGAAAGCTTCATCAATCGTGCTCATCCCCGCGTTCTTATTTTTATTTGTTGTTTAATACAGACTCCGTGGCTCGACAACCGCCACGTTGTGTTCGGACACGTCATTGAAGGAATCAAGGTGCTGAAGAAGCTCGAGTCCCAGGAAACCAGCAGGGCTGATGTCCCGAAGCTTCCTTGCAGGATCGTAAACTCCGGCGAACTTCCGGCGGACAGCTGAATTGGTTTCCTTAGAGAGATGTGACATTCACTTATGAGTTTGGCGAACTCCAGCGAACCTCTGGAGGATGGCTGAAATGTTTTGCTAGGACAGATGCGACATTTCATTTATGGGCTGGCATTTAAGCTTCTCTGTTTTTACAATTTTGGTTTATTGTTGGATGGAGAAATATTGCCACTGCCTGCAAAAGAGGAATATATTTATCTGTAATGAGGTTGTTGGACACTTTTACCCCTGAAAACCTTGCATGGGCAAAATTTAGAACTCCGGTTTAGAAAATTTGAAATTATTCTCAGTAGTTTCTTTCTTCTATTGTTTCTGTCAATTCAATGCAATGCTATTGTTTATGCTGACTTCATGAGCTGCGAAAATTCAAAAATGATGGTTGCCGATTGATGGTATTGTGCACACGGTTTGTGTATGATTTCAAGCTCGCCATTCACTACGAGCGCACTCACACAACTTTGGGTTTTAAGTTTTTTATGGAATGATGTGTTTCATTTAACCCTTACGGTAAATTTGCTAAATTACAAGTTGCACTTCTCTATGTTTTGATATTACAAAACCTCGCTGCAAATTTATGTTTCATAACATGTAAAGGGCAGCCCGGTGCACAAAGGCATCCACGCACAATGAGGGTCCGGGGATGGGTCTCACCACGAGGGTGAAATGTAGGCAAATCTTTCCATGCAAATTTATGTTTCATAACATGTAAAGGGCAGCCCGGTGCACAAAGGCATCCACGCACAATGAGGGTCCGGGGATGGGTCCCATCACGAGGGTGAAATGCAGACAAATCTTTCCATGCAAATTTATGTTTCATAACATGTAAAGGGCAGCCCGGTGCACAAAGGCATCCACGCACAATGAGGGTCCGGGGATGGGTCTCATTATGAGGGTGAAATGTACGCAAATCTTTCCATGCATTTGTGCAAGTTGATGCTTCCAAGACTCAAACTTGTGATCTCAATGTCACACGGCAACACCTCAACCGGTGTGCCAAGCTCCCCTTCTATGTTTCATAACATGTATACACAAAAAATTGCTTAATTGCTGGTATGCATGTTATGAAATTTATATTTACAGGGAAGTTTTTTTGTAATTTCAAAGGATAGAGAAGAAGTGCAGTATGTAATGTTGTTGTTGAGAGAAGTCAAAACTTGTATGTATTGCTTGTGTAAGTAAATACAAGGAGAGAATACAATTATATAGGAGATGAGAAGAGAGGAAAAAATCCTATACAAGATGTGGGACTAAAGAAGAGAGAATACTAGGGCCTTTATGGGCCTTTATACATGGGCTTTTCTAATACTCCCCCGCAAGCTGGAGCGTACAAATTGTATGCACCAAGCTTGGACAGGCATTGATAGAAGAGGGTACTTGACAAGGCCTTTGTGAGGACATCCGCAACTTGTTCAGTACCAGGAACATGTCTGAGGTCGATCTTCTTTAGTTGAACCTTTTCCCGGATAAAATGACAGTCGACTTCAATATGTTTCGTTCTCTCGTGAAAGACTGGGTTCTTGGCAATGTGTATAGCAGCTTGACTGTCACAGAGGAGAAGAGCCGGTGAAGGAAGCTTTACCCCCAGATCGGTGAGAAGGCTTTCAAGCCACGTTAGTTCCGATACCACAGATGCCATCGCCCGATATTCTGCCTCAGCTGATGATCGAGCAACGACCGCTTGTTTCTTGCTTCGCCAGGTAATCAGATGTCCTCCAAAGTACGTGCAGAAGCCACTGGTGGACCTTCGATCATCGAGGGACCCAGCATAGTCAGCATCAGAGTATGCTACCAGAGTAGGAGTGGAAGAAGAGACTTTGTACACCAGTCCTTGTCCAGGAGCCTTTTTGAGGTATCTGAGAATACGTTCAACCGCCTGAAGATGAGAGCTTCTGGGGTCATGCATATATCGACTGACGATACCAACAGCGAAGGAGATATCTGGTCTGGTTACTGTGAGGTATATCAATTTTCCAACTAGGCGACGGCAATATTCTGGATTGTCCAGTAGGATATCTGAGTCAGAGGCCTGTGCGCATAACTTGTGATTGACATCCATTGGGGTGTCAATTGGCTTACAGCCTGAGTAACCCGCATCATGAAGAAGGTCAGTACAGTACTTTCGCTGAGATAGGATCAAACCATCTGGCCGTCTGGCGACTTCTAGGCCCAAGAAGTACCGAAGGGGCCCCAGATCTTTTGTTTGAAAAACGGTGCTCAGATGAAGTTTGACCGCCAATATACCATTCGAGTCGTTCCCAGTAATAATGATGTCGTCCACATAGACTAGCAGAAGGACGGTCCCGGTAGATCGGTGGCGAGTGAAGAGCGAGAAGTCGGCGGAGCTTCGAGTAAAACCAATCTCCCGAAGGGCCTTACTGAACTTGTCAAACCATGCCCGGGGGGACTGTTTGAGACCATAAAGAGCCTTTCGAAGATGGCAGACTTGAGACTCCCCCGTGGTCTCAAACCCAGGAGGTTGTTGCATATACACAGTTTCCTGGAGATCACCGTTCAGAAACGCAATTTTGACATCCAGTTGGAGTAGGGGCCACTGGCGATGTACCGCAACAGAGAGGAGAACCCGGACTGTATTGAGTTTGGCCACGGGAAAAAGTCTCCTCGTAGTCGAGCCCCTGCTGCTGGGTGAAGCCACGAGCCACAAGACGGGCCTTTAGGCGGTCAATAGTGCCATCAGCAGCATGTTTAATAACAAAGACCCATTTACACCCAACGGGTTTCTGACCGGGAGGAAGAGGGACGAGAGTCCAGGTCTGGTTAGTCCAGAGAGCAGCCATTTCCTCCTCCATGGCAGCCCGCCAGCCAGGATGTTCGAGCGCCTCTTGCACAGAATTAGGAACAGAAACCGAGGAAAGAGAAGTAGCAAAAGTGTGAAGATGGGGAGAGAGGCGATGTAGGGAGACGTAGTGAGCCAGAGGATGAGCGGTGGATGTCTGTACCTGATCTGCCGGGCGCGGAGTAACCGTGGTTGAGGCGGACTGCAGTGGGGCCATAGAGCAACGAGGGCGACGAGTATAGACCCGGATGATGGGTGGTGCGGGGGGAACAGGAGGTAGAGCTGGTGGAACCGGTAGCAGCGGCGTTGTAACGGGGAGAACTGGCCGTGGGATGGATGGAGGTAAAGGAGCCGAAAGGATAGGAGTAGTGAGAGGATCCGGAAAATATGGTTCAGTCTCGCGGAAGGTGACATCCGCAGAGACGGAGAGCTTCCGAGTGACGGGAGAATAACAGAGATACCCCTTCTGAGTACGGGAATAGCCCACGAATATGTGTTTGGCCGCCCGGGGATCCAATTTGTCCGAGGGCGGGCCCAGATGGTGGACGTAACAAGTGCTACCAAAGATACGGGGCGGAAGAGGGAAGGCCGGAGTCGAGGGAAACAACAGGCTGAACGGAGTAGCATAGTGGAGGACGGAGGAAGAGAGACGGTTGATGAGAAAACAAGCCGTGGAGACCGCAAAGTTCCAGTAATGCTTGGGCACATGCATTTGAAGTATGAGGGAGCGAGCCACATCAAGCAAGTGTCGGTTTTTACGTTCGGCAACGCCATTTTGTTGAGGCGTGTAGGCACAAGAGGTTTGGTGGATAATCCCGAACTCAGAGCATATAGTAGCGAAGTCGTGGCCAGTGTACTCACGAGCATTATCCGTGCGCACAGTTTTGATAGTTGTATGAAATTGGGTACGAGTTTCAACGACAAAGGCTCGAAAAATGCGAGGAAGCTCGGAGCGATCACGAAGTAAGTATAAGCACGTCATGCGAGAATAATCATCAATGAAAGTAATAAAATACCGGAAACCAGAAATACTAGTAATTTTATACGGTCCCCATACATCAGAATGCAATAAATCAAACAGAGCAGAGCTCCGGGTACAATGAGCAGGATAAGATGAACGCGGCTGCTTGCCGAGGATACAAGACTCACACTGAAACGGATGGAGAGAGATATCAGGGAGAGCCCGCTGGAGAACAGGTAGAGGAGCGTGGCCAAGACGGCAATGCCACTCGGTGGTGGAGACGGAGGAGAGGATGGTAGGAGGTGTGTCGAGAAGGTAGAGCCCGTTCCGTAATCCGCCTTTACCAATGGTAGTCCGCGTCCTGCGATCCTGTATGACAAAAGAAGAGGAAGTGAATATAACAGAGCAATCCAGATCAGCAGTAAGGCGACCAAAAGAAAGTAAATTGAAGGGGGAACTCGGAACATGAAGAGCCGAGCTGAGAGGAAACGACGGGCTGAGAGAGATGTCCGTCGATCCGGAGACGGGAACAAGGGCCCCATTAGCCACGGTGATAGACCGCGGATGAGGAGAGTCCGAGTATGTGGCAGGCTGCTGGGACGTAATGTGATGAGTGGCACCGGAGTCCATGATCCAGGACGGACCAGTGGAGAGACAGGTCGTACCTGCTTGGGAGACGAAGGTGGAGGCCAGGGAAGCAGGAGGCGGGTTGAGCAGTCCCTGGAGGTGCTGGAGCTGGAGGCGGACAGCTTCAAGGTCCGGAGAGGCAGGAGAGGAGGCATCTGCCGCCACCGAAGCCGTCGGTCGAGGAGGATATCCATTCTTGCGGTAACAGGTCGCTTCAAGGTGTCCGTCCTTGCCGCAGTAGGAACACTTCGGCCGCCCCCTGCCACCACGCCCGCGGCCCCGAGAGCCGGAGCGGCCACCACGAGCAGTAGGAGTCAAGGGAAGCAGGGGCGGAGGGGCCTGTTGAAGAAGGGCCGAGGAAGTCGGCGCAGGAGGAGCATGGAACAGATCTCAGAAAGGGATGGAACGGTGGGAGACTCCAGAACCTGAGTCCGGATAGTCTGAAGGTGATACGGAAGACGGGCCATCATAATAGCAATGCAAACCGCCTTCTTCTGAGCGCGCTGGGCAGCATGATCACTGGTAGAAGGCTGATGCAGTATCCAGGCTTCGGCCAAAGTCTTAGCCCGAGCGACAAACGACGTCATGTCCGGGGCGCCACCGGCGTCAAGAGAAACGAGATCTGTGAGGATGTCGTAGAGTTGCTGAAGGCTGTCTTTGCCGGAATAGAGTGAGTGCAGCTCATCCCATATAGACTTGGCCGTCTCATGATACATGGCCATCTGATACGGCTCACCATCCAAGGAGTTGAGGAGCCAAGTCTGCACACGACCGTCGTTGCAGAGCCACTCGTCCGTAGGGGGAGCCGGAGGAGCCTGCGTGAGGTAAGACAGAAGACCCTTGGCCTGGAGAACCCGGCGCACAGAATGCGCCCAAGGGAGAAAATTTTTCTTCCCGGAGAGAGAGATGGTGGTAATGCGTAATTCATCGCGCAGGTCTGCAGGACAGGCCGGGCGGTCTGCGGGCGGACTAGCCGCCGGGCCGGTGGAGTCAAGAGAGGATTCCATAGACCAGGAAGACAAGCCGCACTGACTTGGAAGGAGGCCGCAGCGACCAGGAAGGGGTCCGCTAGAGAGGCAGGCCGCAGAGAGGGGAGGAGACCGCCGCGACTAGGAACAGGCCGCAGCGACGAAACAACGAGCAAAAAAAGGTCGGGAGAATGAACCCGCACGGTCACGATGCGAACACCAGCGGCCAGACAGACCACGACCAGAGCGGGTAAGAAACAGACCGCACGGTCTGGAGACCGCGAGAAGGCGGAGATAAGAGAAAAGAGACCGCGAGTAAACAACTCGAGCGGATAGGAGAGAGAGAAGCCGCGAGTTGACGAACTCGAGCGGGAGGGAGAGAAGAGACCGCGAGTTAACAAACTCGAGCGGATAGGAGAGAGAGAAGCCGCGAGTTGACGAACTCGAGCGGGAGGGAGAAAAGAGACCGCGAGTTAGCGAGTAGTGGCAGAAGGAAACCGCAAGGAGCAGACGCCGAGCGGATAGGAGGGAAGCCGCGCGGATAGAACTAGAGACCGCACGAGACGTACGGGAGGTGGGGTCCACGGGAGAGAGGAGAAAAACTATAAAAGGGGGGGGAAGAGGAGAGAACCTGGATCCACGGGAGAAGCAGCGGACTGTCCGTTGAGGCCGCGGACAGTGAGCGAGTAGTGGCGGATAGAAAAGGAGGCAGACCGCTGGAGACCGCAAATAGTCCGCGAGGAAACCGCGGAGTCCGCCAGAAGGTGGCGGGTAGATGCGGTTAAAAGTGCACAGATCGGTTAGAGGAGAGAACCTACCTCTGATACCATGTTGAGAGAAGCCAAAACTTGTATGTATTGCTTGTGTAAGTGAATACAAGAAGAGAGTACAATTATATAGGAGATGAGAAGAGAGGAAAAAATCCTATACAAGATGTGGGACTAAAGAAGAGAGAATACTAGGGCCTTTATGGGCCTTTATACATGGGCTTTATGTAATGTTGTTAACTCCCAGAATTAATAGTTAACTCTTATTATAATGTCATGTATATGGTGCAATGGGGATGCATTAATCCTCATGTATAGTTAATTATACAGTGAATTCCTTATAATTCGTCGCCAATAAAGTATGAGAAATGATGGAGCTTGATCCTACTAGGTTTAAAAGTATGTGATTATGCGCCATCTAAAATATTCAGGCTATTGCGTGTATCACAGGACGGGTAATTGAGACAACTTCTTAGTTACAAATCATCTGGACAGAGCTACTTGTAGTTGTTTTGTCGGGTTATTTGGCTACAATTTTGCCCGTGCGCATGCTTGTTATTAACGAGTTCTTTACAAAGTGAACTCTTTGGATTGATGGTATCATCAATGATGAAGGAGCTCCAAACCGTCGCCTGTGAACCAATTCTGATTATATTATAGCATTCTAATGGAATTACAACCCTAAATATTCAATGTTCTTCATCTCCTGGTCTTTCCTTCCAATGCAAAATCCCAATTATGTTTTCGTCGAATCTACATTTATAAACTTGTCCTCCAAATTCTGATTGCAAAAGATGTGTAGCCTCTCAAAAACATTAAACATGTTTCTCTTCATTGTCAATTGTTCGTATTTCGGTTCCTAAATTTTTAATCAACGGGCAAGTGTCAAAAATGCACAACCCTTCTTTGAACATTGGACGCTTGTGTCGATAGAGCTCAACATGCTTCCTATAAAGACCTATCCCACAATATCCGAGGTACTGCCCTGTTTGATTCAACTCGGGCTATACTAAATTGACCTGCGTAGTTTAGGTTTTTCTATATGTTACCTACTAGTACTTCCGAAGAGTCGGCCATCCCAGAATTATGGATCGGGATCCTCTCCATTTGGGATCCCAAATGAAAATCCATTTCATTATGTGGATGCAATCTCACTTGATCTAATGATGTAGAATTTTTTTATTAAAAGAAAAATAAAATAGGATGAGATCAGTGAACACTATCCATTTCATTTGAAATGGAGTGGATCTTGATCCCAAAATTGTTGTCATCAAACACACTGAACTATGCAGTTTTATTACAATTCCACCCCTTGCTCTAAAACGACATCTTTCATAATTGAGGTTCAAAATTATTATATAAACACATGAACTTGAGATTCGATTAAATCATATACCTCATTTCTGCTAGAAGTTTGTCATCCTAAAAGTATGTCATAGGTTATGTTTTCATGCGCTCCCCCCCCCCCCCCTAAAAAAAGAAACACTCCCCGCAAAAAAAGAAACACTCCCCACACTCACTAAACCTCCCCAATTGGATTCATGATGTTACGAGCCTACCCGACTTTCACTTGGTTCGCCCCCAACACCAAGTCACAAATAGTATTATACCATGATTCCATTTCGGTAAGATACATAATATCAGAGGTATTATCCGCTTTAGTTCAGCTTATCTCATATGATAAGTTGAACACTATTTTATCTTCAACTGCAACACCAACCCAATTATCTATGCTTCACCTTCAACCGCAACACCTACCCAATTATCTTTGCTCCACCTTCAACCGCAACACCTACCCAAACAAACCTTCAGTGAGTGTATTGGTCCAGAACCAGTCAGAAAAAAATGTTCATCCCTTTGAGCACAAATAGATTTGGTTCATTTTGTGATGCATATGAGATTGATCTTTCAGTCGTCGCCTCATCAGCGCAACGGAAATCAGTAAGGGCATTGTTAAGTGCACTACAGTTTTCGCTATGTGCACTTTTTTGTTAAGAGCACCGCATTACGATAGGTGCACATATAATTGTTATGTGCACCGTATTTTTGTTAATAGCAAACTAACAAGATTAATTTGATGTACATTCAAATTGTAAACAAACAACCAAAAAATAAAAAGGATTAACAAAAATATGATTTCATCAAAATGAGAAAACTAAAAATAAAGTAAATATATTTACGCTTTGTTTGTCAAAACTTATCTCTCATTGATCATTTTTTTCTTCATATTCCTACAAATTTAAGCATAAAAATAAACAATTACTGAATGAAATTTAATAATGAAATTTTTTACAATTAATGATTGCATACCAATATAAAATTAATGATTGCAATGGACAATTTTCACTAAGGCTTATTAAGACGAAGTGATTCCCATTTATGATGTCAACATAAATTATCATCGCAATTACTAATTATCATATCAGTACCTCCCTTCATACTGTAAATAGTTCAAAAATTTGTACAAATACATATAACAGCACAGACAAACAATATAATCGATAAAGACACATAATCACTTAGCAAAAACACTTACAAATGATTTTTCTAGATTCTTAATTTGAATGAGAGATTTGTTGGGGATAATCAGGAATTGAAAATTAGTTTGAAGAGAATACAAAATTTTATTTTTTAGAGGTAGAAATATGAGGAATTTTGTGAATCTGGATGAAGATCCCTGTTATGATTACCTATGAAATGGCTTGTTCGAGAGGAAAAACAAAACAAAAATTCGATTACCTAGTTTCAGATATTATTATAAGGTTGTCTTAAGAGAGATTACCTGATTTTAGTAGAATCTTAGCACACAGCAGGTCTCAGCACCAAATGGCGGAAACATTAATCGGCGCCAGGCGGAAGTAATGGCGGCAAGGTTTAAAGCGGCGGAAGAAGCGGCCCAGGAAGCAGCGGAGGGCGTCGAGGCGGCGTAGGGCGTCGAGGAGGCGGACGGTGTCGAGGCGGCGGATGGCGTCGAGGCGGCGGATGGCGTCGAGGCGGCGGAAGGCATGGAGACAGCGGAAGCCGGCGATGGCAGAAAATGCTGCGGGCGATTTCACGGGGCTAGGGTTGAGAGTGCTGTGCACAATAATGCTTGCACTTAGTTATAATTTTAGGAAGGAGTTTAAATCAAGAGTTAAGTGATTTTGCGGTGCACATAGCGAAAATTGTGGTGCACTTAACAATGCTCATCAGTAATCCGTTTCCCTCGCAATGCGTTTCCCTTCCGAATCCCTGAATTTTGTTATGGGCAGTCCAAAAAATTATTCCCTGTTACTCTCTAATCTCTATAGCCTGTGGCTACTCATTAGAAAGCAGAATGACAGTGATTCAGTGCTCACTCCCTTAACTCCTTTTTTAACTTGCCCCTACCGCTCTACCCAATGGCGTTTGTTTGGGTTTCTAAACCGGCTTTTTTGATGAACTTTTTCCACCTGTGTCCTTCTTTGGCGTTAAGTGAAATCTGGAATCATATAGTATCATCTCCTCAACAAGTTAAATTTATTTCTTGCAAGTTTAGCTGCCATGTCTACGTTGAAGGTTAGACTATGGTTGCCACCACGTACTAAAGTTCGAAATCATGCCACATTGCTCCTCCTCCTTCAGCTGCCGGCAAAGATTGAGGAGTGTTGTAATATGTATGTTGAGTTGTAGGCTATAAATAGCAAAGTTACTGCCCTAATAAACATAAGAGTTATATTTTCAACTTGGTATGAGAGGGAGAGCCGCCGATGCCCGCTCGATTCCGAAGCCCCCTCGATTCCGCCGAGGCTCGCTCACCCGAAGCCCGCCGTTGCCGCTGTTGCCTGCTCGTCCGAAGCCCGCCACTGTCATTGTCGCCAACGCCTCCTTTGCCAGAGGAGGCCGTCCGCTCTCTGGCCTTCTCCTAATCAGAGGACCCCGCTTCTAGGGCTGCAGGAATAGCCTCTGGAGGCCGCTGTTGCTGCTTCCAGGGAGCCGTGGAAGGGGGGAAGGAGCACTGCCGACAACCCAAGGGGGTTTCGGCCGCCAACCTCGTACTGTGGGTTCCTGTACCCGTGCCGCCGCCCCTCGCGAATCTTTCTCGTGTCTCCGTACCTCCTAGCGTCCCTCAGGATGCAGTGATCAGATCCAAGGCAAGGCGATGTATGTTGTAATATCGAATGAGACACAGTGATCAGTAGGAAGTTGATCCATGGAGCCGAAGGAGGGAACGATGGTAGACGTCTTCAAGATGTTAGGCCTGGACGAGTTGGTCACATTGTTGAGGGTGTTGGGCTCATCGCAATGGCCGAAAAAGCTGGAACATCCACCGATCGATCTTAAACTAGATGGACCGACAACCTACCTGAGTTGGTCATGCCGTGTGACGAAGATCCTGGCAGCAAAGAAAGTTGAGGGTTTTTTCACAGGGGCGTTGAAGAAACCAGAGAACTCGGCGGGAGATGAGTGGGAGTCAGCCCCTATGACCGTGTTTATATGGCTTCTTAGCTCGGTTATTTCATCGATTGCCGTCACAATAGATGGCCTCGAGATAGTCATGGAGGTCTGGGACAAGCTGAAGAACACATATGATGGTGTGGGGAACACTCTGCAGGTCTTCCAGGTGAAGGGAGAAATCGATGACACTGTTCAGGGGGCGAAAACGGTGGCAGGAGTATGCCTCCGAGTTGGAGCGACTATGGGTGGACTACGATCACGCCTATGGTGGGATGTGATGCAGTGCTCAACGGTGTCAGGCTTCCAAAATAGTTGTAGAGGAAAGGACGATGAAGTTCCTGAAGGGAGTAGATGATAAGTTCGATCAACGGAGAGATCTACTTCTGTCGGGCACGACGATTCTTCCCTCACGGAGGCCATATCTGTTATGATCCAGGAGGAGACGCATCTCAAACTGCAGGCAGGGACAGGAGGGTCCATGCCTGTGAAGTCAGCACTAGTGGTTGCGGCTCCTGGTATTACTGGACAGAGGGAAGAAACCCGACAGTTCTACAACTGTGGTGAGGTCGGCCACCTAAGACACGCATGCTCCAAGCCACATTAGGAGATAAATTTGGGTGGTGGACGGGGACGTAGTCATGGTCGTGGTGGTAGAGGAGGCTGTCGGGCCAATTTGGGTATGACTGAGAGTGCGGAGGAACTTGACGTTATCTATACAGAGGAGGAGCAAACCCTACTTAGCATGATGAAGGGTATCAAGAGGAAGCAAACGAGCGAGGGGAGAAGAGAGGGGGCTGGGGGGTCGCTATGTATGCCCACCCTCCTTCTAAGATCTCTCACACTAGCATCTATATCTTCTTCCATAACATCAGATTGGATCATCGACTCAGACGCATACCGCCATGTGACAGGAAATGCAGGCGGGTTCTCCTCCTATACCCATCTAGCCATGACGGATAGCATCCAGACGGCCGACGGTACGTTCCAGCCAGTGGTAGGTAAGGGTACTGTTAATTACTCAGGTTCAGTAACACTTTCCAATGTTTTATATGCTCCTTCTTTCCCAATTAGCCTTTTATCCATTAGTCCGTAATTATTCAGTTGAGATGTGTTGTTTCTTTTGATATACCTAAGGTGACGTTCTAGGAGAAAGAGATGAGACAGATACTTAAGACTGAGACTTGACATGATGGGCTGTGGTATCTGGATCGGGAAGGACTCGATGCCGCTTTGATCTTTGTGGTAGAGACGAGGGGTGGAGAACAGAAGATGAGTGCAGAAGATATGCTGATACTCCATCACAGGTAGTTGGGGCACCCCTCCTTCAGGACTCTACCTAGGTTGTTTCCCACTATCATTGATGTAGCGAATAAAACAAAACTGATGTGTGATGCATGTAATTTAGGCAAGCTTATTAGGAGTTTGTATGCTAGTATGGGTCGAAGAAGCTCTTCTACTTTTGATGTTATTCATTCTGATGTCTGGAGATCTTGTACTGTAAGTTTTTTAAATGGATATAAGTATTTTGTTATTTTCATTGATTGTGCATCTCGTGTTACATGACTGTATTTGATGAAAAACAAAAGTGAGGTATTCACCTGCTTCCGAGATTTTCATAAGCTGGTACATTCACAATATAGTGCGGTGACTAAGGTACTACAGTCAGACAATGAGACAGAATACACCAACAAGGCAATGAGGGAATACATATCAACTCATGAGGTAGTGCACCGAACCACATGAGCCTACACACCAGTACAGAACGAAGTGGCAGAGAGAAAGAACAGATACCTTTTGGAGGTGGAAAGGAGTATGATGCTAAATATGAAGGTGCCTCAAAGCCTATGGGGTTATGTCGTGTTAACAGTGACACAGCTGATCAACAAGATGTCATCACAAGTACTAGGGTGGAAGTCTCCGTGTCAGCGGCTACAGGGACATAATGGGGGGATACTTCCCTTGAAGGTATTCGGGTGTGTGTATTTCGTGAAGGACAACAGACCGGGTGTTGGTAAGCTTGATGCAAGAGCAGTCAAGTGTATGTTTGTGGGCTACTCTTGTACTCAAAAGGGTTACATGTGCTGGAGCCCAGTGGAGAAAAGATGCTTTGTGAGCATGGATGTTCACTTTAGAGAGCTAGAATAGTATTACCGGCAGGAGGGAGTCCTACTTACATTAGACTCGTCAGATAAAGGAAGTACGATGCTAGGAAGAGAGATGTTGATGATAGATTTGGGAGCATGGCAGGGAGGATCTGCGGAGGAGGAGCAGGAGAGTGATGATGATCGGGAGGAGGAGATTGAGGAGCAAAGGCATGATGTGAGACCTACGACTCAGGGGGAACTACTGATATACAGTAGAATAAAGAAGCCTCCAGCAGTACCAGATCCAGGGTCAGCGCCCAGTCTAGCTCCTAGTCCCTTGCCTGCGTCGCCCCCTCTCCTGGAACACCTACACCTACACAAGCCTCGGGTGATATCCTTTATCCTCTCACTACTTCTCTTATGTTACGAAAGATTACTCGCAACAATGCGGGAAAACATCCTAATATATACAGTTGGGACCTTACGCCCTTTGTCTCGTACGATCATATATCCTCTACAAACGAAGCATTTATTGTATCTTTGGATATTATTATTGTACCTAACAATTGGCAGGTCGTCAAAGACGATCCGAAGTGGGATGTAGCAATGAAGTAAGAGATAAGAGCTCTTGATAGAATAGGACTTGAGAGCTGGCATTGTTGAAATCAAAAACTTGGTCTCTTATGGAGTTCGGGGTCCTAAGAAAGGCGTGACCTCACACCTACTACACTCAGGAGAACGTCACAGACCAAAGACTCAAGAAGCTAGGAACAGACCCTCGGCTCTAGCGCGGAGGTCTCACCTCACGCCCAGAAGACCTTTGAGATCTCCCCCTCCCTAGCCAATGCTGAGCTAGGTGCCTTGGAGGATGAAGGAAGAAGATGAAGTGGTGAATAAGTGATTCTCTCCAAGGCACCCATACTATTTATAGTTTTTTGGGAACGGCCTGCAAATAGCCAACCTCCACTGCTCTGAAATTACTAACATGCCCTGGTCTGGGCGGGAACTTGGTTGGGCGAGATCCTCCAGCCTGACGAGCTGTCCTAGGAGGCTGACGAGCTGTCCTAGGAGGCTGACGAGCTGTTCCAGGAGGGTGACGAGCTGTCCCAGGAGGGTGATGAGCTATCCCAGGAGGCTGACGAGCTACCCCAGGAGGCTGACGAGCTGTCCCAGGAGGCTGACAAGCTGTCTCAGGGGGCTGACGAGCTGTCCCAGGAGGCTGACGAGCTGTCCCAAGAGGCTGATGAGCTGTCCCAGGAGGCTGACGAGCTATCCCAGAAGGCTGACGAGCTGTCCCAGGAGGCTGATGAGCTATCCCAGGAGGCTGACGAGCTGTCCCAGGAGGCTGACGAGCTGTCCCAGGAGGCTGACGAGCTATCACAGGAGGCTGATGAGCTGTCCCAGGAGGCTGATGAGCTGTCTCAGGAGGCCGAAGAGCTACCCTAGGAGGCTGACGAGCTGTCCCAAGAGGCTGATGAGCTGGCCCAGGGGGCTGACGAGCTGTCCTAGGAGGCTGACGAGCTATCCCAGGAGGCTGACGAGCTATCCTAGGAGGCTGACGAGCTGCCCCAGGAGGTTGATGAGCTGTCCCAGGAGGCTGATGAGCTGTCCGACGAGCTGGACGAGCTGGCCGGGGGGAGGTAAATATTGCATCCCCCTACTAGTATATTATGAAGATCGACCCTAAATTGGCCCACAAGAGTGCAAAACTCTTAAAAAGCTTAAAACTGCGCGGCAAGCCTTGCGCCTTCTTGGGGACCCCAATCCGTGAATACGAGATTGTACACAATCCCCGCTCTTTTCAAGCGAGTTCCACGCTCGGAAAGAAACATCCAACCAAACGTATTCACTGAGTGTAGCTCTTTTGCGCAGTTGAAAAGATACTTAGCCTCTCCGAGAAGAATTCACTTAACCTCCCTGATGGGTCAACCCGCCATGCCAGCTAATGGGAGCCTGGGTGACGAGATCCCCTCCGGGTGAAAAATACTTGGCCTTCCCGAGAGGTCAACCAGCTCTGCCAGCTAGTGAGAGCCTGGGCAGCGGAACCGTCTCGGGGCAAAAAAGTACTTGGCCTCCAAGAGAGGTCAACCAACCCTGCCAGCTAGTGAGATCCTGGACAGCGAGACCATCTAGGAGCAAAAAGGACTTGGCCTCCAGGAGAGGTCAACCGGCCCTGCATGCAAGTGAGAGTCTGGACAGCGGGATCGTCTCGGAGCAAAAAAGACTTGGCATCCACGAGAGGTCAACTGACCCTGCAAAAGGCGGAGGAGACGCTGGGACGCAACGTGGACAGATTTCAGGAGGAGATTTTGCAGGTCCAGGAGATGCCCCGGTACACCGTAATGCTCGCCTTCACCCTTGGGCTGAGGTCAAGCTTCATCAGCATGGAGCTGAAGAGAGTTCCCCCCCTCTCCTCCTAGGAGTTGATGGAGAGGGTGGCAAAAGAGATCGAGATCGAGGCGGCCAATCCGGCGTTTGCGAAAAAGTTGGCCAAGTTGGCGGAGGAGGAGGTGAAGGAGCCGGGAGGCAGAGAGAACAAAGGGAACAGAGGGATGAGGGGAGAAGGGAAGATCCCAGAGGCCAGGGGTATCAGGGGCAGTCCCATGGATGGGAGCGTAGGGAGCCGAACAATCGGTTGGGCTGGAGGCCCCAAGAAGGACACCCCCAAGGGCAGGGGGGATGGCAAGGTGGAGACAACTTCCCTGAGCAAAGGAGGTTCAATCAGCTAGCCTAGAGGCAGGTACAGAGGTCCCCCCTCCCCCTACAGCAGGAGGAGATGGAGATTGTGAGAGGAAGGGGAGGAAGGAGGGGAGCTCGAGCGGGAGCGAGGAGAAGAGAGGGCAGGGTGGTGTTGCTCTTTTGTGACTTCTGCCAGGAGGAGGGCCACGCAACGACCACCTACCCGGAGTTTCTGGATATGAGAGCATCAAGGGTGCAGGTCCAATAGCAGCCCCCCCCCCGCAAGGATTGAGGAAGTTCTGCAAGGAGGAGGAGAGGATAGATGTGAAGACCGGGTGGACGTAGGAGCCCGAGGGGGGATCAAGGTGATCCACGGGGGGGGGGGGGGTCGAAGCCACCCGTAAGGGGAGTTTCCAGACCATGTATCGAAGGAGCGTCGCCTCAACCTCCCAGACCTCCCCCCCCCCCACAGGAGGAGAAAATCACTTTCTCGGTAAAGGACATGCCCGACTACGAAGACCTGCTCTGTGACGCCTTGGTGATCCAGACAATGGTGGAAAACTTCACGGACTCCCAGATCTTGGTAGACAATGGGAGCTTCGTGAACGTGATCTTCAAGAAAGCTTTTGACAAGATGAAGGTAGAAGCTCGGAGAGTTCTAGCCTCAGATGGACCGTTGTTTGGGTTCTCGAGAGAGCGAAAGGAAGTTGAGGGAGGGGTAGGGCTGCATGTGATGTTGGGGGTGGGTATCAAGGAATTGTTAGTTCGTCATTGTTGATGCTCCGAGAAGCTATAACACAATCTTCGGGCAGCCTCTTATCAGCGCCTTTCATTGCGTCCCCTCCTCGTTTCATCAGTGCCTAAAGTTCAGCAGCGGAGGAGTGCAGGTCAGGATCAGGGAAGATCCGAAGGTGGCGATACAGTGCTGCGTGACTGCCATCAATACCATATCATGGATGAAGGAGGCGGAGGAGCTGGAGAGGGAGATGGCAATGGAGGAGGAAGCTGTGGGGGAAGGAGTGGATAGCCTAGGTGAGGCTGAGGAGGAGGAAGCTGCAGGGGAAGGAGTGGAGAGCCTAGGCGAGGCTGAGGAGGAGGAAGCCGCGGGGGAATGAGTGGATAGCCTAGGTGAGGCTGAGGAGGAAGCTGCGGGGGAAGGAGTGGAGAGCCTAGGTAAGGATGTGGAGGAGGAAGTTGCGGGGGAAGGAGTGGAGAGCCTAGGTAAGGCTGAGGAGGAAGCTGCAAGGGAAGGGGTGGAGAGCCTAGGTGAGGCTGAGGAGGAAGCTGCAAGGGAAGGGGTGATGGGCCTAGGTAAGGTGGGAGAGAAGACTGTAGGGGAGCAAGGGGACGAGGAAGAAGCTAGGGGAGAGACCCGGAGGGGTGAAGAAGCAGAGTTGTCTGGGGAAGGCCTGTTGGAGACGATGGAGGTTGACAAGGCAGGAGGGGAGGGGGAGTTGAGAGAAGAGGAGGAGGGAGCCGGCAGGGAGCAATCCCAGCTAGAGCCGGCAGAGGAAGTCGTGGAGGTGGAGGTCATAAGCAAGGCAGAAAAGACAGAGAGGATAAGGATCAGCGGAGGCTTGCGCTCTGAAGACCAGGTAAGGATGCGGGAGTGCATCAAAAAGAATGTTGACATCTTTGCCTAGAGCGCGGCGGACATGCCTGACATTGACGCAGGTATAGCTTGCCACCATATGAACCTGGATCCCAAGATGCGTCCCATTCACAAGAAGATGAGGGCCATCGCCACCAAGCTGGAGGATCCCATCCGAGAGGAGGTTAAGAAGCTTCTCGATGCAGGTTTCATCTCGGAGATCCAGTACCCAGACTGGGTATCCGATGTGGTAATGGTAAAGAAGGGTGATGGAAAGTGGCGCATGTGTGTAGACTTCTCTTTATTGAATAAACCATGCCCTAAGGATTGCTACCCCTACCTCAGATCGATGCGCTGGTTGATTCAGCCGTCGGTTTTTCTATTATGAGTTTTTTGGAAGCTTTTTCAGGTTATCACCAGATCCGCATGCATCCCCTCAACGTCAAGGATGACTCCTTCATCACAAGGGAGGGATGCTTCAGCTATAAAATGATGCCCTTCAGGCTTAAGAACGGAGCGGCAAACCTACCAGCGTATGATGGACCGGGTCTTCCAAGATCAAAGGGGTAGGAACCTAGAGGTCTACGTCAACGATCTTATGGTAAAGAGCAGGGGCGTGGGCTTGCACCTACTTGACTTAGAGGAGACGTTCGCAACCCCACGAAAGTTCAAGATGAGGCTAAATCCCCAGAAGTGTGTCTTCGGGGCAAGCAGAGGCAAGTTTCTTGGGCACCTCCAAACCCCGGCGGGGGTCGAGCCTAACCCGGATAAGATAAAGGCCATCGTGGAGTTGGAATTGCCTCGCAATGCCAAGGAGGTTCAGCGCTTGAAAGGTAAGCTGCCCGGGTTGAGCCGTTTTCTCTCTCGAGTCGGGGATACGTGCTCTTCCTTCTTCAAAATTCTTCAAGGGGAGCAACCAGTTTGAGTGGACGGAGGAATATGAGGAGGCTTTCCGAGCATTGAAGGCTCAACTGTCCTAAGCACCACTCCTTCAGAGCCCGAAGGAAGGGGAGGACCTAGCCCTATATCTTGGGGTAGGGGCAGAGGCGGTGAGTTCTGTTTTGGTGAGGGAAGAAGGGAAGAAGCAGCTTCCAATCTATTACGTCAGTAGGATCTTGAAGAAGGCGGAGCTTCGCTATCCCATCCTGGAGAAGTTGGCTTTCTCTCTAGTCATCTCGGCCAGAAAACTCAGACCATATTTCCAAGCTCATTCAATCAAAGTGGTAACAGACCATCCCTTGCGCAAGATTTTCGAAGGGGTGGAGCATTCAGGGAGGTTGGCCAAGTGGTCCATTTAACTCAACGAGTTTGATCTCTCCTTTGTGCCAATGCTCTCCATCAAGGCAAAGATAGTGGCTGACTTCTTGGCCGACTATGTCATAGAGCTGCAGGGGGAGGAAGCACCGCCAAGGAAAGCGTGGAAGATGTACGTTGATAGAGACTTGGGGAAGCATTCCCTCGGGGGAGGGGTAGTATTGGTAAGCCCTTAAGGGGTCACCATAAAGCAAGCAGTGGCGCTGCATTTACCGGTCATAAACAATCAAACAGAGTATGAGGTTGTCATCGCCAGGTTATGGTTGGACAAGGAGCTCAGGGTTCACAATGTAAAAGTGCTCACAGATTCACTAGTAGTAGCGTCACAGATCAGGGGAGAATATGAAGCCCGGGAGCCCACCCTCTAGAAGTACTTATCCAAGGTGAGAGTGATTATCAAGGGGTTCTGAGCATTCTCAATACAGCACGTCCCCAGGGAGGAGAATGAAGCGGCTGACCAATTGGCCAAATTCAGACCCCGGGGGGGGGGGGGGGGGACCTTGACCGAGCTATTTCATCCAGCAATTGAGGAAGGGGAGTTGATGGAAGTGGAGTGGCGACCTTCGTGGGTAGATCCCTTCGCGACCTTCTTTGCCACAGGCAACCTCCCCAAAGGGGTCAAGGAGGTAAAGGGTTTT
Organism: Platanthera zijinensis; assembly: GCA_039513925.1. Taxonomy (NCBI): domain Eukaryota; kingdom Viridiplantae; phylum Streptophyta; class Magnoliopsida; order Asparagales; family Orchidaceae; genus Platanthera; species Platanthera zijinensis. Next base: position 21,904,109 of record CM077082.1, on the reverse strand, counting down.
CGGTATAAAGCGACTCATTATCTTATGCATGAAGGGGGATTACATCGAAAGATTATATCAGGCCTTTTAGCACGATGTGTGGCAGAAGAAGAGATCCCAAGAATTTTGGAAGAAATACACTCCGGAGAATGTGACAGCCATTCAGGGGGTAGAACGTTGGAAGCAAGGGTGGTCAGGCAAGGATACTTCTGGACCACCTTGTGGAAGGATGCAACAGAGTTTGCAAGGAGGTGCCAAAAGTGTCAATTTTACGCCCCCCTCCAGCTCCTGCCCGCTCAGCAGCTTCGAAGCATCACGACGCCTTAGCCTTTCGCCATCTGGAGGATGGACTTAGTTGGACCTTTCCCTCCAGCATGCGGGCAGAGAAGGTTCCTCCTAGTCATGATTGATTACTTCTCAAAGTGGCTGGAAGTCAAGACGTTGGTCAAGTTAATCTCCCAGGTCATCAGGAACTTCGTCTGGGGAGAGATCATCTACAGGCACGGGTTGCCTCAGGCCATTATCACGTTCAATGGGCCACAGTTCGCAAGCAAAGAGTTCGTCAACTTCTGTACCCAGCTAGGGATCGACCTCAGGTTTGCCTCTGTCCACCACCCCAGGAGCAATGAACAGGTGGAGGCGGCAAATAAAATCATAGTGAACCTGCTCAAGAAGAAGGTGGAGAATTTGAGGGGGAGTTGGGTGGAGCAACTCCCCACGGTGTTGTGGGCCCTGCGGACAACCCCAAACATGGCAACTAGAGAGACCCCTTCAAGCTCTCGCTGGTTGTGAGGCGGTCCTGCCTGTGGAGTTTGAGGTTCACTCCCCTCGAGTTACAGCGGCAAGCAAAGGAGACGAGTCATGGAGGGAAGAAAATGAGGAGGAGCTACGACTTTCATTGGACATGGTGAAGGAAATTCACGACGTGGCCACCGTCAAGTAAGAGGAGGTCAAGCGTTGGATGACAAAGTACTTCGACAAGCACGTGAGGATCAAGCAATTTACCGAAGGAGATCTAGTCCTAAAGAAAGGTGATGTGGCCGGGAGATCGGCACCCGTGGGTAAACTCAACCCCAATTGGGAGGGGCCTTACATTGTAGAAAAAGTCTCGGGGTCGGGGGGATACCACCTCCAGAATGTGGAATGGGTATCCAAGAGTCACGCATGGAGTGGCGACGACCAGAAGCGTTTTTATCCTTAGAGTAGGTAATATTATATGTTTTATTTTGATAGTTATTCTAAATATGGTTTCTTCACAGGTTATGAAGTGTTTGTGATTTTGCACGATACTGAGTAGACCTGCTGTCCAGGCTCTCACTAGCTGGCAGGTCCGAAGGCTCGCTTAGGGGGTAAGGGAATACCCCGAGAGGATCCTGCTGCTCAGGCTCTCATTAACTGGCAGGGCTGGAAGCCGCACTCGGCCCCTGGTAGACCTGTTGTCCAGGCTCTCACTAGCTGGTAGGTCCGAAGGCTCATCTGGGGGGTAAGGGAATACCCCGAGAGGATCTCGCTGCTCAGGCTCTCATTAGCTGGCAGGGCTGGAAGGCACACTCGGCCCCTGGTAGACCCGATGTCGAGGCTCTCACTAGCTGGCAGGTCTGAAGGCTATCATTAGCTGGCAGGGCTGGAAGGCGCACTCGACCCTGGGTAGACCCGTTGTTCAGGCTCTCACTAGCTGGCAGGTATGAAGGCTCGCCTAGGGGGAAAGGAAAAGGGGAGAAGTTGGCAATACCTCGAGAGGATCCCGCTGCTCAGGCTCTCATTAGCTGGCAGGGCTGGAAGGCATACTCGGCCCCGGGTAGACCCGGTGTCCAGGCTCTCACTAGCTGGCAGGTCCGAAGGCTCGCCCAGGGGGTAAGGGAATACCCCGAGAGGATCCCGCTGCTCAGGCTCTCATCAGCTGGCAGGGCTGGAAGGCGCACTCGGCCCCGGGTAGACCCGCTGTCCAGGCTCTCACTAGCTGGCAGGTCCGAAGGCTCTCCTGGGGGAAAGGAAAAGGTGAGAAGTTGGCAATACCCTGAGAGGATCCTGTTGCTCACTTTAATTGGCAGGGCTGGAAGGCGCACTCGGCCCCAGGTAGACCCGCTGTCCAGTCTCTCACTAGCTGGCAGGTTTGAAGGCTCGCCTAGGGGGGGGGGGTAAGGGAATAACCTAAGAGGATCCCGCTGCTCAGGCTCTTATTAGCTGGCAGGGCTGGAAGGCGCACTCGGCCCCGGGTAGACCCGCTATCCAGGCTCTCACTAGCTGGCAGGTCCGAAGGCTCGCCTGGGAGGGGGGTAAGGGAATACACAAGAGGATCTCGCTGCTCTGGCTCTCATTAGCTGGCAGGGCTGGAAGGCGCACTCGGCCCCAGGTAGACCCGCTGTTCAGGCTCTCACTAGCTGGCAGGTCCGAAGGCTTGCCTGGGGGGAAAGGAAAATGGGAGAAGTTGGCAAGACCCCGAGAGGATCCCGCTGCTCAGGCTCTCATCAGCTGGCAGGGCTGTAAGGTGCACTCGGCCCCGGGTAGGCTCACTGTCCAGGCTCTCACTAGCTGACAGGTCCGAAGGCTCGTCTATGGGGAAAGAAAAAGGGGAGAAATTTGTAAGACCCCAAGTAGGCCCGCTGACAAGCTTTCACTAGATTACATGGACGTAGGCTCGCTTGGGGAAAAAGGAGAAAGGAATTTTTTGTTAAGTGATCCCAGGTCGACCTGCCGACCAGGCTCACACCAAGTAGACAGGGCTGTTGAAATTGTGATGAAGTCACGAAGCTCTTGATGATAAGTTCCAACACAGCTAACACTAAGTCCTAAGTGAGGATGGAATAACCCAGAACCCTCTCGACAAGGGGTCTCGGTAGGGCTCTCGGCATAAACCTCTCAGCAGGGGTCTAGGTCGGGTTCTCGCCATAACCCTCTCGCCAGGGATCCTGGCAAGCACCTCTCGGAAAGGTTCTTGGCACGGCCCCTTTCGACAAGATACTCGGCAGGTTCATTCCGGCAAGTTTTACTTGGCTAGCTCTTCGAACGGGCGGGGGTTATCACCTAAGATCCTAGGGTTCGTGCAAAGGTAATAAACATTCCAGCGCAAAGGAAGATCTTTAAATACAAAATAATAGTGGTCGTATTGGTTGGGAGATCTCACCCCTTACAAAAGTTGCAAAAAACATAGTTTTATGTGTTTACAAAAATAAGATTACAATGAAAAAATCAAAAGTGCGGAAGCTATTGCGCAGGCTTGTTGGGGGTCCCGCCGGAGGTTTCGCTGGAGGTCCTGTCGGGGGTTCTGCTGGAGGTCCTGCTTGAGGTTCCGCTGGGGGAGTAGCCGAAGGACTCGTCGGGCGAGCTACCGCCAGTTTCCTCGTTCAGGACTACTTCGGCCGCATCGATGATGGGAGAGTTGTCCTCTCCCGCAGGCCTGGGGATGGGCTCGAATAACCAGGTCAAAACCCCTCGCGCCGTAAGGGTCTCGCCTCCTTTGTTCAAAAGCCCCATCTCTCGCAACACCTCGATGACAATCTTGGAAGTGGCTTGCGCGTTCTCCTGAATGATCACGTCGAGCTCGTATGCAGAATAGTGACGTCGCTTGACTCTCTCCTCCAGCGACGTCTGGGCCAGGGCTAGGGCCAGGACCTCCTCTAAGCGCTTCACCTTAGCCTGCAACAGCTGATTCTCGCATTCGACCCCGACCACCCTCACGCGAGACAGCTCGGCTTGCGAGGAATCCTGTGGGATGGTCAGGTTAAGCGAAAAGTGTACATATTAAGAGGGCGAGAGATATTGAAGGGTCTCGATTACCTCGGTGGCCGGACGAGAGGCAAGAAGTTGTTGGGCAGCCGCCAAGTCGGCCTTCAGGGCGACCGCTGCGACATATCTTGACTTGAGCATATCAGCGAGGTTGCGCTCGATGGTGAGGGTGCGGCGCCTATCCATGTGCGAGAGCTGGACAACGTGAAGTTGGGCTTGGGCGGCGTTGTAGACGAGGGCCCGGGTAGTCGTCCGATCGAGTGTTTGGGTCCCGCTCCTTCCAGGAGGGGATAAGTGTAGACATCGCGATGCGATTGGTGGTATGGTCCCGCTAGATCAAGGGCTGACCCTCCGCATCCAGGAACCTCTCGTCGAAGCCAAAATTCTGGTGCCCTTTCGGCACTGGCTTGAGTGAAGTCTCGGCAGGGGTTTTCACGGCAGGACGGGCGACATCCGTCTCTCCTACAACTGATGGGATCTCGGCGGAAGCTGGAGCAATGGATTTGCCTTTATCCGCTGCTGAAGGTTTTCATTTTTTGAGTGGAGCAGCGGGCGGGGGGGGGGGGGGTGGGGAGCTTTGCTTCCGCTTCTGGACACTTGGTGCGAAAGAGGATCTTGGTTCCTCCCGGCAAGCGGCGGCGGCAGACTTAGCGAGAGACAAGGGGTCGGCGAGTGCTCTGGTCTCGTCAAAAGGTTGGTGGAGGGGGATTTCTCGTTCACCTGCGAGACTCATAGTTAATTAGCCCTATGCATCGAAACGAAAGGTCGTAAGTTTAGTCTGAAGTGTTACCTTCGCCGGGGGGGGGGGGGGGTACCGATAGGAGGGAATCCAGGTCTCGCCGGAGGAAGGGGACATCGAAAGTCTTCGACCCAAATAACTCGACGAGGGCGCCCTCTCGCTCCCCGAGAGTGAGAGGCTTATAGGTCGCGTCGTCGTATTGAATGGGCGAGAGAGGGATGTTGCCCCCTGAGATGAAGACGAACCTCTCTGCAAAGTGATGATGTTTGTTGGAGAGACCCGACGTCTTCACCGTCTGTCTAGAAAGGAAGACTACCCCTTTCTTGGCCCGGAAGTTAAACAACTTCCAGAAAATCGATAGGTTGAACTCGATCCTTTCCACCCGCATATACCAAGCGAAAGCCACCAGGAGGGCGATGGAGTTAGGATTGAGCTGGGCCGGCACTACCCCATAATAGCGCAAGGCCTGGCACACCTCCGACCAGAGAGGGAGGCGGAAGCCTGCCTCGAAGTGCTTCAGGGGGATGACAAGCTCCCCCTCTGGCGTGAGGTTAGGCCTATCATCATTTCCAGGCTTCCGCGCAATGAACCCTGGAGGGATGAAGTTTTCGGTGACCATGAGGAACTCGACCTATGTGAGCCGGTAGGAGGGGAGCGTGTGGTCCAGGAAAGTATGCGCGCACTTGGAGTGGCCTTCGCCTTCACCAGGCATTTCGAAGAGAAGGAGAGAGAGGAAAAGAAATTGGGGAGGCAAGAGCCTTTGCGCTGCAGAGAGTGGCGGGGGCAGTCGGGAGAAAGATGAAGGCTTGGAATCAGATAAGTAAATGCAGAAGTAAATGTGGTAGGTGGATCAGTCTATTTATAGAAGATTCGGTAATTATGAGTTTTCCCGAATGCGGCGGGGGTATGATCAGCAAGTCAACGAATCACGATGAGCTTACTCCTCGATTTCCATCCTGCCTCGTCGGTTCTCCATGGACCTGCGGGAAGCGAGAACCTCCCGGGAGGGCTAAAGAGAAGACAAACATTCGCATCGTGCGAGAAGTATTGAGCAGGGCGCAAGAGTCAAGCATTCACAAAGCATCAGATGTGAAAGAATAAAGCAAGCATAAATATAGAGGGGCTCTTGCTGAACGAGAGCCGTGGAATAACAATAATAAAAAAATAATGACAATTATTTATCGCCGCGTGGCGCAAGGGGTACAAAGTGAGAAGGGTGGGTCGGGGGGGGGGGGGTGGGGGTGGGTTGGGGAAAGAAGATGCGAAACCCACGATGCTCAGTACGGTTCCCACCGCCAGCGACCCCGATCTCGTCTCCCCGGCCTTGGAGGCACTCGCAGATTGAAGAAGGTTGTCAGGGCAATCAGCCCTTGGTTGGCCAGGCGGAGCTGATCTCCAACCAGCACGGCGTATCTTCCAAGGGAGGTCTCTGCGGAAAGCGTGTTCTGGGCTTCCGCCTCGCCAATGATTTAGGCGCAGTCCCGCTCGACGATCTCCAGCTGCCGTTCCATCATCTCATGGATTCTCTTCACCGCCGCGGAGTTGGCTCGCTACCGCCGCGCAAGCTTTGACAGGACTGGCGCAATACTCTATCGTCGCGTCTTACCACGCCCGGAGGCCTCAAGGAAGTCCTCCATCTCGCAAGAAGTGGGAAGGGGCGAGTCTTCACCGTTTCCTTCTTCATCCTCCTCTTCGTCTTCATGGTCTTCTTCTTCTTCACCCTCCGCTCCCTGCACCTTTGGACCAGGAGGACAGTTGGTCAGATCGGGAGAGGAGAGAAAGGGTAAATGATAGGTTCCCGCATAACTGAGGTGTGGCGGGGATGAGAAGGGTCGGGCAACCCCTCAGGACTCTTTCCAAAGAGCAGGTGAAGCGGCTTGCCCCTCCCGGTGCGGAACGTTCGATGCTCCAAGGTCTCAGCCTCCGTCAGTAGGGGGACGGAGGCACCCTTTTCTGCCAAAGGCTGGGGTTCTAGCGCAGGAGCCAATGATTCAGTGATAGCCCCTCCGGCCGTGGGAGCGGGGTTGGCCGCTTGGTTGACGGGATCCTTGGGAGCTGAAGCCCTAGGCCTCGAGTCAACGAGGTTCAAGTTCCCAAGAATAGGCGCTACGAGAAGAAGCATGGTCAACAAAAGGAAAAAGCAGATCAGTTAAAGCGGAAGCCACACCAGCAAAAGGATGAAATACCAGGAGTGCTTGGGAGATCAGCCAGAGTAGTCAGAGAGGCAGCCCCCGAGGTGTCTGCCGGAAGGGAGTTAGCGACGTCTTTCGGCACCGTCCCCTGTGAGAAGAGCGATACATCAGTACGCAGCCTCGTTCCGACTCTTTAAAAGTTCGTGCTAAGGGGTGAGGCGATAATAGTACCTCCGGTAGGGAAGAGGGGTTCTCGTCGTATTTAGGGGTCGGGGTAGGCGAGGCTCGGTTCTTTTTGGAGTGATCCCGCCTAACCGACTTGGCTTTCTTCTTCTTCTTTGGGCAGGAGCTCTCGCTGGATGGCCTCTCGCCAACTGGCTTCTCGCCAGCTGTTTTCTCGCCAGTTGGCCTCTTGCCCACCAGCCACGGGGCGAATTGGCGCAGTTGGCACGGGCCCGCGCTTAGGCCGCGACAAGGCGGGCCTGAAGCTCTTCCGAGAGCGGTTTCTCAACGCATTTGGTGCGCATCTTCAAGGCTTTGCGAAAGCTCAAGCGGAGGGCAATAATGACAGGAATGACCTGAGAACAAACTCAACGATGTATTTATAAGATCAAAGGTGGGGTCCGCAGAAAGATTCCCTGCCAGATCAGCAAGTGACCAGCAAATATTATAGTTGGACGTGTCTTTCCGAGCGCATGGCTAGCTCACAAAGATCGGGGATTGTGTACAACCCCATATTCACTAGGTGGGACCAAGACGCCCCCAAGGACCCGGACTGGGCTAGCTTTGGGCTTAAATAAGATCAAATAAGAAGCCAGGCGGGAGGGTTCTCGCCGGGAGTAGGCGGGAAGGCTCTCACCCTGGGGGCAAGTGGCGACAGTTCGTCGAGCTCAATTGGTCGAGCTGAGAATGTTATTCATCGAACGCAAATTCGTCGGGCCAAGCCTTCGACTCAACCTATCTTCATCGAGCAGGACTAGGTAGGCCATGGCTGGGCTAGAGCAGGCGGGAAGGCTCCCGCCCCGGGCAGGCGAAAGGGCTCGTGTCCCGAGTTGGCATAAGCCTTTAGCGCTGAGTGTTGCTTTCCCACTCAAGGCGCCCCTTCGGTCTTTAGGTTCCCGCTTAGGATGGACAGGAAGGCTCGCGCTCAAAGCAAGCATGGTTCCTGTAGAGCTCAGCAGGAAGAGCTTCCTCCAGAATGGGACCCAGGCCTGAAATTACCTAAATATCCCTAGGTCTGCATTTAGCTACTCAGAATAGCGGAGTTTGCCTGTTAGCAGACCAGCCCCAGGGGCATTTAAGTAATTTTAGGGTAGTAAAAGTACACTCTTAGCAGACCAGATTTTGAAGATCTATAAATAGACCCACGAAGTTCTTCAAAAGGCAGGCTTTTCATAATTTCTCAAGTCTTTGGTGCTTTCTGAGGTACTCCAGGCTCAACAATTGGCTTTGGAGGGGAAGCACTCAGAGAGCTTCCGGGTTGGAGGAGAGACCTCCCAACTGAGGCTAAGGGTCAGTTCCTGATTCTTTGTTACTAGTCAGGGGTCAGGGTTTGGGAGAAGTAGGTGGTAGCTACCCCCAAGGTCCGAACTCTCGTTGAGGTCATTTTTGGCCTCAACACTGATTGTCACTGTACACAGTGAAATTATCTTATTGGAATCCAAATTCAAACATGAACTTTTTCATCCACAAGATCTCATTTGATTCCTCCGTCAGAGCTATATATTCTGCCTCTGTCATCGACGTGTCACACACTTTTGCAACATCGACTGCCACGAAACTGCTCCCCGGACATATGTAACAGCAAACCCCGATGTGGGTCTCATGGAGTCAACATCCCCAGACATCCAAATCAAAGTACCCAACTAGCTCTGATGATCCTCCACCAAACTACAAACATAGATTTGGGGTACCTCTGAGATATTGGAGTATCCACTTCACAACATCCCAATGAATCTTCCCTGGGTTCGCCAAATATCTGCTTACTACCCTCACTGCATAAGCTATGCTTGGCCTCATGCAGACCATATCGTACATCAAACTCCCCACATCAAATATAACACTCTGATTCTCACTGTACACATTGAACTTATCTTGTTGGAATCCAAATTCAAACATGAACTTTTTCATCCACAAGATCTCATTTGACGCCTCCGTCAGAGCTATATATTCTGCCTCTGTCGTCGACAGTGTCACACACTTCTGCAACATCGACTGCCACGACACTGCTCCCCCGACACATGTAACAACAAACCCCGATATGGGTCTTCTGGAGTCAACATCTCTAGACATCCCAATCAAAGTACCCAACTAGCTCTGATGATCCTCCACCAAACTACACACATAGATTTAGGGTATCTCTGAGATATTGGAGTATCCACTTCACAACATCCCAATGGTGCTTGGGGGGGAGTCTATTTATAGGTAAACTCCTATCGAGGGTAAAACAGTCTTTTATGGTGCAAATAACGACCATTGTATTTTTGTTACTATTATTAGCAACCCATATTAGCCTGCGAATAGCGGAATTCCACTGTCTAAGAAGGCTATGGGTAGACCCGGACGGTCTGCAAACGATAAAATGTTCACGTATGAGGCTTTCTTAGCCAGGGCGAGATCCCCGATCAAAATGGTCGGGGACTCTCCAGGCCATAGCTTGCCTAAGATCGGAACTCGCTCGGCACAAAGTCGCTGGGATGGAACTCAAAGGAGGACATCACCTATTCACCCTATCTAGTTGTGATTTAGATATTCTCAAACTTATAATTGGTATAAAAGGAAAGTTATTTGTCAAAAATCTAACTGATGGGTTACACCTTCATTTATAGGAAGCAAGGAGCCCCCCATGATCTCCACTAAAGGAAAGTCATGGGTGGGCCCCACCCCCATGATCTCTCATGGAAGTAATGGGGACGGGCCCCACTTTCTCCATCATGGAGAAAACCGCCGCCGCCGTCATGACGGCCCGCCGCCGCCGGCGGGAGGCCAAGCCACCACCGGCGGCCGGTCCTCCCAGGGCCACCGCGGCCATGGCAGCCCCGGCCATGGCCGGCCATGGCAGCCCCGGCCATGGCCGGCCGCCCCGGCCATGGCCGGCCGCCCCGGCCATGGCCGGCCGCCCCGGCCATGGCCGGCCGCCCCGGCCATGGCCGCCCCGGCCATGGCCGGCCGCGGCCATGGCCGCCCCGGCCATGGCCGGCCGCGGCCATGGCCGCCCCGGCCATGGCCGGCCGCGGCCATGGCCGCCCCGGCCATGGCCGGCCGCGGCCATGGCCGCCCGGCCTTGGCCGGCCGCGGCCATGGCCGCCCGGCCATGGCCCCCCCAGCCATGGCCTCCCCGACCATGGCCGACCGTGGCCATGGACGCCCCGGCCATGGCCGGCCGTGGCCATGGCCGCCCCGGCCATGGCCGGCCGTGGCCATGGCCCCCCCGGCCATGGGCGCCCAGGCCGTTGCCGGCCTCCCTCGCCGGCCGCCCGGCCGCCGCCGCCGTCATGACGGGCCACCGCCGCCGTCATGACGGCCCGCCGTCATGAGAAGGGGGCCTCCCCGCCGTCCGATCTAGAGGAAGGCCCCCCATGCCGTCCGATCAAGGTGGCAACTACCCACTACCCCACCACTTTAGTGGTGGGGCCCGCCATGATCCACCCCTGGAGGATATAAAAAGACCCCCAGGGGACTCTTATTTCTCATTCTGTTTTCTCCTACGATTCTCCTTCTTCTTCCTCAGGTGGGAGCTCTCCCGTCTCCTCCTTCGTGGCGATCGCCTCTCGCCGCCAACCACCAGCGGCCACCTCTCGCCGCCAACCACCGGCGGCCACCTCTCGCCGCCAACCACCGGCGGCCACCCGCGACCTCCAGCGGCCACCAGCGCCCCTCAGCGGCCACCAGCGGCTATCAACACCCGTCATTGGCTATTAGCACCCCATCAACGCGCCGTCAGGAAGGAAGCACCCCAAAGCCAGAGGAAGCCGAGCAAAGAAGACAGTGGTAGCCCACGAGCACGCGCCGCCCCCGAGAGCATGCGCCTGAAGCATCCCGCGCGTTCCACCGTTCAAGTCACGTTGGCGGGGCAGTCTGTTGCCCGCCAATAGCTACAGTCACCTTCTCTCCTCTCAAGATTGTAACGGGAGCGGCCTGTCGCCTCGATTCACTCATCATACTGTAACCTCCAGCAATCTAGTGGATTTTGACCGGCACCGAACCAGTCACGTGGTTTTTCACCCGGTTGAAGGGTTTTCCACGCTAAAACTTCCCGTGTACATTTCCCCTCTTCAACTGACTGTGCACGCGCTTGACCGCTCCGCGAGCTAAGGCGGTCCGAGATTATCCGGTCCGACCGGGGCATCGAGTCAGTCCGCAACAGTTTGGCGCCGTCTGTGGGAAACATTCCCAGCATTCCTTCGCAGAGCAAGTTCACCATCCCTGTAACCGCGATGACAAAGAGAAGTGCCCGCACTGCCGAAGGGTCTGCACTTGGCGGACACACTGAACCAGCACGTTCTCACTCTCTGGTAGACGTGCCACTGACTGCTGAAGTAGCTTTCGCTCCCGTCGTCGCCTTGGAGGGGCGCGTCCGCCAAATGGAAGAACAACATATGGAAATGCTTGCATTACTCCGAAACATGGGAGCACCTCATGTTCCCTCGATGCCGCCAGCCCCAGCAAATCCTCCGCTGCAACCAAATCCGGAAAGGGTCCAGGAAGAGCCCGAAGATTATTCTGACGTCGCCGACTCCACTTACCCAGCTCAAAGAGGAGTAAGAGCAGATCATCTTCATCACCACCTCGTCGACGACATTCACCCCCCTCCTCTCGAAAGATTTACTCGGGAGGAAATTCGAGAAGTGATAGCCGAAGAATACCGCCAGGATGGAAGAAGAGACTTTCAGGCTCACCGACTGCTCTGCCAAGGCTCCCCCTTGACGCCGTAAATTCTCGATCATCCCATTCCACATGGATTCAAGCTTCCAAACATCGAGACATTCGATGGAACCGATGATCCACTCGAACATGTCAATCACTTCACCACCATCATGAGGATTTACAATGCTCCAGACCAGTTGCTCTGCCAAGTGTTCCCAGCAATACTCAAAGGGCAGGCCCGTACATGGTTCCATTCCCTGAGAGCTGGCACCATTACCAACTTCGAAGAGCTGACCAGGCAATTTACTGACCAGTTCATCGCAAATCGGAGAATCGTTCGCGATCCCTCTCACCTTTCAGGTATTCGATAAAATGAAGGAGAGTCCCTCAGGGACTTCTTTCGCCGCTTCACCTCTGAGGCACGTCAAATTCCAGGCGTCGACCCCGAGCTTCTCAGAGGCGTATTCCTTGGCGGACTCCGCCCTAGCGGCTTTTATTCAGCACTCATGAGGGAGACCGTACCTAGTTATCCAGAACTTGTTCATCGGGTCGAGGCCCAGATAACAGCCGACGAAGCTATTGAAGCGCACCGACAACAGTTTGGAGGAGGACAGAAAAGGAAGAAAGAAGGGGAACCAACCCTCACAAGACAAGAAGAGCGATGTCAGAGTGAGCGTCGCTGCAATAGCCGTCAGCAAGACCTTCCAAGGAATGGGGGGCAACATCCACTTCAGGAATACACCCCTCTGAATACCACCCGCACTAATGTGATGTACGCCATTCAGAATGATCCAGCCTTCCAACGACCAAGAGCATCACGACCAAACCCCAAGGCAGACCAGACAAGATACTGCGGGTTCCACCGCGCAACGGGTCACAACACTGAAGAGTGTGCCGGTCTAAAAGATGAAATTGAACGTCTTGTCCGCCAGGGGCTCCTCGGGAGATTTTTGCAAGGACAAGCACAGATCCCATCACAAGGAAACGGTGGAGGAAGGCAGATGGTAGGCAACATAGAGACCATCGTCGGATCTCCAGCAATGAATACCTAAGACGGACGCTCTCCCCGACGCAGGACGACCCTCTACAGCACACCTGCAGCCCGGAATTTGCGTCGCATCCATCCCTCCGTATTTTTTATTAATGATGTTAATCGTCTGCTTTTTCCATCATCTTGCTTTACCACTTTAGAACAGTAAAAGTCATGAGCTCAGGCTCGCACGAACCAAGTTTATTTTTAAGTACAATATCATATTTGTTTTAAGGTAAAACTGTGCTTACAAACCGAACAAGCAGGTTCTTCAGCAACTTTGCCCCTTCAACGTCATGTCATCGTCAGAGCCTTCCCCTCTCGTGATTGCACCCGGATTGAGCACCTACGTTCTCCGACGGTCGGATTGAGTACTTACACTCTCCGACACCATCGCAAGGGCCTGCCCCCCTCGCGATCGCACCCGGATTGAGCACCTACGTTCTCCGGTGCCCGGATTGAGCACCTACGTTCTCCGACGGTCGGATTGAGTACTTACACTCTCCGACGCCATCGCAAGGGCCTGCCCCCCTCGCGATCACGCCCGGATTGAGCACCTACGTTCTCCGACGGTCGGATTGAGTACTTACACTCTCTGAAGCCATCGCAAGGGCCTGCCCCCCTCGCGATTGCACCCGGATTGAGCACCTACGTTCTCCGGCACCAGGATTGAGCACCTACGCTCTCCGACGGTCGGATTGAGTACTTACACTCTCCAACGACACCGTGGGGGCCTGCCCCCCTCACGAAGAAGCCGCGAGCATCCCTCGTGCAAACTAAGCCGCGAGCAGCCCTCGTGCAATCTAAGCCGCGAACTGCCAACGCGCAATCTAAGCCGCAAGCAGCCCTCGCGCAAGCCGAGCCGCGAGCAGCCCTCGCGCAATCTAAGATGCGAACAACCCTCGCGAAAGTCAAGACGCGGTCGCAAACCGTGCAAATCAAGCCGCGAGCCAGCCTCGTGCAAGCACGACAGCAAACCAGCAAAGCCGCGAGCCAACCTCGTTCAAGCTAAGCTGCGGTCACAAACCGCGCAAGGCAAAGTCACACGCAAGTCTTGTGCAAGCCAAACTCGTGCGAGCAAAAGTCACGAACCAAGCTCGTGCGAGCAAAAGTCACGACCCAAGCTCGTGCGAGCAATAATCGCGAGTCAGTCTCGCGCAAAATGACGCTGCACGTCAAAACAGCATCAACCTCACCAACGGAGGTATCAGTCAGCCTCGATAAAAATGGAGGCGCCGTGTTTGCACCCATGCGCCTTGCCGCACAAAGTTTTCCCTTCCGACCTTGTACAAGAAGTACTCGGTGATACACTCGGGGGGCAACAGAAACTCCACATCTCAGTAATCTCTTCCCTTGGGCGCTTAGTCCGCCATGCATGTTATACCTTGCGCACATCGCATATGCAGCGTGTATCGCGCACGCATCACTCACTCATCGTGCACATTGCATACCGTGCACATCGTACCTTGTGCACATGTCACATACCTCGCGCCTTGCGCACACAAGGCGCAATTGTGCATATCACAGCAAGTACGAAAAGGCCCATAACGATGCTTCCAGAAGCACAAGGCGAGCAAGAGCCCGCACGCACAACACTCGCTTGAGTGCGCAAAATACACGCAAAGCCCGCCCGCGCGCACAAGACCCGCGCACACAAGCCGCACGCCAAACTTGCGCAGGCGGCCAGCACGTGCGCGCGCGGCCCGAGCACGCGTGGCCGAAGTGAGCTGGGCCTGCGCGCGCGCGGCCTGCGCGCGCGCGCGGCCTGCGCGCGGCCTGCGCGCGCGCGCGGCCTGCGCGCGAGGGGCCTGCGCGCGCGCGGCCCTGCCTGCGCGCGCGCGGCCCTGCCTGCGCGCGCGCGGCCCTGCCTGCGCGCGCACGGCCTGCCTGTGCGCGCGTGGACGGCCCGCATGAGGTCAGGCTGCGCGCGCGGCCTACCTGCGCGTGCGGCCTGCGCGCCCGCGGCCGGCGCGCGTGCAGGCAGGCAGCGCGCAGCCAGCCTGCCCGCGCGGCCAGCCTGCGCGCGCGGCCTGCGCGCGTGCGGCCCGCGCGCTGCTAGCTCGCGCAAGGCCTGCACGCAGTCAGCCCGCGCGCTGCTAGCTCGCGCGGCCAGCGCCCACCCCAGCGGCCCTTCCTCGCGCGCGTCGTTTTGACGCTCGTGTACCGCGCCGACCTCCGTCCGCATGCATCCAGGCACCCGTTCGCCAAGCCTCCGCACGACATACTACCTTAGAGCCGCGATCCATCATCGCCGCCTCAGATCTCTCGCCGACACCCACCATGACAACGAGGAATTCCAGAAATCTCTCCTCACGCTCGCTTCGCTCCCGGCCAGAAGAGATTTGGGGGGCATTTGATGGGTTACACCTTCATTTATAGGAAGCAAGGAGCCCCCCATGATCTCCACTAAAGGGAAGTCATGGGTGGGCCCCACCCCCATGATCTCTCATGGAAGTAATGGGGACGGGCCCCACTTCCTCCATCATGGAGAAAACCGCCGCCGCCGTCATGACGGCCTGCCGCCGCCGGCGGGAGGCCAAGCCACCACCGGCGGCCGGTCCTCCCAGAGCCGCCCCGGCCCTGGCCGGCCGCGGCCCTGGCCGCCCCGGCCCTGGCCGGCCGCGGCCCTGGCCGGCCCCGGCCATGGCCCCCCCGGCCATGGCCGCCCCGGCAATGGCCGGCCGTGGCCATGGCCTCCCCGACCATGGGCGCCTAGGCCGTTGCCGGCCTCCCTCGCCGGCCGCCCGGCCGCCGCCGCCGTCATGACGGGCCACCGCCGCCGTCATGACGGCCCGCCGTCATAAGAAGGGGGCCTCCCCGCCGTCCAATCTAGAGGAAGGCCCCCCATGCCGTCCGATCAAGGTGGCAACTACCCACTACCCCACCACTTTAGTGGTGGGGCCCGCCATGATCCACCCCTGGAGGCTATAAAAAGACCCCCAGGGGACTCTTATTTCTCATTCTGTTTTCTCCTACGATTCTCCTTCTTCTTCCTCAGGTGGGAGCTCTCCCGTCTCCTCGATCCTTCGTGGCGATCGCCTCTCGCCACCAACCACCAGCGGCCACATCTCGCCGCCAACCACCGGCGGCCACCCGCGACCTCCAGCGGCCACCCGCGACCTCCAGCGGCCACCAGCGCCCCTCAGCGCCCACCAGCGGCTATCAGCACTCGTCATTGGCTATTAGCACCCCATCAACGCGCCGTCAGGAAGGAAGCACCCCAAAGCCAGAGGAAGCCGAGCAAAGAAGACAGTGGTAGCCCACGAGCACGCGCCGCCCCCGAGAGCACGCGCCTGAAGCATCCCGCGCGTTCCACCGTTCAAGTCATGTTGGCGGGGCAGTCTGTTGCCCACCAACAGCTACAGTCACCTTCTCTCCTTTCAAGATTGTAACGGGAGCGGCCTGTCGCCCCGATTCACTCATCATACTGTAACCTCCAGCAATCTAGTGGATTTTGACCGGCACCGAACCGGTCACGTGGTTTTTCACCCGGTTGAAGGGTTTTCCACGCTAAAACTTCCCGTGTACATTTCCCCTCTTCAACTGACTGTGCGCGCGCTTGACCGCTCCGCGATCTAAGGCGGTCCGAGATTATCCGGTCCGACCGGGACATCGAGTCAGTCCGCAACATTAACCACTCGAACAAGATCATTTTTGGGAATTCAAATCCCTACATCATGTCCGACGGAGAGAACTACAAGGTGCTCAGTTCAATAAAGCTTATAATTTGCACAAAATAGTACTTTCTTATGTGGAAGGAAATGATCAAGCTATTCATGGAAGTATCAGATACAAGAATCTTCATCACCGTCGAGGAAGGCCCCTTGGTTCCTATGACTCAGTCTATTATTGAACATACTCTCATGGTCTCGAAGAAATGTGTTGATATGATTACGGACGAAATCATCATAGTCACCATAGACAAGAAAGCCAATAATATTCTTGTCAATGTCATAAATGATTCCACATTTCAAAATTTTATAAACTGCAAGATTGCCAAGGAGACGTGAGATTCACTCATAGTCTTTAAGGTTTAGGGTTTATGTTTTAGGATTTAGAGTTTAGGGTTTTAAGATTTTAGGGTTTAGAGTTTAAGGTTTCACAAGCTTTAAATACACAAAAGTGGGAGAAATGACCAAGTCCACAGAGCTTTGAAGAGAGCGCCTATAAGAGCGTCCACGAGTGCGTTCTTCTAAGTCTTTTCCTGTGCCCGCTGCTGCGTCCACGAGAGCGTTGAGCGTGAACATACTAGAAAGAGAGCAGAGCGAATTTCAAGCGATGTAACGATCTAAGTTTCAATTTCTCATTGGAAAATCTCAGAACTCTCTATGGTCACTCAAATTGCCTCATTTCAAATGAAGGTCTGGCCACTGGGGGGGGGGGGGGCAGTTATAGCTTTCTTGAAGGGACGTGTTGGTTGTACAACCCATATTCGGCGAGGGTGAATCCACTCAAAGGCAGGTCAACAAAAATTCAAAGTCCGCAAGTCAAGACAAAGGTCTGAGCCATCATTCAAGATTGTTGAAGGCTTGAGCGAGTATGACGAGCTCTCCTCTCATACTCGCCAGGTGGGCGACTAGGGAAGATAATCGCCCAAGCCGGGCGAGTTCCCCCACAGATCGCCTAGTGGCCGGTGATGGTTGGGCTATAAATAAGATCCCACACCCCTTGGTTTTCCTATAAATAGGATCTCATGGGTACAAGGTTTTGGACTTTGGAATCTCGCAAAAAATCTCGACTGGACTTTTTTCTGGACTTCTAGCCGTGTGAGATAGTGATCATCCCCTTGATAGTCATTCTCTGATAAACGTCAACTAGTGTCCACCTTGTATCCTTTCAACCATCTTTTGTTGTGTAGGGGAAACTTTTTTTCAAAGATCCGGGTACGTGGTGAGACCTCTCTGCCGCAGCACATGGGGTCCTTCTAGTGTTTCCTTATGTTTTTGTGTTCCAGCCCGCTAAGCTGTCGAGCCCGACCACTGGACCGGTAACCTTAGGCTACAATGAAGGTCTGTCCGCTGGGTGGCTTTTTATAACTCTCTTGAAGGGTCGTGTTGGTAATTGCGCTTGACTGAATTCTGAGTTGACGAATGACATTGCTTCGTTTTGATCAATTGAATTATCAATTTTCTCGAAACGACGAACATGACCCTTGTGTGCCCCGGGCGAGTTGGCCGCACGCACGCGGCTTACGAGAGTGATTCACCCGACCACTCAACTTGCTTGAACTCTTTGATGTGATTTGACTAGAAAATGTTTGGAGAATCACATTAAACTTAATTAAAATTGCCTATAAGGCTATAACATGTTCAAACCGAAGTCCGAAGATTAATTAAGAAATGACGCTGCAGTGGAGAGTTATAAAATAAAATGAGGGATGTTGCGGTTCCTTTCCTCCTTCCCCGGCCGTCCATTTTTCAAACCCGCCCTGCCAACTCACTCCTCACTCCTCAGGCCACCACCACCGCCGTCCGCCGACCAGTCCGGCAACAAGTCCAACTCCGGCATGAATCGCTCTCTCTCTCTCTCTTTCTCTCCCTCTCTCTCTCTCTACTTTTGCCTGCTCGGAAATGGAGTTATCCGGGCAAAAGCAGCTTCACTTTAAATGTCAGATGAAACGGCACTGAGTTAGGAAAAACCGAAGCGTTTCATTTCTTCTTTCTCTCCCCACTCTTCTTCTCATAAACCTCCGCCCCCCTTAGCAGAAAGAGAAAGTCTCCTTCCGTTTTAATGGAATTAATTGCCATTGATTCCACCGCAAAGATTCTTAAACAACTGATTTCAGTATTTATTTATACACACGGATTCAGATTGATTTTTTTTCCCCGGATAGTGCTGCATCTTCTTTAACCCATCGAATCTCCATGAGTTTTTTCTGGATTTTTGTCTTCCTTCTTGGTCCGATTCTCGCAGGATGCAGTCGCGGCTCAGAGTACTTGAATCTGACGGAGGTGGTCTCTGCCGGCGGCACGCCGCCGCCTCTCTTCGTCCCACTCACTCTCATTCCAGCTGCCGCTGCCAAAAGAGCTTGTATGGGCCGTTTCTTTCTCTTATTATACTTGGTCTTGCTTCTCTCTTATGTTTTTTTGTGCCTTCTTCTTCTTCTTCTATTTATGCCATGTATTGCAAGGATAACCAGTTTTGCTATTTTTGCTGTTGGTATTACTCTGTCTAAATTTTTTTACTTGGTTTTTATGTTTTGAGTTTCTTTGGTAGATCTTGATTGCTAGGTAGAAATTTTTTTAGTTCATATTTTTCTTATAATATTAAGATGATTAAAATGAAGATCTATGATTCACATGAGTTAATTCCTCAAACTACTTAGCCAACCACATAGAATTTCTACCCCAATAGTTTTTCACCTCTTTTCACCTATCCAATATAATACTCATTCACCAACTATATCATCCATCACTCTCCCTTAAATTAGAGTTTTTTAGGCTCCGTTTGGCGCGATGATTATGAACCGTCGTTCGTGAACGCCCGACCTCACCCAAGGAACTTCTGTTGAAATTGTTGAAGTGGTAGTGAAGGTGGGCGGTCTGAAGTGGCAGACCGCACAGTTCACCGAGACCGCCGCGGCCTGGCGGATTGAAGTCGGCGGATAGTCGGGTTATCTTCTTTCCTCCGGCGGTCTGGATCAGCAAGCACCCTTGGCGATGTAATCGGGCAGTTAGAGTTGTCTAACCGTGGATGTTGCAGATTCATCTGGAGTTAGCCGAGTCTGACTGTCTTCTGTGTTTGCGGTCTGGTGATGAGATCATGGAGATTGACACAGTTGCGTGGACTGTTGGTCACCTGGAGACCGCGCTGTCTGGATAGGAGCAGTCCGCAATTGTGCGGACTGGTGTTGATATTCGACATTGGCACAGTCATGTTCTCAGGTGTCGCGGTTTGTTTGGAGAACGCAGAGCTTGCTTGTTGTGGACTTGGTCACGAGAGTGTGACCAGTCTGGTTGTTGCCTAGTCTGGGGAGATCGCTTGGTGCGCGATCTGGTTGCTGAGTCTGCCGAATTGCACAGATTGGAATTGGAGTTCGGCAGTTCGTCATTAGCGCGAGATGGATCAGGACGCGTGACTGAAATGACCAAGTCCACACGGACTGATGGTTTTATCCGCTCAGCTATGCGGACTGTCGAAGTTGTCCGCATTGTCTTGCAAGTGGGTTCGTAGATAGAGTGGTGTGTCCGCACTTCTTGTGGACAACTCTTTCTTCAGTTGCGGACTGATGCTTGTATCCGTACTTGTGAGGATACGTGATACTAGCTGCAGGATTGACGGGCGGTTATCTTATCGTTATGGACGGTGACGGCACTCCTCTTTACGTCTATAAATAGGAGTCCCCGACTCATCATAAAGACTACATAAAACCGTGAACAGTGAGAACTCAGCCCGCACTTAAAACTTGTGGTTACGTTTTTCTAACCGGCGCGACTAAGTGATGTTGACTATCTATGCAGACTGTGCGGCTAACATCAGACGGCTAGGCAACTAGTGAAAGCTTGATGTAGAACAGTTCGCGGTTAACAGCAGGTCGCGGTCTTTGCGACTTGAAGTCACCTTTACTCGGGGTTACAGATAGAGTTTGGAGTTCGCCCGATCTATCAGCGGGTTCTGTTCATAGTTCAGCATTCAATAACAGGCAGTTCGCGCGGCTAGTTGCGGACAGACGACTTGGTTGGTCTTGGCGGACAGGGCTTGCGGCTTGAGCAGTTCGTGCGCTTACAGTTTCTATCCGCATGGTTTCTTCTTTGCCTACCGTTGTAGTTTTCTGTTTTTCTTGGGTACATTGGCGAAATCATGTCTCGTCATGAATGCCTCGCTTTGTAAATCAGATTGAATTCCAGTTTATGACTCTTGTGCTTCTGTTGTGCTGATTACTACTTAGCTTCTTGTGTAGTTGAGTGTTCCTGCGAGCTCTTTCAGTTTCCAATATTAAATTTGAACAACTTCATCCACTTTTATGTTCAAAACTAGTTTTCTTTTCTTGGTCGCGGTCATAACCGTTATCATGCCAAACATACACTATATAACAATGGCGTTTTTGTTCAAACTCACCGGAGCAATATCGCTGCGCCAAACGGAGCCTTGATTATTCAACTGTGTGGAGTTGCCCTCTCTTGATCCTGAACCAACTATTTAAGGCATTAAGGCTCCGTTTGGGGTGACTTATTTTCACCGGTCAAGCGGTCATGACCGCATGAACCGGGACTTAATTAAGTCCCGGTTCATGCGGTCATGACCGCTTGACCGGTGAAAATAAGTCCCCCCAAACGAAGCCTAAGACTCATGACCGCTAAAAATTGTTAGAAATTTTAATGCAAAACAATTATTTCATACCGTTTTAATGGAGCTGAATGGTATTTGGTGATTGGGCTCTTTATCTTTTAAAGGGAAAAATCTCAACATCAAAATGGAGGAAAGTCCAAATTTTGGAGGGAAATCTTTTTATGGAAAAGGATGAATGATTAGTCTCACTTTACCCTTTAGAAAACTTTAAATTTTATTCCTGTACTTTGACTTTCTGTATTTCCGTAAATCGACTTTTCTTTGTGCGTCGATTTCTTGTGCTTCGACTTCCTGTGCGTCGACTTCTATGTTATTCGAAATTTTTTGTGTGCGTTTTTCTCTACGCAATTGACACAGTTCTGCTAATTAATCTTTACACTGGAAGTCAAAATATTTCTAAATACGATAAATTTTACTTTTTATAAATGTTGTGAATTTATTACATGATTGTTTTCTTGCCGTTTAATGAGACTCCTATATAGGAGATTTTATGTGAACGTAAAGTTACATGCTTTCACAATCTCTTTCGTTTTCCTGCTTTTGAGTTCTTGCAATTTAGCTTTCTCGGTGTTTGCTTCATCAAGTGGGAGTTTGGGTGCTCTATGCTTCTCTGGTGTTCGCGCACATTAGAGTTTTTGGGATCTAGCCAGATATTGTACTATGGAGGAGTGAGCATCGGTTGAAAACCCTGCCGGAGGGTGGTGCAACTTCTTTAGGGTAGTGATCACTTATCTTACCCAAACTCGATTCTAAACTATACATATATTTTATTGTGATTTTCTTTGTTTCTTGATCTCACTGTTTTATAAACTTTCATCATAATTTTAAAGTGATCTAATCAGCACAAATTTTATTGGGAGCACAAATTTTATGAACAGATTTTCTGGGTAGAGATTCATATGCTAATATTCCAACCCAAATTTTATGAACAGATTAGATCCCAACCAAACCATCAGATCTAAAACATTTTTTGGGGAGCGAGAACCAAATGGGGGTAGAAATTTGGCTAGATACAACAAGTCAAATCCATAATCAACTCAAATGTATACGCCTACAGGTGGGGTCAACCACATGACATTTCTACTGTTGGGGATACGAGAATAGAAGAGATCAGACAAACAAAAAATGAAAAGCACATGAGACAAATTTACGTGGTTCACCCCAAGATGGGCTACGTTCACGGGTAGCAACAATCTGCTTTTCACTTGATCAAGAACAAAGGTGGCTATAGAAAATGGACGGATTTCTGTTTTTCAAATGATCCAAACCCTAGAACGACAAGGAGAAGTGAACATCTACACAAACATATTTTTCACCTATCTGATGTGGGATTACTCTCGCAGATTTTTGCCATATTTCTTTTTTGCATGGTAATCAGATACATTGCTAGCATGATTACAGATTTTTAGCATTCATAGTCTTCTATGTTGTAGTGCAAATTTGATGTGCTGAAATATTTTGTTCCCCAAATTGTAGTGAATCAGCCTCTATGTTATAATCTACTGTCTAATTACTTGATCTGTCTGATTCAGTTTGCATGGATGGAAGCTTACCTGGTTACCATCTTCACCGTGGATTTGGATCCGGACAACACAGTTGGCTTGTTCAATTAGAGGTTAGAAGGGTAGCTATTTAAAGAATATCAGCATATGAGTCTCTGATGCACTTTTATGACTACAGTGCATAATATATGGACACTTTTTTTTTAAGTTCTACTATAATTCAAAAATTTTAAGAGAAATTTGGATTCATTGAGGTGCATAGGGAGGAGGCTGGTGCAATGATGTCAAAGCGTGTCTTTACCGCAAGAGATCTCACCGCGGTTCTTCGTTCTACATGGAAAAGCAGCTACAATTCACTGGAATATTGAGTGATAAACCTGAAGAAAATCCAGGTAGGTTTCAAGATTAACTGATTTTTCCCTGTTTTTATGATCCTTTCCTTAGGGGCATTTAGCTTTTGGACCAATGGTTGTAAACTTCATTAATGCAGATTTTTATAACTGGAACAGAGTTAAAATCCGGTACTGCGATGGGGCATCTTTCCTCGGCGAAGGCTATGACAAAGTTCGTATTCATTTTTTTAATGTTTTGATCCTCCTTTGTTCACATATGTTAGATATATTAGTCCCATATCTTGTTTCGTGGATTGTAAGCCTTAATTTTTTTATATAAATACCCCTTGAACCTCTATTGGAGGTATCAAGTCTTCCAAATCATCGTAATATGGTATCAGAGCAAAAATAGAGTTTATTTCGGTGCTTCCGCCGCTTACGTGGCGTCACCGTTTCCCTCTCATGCGAGACTTCTGCTCTCGGTAATCGACGAAGCCACCTCCATACGGTGATGCTCCCCCACATGATCTACTTTAGCGTCGTTGAAGCCACCTCTATATGGGGACGCTCCCGATTCTAGTCGACTCCAGCGTTGTTGAAGCCGCTCTTGAAGACACCGTCCCAGGTCCTTTTCGCTCCATGCGGTGACGCGACTCCTCCGCCGTGATCTACTTCGACGATGCTCCTTTCCGCGATTTGCCCTGATGCCGTGAGCTACTGATGTCGCATCTGCCGCTGCTGCTACGCAACAACTAGCTGTTTTGCTATTTCTGTCGTCGAGGTTCCTTCTTCTGCCGCTAATAGCAACTAGATCTCCTGCTATTTTTTTGACCGCATCTGCCGCTGCTTCTATACCGCTACAACTATAGCTAGCCCTCTTGCTATTTCTGTCATCGAGGTGCCTTCAACTTGATCATGGGTTCCTTCGTTACGAGCACCGCTCCGACGACTGTTCCTTAAGGGGATTCTACCAATACATTTCCTCCTAATGCGAGGCTTGCCACTACTATGCTTACCTCCTCTAACTTCCAACTGTGGAAAAAGGGGGTCACTATGTCCCTATCGGGTATCCGACGTTCGCACCATCTTACTCGATTCCTAACTCATGTTGTGGGCAGTTCAAAATACGAGGATCCCTCCGCACAACAAATGTGCAAAACTGTGATAGTACCAAGGAACTCTGGGATACCCTACATATGATGTTCTCCCAGGCGAACAACCTTACTCGTCTTGGCGAACTCTTTCCCAAGATGGAGGATCTGAGACAAGGGGCATGTTCAAGCACCGAGTACTTTGCCGAATAGAAGGTTCTTGCTGATGAGATCTTGGATCTGTGGGAGATCCCTACTACCAGGGAGGAGCATCAGGTGCAACATGATCACCTTGTACTACTTTGGATTCTGAATGGACTTGATCCAAACTTCTCGACAACAAAGACTGAAATGCTAGTGAGTCCTTCTACTCCACAAACTGCTAGTGTGTACCATCGTCTGACCAAAGATGGATCAACCGGTACCCCTGCCCCATCTACTCTACATATTTCCTCTTGAGAATCGATGGCCCTTGCTTCCCGAGGTGGAAGGGGGACTAATCGTGGGGGCTCCTCTGGCTCTGGTCGCGGTCGTGACACCGACAAGAGACATTGCACCCATTGCGGGCGTCGGGGCCACACAAAAGAAACTTGTTGGGTTGTCCATGGGAAACCTGACTGGGCCTGCAAACCTCCTCCTCATCTCGCTCTGCGCACTTGGCTGACTCCACTTCT
This sequence comes from Platanthera zijinensis, assembly GCA_039513925.1. Taxonomy (NCBI): domain Eukaryota; kingdom Viridiplantae; phylum Streptophyta; class Magnoliopsida; order Asparagales; family Orchidaceae; genus Platanthera; species Platanthera zijinensis. The sequence continues at coordinate 21,879,749 of CM077082.1, read as the reverse complement.
ATATCTGGGATTTCGAGAATAGTTGAAATATCTGAGGAAGAGTATCGTCATCTGTGGGCTCTTCAGATTGACTCTCCGACTCATAGTGCTACTGTGGTTCAAACCATCCAGTTTGTATGCACTTCACAACGTCTTGTTTGGTGGCTGGCAGATTTTGGCGCTTCTGATCACCTGACTAGCATCTCAGGTATCTTACACTCATACAAACCTCATAACGAGTCTTCAATTACGGTTGCAGATGGATCGACAATACCCATTGTTGGGTTTGGTAGCTGTAGTGTGACACCTGGCATGACTTTGTCCTCGGTTGCTCATGTCCCACCATCTGCTTACAACCTATTGTCAATCAGTAAGCTTACTCGTGATTTAAATTGTATTGCTACCTTCACATCTTCTGATTGCTTTTTTCAAGAACGGTCGATGAGCCGTATTATTGGTAGAGGGAAGCTAAGTAGTGGCATTTATGTACTGGATGAAGCCTCACCTCTTGCTTGTTTTGCTGCCTCCACTAAGTTCTTGGATTTTCACTATCGTCATGGTCACCCGTCTGTGCATGTCATGCATCATTTGCATCCCGAGTTTGGGAAAGTTTCCCATCTTAACTGTGAGTTTTGTTTGTTTGCTAAACTCCACAGAGTTAGTTATGTTTCTAATCTTGAAGTTCGTGTTATTGCATCTTTTGATTTACTGCATTCTGATATTTTGGGACCTTGTCCTGTCCCTACGTTGTTAGGACATATATTACGTTATTTTTATTGATGATTTCTCCTGTATGATTTGAGCGTATTTGATGAAAAATCGTTCAGAACTACCTTCTATTTTTCAATATTTATGGAATGAAATATTCACTCAATTATCTGTTCGTCTTAAGTGTCTTCGTACGGATAATGGTAGGGAATACCTATCTCAATCTATGTCTACCTTTCTCTTCGATAAAAGCATCCTGTATCAAACCAGTTGCTCAGATACCCCCCCTCGAAAATGGAGTTGCTGAAAGGAAAAATCGTCACTTCCTTGAGGTCACCCTGACCATTCTTCATCATCAACACGTACCCAAACACTTTTGGAGTGATGCAGTACTTTTCGGTTGCACACCTTATCAATCGTCTTCTCGCTCATATTCTTCAAGGGGAGACACCCTATCATACTCTTTATCCAGACCACCCTGGTCCCTTCCCACCTTTAAAAGTCTTTGGGTTTGTTTGCTACGTTCAGATGCCTGTCTCTCTGTCTCCAAACTTGATCCTCGTGATTTTGAAATATATATTTCTTGGGTATTCTCGTACTACTAAGGGATATCAGTGTTATTCTGCTGATCTCCGTAGATACATTATATCGTTGGATGTTGTATTCCTTGAGTCTTACTCTTACCTTCCTCGTGTATCCGCCCCCTGACCCCTCTCTTGATGGTTCCTCGTTCCGAACCTGCAATGCTCTCTCCGGATGACCTCCCGTGTCCTCTTTGGGGACAGGTTTACTCTGGTCGACCTTCTGACAGTACATTAATGTAACCACCCCTGCCTACCTCTTTTTCCATCAAGTCCGTCTACCTTTTTGTATTGTAATAGGGAGTCAGTCAGAAACTCCCTATTGCAGTACAAAAAGGTAGACGGACTTGTCAGGACAAACCTCTATATCTTAGTTATTACCAAGGATTATTGGCTTCTCATACTGCCTTGCACTCCACCCTGGATCAATACCACCTTCCATCTACCGTTGCAGATGCCAAAGTTCATCCTGGCTGGGCAACTTACATGCAAGATGAGTTGGAGGCCTTTCAGCTTAATCAAACGTGAGACTTGGTCCCCTTGCCCGCTGGCAAGCGTGTTATTGGATGCAAATGGATTTAGTCCATCAAAGTCAATGCGGATGGTTTTCTTGATCGCTTAAAGGATCGATTGGTTGCCAAAGGTTATGCTCCGACTTATGGAGTGGATTACGATGATACTTTTGCCCCATTCACCAAAATATCCTCTATTCATATCCTTCTCTCACTTGCAGCCTCTCACCAGTGGCCCTTGTATCAATTGGACATTAAAAATGCATTTCTTCATGGGTCCTCGGACGAAGAGGTGTATATGGAACAACCACCTGAGTTCGTTGCTGAGGGCGAGAGAAACAAGGTGTGCCTTCTCAAGAAGTCGTTATATGGATTGTAACAATCCCCTCGAGCATGGTTTGCTCTTTTTCGATCGGTTATCACTCAGTTCGGGCTTGTCAAGAGTACGAAAGACTCATCTCTCTTTTATCAGAACACTTCGTCTGACACTATTCTATTAGTAGCATATGTTGATGATATTGTTTTCACAGACAGTGATCCCGAAGAGATAGCAAGCCCGAACTGAGTGACAACCGATCGAAACAAGGTGTGCCTTCTCAAGAAGTCGTTATATGGATTGTAACAATCCCCTCGAGCATGGTTTGCTCTTTTTCGATCGGTTGTCACTCAATTCGGGCTTGCCAAGAGTACGAAAGACTCATCTCTCTTTTATCAGAACACTTCGTCTGACACTATTCTATTAGTAGCATATGTTGATGATATTGTTTTCACAGACAGTGATCCCGAAGAGAAAGCAAATCTCAAGACATCCTTACATTTCAACTTCCAAACCAAAGACACGGGCTTATTACGGTACTTCCTAAGTATTGAAGTTGCAGATTACGTTGACACTCTCTTTATTTGTCAGCGCAAATATGCTCCTGATCTTTTATCAAACCTTGGGATGTCTAACTGCGACCCTATGGATTCTCCACTCGAACCAGGGGAAAAGGGTTTTCATGTTGAAAGCAAATCATTTGATTCTTCAGAAAAGTACCGCAGTGTAGTTGGAAAACTAAACTACCTTACCATGACTCGTCCTGACATTGCCCGTGTTGTATGTAAGGTCATTCAGTTCATTGTTGCTCAAACTATTTTTCAATGGGATTCTGTACTCCGAATCATCAGATACATAAAGAAATATCCTGGACTCGGGATATCATACAAGAATCGAGGTCATTCAAATATAGAGTCATACTGTGACTCTGATTTGACAGACTGCTTAGCTACTCGGAAGTCAAGCACATGATTTACTATCTTTGTGGGTGGAAATCTTGTCTCCTTGAGGAGCAAGAAACAAATCACGGTTTCCAGATCTAGTGCAGAAGCAGAATATCAGGCAATGTCTCACACTATTGCTGAGATCATGTGGATTAAACAGACTCTTGGTGAAATCGGGTATCCAGCTCAAGATCCCACTCCTCTATGGTGCGATAATCAAGCTGCAATACAGATAGCTACTAATCCCGTGTTTCATGAAAGCACAAAACACATAGAGGTTGACTGTCATTTTTGGAGATCAAGTTGCAGATATTCTTACTAGGGGAGTTACAGATGTTAGAATGAATTTTATATGTAACAAGTTAGGTTTGGGTAGTTCCCACGACCCAACTTGAGGGGGAGTGTTAGATATATTAGTCTCATATCTTGTATCATGGATTGCATGCCTTAATTCTTTTATATAAATACCCCTTGAACCTTTATTGAAGGTATCAAGTCTTTCAAATCATCATAACAACATATAAGTGTTTAGGATAAGCCTAGAACACTGGAATTTACTAGAAAAAAAATTCACTTTAAGATATCAAAATGGTGGAGTATAACACACTAGAAAAGATGCCCTATTTTCATCTAGGCCTAGAGCACTAGAATCTACTAGAAATAGGGAGGAACCCTCGCTGTCTTTGGTTTTACAAAAGACGAAATTCTACATTCTCAAATGACCTGGCAATCCATATATAGCCAAGGTTGATGATACAAACAGATATTTACTAACCATTAAGAAAACCTATATTGTAAATATTAAACAAAACACACAATTAACTTCAAGAGCCTGTATCTCCCAAACTGAGAAAAATTTTGCCATGTAATGAACTAGCGTTCATTGGCACCCTGTGGGTAATTGAATGATCAAATTGTCCTGCACATTTCATAACTGCTCAATGATCAAAATTTACAATTGTCGGCACATAGCACTTCATATTGAAGGGTCCGTTTGGCACGACGGCGGCGGTAATGAATGCGATGGTTATGAACCGTTGTTCGTGAATGCCCGACCTCACCTAAGAAACTCCATCCACTTTGATGTTCAAAACTAGTTTTTTTTCTTGGTGGCGGTCATAACCGTTGTTATACCCCAAACATATTGATGGGGTCAAGCCCATTTATAATTCATTTGGGGGTGCAATTAGCCCATTCACCCATGATCCCACCATCTAAGTGGTCGGATCATGGGGGAACCGGCTCACGCGTGATCAGCGTGCGCAATCGCGCGCGATCCCCGTGCGCGGGATCGCCTTCCCCGAACCATTCGGGGGCCGGCTACCGGGGCCGGCCTCCCTCTCCCGCCACCGGCGGGCCGGCTTAGGTCGGCCCAATTTCCGGTCGGCCAAGGAGCCGCACCTCGCGACCGCGCGCCCTCGGCCGCGAGGCGCTCCCGCAAGCCACCCCGGCCGGCGGGGAGCTTTCCCTTCTGCGGCCGCCGCAAAGGGTGCCAGGTGCGGCCGGCCGCGCCCCTCCCTTTGTCCGGGAGAGCATGGCCGACCGCCCCCTCTCGGGTCGGCTCCTGCCGGCCGGCCGCAGGCCAGTGCTGCGCCTTGCGGCCGGTGCGGCGCCCGACATCAGGGCCGCGCCCGGAGTGCCACCCGGGTGCGGCCAGCCGGTCCTCTTCGGCTGTCGGCCGCACCCCCGGCCCGACCCGCGCCGGCAGCCCGCCGCCTTTGCCAGGGTCGACCACCCGCGAGGTGGTGGCCAACCGCCTCTCTTGCCCTCCTTGGGTGCCGTCCCCGCTGTCCGATCATCTCGCCATGATCGTCGCCTTCCATTTCGGGTGTAACCACTCACTACCACCATGGTTAGTGGGGGGGGGGGACCCATTAATTATATCGTGGGTCTGCATTTAACGTAATATTATGCGAATAATATTCGCACAACACTATACTTGAAGTTATAATATTGGTGGTTACGGTGTGCGGATAGCCGCATAACCACCGTAACCACCTCCTGGAGCCTATAAAAAGGCTCATGACCTCATTTCTCATCTTTCTCTCCTCTGTTTTCTTCCTCCTCAGGCCAGAACTCTGCCGGATTCCTCCTATGAGCCACCTTCGAGCACCTCCTCTCCACCAGAAATTCGCCTAAGCCCACAAGTGTGCAGCAAGAAGGAAAGTCCTACTACAACAAGCGCTTGTTCGTGCACATCTCCAAAGAAGCTATCCTCACGCGGAGCAGCTTGTTGTCTGACGTGAGCTAAAAAATCTCTCTCTCGCCCCCAAAGTGTAACGAGGAGCGGTCTGCCGCCCTCGATTCTTCAAACAAGTTGTAATCGCAAGCAGATAGTGGATTTCGATCGGCACAGACCCGGTTGCGTGGTTTTTTACCCAGTTGATGAGTTTTTCCACGTCAAAACATTCTGTGTACACTTTCTCTCTCATTGACTGTGTGCGCGCTCGACCGCTCCGTGAGCTAAGATGGTCCAAGTTACTCCGGTCCGACCGGGGGGGGGGGGTCGAGTTTGGCCGCAACACATTCAATGACGGTGTCGTTTTTGTCCAAACTCACCGGAGCAAAACCGTCTCGCCAAACACAGCCTTAATGTTCCCGATTGGACCGATTAGATTTTTGACGGTCCAGTCGGTCGATTAGTCTCCCAATACATGCTCTAGATCAACTACAATGAGCAGTCATTGGCTTCTAACACCTTTAATCTGTAGCATTTTAGATCCTCTCCACCTGAGGTGGTTTTGAGTATTTTGGAATGCTGGGATTGAATACAGCAAAACTAGAGCGAACATGGATGGTCGGGATCGTGTTAACTGCACCATGCAATTACATTATAAATTTATGTCCCATCATAGTATTTTATGCTGTTCTTTCAGCATTTTTTTCCTGTATATAGCTCATGCATTGTATCAGAAATATGAAGGCTCCGTAAATGGATAAAACGATCAGCATTCTAGATTACACATGGTGTTAGGCATTTCAGCACTTCGATGTGTTTCTTCACTATGCTTTTAGCTGCTTTAGTTTAGACGATAATGGTCAGTGTTGCATCAACAAAGTAAAAGAAACTAGCCACCGACAGAGCACGGATCTCCTATGTGTAGTATGCGACAGTGACTGCTGTTTATTATATACCTCGAACCCTAACCCAAAACGACGATTGACACTGATCTCGACCCGCGGTGTTATAAAAACTCCTTGTTGTTCTAGAGTGAGGATAATTCAGAAATCTGAAAATCGCTCACGTTTTGTAACCGCCTCTATTCTTTATCTAGTGAAAAACAAACTGATGTTGCTCGTGGATGCATCCTATCTTGGGGTGAATCACATAAATCCGTGTCTTCCGTGTTGTGATTTACTGTTTGTTCAATCTTTCCACTCTCGTTTCCACAACATTTGTGCCCGACAATCACTCGAGAAACGCACAATTATAATCATTGTTGCACATTGCCCATTGTGGACCATGTGTATGACCGCTATATATTTATGTTGTTAAAGTCGCGCCTTAGGCTCAAGGCTTACCGGGCTCAGAGGTTTGTGCCTTCATGCGTCTTATTTGTGTCTTTGGAACATAAAAGATACGACTCAGTGAGATTTTTATTGTATTTTTTTTTCAAAAATAAAGAAACAAATAATGCAAGAACTCAATAATTTTTGATTTATTTAGTGTCTGTGAAAGATAATTGTTCATTAGGACTTAAGATATGATGCAAGTGACTACATTAATTCTATTTTTTAAGAGATATAAACGATAGTAATGAATGATTAATTAGTAGATTATATGAAGAATCTGATCGAGAAGATGAAATGATGTTTGATCCTGATTATTTAAAATGGAAATGATTGCGCTTTGCCTTCGTTAGGCGCGCGCTTGTGCCTTGAGCCTTATGCTTAGGCTGCAAGACCCCTTTGCGTCTTGGTGTGCCTTGTGTCTTTAATAACTAAGCTATATATATATAATTTGATTTTATGCTATCCATATAACAACAACACTCAAGCCTTTATCCCACTGTAGTGGGGTCGGCTATATGGATCTTTTGTCGCTATTGTGGCCTATCTTTAGTCATAATCTCACTAATGTCTAAGTACGTCATGCCTTTCCTTATAGTTTCATTCCAAGACTTTTTTGGTCTACCCCTCCCTTGTTTAATATGCCTAGTGGCTAAACTCTCACAACTTCTAACAGGTGCCTCTAATGGTCTCCTTTGTACATGTCCAAACCATCTTAATCGAGTTTCTAGCATCTTCTCTACAATTGGTGCCAGTCCCGCCTTATCCCCGATAAATTCTTTTTATGCTATCCATATGATTAAAAAAATGCAGTAAGTTACATCAGGAGGAGATTAAAATCGAAGAGCTCAGACTCAGTTAGTGGTCCTATTTTAGCACCACGATTCTCTAAAGTTCTCCTTTTTGATATAATATATATATATAGATTAATGATTTTTTTTTTGCTCTTTGTAAAAACAAATTGTCTTGCCTCCCAACCACACATGATTGATTATTCAAATTTCTCCGAGTCGGTAGCATTTGGTTCTAGAATTCATAGTTAGATGAATCCATTTCAGGATGCAGGCCTCTTTTTCCGCGGCCAACGCATCTGGTCAGCTGCCATGGAAGAACTGATGTCGCTGGGAATGTGTTATGCTAATCAGGTTTGTTCCCTCACATTTTGAATACGTTTATTCAATTCTTCGACTTCCGCAGATGATAACTAGTCTATGTTTCCAGGCAATTCTTACCGGCTGCTCAGCTGGTGGTCTAGCAACCATACATCATTGTGATAGATTTCGAGCTTTATTTTCCGGAAGCACGCGAGTCAAGTGCCTTGCGGATGCTGGAATGTTTCTCGATGCGTATGCATCTCTTGACCACGACATCCATATAGTTTGTTTGTTGAAGATACCTTAATGATTTGCCTCAAAGATCTCTTCTTATTTCATCATTTACCGAGACCTCCCTTCTATGTTTGCTAAATTATAGGTTTCACCCCTCTTACTTATATATATATATATATAGGGGTGCAACTCGGATCGGTTCGGTTCGGTTCCACATAGAATCAAGAACCGACCCGTATAGGTTCGGTTCGGTTCCACATAGAATCAAGAACCGACCCGTATAGGTTCGGTTCGGTTCCACATAGAATCAAGAACCGACCCGTATAGGTTCGGTTCCAAATTTTTGAAACCGGAACCGACCCAAGGTTCTAAATTATGGAACCGGATCCAAACCGTTCGGTTCGGGTCGGTTCCAGTTCGGTTCTCGGTTCATAACATGAGACTAATGAATTATAAGAAAAATATCAAAATAAGAGATTTTTAATTTTAGGCATTAAATAAGATTGATTTGTTAAATTGTAAAATAACATCTCCAATTAAGCCATCCTCGACTCACGTTAGCACCCAACGGTCAGCCGACCCCATCTTTATAGTTAAAATTTGTAATAATATATATATTATTTTAAGTTAAAATTTGTAATTAATATTCATTTCGGGTCGGTTCTCGGGTACCCGACTGTCGGAACCGAGAACCGAACCGAACCATCGGTTCTATATTTTTTGGAACCGTACCCGAACCGACAGAAATAGGAATCGACCCGAACCGCCCAGTTCGGTTTCGGTCCGGTTTTCGGTTCGGTTTTCGGTTCATCGGGTATTTTTGCACACCCCTAAATATATATATATACATAATAACATATATAAGCTCAAGCTTTTTTAAGCCTAAAAAAGCTTGAGTTGGTTCTCCAACAATACATGTCGGAATTAGGCAAATAATATATGCATTTTGTGGCTAAGAACGAGATCTAAAACTTTCATGTTGAACATTCTATCAAAATTTGCACGGTTTGGCCGGAATCTCGCCCGAAAGGTTGTTGGCTCGAAATGAATATAATAATAATAAATTCAAAATTCGAGCAAGCTAGGGGTGCAACTCGGATCGGTTCGGTTCGGTTCCACCCAAAACCAAGAACCGACCCATATAAGTTCGGTTCTAAACTTTTGGAACCGGAACCGACCCACGGTCCTATTGTATAGAACCGGATCCGAAGCATTTGCTTCGGTTCGGTTCCGGTTCGGTTCTCGGTTCTACCTATATCTAACAAAATTAAAAAATGGCTTTTTCAACTCATGATTCATTGTAATATAAGTTTCAATATCTCAAAATAGTTGAGTCATGACTTTATATCATATTGAAATCATATAACAACACAAGTACAATAAATATTTTTTTAGCCATAAAACAATATTCTCGATTATTTTTGTGTATTTGGTCATACGATTATAACCGGTGTCTCAAAATATTTTCTTTTGCATTGATATTCGGTTCTCGGGTCGGTTCTGGGTACCCGACTCTTAGAACCAGGAACCGAACCACATTGTCGGTTCTGATATTATGGGAACCGGACCCGAACCGAAGCTATTTGGAACCGACCCAAACCATTCGGTTCGGTTCGGTTCCGGTTCGGTTTTCGGTTCTTCGGTTATTTTTGCACACCCCTAGAGCAAGCAACCTTTCGGGCCAGATTCCAGCTAAACCGTGCAAATTTTGGAAAAATGTTCAACATGAAAGTTGTAGATCTCGTTCATGGCTACAAAATGCATATATTATTTGTCTAATTCCGATATGTATTATGAGAGAACCAACTCAAGCTTTTTTAGACTTTAAAAAACTTGAGTTTATATATTCCAAACCCATATATATATATATATATATATATATATAATTATCCAAACCTCCCCTGTAAGTTAGCATAATTAGTGAGAGCACTACTCTTATTTTCAAAATTACAAAAACTTTCCTTAAGTTTTCATTTTATTACAAAAACCTCCCCAGAACTTTTTATTTCATTACATCCATGAAGAAAAATACCCCCTAGCCATTGTACACCGAGAGGGGTGTTTTTATGCATGGATGTTATGAAATTAAAACTTAAAGGGAGATTTTTGTAATGAAATGAAAACTTTAGGAGAAGCTTTTGTAATTTAAAAACTATGAGGGGTGCTGTCAGTAATTTAGCAAAGTTAGAGGGGAGGACCCGGTAAATGGCCATATATATATATTACTCCGGTGGAGAGACAAGCCATACCTGCTTGGGAGACGAAGGTGGAGGCCAGGGAAGCAGGAGGCGGGTTGAGCAGGCCCTGGAGGTGCTGGAGCTGGAGCCGGACGGCTTCAAGGTCCGGAGAGGCAGGAGAGGAGGCATCTGCGGCCACCGAAGCCGTCGGGCGAGGAGGATAGCCATTCTTGCGGTAGCAGGTTGCTTCAAAGTGGCCGTCCTTGCCGCAGTATGAACACTTCGGCCGCCCCCTTCCACCACGTCCGCGGCCCCGAGAGCCAGAGCGGCCACCACGAGCAGAGGGAGGCGAGGGAAGCAGGGGCGGAGAGGCCTGTTGAACAAAGACCGAGGAAGTCGGTGCAGGAGTATCCGGAGGAGGCGTCACGCGGAGGAGCATGGAACAGATCTCAGACAGGGATGGAACGGTGGAAGAGGCCAGAACCTGAGCCCGGATAGACTGAAGGTGAGGCGGAAGACGGGCCATCATAATAGCAATGCAAACCGCCTCCTTCTGAGCGCGCTGGGCAGCATGATCAGTGGTAGAAGGCTGATGCAGAATCCAGGCCTCGGCCAGAGTCTTAGCCCGAGCAACAAAGGACGTCATGTCCGGGGCGCCACCGGTGTCGAGAGAAACGAGATCGGTGATTATGTCGTAGAGGTGCTGAAGGCTGTCCTTGCCGGAGTATAGAGAGTGCAGCTCATCCCATATAGACTTGGCCGTCTCGTGATACATGGCCATCTGATATGGCTCACCATCTAAGGAGTTGAGAAGCCAAGTCTGCACACGACCATCGTTGCAGAGCCACTCGTCCGTAGGGGGATCCGGGGAAGCCTGGGTGAGGTAAGACAGGAGACCCTTGGCCTGGAGAACCCGACGCACAGAATGCGCCCAAGGGAGAAAATTTTTCTTCCCGGAGAGAGAGATGGTAGTGATGCGTAGTTCATCGCGCAGGTCGGTTGGACAAGCCGGGCGGTCTGCGGGCGGACTAGCCGCCGGGCCAGTGGAGTCAACGGAGGAACCCATGGTTCGGGAAGGGAAGCCGCGCCGACCTGGAAGGAGACCGCAACGAACTGATCAAAGGCCGCAGCGAACTGATCAAAAAACCGCAGCGACCAGGGAGGAGGCCGCCGGAGAAGCTGGCCGCAGAGGGAAGCAAGGGCGGACAAGCTGGAAGAACGAACCCGCACGGTCACGATGCGAACACCAGCGGCTATACAGGCCACGACCAGAGCGGGTAAGTCTTAGACCGCGAGAAGGCGGCGAGAATGAAGAGACCGCGAGTAAACCAACTCGAGCGGAGAGGAGAGAGAGAAGCCGCGAGTAGAATATCAGGAGCGGCAAGAGGAAACAAGCCGCAAGAACCTGAGACCGCGCGGATAGGAGGAGAAGCCGCGAGTAGATTAACTCGAGCGGCGAGAAGGAGCAAACCGCAAGGAAAAGACACCGAGCGGATAGGAGGAGAAGCCGCGAGTAGACTAACTCGAGCGGCGAGAAGGAGCAAACCGCACGAACAGGCGCCGAGCGGGTAGGAGGAGAAGCCGCGAGTTGACGAACTCGAGCGGCGAGAAGGAGCCCGCAAGTAGAAGATGTCAAGCGGATAGGAGGGGAATTCGCGCGGGCAGAACGAGAGACCGCGCGAGGAGGATGGAGGGTGGGGTCCACGAGAGAAGGGAGGGAAACTATAAAACGGGGTGGTAGGGGGAGAAAAGAGAGAACCTGGAGCCAAGGGGAGAGACAGCGGACTGTCCGTCGAGCCTGCGGACAGCGAGTGAGTAGCCGCGGGTAGACACAGAGGGAGACCGCTGGAGAGCCCGCTGGAGACCGGAGACAATCCGCGTAGAGGCCGCCAGAAGGCGGCGGGTAGAAGAGGTTAAGATCAACCTCCCTCTGATACCATGTAGAGAGAAGTCAAAACTTGTATGTATTGATTGTGTAACTAAATACAAGGAGAGAATACAATTATATAGGAGAGGAGAAGAGAGGAAAAAAACCTATACAAGATGTGGGACTAAAGAAGAGAGAGTACAATGGGCCTATTTTGGACCTTTATACATGGGCTTTTCCAACACTATTAATTGCCCAAATGTTTTCTAAGAGTTAGTATACTTAAATGCTGCACCCCTCGATCTTTTGAATTACAAAAAACTTTCGTGTATGTTCACATTTCGTGACATACATGCACAAATCTATTCCCCCGGAGGGGGCATACACAAACATGAAACATATTCCCTTGGAGCTCTCTCTCCAGGGAAATATCTTTGTGCATGCTGGTTATGAAATCTAAACTTATAGGTGAGGTTTTTTGTAATTTCAAAAGATAGAAGAGTGCAACCTGTATTTTTGCAAACGTATAGGGGAGTTCCCAGTAAATGATTATATATTTATTTATAGTTTTTAAATATTCGCGATTTGCATATATTGTTTTTCTGTAAAATGATGAATTTGAGTCTTGATATGAAATTCTTCTAATATAATCATTTACTTATATATATTGGTTTTATCTTTCAACCGTAGAATTGATGTTGCTGGTAGACGCACTTTAAGATCCTTCTTTGGGGGAGTCGTCAACTTACAGGTGTGCTTAACAACTCCTGATAGTAACTGAGCCTGTTGACTTTCTGTTAGACTATAAGGCTCTGTTCGTTTGAACAGAATTGAAGACTTGGAATAAGAATTGCAGGCCATTTTTAATTGAATTTAACTTTCAATTCTAATTTCGAAGCCTCAATTCCGCCCAACCGAATAGAGCCTAAAAAATTCTCTCCAAGTATTGCTTTCCTTCCGCTGTGTTCGACTTCATAAGCTTTTGATTCTGTTCCTGAATACATTTATTGTCTAAATTCAGGGGGTGGCAAAGAACCTACCAAGTGCTTGTACTTCCCGCTTGAATCCTACACTGGTAATATTTCCATCTGTCCAAGAGATTCTTTTAAGAAATAATTAGAAGTTAAAAGAATATTCTGAAGTGTATTCATTGTTCTTTCATTTCAGTGCTTCTTCCCTCAGCATGTCTTGTCCACTATTCAGACACCGCTGTTTCTTCTAAATACAGCATATGATGTATGGCAGGTATAGCACTATCCTCCGAAACACTCAAGTACAAGCCCTGTTAGATCATTTTGTTCAAGTTTTTGAACTGGGCCGGACAGTTTCGATTGAACCGGTTTTTCTTTTCCTAATGTTACATCATAAAATGTTGTCCTTTCTTGGAGTTTTGAGAGAGCGGCGGAGAGCGGCAACGGGTTTGAATGCAATTACGAAAAACGTAGGTTGAGTTTGGGTAGGTGCAGTCATGAGAGCTATTTTTTTTCAAAATGATGTTTTAGACCAAAATGATACCACAATCATGTTGGTGTGGTCAAGCTTTAACTGTCGTGAGTCCCAAGACACGCACTACAAAGTGAAATTTGGGCTAGAAAAACTTCCATGAAAGTTCCAACTGTAGGTAAACCGTCACAATTGTGTTTACTGCTACAATTTTATACTGCTGCGGCTCAAACACGACAAATGTGCCAAATATGGCATAAATCTTTTGTCCACCGATCTAATTTACTTGGCTTGATTTTGTGATTGCGTATTATTCTCATAAACTCAAATTGTTGGTGCTTTATCCAGTACGATCACAATGAGTAGTATCTTATGGGAAAGAGGCTAATAATGAAGAAGTGCTCAAGAGGGGGAGCGACGGGGAGAGAGGCGAAATAAGGGGGGAAGAATCTTGACAAAAATGAAGGGGAGAGTGACTAAAGCCATGACACCATTCATTCCGTAATCCCCAATTACAACCGCAATGACTAAATTTATTGCTTTACAAGCTAATTAACAAGCTAATACAATTGAGTATTTATGACCTAATACTCCAAATGAGGGTCTAATCCGTTACAATATCATTCTATTCAAGTCATAGTAATTGCTAACTTTAACCTCACGAACGGGTAGAACGATGATATAAAATGTTGCCGTCTCTTCATTTTGTGTCCCCGGGTTTCAGCTTCAGGAGAGTCTGGCAACCAACGAGTCTGATCCGTGGGGTTATTGGCAAGATTGTAAGGCAGATAATGCAAAATGCAACACAGGTCAGATCCAATTTTTGCAAGGTAATCACTTCATATTCCTCTAATTCTACATCATATGATAATTTATGATCTCAAATTACTCAGAGATGCAGTTGAACTTCTACTCTACTGCAGGCTTCAGGAATCAAATGCTTCATAGTGTGGGGAGGTTCTCATCATCAAAGAGAAATGGATTGTTTATTAATTCATGCTTTGCCCATTGCCAAAGTGAGAGGCAGGATACATGGTTTGGAAACAACTCACCCACTCTCGGGGACAAGGTATGACTATGACTACATCGGATTCCTCGGATATTTTACGAATGTGCCGAAAAAAGAAAAAAAATAATGAAGCCCGCAAGAAAGATGTAGCCGCTCGGCGCATGCAAGCTATGTCCGCCTAGCGGACTTACAAAATTTACCATGGTGTTAATACCTCAAAATTTTAAACTTTAAATAGAAGTATCATTCTCTAACATATGAAATCACCAACCGGTTGGAATCAGGTATATAATGGTGTTTTGGGGGATCAATGATTCCAAATGGAGGCTATTCAAAGAGGCAAAAATTAACGCTAGTGTTTTTTGAAAAACTCAACGGAAAAAATAAACGCTCAAGCAAACACAATTTATTCTCAATGATCACTCATGGCGATCAAGTAGGCTTCAAACATTATGCAAAGGCGCACTAAAGGGGGCAAGATTAATGCTCCGTTTGTTTGGAGATTTCTTCTCCATCTCATTTTTCAGAAAACACAAACACTATTTTTTGACAGTTTAAATAGTTTTCATTTAGAACCGCCAATCCTGCAAAACGTCATTTTATGTCTGATTCCAACAGCTGGAAGGGAGCTCCATTCAAGAATACTGCTTTATCGTCTAGCTTATTTAAGTGGGTGGCGGCGGTTGAGAATGGAGTGTTTGGAGATGAAGATAAAATAATGTTCTTGAATGGAACTCCTTCCTTGCCGTTGGAGAATGGTAGGATGATATTCTCCTTGAGGAGAAGGTCACATAGCTCTGGATAATTTGCTATTTTTACATCTTCGCAAAATTACTATAGCAAATGGATTCATTTATTGTAATAAATGAATGATTCTGTAATTTTTCGAACATGCACAGGGAATTGCAGAGTCTGTCGGTGACTGGTACTTCGATCGATCCCTTGTTAGAGAAACCGATTGTCCGTATCCTTGCGACAAAACCTGTCATCACCAAGTCAAGAGGAAGAAGAAGCCTCCTCGTGTGCTCTCTACTTGGAATTGATTGTTAATGTTGAGAGGAAACATTTAGACAAAATTTTCACAGCCAATTTCCAAATATCCAAGTTATTATTTTTAGCAATTCTTTACATGTTACTATGTTTGTAAGATTTTATTTTTATCCTCAAGTATATATTTATAAATGTACGATATCTATTTATCTCTACGTAAAGTTTTTGCTAAGACACTCAAGCCTTTATCCCACTATAGTGGGGTCGAAGTTTTTACTAACAGAACAACAACACTCAAGCCTTTATCCCACTATAGTGGGGTCGGCTATATGGATCCTTTGTCGCCATTATGCCATATCTTTTGTCATAATTTCACTAATGCCCAAGTACATCATGTCTTTTCATACAATTTCATTCCAAGTCTTTATTGGTCTACCCCTCCCTCGT
Source organism: Platanthera zijinensis (assembly GCA_039513925.1). NCBI lineage: Eukaryota > Viridiplantae > Streptophyta > Magnoliopsida > Asparagales > Orchidaceae > Platanthera > Platanthera zijinensis. The sequence goes on along the minus strand of CM077082.1, from coordinate 21,863,938 downwards.
TTAACATGCCTAGTGACTAGACTCTCACAGCGCCTAACAGGTGCCTCTAATAGTCTCTTTTGTACGTGTCCAAACCATCTTAGACGAGCTTCTCACATCTTCTCTGCAATTGGTGCTACTCCTGTCTTATCCCTTATACTTTCATTCCTAATTTTATCCAATCTCGTGTGTCCACACATCCACCTAAGCATTCTCATCTCTGCAACTCTCATTCTTTGCTCTTGTACACAATTCTCTGCCCAACACTTAGAACCATAGAGCATTGCGGGTCTAATTGCAGTACGATCAAACTTGCCCTTAAGTTTTAGTGGTACTTTATGATCACATAAGATCCCTAACGCGCCTCCCCACTTCAAACAACCCGCTTGGATTATGTGTCACATCTTTATCAATACCTTCGTATTTTTGAACTATTGATCCAAGATATTTAAAACACTCACTACGGGAAATATCTGCATCACCCAACTTAATAGTGAAGTTGTCTGTCCTTCTTGTACTGCTAAATTTAAACTCCATATACTCCGTCTTTGCCCTGCTCAACTTAAAACCCTTCTTTTCTAAAGTATCTCGCTAAGATTCAAGTTTTGCGTTTACACCCTCGCGCGTCTCATCAACCAAAACAATATCATCCACAAATAATAAACACCAAGGTATTGCTTGTTGGATATGTCTGGTGAGCTCATCTAAGATAAGGGTAAAGAGATATGGGCTTAAAGTTGAAACTTGATGTAAGCCAACAATGATAGAGAATTCCTGTGTTAATCCTCCAGGTGTCCTCACCCTTATCACTGAATTTGTATACATATCTTTGATTGCGTCAATATATGATATATTTATACCTTTCTTTTCTAGGACTCTCCATAAGATCTCTCTTGGAACTCTATCATAAGCCTTCTCAAAATCAATAAACAATATATGCAAATCTTATTTTCTTTCTCGATAATTGTCAATAAGTTTCCTCAAGAGATGTATAGCTTCCAAGGTCGACCTCCCTGGCATGAATCCAAATTGATTCTCTGAGATGTTAGTCTCTCGTCTTAATCGTCTTTCTATTACTCGTTCTCATATTTTCATTGTATGACTCATCAACTTAATTCCTATATAACTAACTCAAGTTATGAAAATATATCAAGGCTTTTTCGTGTTAAACAATTGTATGCGCATTTGACTATTGCCGAAAAGAAGCGTCTCCTGGGTCGGGTCACAAATTCATGATGACTGAGGCTGTGTTTGGGAAGCCATTTTGGCCTCATTTCATTCTAAATGGACTGGAGAACATGCGTTTGACAACAATCAAATTGCCATTGTTTTAAAACGATTGGTTTAAAATTGGATTTTTCCTCCGTTTTGGAAAGGCCCAGGAGACCTCCATTCTCCCTTTCAAAATTATTGTCATATTTTTTCTTTAAAATTTATTTAATCAATTTAACTCCTATAAAAAAAGTAAAACAAAAATCACATATATATAATGCTTGATTTTGTTTAAAAAAATTAAAATAAAATAAAATTCTTGAGAGAATAATTTTGAAAATAGTTTAAATCATCATCGAAACGACAATTATCCAAACGTAACCTCAATTTTGAAACCACGGTTTTAAAAATACAGGTTTGCATCTACCTTTAAAAATTTTCACATTTAAAATGACACCAGCAATCCAAACAGACCCTGAATTAGAAGACGTGTATTACGTTTAGAGAGAGCAATAGTTTGGGGACGATTGTTGAGTTTGAGGAACTAGAATCTTCGGAAAATGACCAAACTCAACGTATAATTTTTAGGCGGGATTTGATTTTACTAAATCCCACCTGTTTAGGCGGATTGTCCCGCCTGGTGCATGGTCTGGGTGTCGGGCATGGTGCCCGGGCTTAGTCGGGACTGGACCGAGCCAGGCCGGACACCGGGCCAGATGCCAGGCCGGGCTTTGAACATATATGGTGGACCCGTTGGTCCCTAGAGCCCGAAGTGGCCCCGAGATGGGATAGTCTAGGCTCGGGCATAGCCTGGATTTTTCCGGGTTGGGCACGGATTTTTTGAACGCGTCTACTTGCATGCGTTATTTAGTTAATAACAATAATGAAAAATCATTTTGATAGTATTTTTATGTGCATTATTAGGTGGAGGGGTTTGATTTTTTGGAGAGGAAAATCGAACTCGTGCGCAGAGTAGGTAAGCAACAACGAGAGTACCATCGTGATCATGATACTGTGCGGGCGTACGACCAAGACAATTTGGGGGTCAAAACAGCTCCAAATCAAAAAGTGTTCAACATGAAAGTTGTTCGTATCGACGATATCTACAACTTTCACGATGATCACTTTTTGATTTGAAGCCATCTTGACTTTTGCCCGTACGCCCGCACACGATACATCCTCACACACACATATTATATATATATATATATATATATATATATATATATATATATATATATAGAAAAAGAGAGTATTAGCTCGAGCTAATACCTAAAATTATAGGGCGAATGGTTAATTTTGAGATTTAGACCCCCTAAACGGCTTCATTTGGAAAAGTGATCAACATGAAAGTTGTAGATCTCGATGAGATTGTACAACTTTCATGTTGATCACTTTTCCAAATGAAACCGTTTAGGCCCCCGATTTGAGCCCCGAAAAATTGTAGGCACGATTGAGACCTCCTCTCATGCTGGATAGAGGCGCACTATTTTTCTCATGGGATGTAGTGTACCTTATGAGCCTCAGATTTTTAGAAATGTTGTCCCAATTTAAAAGATTAGTAGATTTGAGTCTGTGCCTGTGAGACACTAAAACACATGAGTTTCGTTAGTAGGACTCAAATCGTTAGACTATAATTACACATTAGAAGCTACAATGCCCTTAGTTGTCAAAGCGTGCGCCTAGGCGCGCCTGAGGCGTCGGGCGCACCCAGGAACACGCCTTACAGGCTCCCAGGCGCGCCAAAACGTGTCTGGGACTTTCAAGTTTTTTTTTATTTGATATGAGCAAAAACATGATCTTAGACGCACCCGGGGCACCTCTAGGCACACGTGGGAGCCTAATTCGCTAAAATTGAGCGAATTGGGCTCCCAGTTCGCACAATTTTAGCGAATTGGGAGCCCAATACGCCCAATTTTAGCGAATTGGGGCGCCCAATTCGCACAATTTCAGCGAATTGGGCGCCCAATTCGCACAATTTCAGCAAATTGGGAGCCCAATTCGCTCAATTTCTTTTTCCCTCAATTTTCGCGCCTTACGTGCCTCAGGCGCGCGCCTGCGCCTTGCACCTTGTGCCTAGGCTCCAGAGGCCCTTTGCGCCTCGGTGCGCCTTGCGCCTTTGATAACTTAGACTATACTTAGAATTTTTAAGAATGACAAACATAAGCTATTTAGAACTCAAGTATAAACTGAAGCTTAGAAGCTATTTTAGTCAACCAATTTTTGAAACTTGAGTAATTATGCTTTAGCATGTTTAAACTAGAACGAATATCTTTGTTGTCAGTATTACTTTAGCAAAGCATGCATAACAGGCACGGGCCTTCGGCCCGGAGGGCATTCGGCGGGGGTGCAACAATCGGCGGGGTGCGACATTCGCCGGGATGTGACATTCGCCGGTGGTGCGACATTTGTCGTGGGCGGCGACATTTGTCGTGGGCGGCAACATTTGTCGTGCACAGTACCCGCCCCTATGGTCTCGCGTGACAGTACCCGACCGACAACGGCGGGCTTTGCCCGCTCCCGGCGGGCTCCGCCCGCTCCCGGCGGGCTCTGCCCGACCCGCAACATATACATATGAGTACTCAAAATGATCGTAAAATAACATAAATCAAGAATACAATTTTTATTTTGTAAAACAAATTATATTTTAACGTTAAAACATTAATTTTTCTCTTGTTATTCCTAGCTAGAGACAATAGGTTTAGGGTATCAAGTGTTTTTATTTTTTGTATTTTAATATTGTAAAGTTGTGTAATTACCTAAAAATATATTGTCTTTATAATATACTAATATAAAGTTTGGTATAATTGTGTAATTATGAATACAACTATAAGGGCAATATAAGTACATCAGACAATGTTTCACCAAAGAGTAGTTTTCGTGTGTATATATATATATATATATATATATATATATATATATATATATATATATATATATATATATATACTAGCATCTTCGAACGGGCTTCACCCGTCCTCGACGCGTCGCTGCGGGCTTCGTCCGCTTGACAACTAAGCGAGTTTTGCCCGCAGCCAAGCGACATTGTTCGAAGGCGGCTAAATTATTCGGGGGGAGGGGGCGACAATGTTCGGGGGGCGGCAGCTACATTTGAAATATTACATGTCGAATTTGATCTTTCCTTACTCCTCAACTTCAGAACCCGGCTCGAGCAAATACAAAATATATATGGCGGAAAAATAAATTATATTAGTACCGGTCTCCTTGATCATTATAAAGATTATGTTTAGAAGAAGAAGCTCACTTAATTAATCCAATTAGATTCTGTACAGAAATATATGGAATCATGCTCAGTACACATATATCAACTGGGAAAATTTTTGGGTACACGCTTGTACCATTCTCCTGTGCCCAAATAAATAGCCCTTAATTCATGGGGCCCACCCTCCTTTTCCCCCCCAACTTCAACTTCCCCTATTTTGGAAGTTCCGCCTCTGCTGCAACCCAACGCCGCCATTGCTAGGGTTTCGGGCGGGACTCCGGGCGATCATCTCCTACCAAAGAGGAGATAGTCTACACGACAGAAGACCGTGAGGGTGCCATTACTACTCCGCCATTAGGTTTGATGCTGGACGAAGCTTTTTCGGGACTGTAGCTTTTTAACTACAGAAACTCTCATTCTTTTACTTCCTGGAGCTCTTTTCCCTCATCATTTTGTTCATCCTGAAGTTTCAGATCATGCAGGAGTCATATGAGAAACCCGCCGTAGATAGTTTTGGCAATGTGAGTCTTGATTTTTTCTTCTCTTTTACGGATTATGCTAGGTATTTTAAGTTCAGCACGTTTGTCGTTCATTCTCATGAACACTGAAATTTACTATGTTACAAATGAAATTCATTGTGGTACAACTGAAATTCATTATGTTACAACTGGAATTCATTATGTTACAACTGGAATTTGCTGTCTTACAGCTACTTTTTCTTTTATAATTGGAATTCATTATTTTCCCACTGGATTTAACGTACGACTATTTTTTTCCTGAATGACAGAAATCCACAGTATCATTCCATATTGTACATAGTGAGGATGAAGCATACTCCATGTACTGCGATTATGCTCATAAAACTGGATTTAGCGTGCGGAAGCAAAATATTGTTTATTGGACGCATACCAAATTTATCAAGGGCCGAGGGTATAGTTGCGCAAAAGCTGGCCTAAAGGTTTCGAAATCATTGATGGACGAACAACAAAAATACCGTAAATTGGATACTCGTACAAATTGTTTGGCATGCATATACTTTAATGCAGACAAAGAAGGTAAAAATTGGGAGATTACGAAGTTCGTTGAGGAACATAATCACTCATTTGCATCAGAAAATGACAGGCACCTACTGAGGTCTCATCGTAGCATATCTACTGTTCAAGCTAGCCTTCTAAAGAATATGACAGGTGTGGGTATTAGAACAACAAATGCATACAATTTCCTCGCAGATGAAGTGGGCGGTGTTGAAAATGTGGGGTTTTGCAAGTCCGATGCTTATAATTTTGTCCAACGCGAAAGAAGAGCGCTAATAGATAGTGGGGATGCTATCAGCTTGTCCAAAGTATTGCAGGACAGACAATCTGAGGACAATATGTTCTCTTATGATATCCTAACTGATGAGATGAATAGACTTATTGGTTTTCTTTGGATTGACGGGCATAGCAAAATTGATTACGATTGCTTCGGTGACGTTATTGTGTTTGATACTACATATCGGCTGAATAAGTATAATTTGGCATGCGCACCCTTTATTGCTGTTAACCATCATTGGCAGAATATTTTTGTAGGTGGGACATTCATTGCAACGGAGACAATAGAATCCTTTTGTTGGGTGTTCGAGACCTTTTTGAGGTTTGTTGGAGGAAAACAACCGACCACTATTTTTACAGATCAGGATCAGGCAATGACTGCTGCCATTGAGAGAATTTTTCCCACTAGTCGACATCGTTTGTGTCAGTGGTACATCTCGAAGAAAGCCCCGGCCAAGGTACCCGCTTTCAATAACGACAAAGTTGTACGATCACTTTTCTACTATTGTATGAGTAAATGTGATTCTGAGATTGAATTTGAGAAGTGCTGGAGCGATATGGTTTCAAGAGCAAACTTGGAGGACAATAGATGGTTGCGTGACCTATATAAGGCTATGTCGCTGGGAAGCACATCACCTGTGTCTTCTTGAAGGTACCTCATCTGCACATATGTCGTGAAGGTAATCAGAGATTCAGTCCTAAGATTATCTGCACATGTGAAGTTATAAGTATTTTTAATTTTTCAACTACGTACATGATCCCGTAGGGGTGTCTTGTGTGTGGGATTCGGCATCGAGTCATAGAAATCCCAGATTTTTTTTTTAAGATTGGCCACCAGCAGAACCCAATGGCTAGCAACATGGCATGGCATTACAATAAGCTCAGTAGCTCCAACTGACTCATGGTTGATATGCTCGACCAGTCTACGACTGATCTTCCCACATGATTTTAAATACTGCGAAAATTGAACAAAAAACAGTCAGTAGTAAAAGAAAAAAATAGCCAATATTGTTAACATATATCATTCATTACCGCATGATTTGAAGATACGAACAGAAAATTGACCATGTTATTCCCCTCTTTCTCTTTCAGACTATTAAGAACGTACGCATATGCATCCAAATGCGATGAGCACACCCATCCCGTCCCTAGGATATCAATCAGGCTTGATCGAGAAATAAAAATATTCCCTCTCTCAATAACGATCGAGTCCCTGAATACAGAAGAAAGGTTAAAATCACACGATAATAACAGTAAATGAAAAGAAAAAATATACGGATTTGGATAGCGCTCCATCACGATTTGGATCATCTTCCTATCTTCGGGAGAAAGTGCAGTACTGCCCGGGTATATTGGCCAGCATTCTTTGTCGGCCCTCTTCTTTTTTTTCCCTTTACTGGTGTACGTCTCATCTTGTGTAGCACTATTGCAGAATTATCTTTTATGACGCTGACCGCCTCATCCTTCACCCCCTCATTCTTCAACCCCTCATCCTTCACCACCTCATCCTTCACCACCTCATCCTTCACCCCCACATCTTTCACCTCCTCCTTATTGACTTTCTTCTCATTGACAAGCCCTAGCATAGCCGTCAAACGATCAAATTTATCTTGAATAAAGATCTTTACTTGCCCGACCGCTTCGTCAACATAGCTTCTAAATCGAGCCTCCCTAATCATCTCTCTCTTGTCCTTATATGCCCTCCTCTTCCTTTTTTCCTCACGCACATCTTTCTCCTCCTTCGTCGTCTTCACCTCACTCTCCTTCTTCTTTTTCTTTTCATTCTCCTCCTTCACTTCCTTCACTCTCTTCTTTTTCTCCTCTTTCTCCCTCTTCTCTTTCTTCACACTACTTCTCTCCTCCACTTCCTCAAAGCTTGATGAGTATTCCTCACATTCGCCTAGCAAATCTTGCTCCTCAACCGATATATAAACGAAAGACTTTCGAACCTGTACGTAAACAAACGTGTCATGTTATATGTTCATGAAATAAGTATTCCACCAAATAACGATGTACTTCTTACAGCATCAGGATGAGACAAAATAGCTCGGAGTCTTGAACAATACAACGCGCTAAAGGTAAGTTGGGAGGACCATCGGTGCAATCGGGGAGTGGCCAATTCTACGCATGCCGATGCTATAGTGGTATGCTCCAAAAACCAAACCTAAGACATGATATGAAACAGCTACAAACACTTAATAAAACATCAAGGTTATAACAAGTATAAGTTATAAGTGCTCTTGCTTACCACTAGAATAACTGAGCACCCCTCAAGGTAGCCTAGATTTATCATCTCCTCCCCAATAGCAATCTCCCTCATAGCAGCGAAATGGGAGTGGAGAAAGGAGTGTATGGCCTTCGGCCAGTTCACGACACCGAAATCCTCAGGCCCTTTGATATCCAGAAGGCAGGTGGGCACTTTGAGTCCTTTCAAGGGGAAGAAGAAAACTGCCAAAACATATCTAATAAGAGCATTTATTCTCCTTGACTCGAGGGGTGTGAACTCTCCTCAACTGTGAGGTCAGCAAGCTCTTCCACCAACGCCTTATGCTTGAGGTTAGACAACGGAATTCTCTCAAAATGAAAATCTCTTCCCCGATTTGGAAGACCCAATATTTGTGCAACATGATTCACTGTAAATTTTACGTAAAACTTACCCAAGGAAAAAACATTTCTCTTCACAGAGTAAGACCTAATAATATAATATATTAGCGGAATATTCTGTTGAATAGTGGGCATTTCAAGAACTCGTAGAATTCCTATATCACGAAGAGTCTCTTTGGATCCTTCGGAGAGTACATCCAACAGGGATTTGGCATTTTCTTTGAATGTCTTAGTTGCACATCTGCTATATAAAAAACGGGAACCTGGCATCTGCGATTGCAAAGGACAAACAAAAGAATCTCAAACAATATTACAACTGGAAGAACACAAACTTACAACTGGAATCTAACTAGACAAAACTCCAGTTGTAACTGGAGTTTAACTGGAATACAAACAAGAGAAGCAGAAATGTAACTGCAACTTAAAGGCCAACTGGAATGCAACTACAATGAGAATTAAACTGGACAGTGGAATGCCACTACAAAGACAGTACAACTGGAATGGAACTGAAAATCAAAATGTTATACCTTGCGAAGGATAAACAAAAGAATCTCAAACAATATTAAAACTGGAAAAACACAAAATTACAACTGGAATCTAACTAGACAAAACTGGAATGTAACTGCAACTTAACTGGAATACATAAAGGAGAAGCAGAAATGTAACTGCAACTTAAAGGCCGACTGGAATGCAACTACAATGAGAATTAAACTGGACAGTGGAATGCCACTACAAAGACAGTACAACTGGAATGGAACTGAAAATCAAAATGTTATATCTTGAAAGAGTGGTAATGATAAACTCTGGTAATGAGCGTACTACAGTTGAAACTATAAACCAGTTGGAACTGAAGAGAAGTAAGAACAGGCAACCCAGTAATGGCGGAAATAGGAAGCACTGATTTTTACAACTGGAACCAATGTCCTGGGGCGAGAATGAGAGTTTCCCCCAAACGGAAAGCTTCGTCGAGCAATGGCGGCGTTGGGTTGCAGCAGGGAAGGAAAGCTCCGTAATGGCACCCTCACGGTCTTCTGTCGTGTAGACTATCTCCTCTTTGGTTGGAGATGATCGCCCGGAGTCCCGCCCGAAACCCTAGCAATGGCGGCGTTGGGTTGCAGCAGAGGCGGAACTTCCAAAATCGGGGAAGTTGAAGTTGGGGGGGAAAAGGAGGGTGGGCCCCATGAATTAAGGGCTATTTATTTGGGCACAGGAGAATGGTACAAGCGTGTACCCAAAAATTTTTCGAGCCCGCCTGAACCACCAACTCACAGTTGATAGAAAAATTTTTCGAGCCCGCTTGTACCATTCTCCTGTGCCCAAATAAATAGCCCTTAATTCATGGGGCCCACCCTCCTTTTCCCCCCCAACTTCAACTTCCCCGATTTTGGAAGTTCCGTCTCTGCTGCAACCCAACGCCGCCATTGCTAGGGTTTCGGGCGGGACTCCGGGCGATCATCTCCTACCAAAGAGGAGATAGTCTACACGACAGAAGACCGTGAGGGTGCCATTACAGAGCTTTCCTTCCCTGCTGCAACCCAACGCCGTCATTGCTCGACGAAGCTTTCCGTTTGAGGGAAACTCTCATTCTCGCCCCAGGACGTTGGTTCCAGTTGTAAAAATCAGTGCTTCCTATTTCCGCCATTACTGGGTTGCCTGTTTTTACTTCTCTTCAGTTCCAACTGGTTTATAGTTTCAACTGGAGCACGCTCATTACCAGAGTTTATCATTACCACTCTTTCAAGGTATAACATTTTGATTTTCAGTTCCATTCCAGTTGTACTGTCTTTGTAGTGGCATTCCACTGTCCAGTTTAATTCTCATTGTAGTTGCATTCCAGTCGGCCTTTAAGTTGCAGTTACATTTCTGCTTCTCCTTTATGTATTCCAGTTAAGTTGCAGTTACATTCCAGTTTTGTCTAGTTAGATTCCAGTTGTAATTTTGTGTTTTTCCAGTTTTAATATTGTTTGAGATTCTTTTGTTTATCCTTCGCAAGGTATAACATTTTGATTTTCAGTTCCATTCCAGTTGTACTGTCTTTGTAGTGGCATTCCACTGTCCAGTTTAATTCTCATTGTAGTTGCATTCCAGTTGGCCTTTAAGTTGCAGTTACATTTCTGTTTCTCTTGTTTGTATTCCAGTTAAACTCCAGTTACAACTGGAGTTTTGTCTAGTTAGATTCCAGTTGTAAGTTTGTGTTCTTCCAGTTGTAATATTGTTTGAGATTCTTTTGTTTGTCCTTTGCAATCGCAGATGCCAGGTTCCCGTTTTTTATATAGCAGATGTGCAACTAAGACATTCAAAGAAAATGCCAAATCCCTGTTGGATGTACTCTCCGAAGGATCCAAAGAGACTCTTCGTGATATAGGAATTCTACGAGTTCTTGAAATGCCCACTATTCAACAGAATATTCCGCTAATATATTATATTATTAGGTCTTACTCTGTGAAGAGAAATGCTTTTTCCTTGAGTAAGTTTTACGTAAAATTTACAGTGAATCATGTTGCACAAATATTGGGTCTTCCAAATCGGGGAAGAGATTTTCATTTTGAGAGAATTCCGTTGTCTAACCTCAAGCATAAGGCGTTGGTGGAAGAGCTTGCTGACCTCACAGTTGAGGAGAGTTCACCAACCCTCGAGTCAAGGAGAATAAATGCTCTTATTAGATATGTTTTGGCAGTTTTCTTCTTCCCCTTGAAAGGACTCAAAGTGCCCACCTGCCTTCTGGATATCAAAGGGCCTGAGGATTTCGGTGTCGTGAACTGGCCGAAGGCCATACACTCCTTTCTCCACTCCCATTTCGCTGCTATGAGGGAGATTGCTATTGGGGAGGAGATGACAAATCTAGGCTACCTTGAGGGGTGCTCAGTTATTCTAGTGGTAAGCAAGAGCACTTATAACTTATACTTGTTATAACCTTGATGTTTTATTAAGTGTTTGTAGCTGTTTCATATCATGTCTTAGGTTTGGTTTTTGGAGCATACCACTATAGCATCGGCATGCGTAGAATTGGCCACTCCCCGATTGCACCGATGGTCCTCCCAACTTACCTTTAGCGCGTTGTATTGTTCAAGACTCCGAGCTATTTTGTCTCATCCTGATGCTGTAAGAAGTACATCGTTATTTGGTGGAATACTTATTTCATGAACATATAACATGACACGTTTGTTTACGTACAGGTTCGAAAGTCTTTCGTTTATATATCGGTTGAGGAGCAAGATTTGCTAGGCGAATGTGAGGAATACTCATCAAGCTTTGAGGAAGTGGAGGAGAGAAGTAGTGTGAAGAAAGAGAAGAGGGAGAAAGAGGAGAAAAAGAAGAGAGTGAAGGAAGTGAAGGAGGAGAATGAAAAGAAAAAGAAGAAGGAGAGTGAGGTGAAGACGACGAAGGAGGAGAAAGATGTGCGTGAGGAAAAAAGGAAGAGGAGGGCATATAAGGACAAGAGAGAGATGATTAGGGAGGCTCGATTTAGAAGCTATGTTGACGAAGCGGTCGGGCAAGTAAAGATCTTTATTCAAGATAAATTTGATCGTTTGACGGCTATGCTAGGGCTTGTCAATGAGAAGAAAGTCAATAAGGAGGAGGTGAAAGATGTGGGGGTGAAGGATGAGGTGGTGAAGGATGAGGTGGTGAAGGATGAGGGGTTGAAGAATGAGGGGGTGAAGGATGAGGCGGTCAGCGTCATAAAAGATAATTCTGCAATAATGCTACACAAGATGAGACGTACACCAGTAAAGGGAAAAAAAAGAAGAGGGCCGACAAAGAATGCTGGCCAATATACCCGGGCAGTACTGCACTTTCTCCCGAAGATAGGAAGATGATCCAAATCGTGATGGAGCGCTATCCAAATCCGTATATTTTTTCTTTTCATTTACTGTTATTATCGTGTGATTTTAACCTTTCTTCTGTATTCAGGGACTCGATCGTTATTGAGAGAGGGAATATTTTTATTTCTCGATCAAGCCTGATTGATATCCTAGGGACGGGATGGGTGTGCTCATCGCATTTGGATGCATATGCGTACGTTCTTAATAGCCTGAAAGAGAAAGAGGGGAATAACATGGTCAATTTTCTGTTCGTATCTTCAAATCATGCGGTAATGAATGATATATGTTAACAATATTGGCTATTTTTTTCTTTTACTACTGACTGTTTTTTGTTCAATTTTCGCAGTATTTAAAATCATGTGGGAAGATCAGTCGTAGACTGGTCGAGCATATCAACCATGAGTCAGTTGGAGCTACTGAGCTTATTGTAATGCCATGCCATGTTGCTAGCCATTGGGTTCTGCTGGTGGCCAATCTTAAAAAAAAAATCTGGGATTTCTATGACTCGATGCCGAATCCCACACACAAGACACCCCTACGGGATCATGTACGTAGTTGAAAAATTAAAAATACTTATAACTTCACATGTGCAGATAATCTTAGGACTGAATCTCTGATTACCTTCACGACATATGTGCAGATGAGGTACCTTCAAGAAGACACAGGTGATGTGCTTCCCAGCGACATAGCCTTATATAGGTCACGCAACCATCTATTGTCCTCCAAGTTTGCTCTTGAAACCATATCGCTCCAGCACTTCTCAAATTCAATCTCAGAATCACATTTACTCATACAATAGTAGAAAAGTGATCGTACAACTTTGTCGTTATTGAAAGCGGGTACCTTGGCCGGGGCTTTCTTCGAGATGTACCACTGACACAAACGATGTCGACTAGTGGGAAAAATTCTCTCAATGGCAGCAGTCATTGCCTGATCCTGATCTGTAAAAATAGTGGTCGGTTGTTTTCCTCCAACAAACCTCAAAAAGGTCTCGAACACCCAACAAAAGGATTCTATTGTCTCCGTTGCAATGAATGTCCCACCTACAAAAATATTCTGCCAATGATGGTTAACAGCAATAAAGGGTGCGCATGCCAAATTATACTTATTCAGCCGATATGTAGTATCAAACACAATAACGTCACCGAAGCAATCGTAATCAATTTTGCTATGCCCGTCAATCCAAAGAAAACCAATAAGTCTATTCATCTCATCAGTTAGGATATCATAAGAGAACATATTGTCCTCAGATTGTCTGTCCTGCAATACTTTGGACAAGCTGATAGCATCCCCACTATCTATTAGCGCTCTTCTTTCGCGTTGGACAAAATTATAAGCATCGGACTTGCAAAACCCCACATTTTCAACACCGCCCACTTCATCTGCGAGGAAATTGTATGCATTTGTTGTTCTAATACCCACACCTGTCATATTCTTTAGAAGGCTAGCTTGAACAGTAGATATGCTACGATGAGACCTCAGTAGGTGCCTGTCATTTTCTGATGCAAATGAGTGATTATGTTCCTCAACGAACTTCGTAATCTCCCAATTTTTACCTTCTTTGTCTGCATTAAAGTATATGCATGCCAAACAATTTGTACGAGTATCCAATTTACGGTATTTTTGTTGTTCGTCCATCAATGATTTCGAAACCTTTAGGCCAGCTTTTGCGCAACTATACCCTCGGCCCTTGATAAATTTGGTATGCGTCCAATAAACAATATTTTGCTTCCGCACGCTAAATCCAGTTTTATGAGCATAATCGCAGTACATGGAGTATGCTTCATCCTCACTATGTACAATATGGAATGATACTGTGGATTTCTGTCATTCAGGAAAAAAATAGTCGTACGTTAAATCCAGTGGGAAAATAATGAATTCCAATTATAAAAGAAAAAGTAGCTGTAAGACAGCAAATTCCAGTTGTAACATAATGAATTCCAGTTGTAACATAATGAATTTCAGTTGTACCACAATGAATTTCATTTGTAACATAGTAAATTTCAGTGTTCATGAGAATGAACGACAAACGTGCTGAACTTAAAATACCTAGCATAATCCGTAAAAGAGAAGAAAAAATCAAGACTCACATTGCCAAAATTATCTACGGCGGGTTTCTCATATGACTCCTGCATGATCTGAAACTTCAGGATGAACAAAATGATGAGGGAAAAGAGCTCCAGGAAGTAAAAGAATGAGAGTTTCTGTAGTTAAAAAGCTACAGTCCCGAAAAAGCTTCGTCCAGCATCAAACCTAATGGCGGAGTAGTAATGGCACTCTCACGGTCTTCTGTCGTGTAGACTATCTCCTCTTTGGTAGGAGATGATCGCCCGGAGTCCCGCCCGAAACCCTAGCAATGGCGGCGTTGGGTTGCAGCAGAGGCGGAACTTCCAAAATCGGGGAAGTTGAAGTTGGGGGGAAAAGGAGGGTGGGCCCCATGAATTAAGGGCTATTTATTTGGGCACAGGAGAATGGTACAAGCGTGTACCCAAAAATTTTCCGGTGAGCTCCGGGTTTTCAGCACACAAATTGATGTTTAAATGAAATTATGTGACCATAATGACATAGAAAATGTACGAATAAAGAGAAATAAAACTCAACTTGATGGTTTGCTTTAGGGGTTTTTTAACAGTAACAAAACAAAGTTCAGGGCCAAAGAAATGAAAAAAAATGTCAAAAAATTGGAAGGTTTGGGGAACAATTTATTATTCTCTTCCTAGAGCTCCTTCGAACCTGAAGCCCACAGAAAAACCCTATATTAAAATGATGAGAAGGGCGGAAAATTAACATGAAAAATTAAAAAAAAAAAAATCAAAGTATTGCAAAATTCATCACATCTTCTTTGACGATGAAGAAGAACTCACCAGTCGTAAAAGATTTCCTGCGATCTTCCAGAGGAAAACCCTATATTAAAACTGCAGTAAAACAACAGGTGCTCTGCTTTAGAGTTGTTTAAACCTACAGTAAAATAAAGTTCAGGACTAAGAGAGAACACGGAGAAACTGTGAAAAAATTGAAAGGTTTGTTGTACATCCCTTATTACTCTCTTCATAGACCTCTTTCAAACATCAAACCCGCTGGAAAACTTTAAAAAAATCCATGAAAAAGCAACAAAAAGTGTAAGGTTTGCAAAACTTCAATGGTGAAAATGTCAAAGAGTTGCAAAAAATTTCATGAACAATTAAAATGAAGAGATGAGTTGAAAATTAACTCGAAAAATCCACAAAATTTAAAAGGCTTGCAAAATTTATCACTTCCGCTTTGACGATGTAGAAGAACTCACCAGCCATAATGGGATATACGGCGACCTCTGCGATCTCCCACAGGAAACCTTCTTCCTCTTTGACAATGTAGAGGGATTTGGGGGTTCTGGAGTCATGCTATAGGGCGCCGGGAGGAAATGCGGAAAGGTTCCTACCGATGATGACGGCGATGACAGAGAGAGTTTAAGAGGGAGCAGCTTCTGGAGTCGTTTGCAGAGGCAGATAGGGCTGAAAGAGGGAGCGACAGGTTAGAAAAAGTTTTCGGTGATGATCTAGGCATCTGCGGGAGGAAGCATGAAGCGGGAGGGGGATTTGAGCAAGCCGATTTGGGAGGAGACGTGATCGGGTGATTTGAACTGCTTTCGGCCCTACTGCTGCCGTTGCTTTCGGCGGAGTAGATGGAGCCGGACTGCTGCTGTCGTGCTTTTCACAATTAGGGTTCTGTTTGGCGCGGATTAGAGAAGCAGTGGTGGGAAGCAGTGGTGGAATAATCAGCTGTTTTGCAGAGTGGTGGCAAAATCTGCGAATCTATTTGGAAGAACAACGTTTGCAGTGCAGTTAATAATTTTATTAGAAATCTTATATAAATAAATTATAACTTATAATATAATTTAATATTAATTTAATATAATAACGTATATTATAATAACTTATAATATATTAATATTATAATTTTTTTTAATAAAAGACTGTATTTTTAATTACGTTATTATTATAACTTATAATATTTTATAACTTTATTAATATAACTTATTATATATTTAATATAAATTTATTTAAAAAGTATATTTTTTTTATAAAAAACAGAGCAGCGCTGCTGCTATTTTTCAGTAGCGGAAAATTTCTACGATTGGGAAATAGCGGGTCACCGCTATTATTAGCTGTGGCGTCAGCTACTGCTGCCCGTCAATTTTTTGTTTGACGTGGCGGTGGCAGAATTCGCGGCGCACAGCCCTCAAAACGCCCCGCCAAACAGAGCCTAGATGTAGAACAACAGAGTGTAGATGGAAGCGGAGGAGGCTTGGAGCGAAGCTTTTGTCCGCTGGCTTTTAATGTGAGCTCTGTAATTTTATTAAAAAAACAGTGAAATGTTAATGTCAGTTTGATTGATTGCAGCGGGATTAGATGTAGGCTTGGGGCGAAGCTTTTGTTTCCTTTGTCTGCTGTCTTCTAATGTATGTGTAATTTTTTAAAAAAAATAATGAAAAATGCCAGCTGGATTTTTAATGTGATTGATAGCAGCTGTATTTGCTAAAGCAAAAGTAGTATTTTGATCGGAGTGCATTTTAGCATTTTGATCGTGTGACTGAAATTAGAAGTTTGATGTGCTCTTCAGATATGTATATTGGTTTATATAAAAAAGATATATATATATATATATATATATGAAAATCAATCAGCCAGCCCTGCAAATGTAATAATTAGACAAACAAACTGTGCAAATGTAATAATTAGACAAACGAACTCAGATGAAGGCTTTAGCCGCTCTCACGCTCGCATGATTTTCAAATTTAATCCGGCGAGCTCTTCTCGATCATGTTCTACCCGCCGCCGGCTTCAAACCGATCTCGCCGACCTCATTCAATCATGCGTCTCCCCGCAATCCATCAAAGGAATCCACGCGCAGGCCATCGTCTCCGGCCATCTTTCCGACCTCTTCATCAACAACCTCCTCATCAAAGCCTACTCCCAAACCAGCCTTCTCCAACACGCCCACCAGCTGTTCGACCTAATGCCTCACAGAAACATCATCTCCTGGTCCTCAATGATCTCCATGTACACCCACCACGGCCGACCCGAAGACGCCCTCTCCCTCTTTTCCCATTTTCGAAGATCCTCCGCCGTCTCCGATCCCCCAAACGAGTTCGTCCTCGCCAGCCTCCTCCGAGCCTGCTGTCAGTCCAAATCTGCGATCGGCTGCGCCGTTCAGATTCACGGTCTCGCCATCAAGACGGGGTTTACTTCAGATGTTTTCGTGGGGACTGCGCTGATCAGCTTCTATTCGAGGATTGGATTCATGGAGGCAGCGATCTCGATATTCGACGATCTGCCCGTTAGAACCTCTGCTACCTGGACTGTCATTATGGCCGGGTTTTCTCAAGCTGGGAATCACGAGTCATCCCTTCAGATTTTCCGGCAAATGAGATCGTCGGGAGTCGATGCCGACAGATTCGTCGTCTCCAGTTTCATCAGCGCCTGCGCGGCAACAGAATTTCTCGAAGGCGGCCGGCAGGCTCATGGATTCGTCTACCGGAGCGGAATCGAGATGGACGTCTCCGTCAACAACGTCCTCGTCGATCTGTACTGCAAGTGCTCCAAGGTGGGAACCGCGAAGAAAGTATTCGAGAGGATCGCCGCCATGAATCTTGTTTCCTGGACCACAATGATTGCTGGCTACATGCAGAACTCATTCGACTCCGAATCTCTCCTTATGTTCGAGAAGATGATCGCTCTGGGATGGATTCCCGATTCATTTGCCTGCTCAAGTGTTCTGAGTTCGATCGGTTCCTTGACCGCTTTAGAACACGGCAAACAGGTCCACGCACACGCCATTAGAGCCCATCTCTGCTTCGATCGGCACGTAAACAATGCCCTGATCGATATGTACGCGAAATGCGATTCTGCAGCTCATGCGAAATCTCTATTCTGCGCCATGGATGTGCAGGATGCGGTTTCTTACAATGCCATGATTGAAGGTTATGCAAGCAGAGATGAGATTTTGGATGCTTTTTCGCTGTTCAGCAGGATGAGATCCTCCTCTTTGCAGCCAACCCTTGTCACTTTTGTGAGCCTCATTGGAGTTTCTTCATCATTTTGCATGGTGGATTCCACCAAGCAGCTTCATTGCCTCATGATCAAGTCTGGTCTCACTTTGGAGCCCTACTGTGGCAGTGCCTTGGTGGATTCCTACTCGAAATGCGCATTCTCTGTCGACGCGAGGAAGGTGTTCGACGAGACGGGCGACCGAGATCTAGTCGTGTGGAACGCAATGCTGTTCGGGTGCGCGAAGAGCGGGAGCGGAGAAGAGGCCTTCGAGCTCTTCCGTCAACTCCGCGGCTTCGGGACAAGGCCCAACGAATTCACCTTCGTCGCGGTTCTCTCGATGGCCGGCTTATTTGCGAGCCTCCTCCACGGCTCGCAACTCCACGCGCACGTCGCGAAAGAAGGCCTCGAGTTCGAGCCCCATGTTCTGAACGCGCTCGTCGACATGTACGCGAAGTGCGGGAGCATCGGAGATGCCTCCAGGCTATTCGACGGGGCGCCCGAGAGGGACGCCGCCTGCTGGAACTCGATGATTTCGAGGTGCGCGGCGCACGGGCATGCCGAAGAAGCCCTTCGGATTTTCGGGTCGATGCTCCGGGCGAAAATGGCGCCGAACTACGTGACGTACGTCGGCGTTCTCACCGCGTGCTGCCACGCCGGGCTGGTCGGGGAAGGATTGTCGCATTTCCGCGCTATGAAGCGCGATCTTGGGATCGAGCCGGGACCCGAGCATTACGCCTCCGTGGTCAGCCTTTTGGGCCGCGCCGGGAGATTGGGGGACGCGAAAGAGTTCATCGAGCGAATGCCGATCGAACCTGGGGCGGCAATATGGAGAAGTTTGTTGAGCTCGTGCAGGCTTCACGGAGATGTCGAATTGGGAAGTGTTGCGGCGAAAATGGCTGTGTTGCTGGACTCTACCAGCAGTGGATCTCATGTTCTGATGTCAAACATATATGCTTCAAAGTGTATGTGGGAAGATGTGGAGAGGGTGAGGGGGAGGATGGAGCAGGCTGGGGCTGTGAAGGAACCTGGATACAGCTGGATTGAGGTGAAGAAGGAGGTTCATGTGTTCATAGCAAAGGGCTGGGAGCATCAGGAATCAGGTCAGATTTATTCTATGTTGAATTGTTTGGCTCTGATGCTTAAGTTTTTCGGATTTGTCGAGTCGAACGAGGGATTGGTTGACTCGTAGCGGAATATTTCACACGAGTAATACTGGAGCAAACTTGAGGATCTTATTGCATCTCCTTTGTTCCTACTACGACTCTTGACAATCAATGAGGACTCCTTTAAACTCAAAGTTACGGTTTAAGCGGTGTTCGGGTTTTTTTTCCGCAACCGACGGGGGACTCCTTGTCCATTCTAGAGGTACCCTAAGCACCCTAAAGTAGAGGCCTCAATTCCTTTCAAATGAACACACCATTTGGTGAAATTGTAGTAATTTTGTTTTTTTAAAAATTTATTAATACTACGGCCACTAAACAGTGGTAGTATGAATTTTGAGGCTCCGTTTGGCGCTACTTTTTTTTTTTTAGCTCGGATGAACTTGGACAAAAATGTCATCATCATAGAATGTATGTTTGTCATGACACTGGTATGATCCCCATAAAAAAAAATAAAACTAATTATGAACATAAAAGTGAATGAAGTTTCTTGGGTGAGGTTCGACATCTACAATCGATAGTTCATAATCACAGCGTTCATGGCAGCCAATGCCGTGCCAAATGGAGCCTAAGTAACTGGGAGAGTTTTGCTCATTTTAGATGGCTATCTTGGCTCTACTCAATTTGATCCTCATTTTTTTTTCTGTATGATTAATAAAGACCATCCGAATACTTTTTTTTTTACTAAAGCTCGTATGATATGGTGTCATATGCTTATATATAGGTGTAGAAACCATACAACATAAAATTATGATTTTACTCTTCCGGTCGGTTCGGCTTTCTGGAATTGGAATTGCAGAATTGGAATTCATCTAATTCCAATTCCTGTGAGAATTGAAATTGGTCTGAATTCCAATGCAGTTGTTCGGCTGCAGGATGGATTTATAGAATTGGTTTAGAATTTCTTTTTTTCTCATGCCTGCAGGACCGAGCGACATGATAATTTGAAGTTGAAGTCTTGTGTCACTCGGGACGAAGTTATTGCAATAAAACTAAGTGATGGAAGGAATTATTCCTTTTACAATCTCTAAGAAAATATAGAAATTGGTAAAAAAAGAACACAACACCAGAAAAGTCAACTTCAAGTAGTGTACAAACAATTAATTATGATCAGGCAACGACGGCGAGATCGGGTGGTGATGACGAGATCGGGTGACGACGACGAGATCGGGCGACGATGACGAGCGACGAGATCGGGCAGTGGTGGCGGCGAGATCGAGCGGTTGCAGTGAGATCGGGCGGTGGTGGTGAGATCGGGCGGTGGCTGTGGCAAGATCGGGCGGCGGCGGTGGCGGCGAGATCGGGCGGCGGCGAGATCGGGCGGCGGCGGCGGCGAGATCGGGCGGCGGCGGCGGCGAGATCGGGCCGCGACGGCAGTGAGATCGGGCGACGACGGTGAGATCAGTCGTCGGCGGCGAGATCGGGCGGTGGTGGCGGTATCGGGAGTGAGCGGTGGCGTGATAGGGAGGCGGCGGTGAGATCGGGCGGCGGCGGCGAGATCGGACGACGGCGACGAGATCGGGCGGCGGCGGCGAGATCGGGCGGCGGCGGCGAGATCGGGCGGCGGCGGCGAGATCGGACGGCGACGACGAGATCGGACGGCGACGACGAGATCGGGCGGTTGCGCCGAGATCGGGCGGTTGCGCCGAGATCGGGCGACGACGATGAGATTGGGCAACGACGGGCATAATAAAAAACTGAATTTCATGAAATATCTGTCTTTATCCATAAGAATTGGTCATAGTACAAAATTAAATTCTATGGAATTGGACTAATTCCAATTTCGAGGGAATTTCTAACATCCGAACACTGAAATTGAAATTCTGTTGTTCCAATTCCAATTTCATAGGGCCGAACGGACAGTTAAATTTATTGAAAAAAATGAGTCATATGACCCAACAGTCCAACACACACCCACATATACTATTATATAAAGAAAAAATTGCCTTTGGTGCCACATTTGAATCCCCCAACTTACCCCTGTCAGTTTTTAAGAACTTTCTCCAAGAGATAGGGGACGGCAGTCAACTCTTTCACAGTTTCACCTTGGAGAGAGAGAGAGAGGGGAGAGTGAGGGCATTAATTTTCATTTGTATTAATATAAATTATCGTTTTTATTAATATACCCAACTCTTGCACGTGGGAGAGAGAAGAGAGAGGAGAGAGGGGGCATTAATTTTAATTGATATTAATATAAATTTGTATAAAATTACTATGTATTTTTAACCATCATTAAAAAACTTTGAGAGCGGCGGTCAAGACGTGGCCGATTGACCGTAGAGCCTGAGCACAATGTCTTTCACTTCTGTATTTTAGGGTTAGTTATGGCAGAATTAGGTGGTCATGAACCTTTGTTCGCAAACGCTCAAACTCACATATGTACGCTCTGTTTGGGGGGATTTATTTTCACCGGTCAAGCGGTTATGACCGCATGAATTTTATTTAAGTTCCCCAAACGGAACCGTAATAAGCAGCAAATATAAGCTCAGTTTGGAGAAAACCGCCAAACAAGCCATAGCCTGTTATAAATAAGCAGCTGACATAAACTGCTATATTAATATAATAATAAACTTTGAGAAATATGTAACGTTTATATGTAAACTTTTATAGATATAGATATTATTTTTAAAATAATAAATCTTGATATACAGTTTTATATTATTAAGAACAACTTTATACGCTTGAATGGCTGCGAGCATGCCGGAGCAAGAAGAAATCTGTTAGCAAAAGAAAACCAGAGAAAGAACACAAAAATCTGTTAACAAAACAAAACTAGAGAAAGAACACAAAAATCTGTTAACAAAACAAAACCAGAGAAACCTGTAGCAGTGACAAGCAATATATCCTCAGCCACAGAATGTCAACGCAGGTACAATAAAGTCAAAGCTCATGCCATCTTTTTTCTTTTAATAATAATTATTAATTGATGCAAATGAGAGTCTATACATTGAAAGAATTCTGAGGGTCAAAAGCCCAGCACCACCTGGGCTTAATTCATGTGAACTATATTGTGTAGGAGAGCAGCCCCCTCTAAAAGGTAACCCCACCCTCCCTGAAAGTAATCTAATGCCCTAAAACCAAAAAAAAAAATGGATCAATGGGTGAAAAAGATTGCCAACCAACAAGGGAAACCCTTTTAAGGTTAGTAAAGGAGATTGGATATCTACAAGTAATCGGGCGGGCCGAATCCTCCTCATATATATGAATTGCGTCTCCTCCTACAAAATTGTCTCTGTTCCCTACAAAGACGAAAATACGGGAGAAACCACATCCGATAGCCGCCTTATCTTCGATGACATCTCCACGCTCCTCGCAAAGTAAGAGTCCGCGTTTGAGATCATCACGGAAGCGTCGTGCTTGGCGGCTTCCACATTGCGGTAGTAGTTGTTTTCTAATCTCCTCTTTAGTGCCTCGAGGGAGAGCGGAGCGGGGAACCTGCAGGCGCACCGGTGCATGGATAAGTAATAAAATGGAGCACTTTAAATGTAATAAGACAGAAAAAGCACACATTTAGATTGAGCAGAAGGGCTCTGTTGAATGCCATGAATGCTGATATAGAGGGGAGATTGCTCTTTTGAAATTATAAAAAAAAAACAGATGAAAACTAGGACTTTTAATCAGTTGATTATGGAGCAAATTGATATTGGGTAACTGTGGGAATATACAGTTCTGAATTGGAAATCTCATGTTGCCTCGTGTAATTTACGTGTAATTGGGTCTTTCCGCTGATTGACTTTAAGTTGGATGGTTGAGTTATAATATGATATTAGTGCAGGCTTGCTTGTGTCCTCCCTTGTCATCTGTCTTAAATATTATGTCATGTGTGTGTGGGGTGTGTTGTCATGACCTTACTAATGAGCCTGCACAAAGCAATGCGCGTGCATATTGCTGTAAGTCGGATCAAGTAGGCGATATGCATTATCTCAAAATTGTTAATTAATTGGATGTAATGCATATTAATTAACAAAAGTGCTGCAATACATGTATATTAAAATAATAGGAACATGATGTGCACGCATAATAAAATAAGAGTGTAGAATAAAATGTTAAAACATATGATGTGCATGTATAATAAAACAAAAGGAGTTTGGTATGTGTGTATATAAAGGGCTGCCCGGTGCACAAAGCATTCCCGCACAGCAAGGGTTCAAAGAAGGGCCCCACCACAAGGGGGAAATGTAGGCAAATCTTACCCTACATTTTTGCAAGAGGCTGCTTGGTGTGTGTGTGTATTAAAACAAAAAGAAAACTGATACATGGACATATTAGAATAATAGATAATGAATCCTATAGAA
The DNA here is from genome assembly GCA_039513925.1 of Platanthera zijinensis. Classification (NCBI taxonomy): domain Eukaryota; kingdom Viridiplantae; phylum Streptophyta; class Magnoliopsida; order Asparagales; family Orchidaceae; genus Platanthera; species Platanthera zijinensis. The sequence goes on along the minus strand of CM077082.1, from coordinate 21,840,302 downwards.
AATCACCCAAACTTTGAATAATATTTCCGAGTTTTTCGTCTCTCCATCTGGTGTACTTAATAGTTTGTTTTGCGGTGAAACAAACTTTGAGGAAGGTTGAGATGGTTGATGCTTTGTCCAGTTTTTATGGGGTATGCAACAAGAGAAGAATAGAGATTCCAGTAAGTCCCGCATGGGGGACCTCGTTGGATCCCACAATGCTGGGGCTCGCCTCTCGTATGGAGAAACTTGAATGTAACTCCGAGACACTCGAGAGTCATTGCTTTGGACGAACTTGAAGGCGTGAAGGTGTCTGTCCAGAATGGTCGATTTGCTGGCTTGAAAGGTGCCATCCAGGCTCTGCAGATATGCTTTGACGACTTGAAGGAGGAGCTCACTATATGTCACTAATTGAGGTGGAAACATTGTGGTTGCTACTCTGCACATTTCCGTTCCAATGCCCAAGGCTTTCAAGGGCAAGCAGGACACAAAGCAAGTCAGAACTTCCTGTGGCAAATGCAGTAATTCCTTAAAGAATGCAATATGGTGGAAGATCAATCTTCATACCACCTAGCCAGCACTGCATCCTCGTGGTACAAATAAAATTGCGAGAACAAATTGATAACAAACAGGCTCTACGTTAATTGAGGCAAGCTATGCTCTGAGATTTAAAGATCAAGTAAATACAAACATCATTTTACTAACATGAAATGAGCACGAGAAAAATTTGGAGATGCCATAGGCGCATGAAACAATAGGCACGGGACCCTCACACAAATTTCTATAGGAAATGAGGACTAAGAACAAGGGGTCTTCTGCATGTGGCTCGAGATTGCTTGGTGATGGTCGAAAATGGAGAAGGTGTCCTGGAGATCGAATGGTGGAGGAGGAAGTCACAACCAGCAGCAAAGGCGTACATGTCGGCTCAAACAGAACGAGGTTGTTTGATCCCGAGGGAAGAGGACCAACAATGCTGGAGGGGCATAAAGAAATGGTCACTGGAGCCCAAGGGCGTCGGCAGGCGTCTGCGAGTCCAACGAGGCCGCCTGAGAGTGGATGGTAGGATGAAGGAGGCGTGAGGAGTCGGGCCGCTTCGTCTTCAGAGCGTTGGGCTGGACCTTCCGAAATAGAGAATGAATTTCTCTATTTCGAAATTTGTCCCAGCTAGCTTAATTTGTCCCTAGGTAGATCCATTTAATAAGGGATAGGAATTTTATGTAATTTGTTTTTTAAGGAGGGATTTTGAAAGGAATTTCTTTTGTTTTTGGCAATGTTGTAGATATCGGATATCGGGGACACGTCGGTTTAGGTTTTTCATGTCGGTTTTACTATGTCGGGGGATATATCGGGGATATTTCATATATCGGGTTTTAATATTTAATTATTTATATTTATAATTATTTATAAATTTAATCATTTTTTTCATTTATATATATTAATAATTTGATATTTATTGAACTTCTAAATTTATTAAACTAATATAAGCATTTTGTGTTATACAAGTAATAACGGTATAATGCATGAAATAAAACAAGAGAAAGTAGAATGTCGGGAAGTTGTCTGTAACAATGAAAGATAAGACATCTTTAGTCCATATCAAAGACCATGCATAATTGACATCGATGATACACTTGGGCAAGGAAGAAAACCAAAGGGAAAAAAGAACCTAAACAATGAAACAATTTTGGTCTATTATCTATTAGACCATAGACACTAATTAAAATAAGTTGAAAAAAACAATCGATAAAATATCGGGATATATCGGCCGATATATCGGCGAATATATCGGTTAATAATAGACATATCGGAGGATATATTTCAAAAGGATATTTTGCAAAATAATATCGGAAACGTATCGTTTTGTCCATAAAACCTTTATGTTGGCCGACATGTCGGACATGTCGGAGGATATCTACAACACTGGTTTTTGGTAAGAGATTCTCTACGATCAGAATAGAGGGAGGGATTCCAAAAAATTTCTTCCTTAATATCTCACACCATAAAAAAACAAATTCAAAAAATAGAACTTAATAATCATTTTAATTAATTTTTAATGTGCTTCATTTTAAAAGATCTTTTTTGTGTGCTTGCATTAATTAACATATTACCTAATTTGACGGATCTTTTTATTCAAGGACTTACTGGACGATCACACCAATAAGGCGTAATAACGAGCGCGATACAACATAAACGAGTACATGAGTGATACAAAAAAAACGTGCACTAAATAAAAAATGCAAGAAATAAAAAATACAATAAAAATGCGACTCAAGTGGCAAAAAAGTAAGGCGATATCGAGAAGAGTCTGTACCAGATCGATACGTGGGAAGAGTCCAAGAGGGAGCTCAAACGATATTTCTATCTTAAAAATGTTGTTTGAGGCCAGTCGGCAGTTGAGGGAGCTGAAGTATAACGGGAGTATTAGTGAATATGAGGAATTCACCGTTCTATCGATCAAGATTCCCAACATGACGGAGGAGGATCTGTATTTTGTCTTCGTAGATGGACCTCAACAGTGGGCTAAGCAAGAACTGCAGTGTGATGTCAAGTTGGTGGATGAGGCCATTGCTGCGGTTGAGTCGCACATGGACTTCCAAAGCTATCCAGAGGCTCCAAAGCCAAAGAAATCGGAGCACCCCAAAGGTGGGGGAGACGAGTGGGATTTCCACAAGCTTCCTCCCATGGTGGCTGATTGAAGGACGAACTACGAGGACAAGAGGACGAACTACGAGGACAAGAGGACGAACTACGAGGACAAGAGGACGACAATCATGGCCAAGGGGCCACACGCAATGAGCAGCCGCCAAAAGCTGAGCTCGCTCTCAGCAATCATGGAGGATAATGAGGTGGTATGAACCAAATAAGCTCCCTTCAGATGCTAAAGGTGTTGAATGCCCAGGCACAGCCTATTATTCCTATAATGGGAATTGGGAAATGGTTTGATGTTAGTTGAGGTAGAGATCAATGACAATGCCACCAAGGTATTAGTCGACAAGGGAGCTACTCACAACTTCTTCAATGAGGCAGAGGCCAAGAAATTGAGCCTAAAGGTGGTGAATTATGAAGGCTCACAATTCCCTTAAAGCTACTCACAACTTCAAAATGTTGAACGACAAGGCACACCCACTTTACGGAGCAGCATGGGGAGCGAAGTTGCATTAGGGACTTGAAAGTGATGTCAACTTCTCAGTGGTACTGATGGATGATTTCAATATGGTTTTGCGCATAAACTTCTTTAGGACAGTGAGTGTTATAGTCATGCCAAACAACCGCTCGATGCGCATATTGGAGCAAGGACCGTCAAGTATGGTGTCTGCGATGGAATGACCATCAACTAGTAGCAGTAAGAAAAAGTAGCTATTGGCCATGCAATTGGCGAAGGGCGTCAAGAAAGGTGAGCCACTTACTTGGATACCTTGAAGGAGGATGCGACGTCGAACAAAGCAGAGGAGGTGCCTCCGATCATTACAAAAGTTTTGGATGCGAACCGAGAGATGATGTTTGCGGAGTTGCTATAGAAGTTACCACCTTGGAGGGAGGTGAATCACCAGATCAAACTAGAGCTTAGAGTGAAACCACCAGTGATGGGGTTGTACAAGATGGCTTCAGAATTGGAGGAACTCCGCAAACAACTCAAGGAGTTGTTGAACACTAGGAGAATCAAACCTTCCAAAGCATCATACGACACATAGGTTGCTGTTTCACAAGAAACATGGTTCATGGATATGCACACTATCGCACACAGAAGGTAACCCATCAAAAACAAATACTTGATTCCTTTGATCGTTGATATATTCGACTGGCTTGAGAAGGCCAAGGCCAATACAAAATGAACCTTCAGAGTTCAGAAGGGGTACTACCAAGTTCGTATTGCAGAAGACGATGAACCCAAAGGCAACATGCATGACCCGGTATGGAGCATGCAAATAGTTAGTTATGTCGTTTTGCTTGACAAATACACCACAATATTTTGCACACTAATGAACAAGATATTCCACCTCTTTCTGGATTAGTTCGAGATGGTGTTCTTGGATGACATTGTGTTGATCATCGACAATTTGGAAGAGCATGCACGCCATCTTCGCCTTATATTCGAGGTGTTGCAGCAAAATGAATTGTAAGCCAAGAAATCGAAGTGAACCATCGTGTAGGAGGAACTTCTTGAGGCACATCATTGAACATGGTACTTTTCAAATGGACATAGCAAATGTGTTAACAATCATGGAGTGGTAACCTCCAGTCAAGGTGGCGGAGGTGAGATCATTCATTGGGTTGGTGAATTACTATCAGTGTTATTCAAGGCTATTTGTGAAGAGCAGCCCCACTGACGAACTTGCTAAAGGAAAAGGCATGGTGTTGGACAGTGGAGTGTCAACTAGCCTTTGCGGATCTAAATGCAGCAGCTAGCATAAAGCTTTTGTTGTCATTGTTGTACATTGGCAAACCGTTCAAGGTGCAGATGGATGCATCAAATTTTGGCTCCATTTGTTTGGGCGTTTCGTTGCTCCGTTTTGAGCAAACGCCGCCGGAAGGAGGAAAAACAAATGAACCTCCGGCGGCGTTTGCTCCGTTTCCACCCGCCCCCCTTGAGAAATGTCCCCAAAAAGCTCCGTTTGGAGCAGCCACCTCCCCCCTCCGGTTCGAACACTCCGTTTCCACCCGCCGGATCGACCCGCCACCGCCGAACCAAATGAAGCCTTTGTCATTTGTGGTATTCTCATGCAAGGACACATGATTGCCTTTGAAAGTCAGAAATTGGACGACATTGTGCTTAGATACATCGTGTAGGAAAAGGAGAGGATAACAACAATTCATTATTTTCGAGTTTAGAAACACTTCTTACTTGGAGTGCAACTCATCGTCAAGACAGACAATGTATCCAGAAGTTCCTTCTAGCCCCAAAAGAAGTTGTCCGTAAAGCAAGTAAGATGGCAAGATTTCTTAGCGGAATACGACTACTCTATGGAGTGTAAGTTGGGTAAGGCTAAAGTTGTGAAAGATGTGTTGAGTTACAAAGCAAAACTTCTTGTAGCATCCTGTTAGATGATATAGGAAAAAATAATGTAAAAACCCATTTATAGGCCCATTTCTCCTAGTCCCACATCTCCTGTATAGGATTCTTTCTCCTTCTCTTCTCCTATATATTTGTATCCTCTCTTGTATTTTAGACACGAAGAAGTATATACAAGGTTCGCCCGTTATTTTCTACATGGTATCAGAGGGAATCGGTCCGACCTGTCTCTAACCGCTCAGCTTCCCTGTCCGCTCGATTTCTCTTTTGACCGAACGGCTTGGTCTTCCGCCTTACCGCTTGTTGTTAATGCTTCTCTCCTCTCTACCCACCTCTTTCTTATCTCCCGTGCATCCACCTCTCTCCCCTTCTCCGCCTCCTTTTATAGCCTTCCTCTCTCTGACTCGTGGACCCCAACTCCGTTCGGTTAGTTTTTCTCCTAACCGCCTCTGCGTTCTCTATCCTCCGCGGTCACTCCTTTCTCTCCTACCCGCTGCGATCTGCTACTAGCCTCTGGGTCTTGCCCAAGGTTGCGGTCTTCTCCTTACCGCTGCGGTTTGCTCCTAACTGCTCAGACTCCGCCTTTGCTGCGGTCTATTGCTAAACCGCACAGTCTACTGCTACTTTCCACCTGTTGTAACCGCGCGGTCTGCTCTTCCGGTTTGCTGGCCGGTCTGACCGTCTCGGTTTGTCTTCTTATTCTCTCAGTGGCGACTAGCTTTCGCCAGCCTCTTCTCGCTGCCTGCTTCTTCTCGGTTTCTCCAGCGACCTCTTCTTGTCGCTACCTGCTTCTCCTCGCGGCTCCCTCTTCCTGCAGCAACTTCTTTTACCCGCGGCGGCCACCTCTTCTCTTCGCGGATTTCTCTACTCGCGGCGGCTATCTCTTCCCTCCGCGGCTTTCTCTACCCGCAGCGACCTCTTCTACTTGTTGCGGCTTCCCCTCTCCACGGCTTCTTCTCTCCGGCTTCGTCTCCTCACCACTCTCTGCCCTTCTAAGCCGCTGGTGCTGACCGGCTAGCCGCGTGCTTCTAACCGCCCGGTTATTGTGCCTAGTCGCCCAGGGATATGGCTTCCGATTCCACCACTGCTGCTGATTCTACTCCTCCCTCAGGCTATCCTCGTGTTGCTCCTTCTGAGCTCCGGGATGAGCTGCGCATTATCACTATTTCTCTTCGTGGAAAACAAAACTTTGTGGAATGGGCACACTTCGTTCGGCGTGTACTACAAACTAAAGGTCTCCATCATCTTACCAAGACTCCACCCACTGCACCCACTGCACCCACTGATGAGTGGATCCGTGACGACCTATGGAGCACAGATACTTCCCCGAAGGCAGCGTACCCGTACCGGATACGTATCCGATACCGGTACGTACCCGATACTCGACGGATACACCTATGTGGACACATTTAGACTTAGCACATCATTTTGCATATTGTGATAGGAGTCTGTTATTCTTGAGTAAACAAAATTGGCTCTATGCTAGGAAGCGTTGGTACGTCCAATTAAGTTGTGTATATGTATCGAGTATGTTTTGGGTACATTTCTGTTACAAGTACATGTACTGAACGTGTTGATGCAACACAAGTTATTAACAAAATGGCTAACTTGTCTCTAGACTAATAAAAAATTGAAGATGTTGATCTCCAACAATAAAGTTGATCTCCAACAATGAAGAGGAAGAAGAAAAAAAGACCAATGAGTAGACTTAAGTTTAATTTTCTCTTTTGGTTAAACATATAAGATGTTAAATTTTGTAATATTTATGAAAGTTTAATGTTTGAAAACTTTATGTTATGACACATTGATTTGTGGACTTGTACTTCAAGTTATGATTTATGTTTGACGTTTCGATGTTTAAAGAACTATTTATTGCACTCGTGATATATATATACATATATTATATTTATTAAACGTATCATGACGTACCCGCATCTTTGTTTTTTAAATTTGATCGTACCGCCGAACTGGATACACATCGTATCCGATACCCGTATCCGTACCGGTGCTTCCTAGGTGACGACGGACAGGTTCAATCTTGGTTTCTCAATTCTCTGAACACCGAGCCCTATCATAGGGCTACGTACCATGAGACCGCTCATGCTATGTGGACTGATCTTCATTCTCTCTACTCTGGGAAGGACAGTCTTCAGCACTTGTTTGACATTCTTACTGATCTTTAGTCCCTTGACGCTAGAATTACTGGAGACATTACCTCCTTTGTTGCGCGGGCTAAAACTCCTGTTGAGGCTTGGATCCAGCATCAGCCTCCCATTACGGACTTGGTAACTCAACGACAGCAGAAGGAGGCAGCGGGGATTGCTATGATGATGGCGTGTGTTCCCTCACATCTTCATAGTGTCCGCGCTCATGTTCTATCATCCGTTGTTACTCCATCCCTCTCGGATGTGTGCTCAATGCTCCTAAAGGTTACTCCACCCCCGGATGTTCCGAATTCTTCACCCGCTCTCCTTCAGCAGCCCTGTGGCCACTCTCGCTCCATCTACTTGTGGTCCACCGGCTCATGGTGGTCGCCAGTCTCAGGGACGTGGTGGTCGAACTCTCTTTAAGTGCTCTTACTGCGGCAGGGATGGCCATCTGGAGGCCACCTGCTATCGCAAACATAGTCTGCCTCCTCATCTTACTGCAACGGTCGCTCCCTCACCTCCCTCCACAACTAGTGATGATATTGCTGCATTACAGGCTCAACTCCAACAACTTCAAGGAGCGGTTAGTCGCTCCTCTGGCTCCGTCGCCTCGATCTCCAATGAAGGTATATCTTGTCTCTCAGACATCTCTCACTGGATTGTGGACTCGGGTGCTACACATCATCTCTCTCCACAGCGTCCGCCTCAATATTTAGACCTTACCCCAAGAACATCACTGTGGCTAATGACGACACGATCCCGATTTCTGGCACTGCCAATCTGCGTCTTACTCCTTCCCTCTCCTTATCTTCAGTTCTTCATGTTTCGAGCTCTCCGTTTAATCTCCTATATGTTAGCCATCTTACACAAGATATTGATTGTTGTGTTACTTTCTCACGCTCTTCATTTGTTGTGCAGGATCGACAAACGTGGACTATACTTGGTAGAGGGAGACTGTCCAACGGGCTGTATCTCCTCGACGTTTGTCCCACTGCTCTCACCACTGTCTCCACAACTGATTGGCATCGTCGTCTAGGACATGCCCCCCTTACGATTCTCAAGAAAGCTCTTCCTGCTGTTTCTCTTCAAGAGATTTTTTGTGAATCGTGTATTTTCGGCAAACAACATCGTGTATCTTTCCCTTCTTCATGTACTCGGAGCGATGCTCCTTTATCCTTAATACATTCTAATACCTGAGGCCCTATAAGGTCCCTAGTGTTTTGGTTACCGATATTTTGTTACTCGCGAGTTACCTGGTTGTATTTACTTCGTGATCGAACCGAACTCACAACTACATTCCGTACGTTTCTTACGGAAACTCGCACTCAATTTTCTACTTGTGTCAAAACAATTTGTACAGACAATGCTCGCGAGTACACTGGTCACACCTTCTCCAATCTCTGCACTGAGTTCGGTATTCCTACATCAGACTTCGTGTGCCTATACCCCTCAACAGTGGAACGGAAAAATCGTCACCTCCTTGATTTGGCTAGATCTCTTATGATCCAAATGCAAGTTCCTCCTCTTTATTAGAACTTTACCGTTTCTACAGCTTGTCGCCTCATCAATCGCATGTCATCATCCGCCCTCAACTTTGTGGCATCCATCACTCTCCTTTATCCATCCACAACTCTCTTCTTTCTCACACCTCGTGTGTTTGGTTGTACCTATTATGTACATCACCTTGGTCCCTCCGCTGACAAGCTAGCCCCTCGGGCTACCAAGACGATGTTTGTTGGCTACTCCCGCACTCAGAAGGGGTATGTCTGCTTTGATCCTACCACTGGTAAGATGATTGTGTCTGCTGATGTCTCCTTCCATGAAGACTAACCATATCACACTAGTCCTTCTGATCCCCTTCTTCCTCCTCCTCTACCTCGGCCCTCCGTACCTGTAACATCTCCACTACCACCACTTCTCCCTACCCCTCTACCCCACCAGTCCAAATCTCCTATCATCCTGAACCCCCCAACACCACCAGTCCCCTCCAAACCCCCTGTTATTTAAGTGTACACTTGTCGTCCTCCACGTCCAGATGTCCTGCAGCAGCTTCTCTCTACCGGTGTGATCTCGCGGCCTGTTGATCCGGCATCCTCCTCGACGACACATCCCATGGCCAATTAAGTCTCTCTACATCGTCTCTCTCCGCCTCTTCTTACCTTTGGTCTCTCTCTCTCTCTCCTCTATTTATATACCTAACTCTGTGCAAGAAGCTCTCCGGCATCCGCGGTGGCACGCCGCCATGAATGAAGAGATGACGGCTTCTATGGGGTAATCACACTTGGGATCTTGTGCCCCTTCCTCCTGGTCACAGTTGCGTTAGCTGCAAGTGGATCTTTACTATCAAACATGCCGCGGATGAGACAATTGATCGCTTAAAGGTTCGGCTTGTGGCCCGGGGCTTTACCCAACAGTACGACCTTGATTATGAGGAAACTTTCTCCCCAGTCGCAAAATTGAATTCAGTTCTGGTCCTTTTCTTTTTAGTTGTTCATCGTCAGTGACCCCTCCATCAGCTAGATGTCAAGAATGCTTTCTTGAATGAGGATTTTCTTGAAACAGTGTGCATGCATCAACCGCCCGGGTTTGAGACCACGGGGGAGTCTCGGGTATGTCTACTTCGCAAGTCTATTTATAGTCTCAAACAATCTCCACGGGCATGGTTTGGAAAGTTCAACAAGGTCGTTCGTGAGGTTGACTTCAAACAAAGCTCGACATTCCTCTAAGTCACCTCAATTGAGACTATAATACTATGTGGAGATTCTGGTGATGACTCTATCTTCACTCAAAGTCACCATTTTCATCAATAGCACGACGACCTGATGGTCTCGACTATAATACTTCTGGTCAACCACATGTTGTGTGTCAGGGACTGAGATATTCTCTTCTTCGGAACCCGGAATTATCGTCGTCTTGTAGGAAAACTGATATACTGTTACAAGTGACATATCATGTTTACTACCCCGCAGTCTCTCACCTCCAGGCAGGGAACACATCCTTATACTGAAGACTTCCCCCACTTGTGTGCCATCTTTCTCTCTTTCTCTTATTGAAACAATGCGGGCTCGTTGGATGAACGACGTTAACTGCGTTCTGTACTCTGGAGGAAATTTTCACATCGAAGTAAGAAAACGGTGGTTGCTCGCTCGTCTCTGAAAGATGGCGGTTGTTATGAAATAACCTGGCAAGTCTTCTTCTTGGGAGTCAAATTATCCTCACCTTCAACACTATTCTGTTCAAGCTGCAATACACATGGACCCTGTGTTCCATAGACTAAACATAAGTAGCACTTCGTTCGACGACCTGATGGTCTCGTCCAAACTTATCACTTATAACGGGGGAGTGTTAGATGATATAGGGAAAAATAATGTAAGCCCATTTATAAGCCAATTTCTCCTTTCTCCTGTCTCACATCTCTATTGATTCTTTCTCCTTCTCTTCTCGTATATATTTGTATTCTTCTTGTATTTTGCAAGTATATACAAGGTTCGCCCTTTGTTTTCTACACATCTGTTATGAAGGGGGAGTTATTGACCTAATAAGAGTTAAAGGAGAACCCTCGAATTGGTTGCAAACCTGCAGAAACCCCAATGGAAGTCAACCAGAAGTGAATGATGGCATTGTTGAAAATCATCTAATTATCTTGTGTGCCAACAAGATAACAGTCTATCTGGAACATCAATGTCGGGAGCCCATGGGATTTGGTGATGATGGGCTTTGTTAGAAACCACGTTGGGTCTTCGCACACGAACCTAGATCCTATGACCGACTACAGTCAAATGGTGAGAACATCCCCAGCCAAATCTCCTTGGCGCGTGTGGAACCCTCGTCGGGTTTGAACACAGTCACGGGAAAACTGAGGTTGTTGAGGCCGGGATAGAACCCGGGACTTTATCGCTCATAACAGACTTTACCCAACAGCTCAGAGCCTCCGCTTGACTGATAAAGGAGGCCCCGGGTTCTATCCCGGGCCTCACCTTTGAATTTATTCCGGTAATTGGTTCATGTACCCGACGAGGGTCCCACACGCGCCCAGGATATTTGGTTGGGGATGTTCTCGCCATTCGATTGCAGTCGGCCATAGGATCTGGGTTCATGTGCCCGACGAGGGCCCCACCGTGGTTTCTAACAGAATTCATCAGTGCACCGTTGAACTCTGAATGATTTGCATCTATCATGGTGGTCGTGGATAGATTCTCGAAATACGGGATCTTCATTTGCAAAACAAGCGACAATGGACTATTTCAAATTGTGGTAAAGTAATGGTGATTACACCACGAATCATCGTGAGCGACAAAGATTAGTGCTTCATTGTATATTGTAGGTATCTGTAATCCAAGATTTGTGTCCTTCAAAATATCCCCAAGAATATTTGCGGGGGTGGGAAGAGGCAATGTCAGCAAGGAGTGAATTGAACTTGTCATGTCATGGGTTCAATGGTGATCGAGTTAAGGCTATGTTGGGGTGGGTTGGTGGTCGTGGCATACGACGTAGAAAATGTTGTCCAATGATACATGTACGGAACGAGAGGTATATGACTATGTAGTCAAGTTCATCGAGTTTGTCTGACATTATGTGGGGAGAGTTATTCACTGAAAGAGTTAATGAAAAGACGTTTGACGATGCTTTGGATCGATCAGGAGCCCGTTTGGATGAATTGTGGTGCCAATTTGTACAAGGGACTCGCATGTTGTAAGAGAAGAAAAACAGAAGCCTGATTCGAGGAACCATGATGTTGGTTTGCGCAAAGAAGAGAAACATGGTTGAGGGTATTGTTAGTATCAATTAGATGGATTGGAAGACTGGTTCTAACACAGCGACGAAAAGATTGTATGTTGATGTGCTGATCGCGGAAGTGACAAAATATCCAACCAACGAAAAGGATGGCAAGTGGCGCGACTGTGAGTGGTGCGCAAAAGTCATGAATTATGAAGCTCTGGAACGTCAACGTTGTAGTTGTGTTGGAATCAAGCGCTAGAGGAGCATTAGAGTTGAGTGAGTAATTGCAGAAGGCAGCGTGTAGTCAAGCACGGTAGGTGCTTGTGCCGGAGAGGTTTCAGCTGGTCCACTTTGCGATCTAGGACTATAGGCAGGGAGGAACAGTAGGTCAGACCAAGTTATTACAACTCAGAATACAACAAGAAAGGGGAGAAAACTTGCATTAAATCACGAGAGGTATGATCCCACCGAGATACAATCGAGGGTTAAATCACTTGCACAAGCAAAGCTCGATTCCAAACCCTATAGTCAAAGATGAAAACACACAGACTCCTTTGTATAAGGAAATAACTCAAACAAATTATCAAAATGCTCCTATAAGTTCGTAAGGGCCAAATTAGACTAATGCACCCACTATTTGATTTGTAACACATGTAAACAGGACACTCATATGCGTAAAAAATGCTTGCGTTTTAATATGATACTAGAGTAGGCTTGGCCCATTTCCCACATTATCCTACGTCTTCCGTCCCATGACTCCATGAGTGGGCGTTTGTTCTAACTATTTCTACAAATGACGGGGGTGTTGGAATATCTAGTCACACTTTTGAAATCTCATGCCGCCTTGTATATTTTATAGGTTCTTGGGCCTCTCCATCTAGTATCACCTGGGTTTTAGAAAAGACAAGGTACATATTAAAACTAGTGTTAGTCAAGTCACAAACATGAAGCGCGAGCACATCTGGAGCAAGCTCAATTTTTCTAAAGATCATGTGATGGATGGCTTACGCCACAAGTGAAATCAAACAACATTCCTATTTTTATCCTTTATCGTTCACCTTACAAGGTCCCAGAATTGCATCAGATCCCTAACTACAAGATCCTGCAGATGATACTATCATATACATACGTCTCTTAAAACTATCAAATGGGATTGCAGTTGCAAATTTTTACAAGTGAAAAAACCTTCCACATTTAAATTATTATAATTATGTAGAAGAAGTTGAAATTGCAATCAGAAAAATAAATGATGGAGATAATATGGGAACATTAATTATATTTTTCATGATCATGATTAAATTTCTAAAATATAGATATAACCAGAGATAGAGGAAAAATCTCAGGAACAAGACAGTAAAAAAGTATTACCTATTCAAAAACTCAGATTTCTGCGAAACCTGACTCAGTTTTTGAATGCCATAAGAATCCTGCAATATTTACATGAATGAAAGAAAAATTGTCTCACAAACTGAAACCAAAATAGTAAAGAGTGGTAAGCAGTAATTTTTCATATTTAATAGAAATGAACCTGATTTTTAAATGATGTCAATTCTATCTTATTAAGATAAGATAGCAACTTATTTCTCGTTCGCTCCTCAATTCGTGGATGCTCCCACTTGCTACCAGGATCGTGAAGTTCCCACGGGCTATGTAAATGTTGTCCAGAATCATTTTTGTATTGGACTACATATCTCTCCCAAGGGCTATCAGGAAATTCAGGAGACTTGGGCTTAACAGACAAAATTCTACCTTCCCACCAACTGCCACCATCTTCAACGTCATTCTTCCACCATACTTGACATTTGTCTCGGTGGGTCCAGTTTCTCGTGGTGGCGGCGAGATATCTTGTTGTTTCGACGAGAAAATCTGGAAAAGTTACGAGTTCAGGCAAGGTCAATCTGAATTCCATACCATAACAAGTAGCATTTGGATCTATAAACTCAAGAGTAAGTTTGCAGCAGCTTTCCCCAGATCCAGAAACAGTTGAATAAGAAAGCTCCTTAACTTTACAGAACTCCACAGCCTTCAGGCCTTCTTCAACATATTTCCAAGGGGCTTCCCCATCCTGCAACCGGCGCTCCTCGAGATACTCTTTATGACCCTGTAAATATGCAGGCTGACTAATTGAGAAGGAATAATTATGAAAAAACTCCCCTACAAAACTTTGCATAATCACAAGGGACCTCCCATGCATCTTTCAAAATTACCAATACTTTCCTATAAGTTTACATTGTTGACATGTACAAAAAAAGCCTAAAAGACCACTCAATATAATTATTTTTTTACATATATGTTAAAAATGTAAACTTAGAAGGGTGGTTTTGGCAAATTTGAAAGATAAGGGGGGTAGCCAGGTAATCATGCAAAGTTTGAGGGGAGGCCCAGTAAATACCCCTGATTGAGAATTGCATATTGCAAGGATGAGAATTAACAAAAGCAAAATATTAGAGCCGAGTAGAAACTACTACCTGTCTTAGATATGCAACTTCATCTCCTTTCTGAGGTACATACCTATATGCTTCCTCATGCTCCAACAGCATCAACCACGAAAACTTCTGCGGAACTTGCTGGCATTTTCTCCTCTCAAAAAGTTTGGCACTCGCGTTATGATTTTCTCGCCTGTTTCTAAAAGATCTTAAACCGACTGTACTTTTTGATACTGATTTCCTTTTCCCTCGGCCATTTGAGGACAAGTTTCCGCCGACTTTGTGTGCATTTAACAAACCATAGTCATCGATGGTATCCATCATGCTGGTAGATCTCCTTTCTTGGAGACCTTCAACCAGAGGATCACTATAACCGGCTTTTACATTTCCGCAATGGCTATAAGGATTTGATGTGCTTTCTTCCTTTTCACCATTACAACTCCTCCTTGCCCTAGATGATCTTGACCTTTTGTAAACTGCATTATACTTCCTACTTGATTTATTCATCCAGGTTTCCAAACTATCGGATTCGTTGTTCCAGTCACTATGTTCTGCACTATCTCCAGTTGTGCCCTCCTCTTCAGGAACCATTGGCATGCGATTTCTTTTAGTTGGTCCTTCATTATTTGAAATTAAGTCACCTTCAGAAGTCCTCCAATCATTCCAGTCAGCAGATTTCATCTCACATATTTCCTTATTGAACCCATTTGTTTTGATCCTCAGTTTTGGATATACAGACTGAGAATTTTTCTTATTTTCTGGGGCATGAACAGTGTCAAAATTATTATCTGACAAAGTATTTTTATCACCAGCCAATTCAAAACTATTTAGTGGTTCATCAACAACTCTATGTTCACTGGTGATAGTCCTTTTTTCATATGCATTGTGTATATCAACCTGATCTTCTGTTCTATTTTTACTGGAGGTTGATGGCAATGCAACCTGCTCTTGCTCAAGAACGTTTTCTGAAGACTTCAAATCTTTCTCTTCGAGAAGATGATAACCTCTTCCGGCATCGAATCCTTGAGAGGCACCGTTTTCAATCTGTTCCATCATTTCATCATCCACCTTTCTAGAGTTACAGTCTGTTCCATCCTCAACCTCACATATTTGATTGACGTTAGAATCACCATCAGTAATCTTAGGACCAGGTAGAGACACAGTCCACATATCCACTGTGGAAGAGTCGTATAATCTCATACGTTTATTGGAACGCTGCTTTACTTCGCCCCATTTCATCGTAGCTTTGTGACCAACTGGGTTGTGGATATGTTCTGAGACATCAGTCTTTACCTTTTCTCTGATTCTAGTACCACCATATTGAGGTATTAAGCCCTCTAAACTTCCAGCAGAAGGGTTTGTTCTTTCGCATGTTTCAGAGTAAGATTGGCTTATATTACTATCCCCAGAATTCATTTTAATTGGCGATCCCTTCACCGTACAATGTGCCTGGCACTCCAACCTACTGGTGCCAGAAAAATTAGATGTCTTCAACTTCAATACCAGCCTTCTTTTACCACCATTACTTGTCGGGTTGTCGGTCATCATAGGATGCTTCAAGGCATCATCATCACGTTCCTCGCGAGAAATTTCAGTTTCTTTTCCATGTTGCATATGTTTGTTCTTCATCGACCTCTCAGAATCATTGCTTTGAGTGTTTGAATCAGGAGGCAGCGATTCATTTTCCGAGGAACTACTCTCAAATTCTTCTTCATCTTCTTCTCCGTCGGAAGAACCAACCGTTATTTTAGAAAACAGACTGAGAGCATTGCGTGCAGCACGTCTTTGAGGGCGTAATGATTTCAATTTCAACTTCTTTTTCCTAGCAGCTATTCTCCCATTTCTAGATGAGCGTGCTTTGGTTGCCTTTGATGCAATAGTGCCATCTTGCTCATCCAAATTTCTTCGTTTCACCCGTCTCCCAGAAGAAGTCGTAATTTCAACCTGGCATGAAAAAATAAATATAGAAGAACAAACAAGAAAACCAAATCAAATTAAGGAGTAGTTATCCACCTCGGACTGGTGCTTCTTCCTTTTCGATCTTCTAAGGCCTTCCTTGTTAGCATGATCAGCCTCGCTGTCATCAGCGCTGCCCTCGGTCTCTCCGGTGGAACTAACACTCAAACTTACATGTTCTCCCCCACTCGAATATTCGTCGGTAACATTATATTCCGAGTCATTATCATCACTCTGCAATTCATTGTCATATTCCCAATCAATGAAATCTACAATTTCCGGCAAAGGTTCAATCAGCCTGTCCAAATCCACTATTGGAAGGATCTGGTAGTCACCAGTATGAGCATTATATGTTGGGCCAACCGCAAATTTCACAGAGGGTGGGCGCCATTCAATACCCAAAGCGCCTAATCGGCGTTGCTGGTACATATTCTGATACGGCTCAGGGTAAGGAATCATGCCTGATAATATCATCAGATCATTAGTGACAAAAGCGAATAATATTGTGTCAATTACAGGAACCTCCACTCTTCCTTTTTAAAATTATCAATACCTCTCTCAAAGTTTACATTTTAACATAAACAAAGTAAAAGGCATGCTAACAAATGTAAACTCAGAGGGGAGATGTTGTGTAAAAATGAAAAAAAAATGTAGGATAATTCTTCGTAATTCTTCATAATATAAAGGAAATAAATAGATAAAGATTTTAAATAAAGAAAAAAAACATCATACTCGAATCACAAAGGAGATCTTGCATATTTCTTCTATATGCGATGAGCTGAGTCTCCTGCACCAAAAGGAGTAAATTCAATTAATGACTAATACTAAAAATAACACTTCAATGAAGAATACAAAAGAATAAGATGTGCCTGAATAAACTGAAAACTAGGAAAACAATCAAACATGTACGGTACACATGGGAAAGTAATGAGAATCGACCGCATGTTCGTGATCGGAGGAGATCGAGCCACCACGTGGCGGGACCCGCTTCTGCAGATTTGTCGTGGATGCGTTGATCGGATCGGCGATCCGAGACCGCGAGTGCATTCGTTTTCATTTTATATGTATTTTTTTATATTTTTTGGAGTTATATTTATATTTTTTAGAACAACGGGCGTAACGGACGATCGTAGCCATTCACGTCGGGTGCCCAACCGCCCCCTCTCATTATAAATTGGGGTGGATGTCTAGGTTTTTAATTATTACTGAGTTTGTGAGAGAATCAAGATTTCGGCGATCATCGTGGTGCGACGCCACGAGCCCGGGGTGCGACGTCCCGGTTTTCCTACAATATCTAATGTTATCGTACCCTTCACCCGTGAAACAACACAGTTTCTCCTAAAACTGTCACTGTTCATCTCCCTAAAGTCATGATCCCGCCACGATTTCTTCTTCCGACAAGTAGATAACCGCCCAGTTCACCTCTACCGGCAAGCTCCTCCGCTTGATATCTTGTCCGTCAGCCCGACATTCGACTCGGAAGATCTACACGCGCCATCGCCGCCGTCACCACCCCTATTCATTATCTTCACCGCCTGAAATACCCCAATCAAGCTGCCGACCCTATTCGAACCGTCGCTCATCAGCTTCCCTGCCCTAGACGAGATTGACGCCTCTACCACACGACTATTCCTCGCCATTCCCCCGCACGCGTCCACCTCCAAAATCTGACCAACAGTCGATTGATTCCCTCCTTCCTCACCATTGTTACTGTTCACCTGCTTGTATCCAAGCCAGTGCTGTCCATCGTTCCTTCAACCACTACAGCAAACCGTTTTCCCCTCACTATTTCCTGTCGCTGGAGCCACCCTTCTCTCCCCCTGCCGTCTAATTAAAGTTAAATTACCTCCTCTCCAAAGGCGAAACACCCCCCCCACCTTTTTCAATATTGTACGGTTCAGATTGCATATGATCCTACCCCTTTCCTCCTCCCAGCACCCCGCCGCCGCATTCCACCGCCGTTGTTGGATTCCTATTCTTGTGAGTATTAATTAATGCGTTTGTTATTTCACATTAAGTTGTTGATGAACATATTGTATCTGTTTGGGTATTGAAAATTGCCAGTGCGGTTGTTTCAGTTCTTTGAATTCTATAACATTTATTCGTGTAATTTGTGGTGAACAGCACCTCGTGCCAAGACGAATGTGATTTTGCTCGTGCGCTAGAAATTAACATGCACACATCATTTAGGCAAAGCTTCATCGCATTCCTTCCGCGCTCTCACTTAGGGTCGCATTAGCGTGTCATCACACGCTAGTTTTCACATAGCCCAGTCCTGCATCAGTTTGGTATCATAGCCCAGGTTAGGGCTTTCTTTAAAATACGCGGGACTACATGTTTTGTCGCAGAATATCTTATCATAGTGATCGTCACTACATTAATCCTCTATTCGAGGATCACGAATCCACTTACACCTGGTCCCATAGAGCCCCATCGGGCAGATCTTTACGATAGCTAGATGATTATCCTCGACCACAGTACACCACTTCCAGAGATCGTGTTGATCCACCATTACAATCTCATTATGCTAGAGACGATCAATATAATGATTATCGTCATTCTTATCCACGCACTCGAGTGGATACTATTGATCCTTCGACAAAATATTATGATGATAGAGTTCAACATCGCTCAAGTCATCGACGCTACACATCTCCCTTATTTGAGGAATCTGAGTCTACATATGCACAACCACTACCGCACGTTCGTAGGACCCACGTCCATCCATGAGCACGTTGTGATTATACTATGGACGACTGTCTTGGTGACCTTCAAAAATCCTATAGAGGTCACTCTCACCAAGATTATATCCCACGTAGTGGTCTTCCTAGTGTTCCGAAGACAGACATGACGGAGGTCGAGTTTCAGCAATAGGTTCTTAAGATGTTTGATCAATTAGATGCACAATTTGATGATCTACGCACCCGCATTGCCACCATTGAGGGTCGGCAAGAGCACTCCACTTCCCAAAGCAGAGAAACTTCACCCATTCTATCTGATATTCTAATTGAGGCAAAGCAGGGTGCCCTCCCAAAACAAGATGTGTGGAGTCAACCCCCACGAGAGTCTGCTCGACTTAGAGAGTCTGTCCTCGATTCTATATCTATTAGCTCTCTATTTAGTGTGGACTTTTCGCATGCTTCACCCGATGGCACACCGAATCACATCACAATCGGGAGCCGAGAGCTGAGTAGTGATCTCGAGGTAGTCACCTCTCCCCTTTCCGGGAACACGACCCCTTCTGATGGTTTACTTCTGGAGGACCATCACTGTAGTGACGGGTTCTTTGACGACCCCCGTATTGAGCCTCCATATAAGCCACCTCGTCCTTGTGTGGATGAGATTCATGTGAGTGACACACTAGAGTTGCATCATAGTGTCAATGCCTATGATTTTCACTTTGGTGATCATCGTTTATATAAGAGCTTTCTAGTAATTTATGGGGCACACGTGAATACTCGTCGCATTTATGATGAATTTTATTATACCCCTCCCGAAGAACCCCCAGATGAGCCACATGTCGATCATTCGCTCATTTGAAAGATATCCATCTTTAGTAGGATATCCAAGCTTGAGGGTGCACTCACTGCTTCGTTGATTTTATATTTTACCACCCACACTTGTAGAGACAGTTCACACACCACTTTGACACATATTATCACTGATGTCCCTGATTTTCATTTGAGTGTTCATCACCCATGCAATGAATTCTTTTACGATCCACCATCCGAGCCTCCTGATCATGTACCTATCTCAGGAGTTGATTTTAGTATCTAAATCACTGGTTTGTGGAGTTATTTGTGTTAATAGTTCATATTTTAAATTTGTTGTTTATCAATTTATATTTAGTGTGTGATTCATCTATGTTGTGTGTGTCACACATGTTGTTTGTATTACATCATTTACATGAAATGCGTGAATTAATCTGGAAGAAATCTGCCAGCAATGTTAAATTATATAAGGCATGAGCAGATATGCACAAGCGTGAGCTACATTTTCAGGTGTGCGAGCATGTCATGGTCGGACTTCGTAAGGAGGGGCTTCCAAAAGGAGCCGCTGTTAAACTACAACTTAAGCGAATGAGTCTTTATAGGGTTATAAAGAAAGTTGAGACAAATGCCCACAAGATCAATTTCCCTGCAGATATGAGTATTCATCCCGTATTTAATACGAAAATTTGGCACATTACTGAGCCTCTCGAGCATAGAGACCCATACTTCGAGCTTCTTTGACACCCCCCAGGGACCCATACCTTGAGTTTCTTTTGACACCCTTCCAGTTACAGCTTCTCACTTCTCATGTTTACCTTGGACGAGCACCCACGAATTTGTCCGCACCTCCAATTATTCTACAGGATTTTCTAGAGCCACCAGCACGAGAGGTGAGAGTTGAGAGCATGAGTGATAATATGACGAGTGCACCACTATTACAGACGGTCCTTCTTGTTGTTACTTGGTGCATTGGAGTGGACACCACTACTACACTTTTGATGATGCTTAGATATCGGCGAAAGCTTGTTGGACTTACCCCCGATCTTCGACTACAACATATTCATCTTCATTTCTCGGAGATAAATGTTTTTCAGTCGGGGGGAATTGATGGGGATCTACCGCATGTTCGTGATCAGAGGAGATCGAGCCACCACGTGGCGGGACCTGCTTCTGCAGATTTGTCGTGGATGCATTGATCGAATCGACGAACCAAGACCGTGAGTGCGTCCGGAGCGTCCGTTTTCATTCTATATGTATTTTTTAGATTTTTTTGGAGTTATATTTATATTTTTAGGACACCAGGCATAACAGACAATCGTAGTCGTTCACGTCAGGTGCCCAACCGCCCCCTCTAATTATAAATAGGGGCGGGTGTCCAAATTTTAAGTTATTGCTGAGTTTGTGAGAGAATCCAGATTTCAGCGATCATCATGGTGCGATGCCATGAGCCCGGGGTGCGACGTCCCGGTTTTCCTACAATATCTAATGTTACTGTTCGTTATTGTTTTTAATTCCCTATTCTATTTTCCCTTCACCCGTGAAACATCACAGTTTCTCCTAAAACCGTCACTATTCATCTCCCAAAAGTCACGACCTGCTGGTTATCTTCATCGTAAAGGAGGAAACCGCCCATTCCGCCACGCTTTCTTATTCCGGCAAGGAGATAACCGCCCCGTTCACCTCTATCGGCAAGATCCTTCGCTCGATACCTTGTCCGTCAGCCCGACGTTCGACTCAGAAGATCTACACGTGCCATCGCCGTTGTCACCACCCCTATTCATAATCTTCTCCGCCAGAAATACCCCAATCAAGCCGCCGACCCGATTCCAACCGCCACACATCAGCTTCCTTGCCCTAGACGGGATTGACGCCTCCGTCGCACGACTCTTCCTCGTCATTCCCCCGCACGCGTCCACCTCCAAAATCTGACCAGCAGTCGATTGATTCCCTCCTTCCTCACCATTGTTACTATTCACCTGCTTGTATCCAAGCCAGTCCGTCCATCCTTCCTTCAACCACTACAGCAAACCGTTTTCCCCTCCCTATTTCCTGTCGCTGGAGCCACCCCTCTCTCCACCTGCCATCAGTTCCTATAATTAAAGTTGAATTACCTCCTCTCCAAAGGCTTTCACCCCCTTTCAATATTATATGGTTTGTTGTCGTGGTTGAAGGAACGATTGCATATGATCCTACCCCTTTCCTCCTCCCAGCATCCTGCCTCCGCATTCCTGCCGCTGCATTCCACCGCCGCCGCTGGATTCCTATTCTTGTGAGTATTAATTAATATGTTTGTTATTTCGTATTAAATTGTCGATGAACATGTTGTTTCTGCTTGAGTATTGAAAATTGTCCGTGCGGTTGTTTTAGTTTTTTGAATTCTGTAACATTTATTCGTGTAATTTGTGTTGAACAGCACCGCGTGCCAAGACGAATGTGATTTTGCTCGTGCGCTAGAAAATTTCAAAGCTCAACTTGTATAGATTTGCTAAACTTATATAATTTAATTTACTAAAGCTTATTTTTCAAAACAATTAACCTGCACACATCATTTAGACAGAGCTTCATCGTATTCCTTTCGCGCTCTCACTTAGGATCGCATTAGCGTGCGCCGTGTCGGCACACATTAGCTTTCACATAGCCCCGTCCAATGTCAGGAAGGTAAATAAGGACAAATGTTAACTGATGGAAAAGAGTTTGTCATACCACAACTTAATCTCATCGGGTTGTGTTGTTTGAGACTGTGTCGTACGGGACTGTGTCGTGAGGGACCGCCTTTTGTGCGGATTATCCCGACAGATTATCCCAGACGGATTATCCCCAGTCACTTGTTTGATTATTTGCTCCACATCTTTTGTTTTTTCGCATGTTGTGTGTAGGTGATATTGGTTGACCAGTTTCCAGCGAGTTCATGTCGTGTGTGGGTCCTGCGTCGTGTGTGGCTCAGTGTCGTGTGTGTCTATGCTCCCGGCTTGATTCCCCGGTTTGGAATTTCTCCTGGTGGCTCGTCTGATGTTTGTCCCGCATTGCTTATCTCCATTGTCGTTATTTGAAGTGTCCAAGTTGAAGGGTGCCCCTTCAGCTTGAGGGGGAGTGTTGGAGTTTTTAGTTTTAATATTATTATATTTGTGTGTGAGCGAGTATTAGTTTAGTCCCACATTGTCTGTCCGTAATTAATGCCCTCATGCAATGCTTTAAATATCTCCTTTGTGGAAGAATAATATGCACTTGATATTTTATTTTTCTCCTCTCCAACATGCTCTAAATCCTCCATGACAAACAATGATATATAACCCAGGCTACCTAGAAAAGTGCTTGTCAGAGTAAAAAGAGGGGATCAGTGGAGGTGAGGAAAATTGAAGTGAAAGAAGGCTGGAACCAAATAGTGAAGTTGGGCATCGATAGAAGTAAGGGGAAGACAATTGTGAGAGGTGTAGAGACTAGAAAGCACAAATTTTCTGAAGAAAAAAATTAATCCATTACTTTCCCTGACCAATGGTCAAATAGGGTTTAAATAAACATAGTTTTGAACCATATAAAACTAAACCCATTGAAACTAAAATAATACGTTTTTTTATGAAAAACTAAAACAACTTAAAAATAAACCAACTAATGCTAAAATAAACTCACCCAACAAGAAAGGGAAAAAAAGTAACATAATGAAATTGATTCTACACCACCTTCAGTTATCACACTTCTTTAGATACACCTTGTCCCATAGTGCTTCTGCAACAATACTCCCCTCATCAACATCAAGCTTGTCCCTGGCGTCAAAGGAATGATAAACCTTCTTGAAGTTACCAACGGATTCTTAAGGTGTTTATTCTCCCGTAAGGGCATCCTAATAAACAAGATTTCAGATATCCCATACAGAAAATGTAAACCAATGGTCTTCAGTTGGCACATACATTCCCGAGCTTAATGAAGATGGAGGCAGGTGGTGGAGAGCCTGATCCACAATCTATGAATGATGAATCCGTAGAATAAGAAGAGACCAGAGGGTCAAAGTCATATACCACTCGAAGAGGGCCATTTGAAATGATATCTTCATGTTGCGTAAGTTGTAGTTTGGAGTTTGTTTGTCTTTTTATTATTGTGTATTCGAACTATGTTTTGTTGGATGCAAAATTATGTGTTTGGTTCCGTAAAATCATTTGATTTGCACGACTTATTCAACGCACATATAAACTTATATGCGCCTCACTTATTTGTGAATTTGCGTTTGCTGTTCCAATTAAATTTGTTGTGAACGGATGTACTCGGACCATATTTATTTTAATTAATTAATTATTGTAATTTGCAATCGGACTAATTTGGTTACACTTGCATTGACGCCGCATATTATCGGATCACGTGCATACTTTCATGCCCTTTAGAGTTGATTGTAACTTCATATGTGCATATTGTGTGTTCACTTGCATGGTACTTAGGGTTAGGACATTGGCCCTCCGCCTTGTAGACTCGTGCTGCATCACTAGAGAATCTGTTAGGTGTCTAGTGGGTGAGCATGCCTCTAGTTGGGATTCAGTCCTCCCTATTGCGGAGTTTGCTTACAATAATTCAGTCAATAGGTCTACTGAGTTGTCCATTTCATGTAGCACTAGGTTACAAGCCCAAAAAATATATAACCTTATTCCCGTTCTGTTAGAGTTCCGTCCAAGTGAGTCAGTTGAATATTTTATGCGTCATTTGCATGAGTTACATGAGTCGATCCGACGATGAATCACTGCTAGTAATGAATCTTACAAATCACATGTAGTACGTTGATGCTCACAAACGGGAGCAGGTATTTCATGAAGGCGAGGATGTGATTATGAGATTATGCGCTAAGAGGCTCCTTCAGGGGCGGGCTAAATAAAAAATTGAGTGTCAAGCGAATGAGTCTCTACACAAACATGAGAAGAATCTGAGCAAATACATACGAGCTTGATATCCCTACATTGAGGACCTGACGTGATACTATGAGCCTCAAAAGTATGAGGACCCGTATTATGGAAACCTCCATGAGCATACACCCACATCCATAGCCCTATATATGCCTTTGGATCAGTTTTCCATGGCTTCACTGTCAGTACCATCGATCACATCGAGACCACCAACATGTGAGTTGAGCACAAAGAGCATCACAAAGATAGTATTACGTGACTATGTCCCCAATCGGAAGCTCCTTTATGTCGATATTTAGTTACACCGGCGAGGAGTCCCTTCACCGATGATACCTGGATATAGCCCATGGAGCTTGACTAACTTGCACATGGACTTTGATTATAGTATGGTTGCCTTTATTCACTAGATATGAAAGTTTTTCAGTCAGGGAGTTGATGAGGACCGAATGTGGCTCGCTGCAAAGGACCCACGTTCGTGCATTCAAGTAGGAGAACTTGACCGGATCGACACTCCAACTGAACAAATTCGTTCAGATTTTTGTTTACTTATGTTTTCATATATTATATTATTATTTTCGGTCCAACATTGGGGTTCTTCCTAGCCGCCAACCTCCCTGCAGATAGCCTCATTTATAGCACCACCTCTCCGAGCCCCCTCTCCCACCGCCCATCGCATCACCAGCAGCCCTACTCTCCGATTTTTCCCCTACCTGCCGCAAATAACAACATTCATCAAGCTTTTTGGCACTTTGCACCCCCCAATTACCGGGTTTTGGCACTTTGCACCCCCAAAGTTTAAAATTGGAAGATTGCACCCCCGAATTCATAAATTCTTGCACTTTGCACCCCATGGGGGGTATTTATGTACTTTGACGTTATTAAAAGAGTAATTTTAAGTGCAAACCACTTTTGGCTACGTGCAAACCAATAATTTTTAAGTGCAAACCAATTTTTTTAGATACAAGCTATGTGCAAACCGATCACTAGATTAGAGGCTGTCTAAGACAAAAGTAAGGTGGATGATGACAGATTTGCAAATTTTGATGAAAAGAAAAGCGGATCCAACGGTGATGGCGGCGGTGGCCACGGTGATGGCGGCAACGATGACGTCGATGACGGCGGTGACGATGGCGGTGATGGTGGTGGCGATGACGGCGATGGCGGGGACAGTGACGGCGATGACGGAGGTGATGACAGTGATGGCGGCGGTTGCCGCGGCGATGACGGCAACGATAACGGCGGCGGCCGCGGTGATGGCGGTGGGTGCTCTTTGGATAACCGAAGATGTGGAGTGGGGAAATATGTTGGTTGACGAAATTTATTCTGAAGGGATGGGGGGTCTTCTTAGTAGTAGTGATGACTCGCAGAGCATGGACGAGGAATTTGACGATCAAAATTCATAATTTTCTGATGATGATTTGAATGATAGTGAATTTGAGGTAGAATATTAGAATTTTGATGATAATATAGATGAAGAAATCGAATTGATGAAAGTTAGTTTCTCATCATGCCGCCTTTTCTTAATAATAAATCCGTTGAAAAAATTAATGATCAATTACGGTGTGCAAATAGCTAAAAAAAAGAAGGCCCGGGGTGCAAAGTGCCAAAATGGCTTTTTCGAGAGGAGCCGGACCTAAATACCCCTCAAAAATCGACCATGGGGTGCAAAGTGCCAGAATTTATGAATTCGAGAGTGCAATCCGCCAACTTTGGGGGTTGCCAAAACCCGGTAATTGGGGGGTGCAAAGTGCCAAAACCCGGTAATTGGGGGGTGCAAAGTGCCAAAAAGCCGTAATAGTCTCTCTTCCACACCAGTCACATTCCTCAATCCTTCCCCCACTTGTGACCCTCTCCTCTTCCAAGCCAAAATCTCCACCACCCTCCATACCTCCGAACAACTACTAGTCTATGAGTCTATCCTACATCAATTTCAAGATTACAATAAATAAATTACTCATGAAATTATAGAATTTAAAACTTTTATCCTGAAATGTGACGACGAACAGAGTGTTGTACAATTACAATATATTTAGCCAATGAAGATACAATTCTTATACAAAAAGTCCCAAAGTAATCATGTCCCTCATCTAGACCCGGAAACACCATATGAAGATCATTCCTTATTACAAAAGGTCAAAGAGACTTGCCAATAAAAAGTCTTGCACTGTTAAGGTAATGGTATATCCTAGATTTATTGGGTACTTAATGCTATATTCAACCTATTTGATATTCCATAAATCATACCAATACAAAAATCACGAGGTTCAACAAAAAAAAACATCAACTGTAAGGTGCCTATATATTCTTAAATCTAAAGCACTACTTTACAGGTGGCCTTCATAATTCTCTCATGCTTCGATTATTTAATCCAACAGAGATGACTTGCAAGATTAGCTTTTTTGTAGAAAAGATACCTACTCTTGTCTTATAACGTAATGGAGGTATTTGATGCAAGCTAAAACAACAAATAATAGAAAATTTATGTTTAAGAATTACACCGTATATTCTTTTTGTAACGGCCATATATTTTCTCAATCAAGAAATGTAAATAGTTCAACTTTTTCATGTAGACAAATTTCTATCATATCTTGTGCAGCATTATTTATTAGATAACAGATGATCTCACACAGCACTAATGAGATCTGCTCTCCAACAAATTTGCATTTCTAATATATTCATATAAAAATATAAAAAAAATTTATTGACTCTTCTTTAGCTAATCCAATCGTGTGTACACAGTAATACCTGGTCCAAAACATTTCCATTTGTGTCTTGGATAAGTGGTCGGTAATCACCAAGAAAAAACTGTGAACCAATAAAAAATATTATTAATGCTAGCAAGAACTGCCAAGGGGAAAACATACCAAAATAGAGTTGCACATCAAAGCTAGTAACAAACGACAAACTGGTGCTTACCTGATCATATTGTGCATCCTTTCGGGACTCTCCTTGTCCGGTTGATATTATAAATATTTGGCCTACCTCGTCAGAAAGAACAAGCGATGTACCATCCCTAAATTACAAGAAAAGGAAAAAAACTGAAACCAAATAGTCTAGCAAAACAATTCAACAATAATGGGGCATAGATTCCAGATAAGTGTATAACACACTTTTTCTATCCCAAACATAATTCATAGCACGCATCTAAAGTGCCATGCCTTCTATAACAAGAATTGTTCAGTTCATTCCAATAGTTTTACTTTAAAGTAATATTATAAAACAATACTGGAGACCAAGGCCAAGTCAGAGGCCTTATACTATCTGAACTAATTAAGTTTGTAGAAAAGTACACGATCAGAAAAAGAAAACCAGTAAAACCTTGTATATCCTTTTTCAGTATAAAATTACATGTGTGAGTACCAATATATAGGGAGAGAGAGAAAACTCTATTACATGATGTGGGACTAAACAACCTAGTTAGTTAAGAGGCTAAACGGGCATTTACTAATGGGCATTTACATATATCATTCAACACTCTCCCGCAAGCTGGAGCATACAAATCGTAGACACCGAGCTTGGACAAGAACTGGTAGTACAGAGGTCGTGGTAAGGCCTTGGTGAGGATGCCAACAATTTGCTCGGTAGTTGGAACACGCATTAAATCTACCTTCTTTAATTTAACCTTTTCTCGAATGAAATGACAATCAACCTCAATGTGCTTCGTCCGTTCATGAAAAACAGGATTTTTGGCAATGTGTGTGGCAGCCTGACTGTCACAACATAAAGTGGCCGGTGCGGAAAGCTTGACTCCTAAATCATCAAGGAAACCCTCAAGCCAAGTGAGCACAGACACAACAGCTGTCATTGAACGATACTCGGCCTCAGCGGATGAACGGGCAACAACAGACTGTTTCTTGCTACGCCAAGTAATGAGATGTCCTCAAAAATAAGTGCAGTATCCACTTGTGGAGCGACGATCATCCAATGAACCAGCATAATCAGCGTCACAATAAGCACTTAGAGATAAGGGAGAAGAAGAGGGCTTGTATACAAGTCCCTGTCCATAAGCAGTCTTCAAGTATCAAAGAATGCGCTCAACTACCTGGAGATGAGAGATACGTGGCTCATGCATGAATCGACTGACAACCCCAACAACAAATGATATATCAAATCTCGTAACAGTGAGATATATCAGTTTTCCCACAAGACGACGATAATACTCAGGGTTTGGAAGGAGTAGATCAGAGTCTGAGGCATGAACACAGAGCTTGTGATTACTATCCATGGGAGTGTCGGGGATTTGCATCTAGAGTAGCTCGCATCATGCAACAAGTCAATACAGTACTTCCTTTGAGATTATACCAGTCCATCAGGTCGTCGAGCCACCTCGATACCAAGAAAGTAACAAAGGCTTCCCAGGTCCTTTGTTTGAAACACATTTTCCAGATGTTGTTTGATCATATGAATTCCTGTAAGGTCATCTCTCGTAATCAGAATATCATCAACATATACCAAGAGAATCACAGTGTCTGTTGGACGATGACGAGTGAACAATGAGAAGTCGGCTGAACTCTGAGTGAACCCAATCGCACTAACAGTCTGACTGAATTTGTCAAACCATGCCTGAGGCGACTGTTTGAGACCATAAAGTGACTTCTTCAGACAACAGACAAGAGACTCCCCTATGGTCTCAAACCCGGGTGGTTGTTGCATATAGACAGTTTCCTGCAAAACACCATTAAGAAAAGCATTTTGACATCCAATTGGTGCAACTGCTAGTGCCGATGAACAGCGAGGGAGATCAATACACGAACAGTATTCAGTTTGAAAACTGGAGAAAAGGTCTCATCATAATGTACACCTTATTGTTGAGTAAAACCACGAGCCACCAACCGAGCTTTCAAACGTTGAATCGTCCCATCTGGGTCTTGTTTGAGGGCAAACACCCACTTACAACCCACGCAAGTCTGTCCAGAAGGAAGAGAGACAAGATCCCAAGTGTGGTTTGTCCAAAGAGCAGATATTTCCTCGTCCATAACCGCTCGCCATCCCGGATGTTGGAGAGCCTCCTGCACAGAAGTAGGGATGGTAATAAAGGATAAAAAAGAGCAAATTGGCGAAGTTCCGAAGAGAGGCGGTGGAAGGAGACATAATTCGCCAGTGGGTGTGCAATAGAAGTAGTTGTCGGATCTGCAGGCTGCAAAATATCATCAGAGGAGGGCATCTCCTGTCTGGTAGTGAATGAAGGAGGGCGACGAGTATACACACGAGTGATAGGTGGTTTGTGAGGAGGAGGCGTAGTAAGAGGAGGTGAGTTTGGTGGGAGCGGTGTAGGAAGGAGAGGCGGTAGGTTGGAAGTAACGGGGACAGCAGGCCGCGGAAGGAGAGAACTAGTGGGTTGAGAATGATATGGCTGATCTTCGAGAAAGGTGACATCATCAGAAGTAACAAACTTGTGATTTTTAGGAGAGAAGAAGACATAACCCTTCTGAGTACGGGAGTAACCAACAAACATATATTTCGTGGCACGAGGAGCGAGCTTGTCTGTGGACGGGCCAAGATTATGAACATAGCACACACAACCAAACACGCGAGAAGGGAGTGAAAAAGGAGGTGTGGAGGGAAAGAGAAGTTTGAAGGGAACCACAAAGTTGAGAACAGAGGAAGACATGCGGTTAATAAGAGAACATGCAGTAGAAACCGCGAATTAAATTCCAGTATTTCTTGGGAACATTCATTTCAAACATGAGAGAGCGGGTAACTTCAAGTAGGTGGCGATTCTTGCATTCAGCAATGTCATTTTGTTGGGGGGGTATATGCACATGATGTTTGGTGGATGATGCCAAACTTAGCACATAGGTTGGTAAAAGCATGAATAGTGTACTCACGAGCATTGTCAGAACAAAGAGTTTTCATTGTAATGGAGAACTGGTTGCGAGTTTCAGTGATAAAGACACAAAAAACACCCGGCTGTTCGGAGCGATCACGAAGAAAATACAGGCATGTCACTCGAGAGTAATCATCTATTAAGGTAGCAAAGTAACGATAGCCAAAAAAACTAGTGATTTTGTATGGTCCCCAGATATCAGAGTGAACAAGATCAAAGGGAGCAGCACTCCGAGTGGGATGAGACGAGAACGTGAACCGGTGGTGTTTTCCATAGATACAGGACTCAAGAACTTTACGGAGTATGTTTAAAGGAGGGTGTCCTAGACGGCAATGCCACTCAGAAGAGCTAACAGAAGACAAACCCGTCGGAGGAGAGGGGTCAAGGATGTAGAGACCATTCGAGAGATGTCATTTTCCAATGATAGACTGCGTCTTGCGATCATGCACAACACAAGAGGAGGAGGAGAATGTTATGGAGCAATCAAGATCGTGAGTAAGACGACTAATAGAGAGAAGGTTGAAAAAAGAGTCCGGAACAAGAAGAACAGAGCGAAGAGTGATGGAGGGAGTAATGTGAATGTTGGAGGAGCCAGAGACAGGAATGGTGTCCCCACTTGCAGCAGTAATAGATTTGGGATGCACCGAGTCCAAGTAGCGAGATGGCTGTCGTGAAGTAATATGGTGGGAGGCCCCTAAATCCAAGATCCAGGACGAACTATGGGCAATACATGAAAACACACCACCAGAGATGGATACTACAGAGCTTGAAGAATGATCGATCCTCCCTTGAATTTGCTGGATTTGGAGGCGCAAGGCAGCAATGCCTTTCGGAAGGCTCTGTGAAGTAGAATGGGCAGCCACGGTTAAAGAAGTCGCAGCGGCTTAGAAAACAATCCGCAGCGGCAAGGAGCAAACTAGCGGCGAAGTAGCAACCTGTGCGGCAGGGTGAAGTCCGTAACGGCCACGGTGGCAACACCAACGACTAGAGGGCCACGACCAGAAAACGGAGCCCGCGACGGTTAGAGAAGATTGTAGCAGACAAAGGCAGAACCCGACACAAGAGAGGCCAAAGAACAGTCTGCGCGGTTAGGGAGAGGAGGCAATCCCAGCGGTAAGAGACCAATACGCAGCGGCAAGGAGAAGCCCGTGCGACAAGAACCCCGAACGATCACAGCAGTAGGGCAAAAAAAAGCAGACAGACCGCGCGACAAAGTAGGAGTGTCGCACTAGTCGCACAATGTGCTCAGAACACGCGGCTAGAAAGAGCCGCACGGGGAAGAGCAGAAGGCGCCGAGTCCGCTCGACAAGACAAATCCGCAGCGAGAAGACGTGGAGGATGCCAGCGGCTAGAGTGGCAGCAACAACGGAGAATCCACAGCGGCAAGGGACAGAGTCCACAACACTAGCAAGCCGCGACACGAAGAGTAGGTCGTAGCAGCAACATCAGCGGGCTGACCGCGCGGCCAAGAGGAGCAACCCACCAAGCAGCCAAGCAGCAAGAGAGAAGTCGCAACGGGAAGACCGCGCGACAAGAAGTCGTGCGGGTAGAAGAGAGAAGCAGACTGCGCGGGTAGACCAAGGAAGTTGCGGACAGCAGAAGCGAGAAGATGAGAAGAGAGAAGAGATTGGCAGAGAGGCAAGAAGAGCTAGTTGCAGTGGTCAAGGGACAGTCCGCAAAAGTAAGCCGCGGTAAACCGAGAAGTCGCGCGGATAGGAAGAGAAGTCCGCGCGAGAAGGAGGAGGGACCCACCATGTGGTAGCGGAAGGCGGTTATAAAAGCCAGGTGAGAGATGAAAGGGGAGTGGTTCCATGGAAGGAGAAGAGAGAGCGGATAGACAAGAGAAAACCGCGAGAAGCAGCAAAGGAGACCGCGCGGATGGGAGGATAAGTCGCGCGGGAAACCGCAGACACTTGCGGTTAAAAAAAACTTAACCGCCAGAAGTAGAATTGTATCCCTCTGATACCATGTAGAGAAGTACACGATCAGAAAAGGAAAACCAGTAAAACCTTGTATATCCTTTTTCAGTATAAAATTACATGTGTGAGTACAAATATATAGGGAGAGAGAGAGAGCTCTATTACATGATGTGGGACTAAACGACCTAGTTAGTTAAGAGGCTAAACGGGCCTTTACTAATGAGCCTTTACATATATCATTCAACAAAGATCATTAGATATGTCAGCCTGTAGCAAACAAAACAAATAAATGAAGAAAATATCCAAGGAAAATATAAAATTAAATAGCACAGTAACTAAAGAATAACCAAACACAACTTTGATGCAGTTGACGACATCTAAGCTCCATTTGGCGTGGCGTATTTGTGGCGTATTTGCTCCGGTGAGTTTGAAGAAAAACTTCATCATCATAGAATACATGTTTGACATGACAACGGTTATGATCGCCACCAAGAAAAGATTTACTAGTTTTGAACATAAAAGTGGATGAAGTTCCTTAGGTGAGGTCGGGCGTTCACGAATGATTGTTCATAATCACCACACCAAATGGAGCCTTAGACATAAATATTTACATTTTGAAATTGTGTCAATATGAATCTTAGAATGTTATTTTTCGGTCTGTAGATTCATCATACAACTAAAAGTATATTTGTTACCCAAATTTAACACAGCAATCAGGCTTAAACAGCATGTTAGAATATTATTATTACCAAAAGAAAACAACTCCCATATTCTCAGGTATTATTCTACTTGCCTTGAAAACAGCTTGCTCGAAACTAATCCACTCAGATCAAAATGGAGTTCATATATAAAAATAAATGTGTTATAACATATACACGCATATACGTAAAAACAAACACAGAAGATATAAATGAGTGTTGATATACATAAATACACTTGTTATGCATATGGTAAATGGCGCTTGTGAGTTTGCAAGAAATACAAATAAGAATAAGTGACTTACACGCGCACACGCACAATAAACCCAATTTATACTCAAACTCTAGGATATATGTTTTAAAAATTTAAATAGACAAATCAATCATTTTTTACTCAGGCATGAGCTTGAACCTAAACTGAAATCTTCATCTTTGAGCCTAGGCTAAGTCACTGACACTCAGCTCTTTGTCATCCCTGGAACAGCATCAGGATTGCTATAGCTAACCTACATAAACATTTCAAACAACTCTAACCCCATCTGAAGACTCCAGCTTTTGTAAATGTTAATGCAGATTGTTTCTTTTTTGTTTGGTGAAGTAAAATTGACAATCTAGAAGTATATAAGAAAGACATCAAAAATCCTTGTAATTTTCAATAAAAAAAGGGTAGAGCCCTAACTTCCTCAAACATTGGACAAGTAAGATCTATCTTAACATTAATTTTTAAAAAAAATTAAATAAAAATGACACTTTGAACCTTCAATTAAAATTAATAAAAAAAAATCAATGACTGGGTAAAGGGGTATTGTTAGAATGTTTTATATTTAATGTCACGCTTTTTTTTGCATTTTCAACCCCTGTATACATATCTCCTATATATGGGAGAGGGCTCCTTATTTGTGAGTAATAATACATTCTCTATTTCGTAACAAGGTATCAGAGCCTCCAATCATGACCTAATAGCACTGCCGTGTTTCTGCGTCTCGCCATCCCCCGCGAACAAATCCACCGGCCGATCCAGTGACACTACTCGCGGTTGGAATCCTCTGCTCCTACCTTCCCAAACACCGGAGAAGCTTCTCCTGCAATTCGTCTTGGACTGCCCGTGAACCCGCACAGTCAGAATTCTCTCGCAATTCGTCTTGGACTGCCCGTGAACCCGCACAGTCAAACGCTAGGAAGCACCGGTACGGGTACGAGTACCGGGTACGATACGTATCCGGTACGGCGGTACGACAAAAAATTAAAACAAAGATACGTGTACAGCGGGATACGTTGTATTAAATATAATAAATATGTATATCTCACAAATGTAATTAAAAATCTTCAAAACAATATTAGATCTAGTATAATTGCATAAATCATTAATTTTTATACTTTATACATACTAAACAACATGAGTATGAAGAACTAACAGCGCATGTATATAGTAAAAAAAACAAAATAATAAAATTTAAATTAAATTCTTTATAATTTTAACGAAAAAAAAAGATACTTAAATCTTAAGCGCATTTTGTTATAAAGAAACACCGCTAAATGCATTTATGGTTCATAAAATTTTCTTTTCTAAAAGTCACACAAAAGTCTTTTGTTTACTTCAGAAAACATACTCTATCACAATATGCAGAACGATCTTGCAAGTCCAAATGTATCTACAGATTAGAGTAACAGGTGTATCCGCCGAGTATCGGGTACGTATCGGTACCGGATACGTATCTGGTACGGGTACGTGACCTTTATGGAAGTATCGGTGCTTCATAGTTCAAACGGTTTTTACTGTGCGCCAACTGCTCCCATGCCCTATTTCGATTATGTTTCGCCTTTATTTCTTCAGAAATGACCTCTTTTTGGCTCCTTTGCACTCCTTAGTCTCATCTTGATCTAATGACATTTTTGTCTTGGCACTACAGATCTAGGGTTTTCCTTCCTGGCCTAAAAACCCCGTATCTCATTTTCTTTCTCCCTTTTGCAAGCTCATTTCTATTGAGGCTCATTCAGGTACACAAGAAGCTAACTCTGCCACAAGGCCCACAACTCGTCCTTCTACCCAATGGATCATTAACTCTGGAGTCACTAATCATGACATGACCAACTCCTCATCAGGTTTTGTATCATACTCCCACCTTTCAGGAAGAGACAAAGTCAGCATTGTTGATGGCTCCCTCTTCTCCATTGTTGATCCATTCCTTGCTTTGCACTTACTCTTTCCTCCGTTCTCTATGTATCTTGCTTAAATCACAATCTATTGTTTGTTAGCCACATAACAAGCTCCATGAATTGCTTGGTGACTCTCTTTCCGTCTCATTGTCCATTTCAAGATCTGAAGACGGGGATAGTGATTGGCTTTGGTAGCTTCTGCAATAATCTCTATATGTTTGACTCCTCCAACATTGTTCCACCATTGCATGCCTTACAATCATCATAAACATCTATTGCTTATCCCTGGCATTGTCGCCTAGGCCATCCTTCGCTTTCTGTTATGAAACATTTAGTTCCCTTTATTCAGTCTTTGTTGCTTAGAACTTTTGTTTGTGATGTGTGGGAAGTAGTGAAACATCATCATACTTCCTTTACTCATACCTATTTACCTAGTTCTATGCCTTTTCATTTTATTCATACTGATGTTAGGGGTTCGTGTAAAATCTTTTCTCTTATTGGATGCTCTTGGTTGTTACTTTTATCGACTATTAGTCTTGCACTACATGAGTTTATTTGATGAAACGAAAGAATAAAGTGTTACCTTTTTTTTTAAATCATAGGATGGTGACGAACCAGTTTAGTGCCTCCATAAAGTTCAACATAGTGACAATGAGAATGAGCATGTTAATTCCACCTTCGAAGACTATCTTGGGAATTATGGCATCATCCACCAAACGCCATATGTGCATATTCCCAAGAAGTACTATGGTGATGCAGTTGTCACTATCACTCATCTGATTAACTGCAAACCTACTCTCGTTTTGGGAAATAAATCTCCTCTTGTTGCTCTCAACATTTCTATCACCTTCCTTCCACCCGGGATCTTCGTGTGTCTTTGCTTTGCTCATATCTATTTCATTCACATCTAAAAGATTGATCCTCGTTCCCTCAAATGTGTCTCTATTGGGTATTCTCCTACCCAAAAGGCAACAAGTGCTTCCATCCTCCTACATAGAAAAACTTCATTACTATGGATGTCGCCTTCGGTGAAACTCATTCTTACTATGGGACCTCTCTTCAGGGGAAGTCTCTACTGGATAACAAAGTCAGTTCCCTTACTCTCCCCACTCTCCTAGTACATATTCCTCCGACTTATAACCTTCCTACTCCCACTAACATCTATGGTCTAGAGTAGACTAGTTACCCACTTCTGAAACAGTTGCAAGTTAATACTCGAAGGACAAACAGACAAGCACCGCCCACAACTAATGTACCATCACCAGAGTTGCTTTTAGAGTCTGCATACCGTCCTATTGCTCACAAAAAAGGTATTAGACCATGTACCCAACACCTTATATCTCAATATGATTCATATGACTTCTTCACCCTTCAAATAAAGATTTTGTTTCCTCCCTAACCTCATTTTCTATTCCCTCACCGTGGCAGGATGCACTTGATTATCATAAATGGAAATAAGCGATGATTGAGGTCTGGTAGCTCTGGAGAAGAACTTCTCCATTGGGTATTTTCCTACCCAAAAGGCTACAAGTGCTTCCATCCTCCTACATAGAAAACCATTATTACTATGGATGTCTCCTTCCGTGAAACTCATCCTAACTATAGGACCACTCTTCAGGGGAAGTCTCTATTGTATAACAAAGTGGGTTCCCTTACTCATCCCACTCTTCCCTTACATATTCCTCGGACATAAAACCTTCCTACTCCTCCCACTGACATCTATAGTCCAGAGCATACTAGTTATCCACTACCGAAACAGTTGCAAGTTTATACTCGAAGGACAAACACACAATCACCGCCCACAACTAATGCACCATCACTGGAATTGTTTTCAGAGTCTGCATAACGTTTATTGCTCTCAAAAAAGGTATTAGATCTTGTACCCAACACCTTATATCGCATTATGATTCATATGACTACTTCACCCCTTCACATAAAGCATGTGTGTCCTCCCTAACCTCATTTTCTATTCCCTCACCAAGGAGGGATGCACTTGGTCCCCATGAATGGAAATAGGCGATGATTGAGGGATGGTAGCTCTGGAGAAGAAATCTACTTGGGACATTGTTCCTCTTCCTACGGGGAAGAAGATGATTTGGCGTAAATGGGTAAACATTGTTAAGCAAAACTCATGGGTATTGTGGAAAGATACAAAGCCAGATTTGTTGTCAGAGGGTACACACAAACTCCTGACATTGGTTACCAAGAAACCTTTATGTCGGTTGCCCTGATGAACTCAATTAGAGTCCCCCTATCACTATGTTATTAAAGCCACGCCTAAGGCTCCGGGCTCAACATGCTCAGAGGCGTGCGCCTTCATGCGCCTTTTTGGCGCCTTTAGAGCATAAAAAACACGTTTGGGTGTGATTTTTGTTTCAAACCTTTTTCCCAAAAAGAAGAAAGAAATAATGTAAGAACACAATAATTTTTGCATGATTTAATGTTTGTGAAACATAATGGAATGTTAAGACTTAGATATAATGCAAGAGACCACATTAATTGTATTTTTTAAGAGATATAAGTGATAGTAATGAATGATTAATGAGTAAAATAAATGAAAAATCTGATCAAGAAGATAAACTGATGTTTGATGCTTATTTTTTAAAAGGATGGTGGTTGCGCTTTGCCTTCGTCAGGCGCGTGTCTGCGCCTTGAGCCTAGGCTCCAAAACTCCTTTGCGCCTTGGTGTGCCTTCTGCCTTTAATAACTTATCCCTATTATGTGTTGTTTGTAAAGGGAGGGACCTCAATCAGTTAAATGTAAAAAAATGTTTCCTTCATGGTGATCTGGTAGAGGAAGTAAATATGTTTCTACCACCAGGCTTCACAAGTAAAGGAACAGAATCCAGAAAGTGTCTGCAGGATAAAGAAAATTCTCTACGGGCTAAAACAATCACCATAGGCGTGGTTTAGGTGGTTTCACAGGGTTATGTTTTTTTTGTTATAAGCAAAGTCATGACTCATGATGATCATACTCTATTTGTAAAACACAAGGTAAAGTTACTATTCTCATAGAATGTGATGATGACATTGTAATTACAGATGATGATATTGTAGAACGACAAACCTTGAAACAACAACTTACTGCGAAATTTGAAGTTAAAGACCTTGAAAATCTGAGATATTTCTTGGGTATCAAAGTGGCAAAGTCCAAAAAATCCAAACATGGAATTTTCATCTCTCAATAGAAGTATGTGATTGATCTCCTTGAACAGAGTGGAATGAATGGGTATAAACCTGCTGATACAACTATCAAAACAAACCATAGACTGGTAAGGAACGACGGGGAAACTATCCTAGACATTTCAGGATATCAAAGATTGGTGGTGCGTCAAATCTACAAGTCACACACCCGACCTACCAATACATATATTGTTGGAGTTGCGAGCCAATTCATGCACTCGGCACAAGCAAGACATCTCGATGCAGCTCATAGGGTCTTGATATACCTGAAAGGATCACCAGAAAGGGGCATACTGTACACACAGGGTTAAAGATATAAGTGTATACCGATGTAGATTGGGATGGATTTACTAAGGAGAGACATTCTATCTCATGGTATTGTACTATGATTGGTGGGACCGTGCCATGTGGAGTAAGAAACAAGTCATTGCTCGATCTAGCGTTGAAGCTGAGTTCTGGGCTATGACTCCTTTTTTTGATAATTGATATTGGGCAAAGTGATGGGCCTCTCAAAATATTATGTCACAATAAAGCCACTATTACCATCGCCCATAATCCATTTCGACACGATCAAAGTAAACATATTGAAATTGATCGACATTTTATTAAGAAAAACATTGAGAGCCGAGTCATTTGTAATTTGTTTGTTCCTTCCAAAGGACAACTTGCTCATATTCTCACCAAGAATCTGAGTGGAAACAACAACAACAACACTCAAGCCTTTATCCCACTATAGTGGGATCAGCTATGCGGATCCTTTGTTGCCATTGTGCCCTATCTTTAGTCATAATCTCACTAATGCCTAAGTCCATCATGTCTTTCCTTGTAGTTTCATTCCAAGTATTTATTGGTCTACCCCTCCCTCGTTTAATATGCCTAGTGACTAGACTCTCACAACGCCTAACAAGTGCCTCTAATGGTCTCCTTTGTACGTGTCCAAACCATCTTAGTCGAGCTTCTCGCATGCTTTTGGAAAATTATTGGTAAGTTGGGCATGAATAACATTATCAGCCCAACTTGAGAGGCAGTGTTGTAATATTTTACATTTTATGTTATGCTTTATTTTTACCTTTTCAACCATTGTATGCATCTCACTTTAAGCATTGTTAACGGAATTTTTTTTTAAAAAAATTAATTTAGGTATTGGGGTAAAATATAATTTTAAGTTACATGAAAACTATACATAACATTTTTTAAATATAATGTTAAATTAGTTATCTGTCTAATGTTTAAGAATGCTAGGGCTCCACTTGTCTTCGTTAAAATCATTGGAGGTCCAAATATCTTTCTTATAATCTTAAAAGGTGTCACATGTATTTTACCTTTTCTGAATATAACTGTAAAATATACATTGCAAACTACCCAATTGTTACGAGATGCCACCATTGCTCTCATACTAGGTATCACATCTTATCCTCCATAATTTGTGCAAACTATCGACTTAAAATTACTAATAAAAAACACTATTCCTTGCATCTCTCTTCCCTATATTAAAAAATGGTCATACAGACAATAACACCAAGTATGGATCCAAGTCAATGAAACACAATGTGAGGACAGTAAAGAAGATCCATAAAAATAGTAGACAACATATATACCATAGAGAACAAGTAATCAGAATGAAGTAATCAGCTTTATCTAAGAAAAAAGTAAAAAATAAGAAAGGTTCAGTCAATTCACATCAGATCAGAACACCTCTATCAATATTTAAAAAAACACCTATAATGCAGCAGAAGGTATAACAGACCCAAAATAAGAGAACTTACAAAATGCTCTCTTCAGACATTAGAGTACGAGCAAAAATATGATATTTATAGAAAATAAGTCTGAGCAGATGTAAAAAAGGTATTTAATTGAAATGATATCCTCATTATAATGCTGAAACCATAACATAACTCAAATTGTATAAAGTGCAAATAATTGATTTCCATTCACAATGCAGAGCAGGCATAGAAATTGAAAAAATGCTTATAAACTGGAAATAATCATCCAAAATGTAGGAGAATTAGTAAGAATGTACGTGCTATAAATAAATAAATAGCAGAAAAAATGTAAGATATCATCCTAGGAACAAACAAATAGAGCATAATAATTAGCAAAATACTAGGTTATGAAACCAACGTACGGGGAGAACTTTCCGTCCACCATCTTGAAACGTCCAGTTTCATATATTCGTACTGGAATTCCCTCCCAAATCTGTAAGTATAAAACAACTACATTTCAAAAATATCAAGCAGTAAAGAATTATATAAGAGAGCATTTCAAGAGACTTACATCCCATATTATTGTTTTTCCATCATAACCAGCACTCATAGCTATACGGGGGTTGAATGGATGAACATCCAATACAAAAGTCTGTAAGATAAACAAATTTATTGGTTGAATGGATGAACATCCAATACAAAAGTCTGTAAGATAAACAAATTTATTGTATGCACTAAGTAAACTTAAAAAATTAAGTATGTAGATTAAGAAATTCAGAAAAAATTTGAAAATTAACAGATGCTCTAACATAAAAAAGGGTAAAGAAAATATCAGAGAAAAAAGTTCTCAAAAACAACGTCAGCACAACTTGAGATTTAAGATGACATGGGAATGGTAAATGTTGAAAATGCAAATAATTGATGAAGAAAGAGAAAAAAAATTGCATTTATTTACTATTTAAAAACACACAAGCATACAGAGTTAAGGACAAACCTCAATGGAACAGTAATACTCTTTCAAGTGCTATAACAAAAATAACTATGAACAAAGGGAAGGAAGGAGTCCCCCAGCGACAGAGAGAGATGATCGCGGCGTCAGCAAATTGAGTTAAGCAAAGAGAAGAAAAGTAGAGAAAAATACGTGATGTTTTTAAAAAGATAGGTCTCCATTTATGTAA
Source organism: Platanthera zijinensis (assembly GCA_039513925.1). Classification (NCBI taxonomy): domain Eukaryota; kingdom Viridiplantae; phylum Streptophyta; class Magnoliopsida; order Asparagales; family Orchidaceae; genus Platanthera; species Platanthera zijinensis. The sequence goes on along the minus strand of CM077082.1, from coordinate 21,799,026 downwards.
CCCTAATGCAAAAATAAAGCTACATTACCATTCTAACCTTTTTTTTATTTTAATTGAAGTCTCAATGCTTTCCTTGTTATTCCACTTGACAAGGAGTCGCATGATGGGACAAAAACAACGAGGGATGATGCATCTATCTAAGACCCATTTTGATTCCAATGAGAAGTAATTTTTCTTTGTACTTGTGTCTGGTAGAGATGTATGGCTAGGGTAGTTGTTGATGTGCTCTGTGAGTTGCTATGCATGAAACATGTGGTGTCACTTGCAGTGAGGCGGAAGTTTCAGGCGGTGTGCTACTAGCCCGAGCATTTAAGGATTTAAAATGGCACAATCTAGCCCGATGCAAATTTCCAGGTGGTGCATGCGTGCAAACCAAATTGGCGGTATGGTTGAAACTTTGCATACACCCAATTTCCTTTTCAAACACAATTTTACTTCTTTGTTGATTTGCTTCATATGGTTTGAGCTTGTAGCAGATGTGTGAGAATTTGTAGCTTCCGCTAGCGCGCGTGCAGTTGTGGACTCGAAGTGGAAGGGAAGGGCAGCTCGATGAGAAAATAGGCGTCCTACCCTGAGCTTGAAGCGTGGTTGGATGTGCTTTGGAAAAGGGGACAAAGCCGCTGCACTGAAAGAGCGCTCGTTGGGTGGGACGCGAGCTTTGGACGAGATGATCTAACAAGTTGAGCATGGGGACGACAGCAACGATTGATTATGAGGAAGGAGATGATTGTTGTGTTCTCCCTTGCTAGTGCGGAAGGAAGGGTCGCGGGGTTTGTGGGATAAAAATAGCGTCGGTCGAGGTCGCATTGGACGCGGAAGTCGCAGATGTCGTGGATCGGAGAAGAGCTCGCAGATGAAAAATTCCGTGTAATTGGAATCTAATTCATGGCTTAACTAGGAGGCAACATAAGTGAAAAGGGAGAGGCTTGATGCCAATATGTCATGTGCTTGTTGTAACGAGGTCGGTAACGTCGCCAGAGGTGGGGGATAGATACAAGAGAACAAAACTCAACCTAAGGAGAGGAAGAGGAAGATGTGAGTCTTGCTCAACCCTAACATTAACTTGAGGCAGGGTAGGTCGTGAAGGTGAGCTATACACAATGCAAACCCTAGGTACAATGCCAGGGAAATAACTCATGCCTAGACCTAGGATGATATGAATTAGAAAGAAAGATCTAATAATCAATTGCAAAAAATAATGATAAATAAAAACCACAAAATTAATCACAACGCAATATTAAATACTTTAGAAAAGGTGATTGGGTTCTGTTTTGGAGGGTCGTTAAGCAAATGAAAAAAGTGAATAAATTCTTCAAGTAGTGATCAATTGCAGAGCGAAAAAACCAACAAAGTAAGATATTTATAAACATAAGGAATCCATATTCGTACAACAATAGAGAGAAGAAAGCGACCGTCCAAAATACACTCACAATTATAGGGTTGTAGGCGATGGTGCATTGGTGTGGACATCCAGAGATGGTAGATGCGCTGGTGACAAACCGAGATGATACAGGTGTAACGTCCCAGATTTTGACGTCGCACTTGATTTTATTTCATAGTCCGATCGCGAGCTTAATTAATCGAGTCGGCGGTGAGTGAAGGTAACATTTATTTTGCATAACACTCCCTAGTGATAGTGTATTAACATGCTATAATGAAAAATTAGATAACAATATAATCAATTTAAAAAAAGGGATTTCCCCTGTACACCGGTTCACAGTTATTGAACCGGCGCCTTTATAGCGCGCCCCTTCATCCTGATAACCAGCACTCCCTCTCTTCGCGAAAAGAAAAAAAAAACCGCAAACCCTCTGTTCCGTCTTTGCTCGCAACCGCATGGTCGGGGAAGCAACCCCGCCCTTCTCTCTTACCGGAATTCAGTGCAGGAGGCCTACACTCACTTCTCCTTCTCCCCAGCAGCCATAGTCGGTCCTCTCCGTCCATCCAAGCACTTAAGAAGGTGATTCCTTAACCCTAGCCGATGGGAAGGGTTGTTGCTGTATCGTTATTTTTTGATCTTTGTAAGTGTGGGTTGCCTTTTCCCCTTCTGTCTTAGGGTATCCTTCGCTCCTATATTGTGAATAACTATTGATTTTGATTTCAGATTTAGAGATGGTCAACACATTTGTGTACTAAGACATGACCGATCCTTCTGTAAATCCCCACCTTTAGATCGAGGTAGCGCACACGTTTATGTTCTTGTTCCTCCATAAACAGTTATTTGACATCATTATAAACTTTGATTTCACCAAAACCCTAAAAGGGGGAAAACACTTAGGTTTAGGCTTCCGCTGGATTACAGGTTTTGGTGATTGTTGGAGCAAAGTTTTGTAGAAGCTCTGAGTGGCCAGATTTTCTAGGAAGGAGCACCATGTCACCTCGACGTGTGTACGAGCGTCGAAGCACCGTTGTAAGAAATTCGACTCCTTTAGCCCAGTAGTTCAGATTGTTTTTAATTCATATATTAACAATGTTGGTATATGCACTTAGATTTAAAAGTTCCTATAGTTAGAACTAGGACAAAGGGGTAGGAATACGCTTAGGCTTAACTTAGCGGAACCAGTATCATGAAAACCCTAAGCTCAGTATGTTTAATTAGAGTCCTACTTTGTGTTTTGACTCTCAGAACACGAGTCTAAAGGAAGTTCAGGAAAGTTGGCGGGGAAGGTTTACCCTCGCGATTCTGGCGGTGGTACACCACCGTATTCCAGGGCCAGTAGGCCACCACACGTACTTCAAGCTCAGGGTCGATGACCCTTGTATCAGATTTGGAACTCCTCAGATAGGAGTCTGTGTTCCATATAAGGGACACCCAGTTTAGGGCACCATCAGGCTTGCCACTCAGAATGCAGTTCTAGTTGTGCACAGTCATCCTTAGAGACATGAGTTAATAAGTAGTCAGTGAAGCGGGTTGAAACTCACAACGAATATAACTTCGAAACTTCAGAAATCAACGATTTATACACATAAGAAAAGAGTGTGTCAGATCATGGTTTCAACTGTCATGTTTAATATTAGAATCATAATTCTAACTTTTAAATTCAAGTACTACCCATCTAAATATTTTCTTTAAGTGTTGTTGGAGAGAGTAGTTTTTCTTACTCTTCAGTGGGTCTGACCCATTTGGAACTTGTTTTTACAGGGGGCTCAGGTCAGGGGATCCGCTTAGGATAGGCGGCTCAGTCTTCAGTCGTCAGTTTGTTCAGTTGTACTACTGTTGTTGTACTTTGCTTTTATTTACAGACGTTTGTATTATAGTACTTCACCCGTGTATTTGATATATCAGTGATTTCAGTTGACAGGAATTTAATTCCTTAGTGTTATGCTCTCAACTTTAGTTAGCTCTGTGAATTCAGCTTGTCAGGTACACTTTTAACCTAAGAATTACTTCACTTTTCCGCTGTAAGTCTTTTCTTTAGCACTTTCATTACTTTTTCCTGTTTTATACCAGTTTATATACCGTTACATAGTTTACTTGTTCTCGCGGACCCGGTCGGACTGCTGATTCTTGTTAAACTTAGTTGGGGTGTTACAAATTGGTATCAGAGGGAAGGTTTAGGATCTATGGACCCAGTAAATTCACAGAGACATAGGTTTGCGCTAGAGTCAGACTCTCGATAGAGGCGTCATCGAGTTTATCCAACTTTTAGCGTTGCTAGTATATGAAAAATACTTTCGATAATGGAATTCTCTGTTGTATTATCCAAGACTAATAATCCTATCTTCTTTGTCCTTTAGGCACCTCGAGACAGCGAACCAGGGGAACCCTAACGTCAGAGTACTGCTCCTGATTCAGCCATGGGTGATGCTAATGCGCCCCTGCGCCACCCGCACCAGCAGCAGTAGAACTTACTGATTTGGCAGCCCAGATTGCCAAGGCAGTAGCGGTTGCATTATTGGAGTTTCAAAGAGGGCTGGCTGCAGGGATTCCGGTTCCCGCTCCAGCACCAGTCCCTGCACCTGTATCTGTGGAGGTCGGTCTGGACCAATGTTGTGAAGATCGAGATCTTAACTAAGATCGGGAGGCATCCCTAAGATCATAAAACGTAGGATCGACACGGATCGCAAGATCGTATTTTAATAAAAATTAAATCAAAAACATGAAAAATATGTACATAATAAAGCAACACAAATACAACAAATTAACATTTAACACTATTGCTCCCAGATGCATCAGCAATATTGCTCCCAGATGCACTATTTGAACCACCACTTGACGTCATTATTAACACAATACAACACTACAGTGCACCTATTGTTTTGTACAAATTAAAGAAGTTGTAAGAACAAATTAACATTTAACACAAGAGATCAAAATATGGACACACTAAAATTAACACACACACAGTCACACACACTGAAATTAAAACAAATCTGGACAGAATTTCTGTCCAGATTTTCACACAAATCTAACAATCTTGCACTACGATCCTAACGATCTTACGATTTTGCACTACGATCCTAACGATCCTAACAGGACGACGATTTTAAGTAAATCGTGGATCGTTACCTTGTGCAAGATCGTAAGATCGTGCGATCTTATAATCTTGCACGCGATCTTAACAACATTGGTCTGGACCGTTACTTGAGGGATTTTAGAGACCTCCACCCATCCAACTATAGTGGAGATGGAACCCCGATGGACACCGATGACTGGATCGCGAACACCAGAGATTTGCTGAATGTCATGGCATGTCCAGAAAATAAAAAGGTTCAGCTGGCAGCTTTCCTTCTTCGAGGTGAGGCAAAGGTTTGGTGGGATAAGTATCTGGCAGATGACCATGCAGGTAAGACTTCAAGTTAAATTCCCTCGTTTATAAGAAAGTTTTAACTTAGAGTATGTCAGGTCGTACAACAGATATGTTTACTTGAGGCGATTTTTTTAGGGCTCTTGCGAGCTGGTTCGTGCCCCCTTCTGCTCGACGAGGTCTCCAAGAGAAGTATCTCAGGCACTTCCAAGGGGATAAGTATGTGGCCGAGTATGAGCGATAAATTACACACTAATCTCGCTATGCGGGAGCGATGCAGGGAGATGAGGCTGAGAGGTGCAACCGTTTTGTGGATGGCCTACGAGACTCATTGAGGCAGCCGTTGATGACCATGGTCAACGCCGATTATAGGAGTTTGATGGATACGGCACAAAGGTTAGAAGCAGATCAGCAGCGTGTGCAGAGGCGCGATAGTTTCCGCGCCAAGCGGCCTCAAGGTGGACCACCGGCTCAGCAGGATAAGAATCAGTCAAAGGACCGTTGGAACAAAAAGCGGAAGTTGGATTACAAGCAGGGCAACCAGTCTGGGGGCAAGCCCAGAGACTATCCCCTTTGATCCAAATGCAATTGCCACCACTATGGAGAATGTTTGGCTTCTTCAGGTGTCTGCTTCAAGTGTCAGAGAGCTGGACACATTGCTCGGAATTGCCCAGAGTATGCGGGTAATCAGGTAATATGATCATACGCTGGGTAATTTTCTCTCATTCAGAATTTCTCTTTGGAAAATTTAAATTGTGTACTGTAACTTGAATTTCATTCGAATTACGAGCGTGGTGGTTCAAGTGGGATCGATAAAGGGAAGGCTGTGGTGGTGGCTGATCTGAAGTCAACTTCAGGACGTGGTTTAGTTCAACCCCGAGCTTATGGTCTTGGCCAGCAGGAGGCCAAGGAGCAGGAGGATGTTTTGACAGGTTTAAAACTTTAGTAAATAGTTTGTCCTAATAACTATTCTTCCTCTCAAGCAACTCTTAAAATGAGATAATAATATACACTTGCATTTAGGTATCCCCATAGTTAATGGTGTGCCGTCTAAGGTCCTCTTTGATACGGGTGCATCACACTCGTTCATGGCGGAATCTTTTGCTCGCAAGCTTGGCCTAGAAGCCCTAAGCGACCAGATTCCGTTAGATGTTATGATGCCTAACGGTTCAGTGTTGCAAACCAGTCGCAAGTGTAAGGCGCCAGTTCTTTTCGGAGAAGTAGAAATTGTGGTGGAGGCGTCCCTTTTACCTATTGTCGAGTTTGATCTGATTTTGGGCATGAATTGGCTAACCGACGTGAATGCCAAGATAGATTACAGAAGTAAGGAGATTCAGCTAGAAGGACCTGATCAGTCTCTCATTACCTTTCGAGGTTTGAAAGGAGTCTCCAAGCTGATCATCTCTTCGGTAAAAGCTAGGAGGCATGTCAGTAAAGGGTGTCCCGCCTTTTTAGTATTATAGCATGAGGAATCCAAAGCCATTTTGCAAGAAGTACCAGTGGTGTGTGAGTTTCCAGATGTGTTCCCAGAGAAGCTACCTGGTGCTCCTCCCTCCAGAGAGATTGATTTTCAGATTGACCTTATTCATGGATCTGCACCAGTGGCCAAGGCTCCTTATCGCATGGCTCCCAGAGAGTTGGTTGAGTTAAAGATTCAGTTGTAGGAGTTACTTGATCTGGGATTCATCAGACCTAGTACGTCGTCATGGAGGGCTCCAGTCCTTTTTGTGAAGAAAAAGGACGGCAGTTTGAGATTGTGCATTGACTACAGAGAGTTGAATAAATTTACTATTAAGAACAAGTATCCTCTTCCAAGGATAGATGACTTATTCGATCAACTCGAGGGGTCTTGCACGTATTCCAAGTTAGATCTGAGGTCGAGATACCATCAGTTGAGGATTCGAGAGCAGGACATCCAGAAGACAGCATTTAGCACCAGATACGGGCACTTTGAGTTTGCGGTCATGCCATTTGGGTCGACCAATGCTCTGTCTGCATTTATGGATTTGATGAACAGGGTATTCAGGGAGTTCTTGAATCGATTTGTTATTGTCTTTATTGATGATATCCTAGTGTATTCGAGGAGCAAAGAAGAGCATGCTGCGCACCTTAGGGTAGTTTTGGGCACCCTTAGGCAGAATCAGTTATATGCCAAGTTTTCTAAGTGCGAGTTCTGGCTTCCAGAAGTGGCATTCTTGGGTCACGTGATTAGTAAAGGAGGGACTTGCGGTTGATCAAAAGAAGATTGAGGCGATCAGAGATTGGCCAAGGCCGAAGTCGATAGCAGAGATCCAAAGTTTTCTCGGCTTAGCAGGCTACTACCGGAGGTTTATTAATGATTTTTCGAAGATATTCCTTCCTTTGACTACGCTTACCAGGAAGGGAAAGCTTTTAGTTGGACCTCAGAGTGCGAGTCCTCTTTCGGGGAGTTGAAGACCAGGTTATCGGATGCACCAATATTGTGTCTTCCTTCAGGCGTAGATGGCTTTCAGATTTTCAGTTATGCTTCAGGCCAGGGTCTGGGATGTGTTCTCATGCAGCACGGTAAGGTTATAGCTTTTGCCTCCAGACAATTGAAGAACCACGAGAGAAATTATCCAGTGCACGACTTGGAGTTAGCAGCTATCATCCACGCTTTGAAGATTTGGAGGCACTACCTCTACGGTGTACGGTGTGAGGCCTTCACAGATCATAAGAGTCTCAAGTACATTTTTGAGCAGCAGGCGCTCAACATAAGGCAGTGTATGCGGCTCGAGTTTTTGGCTGACTATGATGTGACCATTCAGTACCACCCAGGAAAGGCGAATGTAGTGGCTGATGCACTTAGTCGTAGAGGATCAAGTTACTCTCTCCTTACTCAGCAGAAGGAGCTGGTGCAAGAGTTAGAGAGATTAGAGATCTGTATAGTGCCACGCTCTAGCTTTGGGCCTGCAAGTTTGGGTTGGATAAAAATTACATGTGATATCAAGGATAAGATCAGGACAACTCTACCTCTGGATCCAAAAATGTCAGAAATTTGGGCTCTGACTCAGGCAGGTCAGAAGGAGAAATTCAGTATTAGGGAAGATTTACTATTGTTTGATGGTAGGGTGTGCATCCCAGATGTTAGCCATCTTCAGGAGGACGTACTATATAAAGCTCACAACTCCAGATACTCCATTCATCCAGGCAGCACAAAGATGTATGCAGACCTCAAGAAGTCAGTTTGGTGGCCAGGACTTAAGGGAGATGTCACAGACTTTGTAGGGAGGTGCGAGACTTGCTTGTTGGTAAAGGCAGAGTGTCAGAGACCTGGAGGCAAACTGCAGCCTCTTCTTATCCCAGAGTGGAATTTCGAAGACATCTCTATGGATTTCGTGCATGGCTTCCCTAGGTCCCAGAATGGGAATGACTCGATTTGGGTGATCGTTGATCGACTGTGGATGAGATAGTCCGACTTCATGGTGTGCCGAAGTCCACAGTATCAAATAGAGACGCCCAGACCGATGGTCAGACAAAGCGTACTAATAGGACCTTGGAAGACATGTTTCGCATGTGTATTTTGGATTTTGGCGGCAAATGAGAGAAGTATGTTACCTTAGTAGAATTCTCCTATAACAATAGCTTCCAGGCAAGTATCGGCATGACACCCTTCGAGGCGTTATATGACAGTCGTTGTCGGACACCTTTATGTTGGGCAGAAAGCGAAGAGAGAGCTTCTAGCAAAGAATCTTAGATAGACAATACCACGGACAGAGTCAGACTCATTCAGGACCGCATGAGAATTGCTCAGGACAGACAAACCAAGTACTATGATCAGAGGCATAGAGCAGTTGAATTCAAGGTCAGGGATCACGTTTATCTGAAGGAGAGGCCAGTCAAGGGAGTCTCTAGAATCAAGCGGATGAAGAAGTTGAGACCCAGATTTGTGGGTCCTTTTGAGGTGCTAGAGCGCATAGGTGAGGTTGCTTATACGTTGGCCTTACCTGAGGATATGGGTGGATTACATGACGTATTCCACGTCTCCTATCTGAGGAGAGCAGTCAGAGATCCAAATCGGGTGATCAATAATAAGGATGCGTCGATTGAACCAAACTTCAGTATCAGTATTATGCCAGTCAGGATTGAGGATTCGAGGATTCAGAAGCTCAGAAACAGAGAGATCCGTATGGTTAAGGTCCTTTGGATGAATTGCGGTCGACCGAAGTATACTTGGGAAAAAGAGGACGAGCTCTGTGGCAATGAAGATTATGCGTTTCACTTCGATCCAGGTACGTTTGCAATTTTCGAGGAAGAAAATTTATTACGAGGGAAGATTTGTAACGTCCCAGATTTTGACGTCGCACTTGATTTTATTTCAGGGTCCGATCGCGAGCTTAATTAATCGAGTCGGCGGTGAGTGAAGGTAACATTTATTTTGCATAACACTTCCTAGTGATAGTGTATTAACATGTTATAATGGAAAATTAGATAACAATATAATTAAAAAAAAGGATTTCCCCTATACAGCGGTTCACGGTTATTGAACTGGCGCCTTTATAACGCGCCCCTTCATCCCGATAACCAGCACTCCCTCTCTTCGCGAAAAGAAAAAAAAACCCCAAACCCTCTGTTCCGTCTTTGCTCGTAACCGCATGGTCGGGGAAGCAACCCCGCCCTTCCCTCTCACCAGAATTCAGTGCAGGAGGCCTACACTCACTTCTCCTTCTCCCCAGCAGCCCTAGTCGGTCCTCTCCGTCCATCCAAGCACTTAGGAAGGTGATTCCTTAACCCTAGCCGACGGGAAGGGTTGATGTATCGTCATTTTTTATCTCTGTAAGGAGCTTAATTAATCGAGTCGGCGGTGAGTGTGTACACAAATGATTTTGATTTCAGATTTAGAGAGGGTCAACTCATTTGTGTACTAAAACATGACTGATCCTTGTGTAAATCCCCTCCTTTAGATCGAGATAGCGCACACGTTTATGTTCTTGTTCCTCCATAAACAGTTATTTGACATCATTATAAACTTTGATTTCACCAAAACCCTAAAAGGGGGAAAACACTTAAGTTTAGGCTTCCGCTGGATTATAGGTTTTGGTGATTGTTGGAGCAAAGTTTTGTAGAAGCCCTGAGTGGCCAGATTTTCTAGGAAGGAGCACCATGTCACCTCGACGTGTGTACGAGCGTCGAAGCACCGCTGTAAGAAATTCGACTCCTTTATCCCAGTAGTTCAGATTGTTTTAAATTCATATATTAACAATGTTGGTATATGCACTTAGATTTAAAAGTTCCTATAGTTAGAACTAGGACAAAGGGGAAGGAATACGCTTAGGCTTAACTTAGCGGAACCAGTATCATGAAAACCCTAAGCTCAGTATGTTTAATTAGAGTCCTACTTTGTGTTTTGACTCTCAGAACACGAGTCTAAAGGAAGTTCAGGAAAGTTGGCGGGGAAGGTTTACCCTCGCGATTCTGGCGGTGGTACACCACCGTATTCCAGGGCCAGTAGGCCACAACACGTACTTCAAGCTCAGGGTCGATGACCCTTGTATCAGATTTGGAACTCCTCAGATAGGATTTTGTGTTCCATATAAGGGGCACCCAGTTCAGGGCACCATCAGGCTTGCCACACAGAATGCAGTTCTAGTTGTGCACAGTCGTCCTTAGAGACGAGTTAATAAGTAGTCAGTGAAGCGGGTTGAAACTCACAACGAATATAATTTCGAAACTTCAGAAATCAACGATTTATACACATAAGAAAAGAGTGTGTCAGATCACACGATAGGTTGAATTCATGTCAGATCATGGTTTCAAGTGTCATGTTTAATATTAGAATCATAATTCTAACTTTTAAATTCAAGTACTACCCATCTAAATATTTTCTTTAAGTGTTGCTGGAGAGAGTAGTTTTTCTTACTCTTCAGTGGGCCTGACCCATTTGGAACTTGTTTTTACAGGGGGCTCAGATCAGGGGATCCGCTTAGGATAGGCGGCTCAGTCTTCAGTCGTCAGTTTGTTCGGTTGTACTACTGTTGTTGTACTTTGCTTTTATTTACAGACATTTATATTGTAGTACTTCACCCGTGTATTTGATATATCAGTGATTTCAGTTGACGGGAATTTAATTCCTTAGTGTTATGCTTTCAACTTTAGTTGGCTCTGTGAATTAAGCTTGTCAGGTACACTTTTAACCAAAGAATTACTTCACTTTTCCAATATAAGTATTTTCTTTAGCACTTTCATTACTTTTTCCTGCTTTATGCCAGTTTATATACCGTTACTTAGTTTACTTGTTTTCGCGGACTTAGCCGGATTGCTGATTCTTGTTAAACTTAATTGGGGTGTTACAAAAGGTGTTGTGGGGTGATTGTCGAGCAGTTGTAAGGGGGTTGGAGGGGCTGTTTGAGGGCTTCTGCAAATGGGAAGGGTTGTTAGGGCTAGAGGGAGGTGATAGACGGTGCGGGGCTGGAGAGATGCCGACTAGGACTGAACTGGCCTGGTTCGGTCTTGAGTGGGGAAACTGGGTTGTGGAGGTGGTGGTGGGCTTGAGGGTTGTAGAGGGAGACAACATAGGCAGGGGTGTTGGGGAAAGAGGGGCTCGGCAGCTGTTCCTGTGGAGAAACCGCCGGCTGGCTGGTAGTTGGATGGAGAACGGTTGGAGGAAGGACGTAGGGGCGGCTCTTAGATGGTGAAGGGATTGTTGTTGGAGGGGCTGAGGGGGCAGGGAGGTTGTTTGGTATGCAGTTGATAGGTTAGGAGAGGATAGAGAGGGGTGGTGGGGTTGAGGCCAATAAGAAAATGATGGAAATACCCAATGAGTCTGTTACCGGATGCGCGCCCGCGTATCTAGTTTGGATTATCTCTAGCAAGTTTATGTCATAATTATGTAGGGAGACCTTGAGCACCGGGTTTAGTTATTAGGTGTTGTTATTATGTCTTTTTATATGTTGTAAGCCTATATAAAGGCATTTGGAGTGTTGTATCGGACAAGCAAGAAGAATTCTAGTTCCCATTTCTTTGAATGCGAGATCTTGGTGGCTCTCACCTCTAACGAGCAACCCCGCTTAGATAGCCTCGATCACGGTTTTGTATCTCCGCCACCTCCACCTTCGGCCACCTTCGAGCTAGGCCCATAACAACTTAGTATCAGAGCTTCTTGGTCCTCTTCCGCCGACATACGCCAACATCCCTCCAACGTAACAGAACTTGTTCCCAATCGTCCTCTCCATCCATTTTTTTCAATCCAGTCGTTGCCGTCTTCAAGTTCAGCCGATTGCAACCAGACATGTACTCAGTCCAGTCGCTGCCACAAGACATTGTCTCCTTCACGTAGGTCCCAGCGACACCTGATCGCATCCCTCGGCTCACAAACACCAGCCGGCCTCCGCGTCCAGCCAACGCAAGCTCTCCGTCGGGAGCCTCCACAGTCTGACGCTCCTTGCGATCAGCTACTAAGCTCCTGCACCGCGTGCCTCACCTTCCTCGCGTTCCTCGATGACGCCAAACCCATCTCAGAAAATGCGAATTGAAGACGGCCTCTTTCGCCGCCCATCACGTTGTCAGCCATCACACGGGGACCTCCTCAAGCCATCCCCGCACACCAGCGCCTTCATCGAACTGCACGCCATCCGCGTCTTCTTTGTCCGACTGTTGAAGCATCGTTCGTTGAAGCAGTCCCGAGCCACACGCGAGATATCTGCTCCCTCGAGCCCACCGTTATCGAACCACCTGCCAAAAGCCCCTCCTTTTCCCTGCCTCGAGCCCCTCCCCACAACATCTTTATAATTATTCCAACCTTACATAGCCGTTTTATATTTTATTCCAAACTTTCAGAAGCCACACATCTTCTATATTTAAAACTCGCTCCCCATCTTACTTTTAAACCCCATCAGCAAGTTATTTTTAACCCGCCACCCTCTACTTCATTATTCATTGGGCGCCACCGCGGCTCCCGTGGCCACTCCCAATCCTCTGACTTGGCGCAATCCGACCACCCAGTCACTCGCTCCTCATCTCACACTATGGGTGACTCGTTTGACCAACTAAGTCAGATTATGTTCACGTTGCAGGCCCACATGGCGCAGCAAGCTGCGCAAACTGCTCTCGCGGACCGTCATCAGGAGGCCATTAATGCGCTCTCCAAGCGCATCAATGATCTTTCTACCGCCCCCGCACACGATCATACAAGAAGCAGTCAGGCACCGCCACTTCTGCGCCATGCACCGCTGCCCTTGACCATTCACGAGCCACCGCCACCGGTCCTTGCGCACCCAAACACTGTTATTGTTCCACGCTACACTAGATTGGAATTTCCAACCTATGATGGGAAAATTGATCCCATGTGTTGGCTCACCAATTATGAGCAATTCTTCGGCCACCAACAGAATCCGGCAGCAGACCAGATACATCTAGCATCTTTCCATATGCTCGACTCTGCTGTTTTGTGGGCTTCTCAACTTCTCACTGACCGGCCGAATCTGATATGGGACGACTTCAAACGGCCATGCAACTTGCGTTCTGGACCTCCTATTCGCAATAACCCCTCGACGAACTCACATCTCTACGACAAGCGGGGTTCGTGGACGAGTACTTGGAACAATTTTAGCTTCTATTGGAGCATGTCACTCTTGCCCTGGATATGCATGTCAACATTTTCACAGCTGGACATCGCGACCGCCTACGCGATTGGATGTCGAGTTTGAGGCCCCTCCAGACTTGGTGACTGCTATAAGTCTGACCTGCCCCTGCGATCGTCGCCTCAAGCTAGCACAGGAGACCTACCCACCTACCACCAACATTGTTCAACAAGGCCGTATCGAGGGTCCGCCAGCCCCACCGGTCCGCCGATTATCTCGTGCTGAGATGTTGCAACGATGCGCTCAGGGATTATGTTTTAATTGCGACGAGCAGTACACTCGCGACCACAGGAGCAACCAGCTTTTCTACCTATACGTAGTCATGCACAAAAAACCCGACCAGGTTGGTCTTGGACCGGACCAGTCGGGCCCGGGCTTTTTGCCTACCGGGCCCAGCTTGAGCCGGGCTCAGGCTCCCTCTCAAAGAGGGGGCCCGATAAGGCCCTCGAGGCCGGCCTGATTTCCAGACGGGATTTTAATCCCGCCTGAATTAGGACGGATTTTAATCCCGCCTGGATTAGGAGGGATTTTAATCCCGCCTGGATTAGGGGGGATTTTAATCCCGCCTAATTGGCGGGATTTCCCAAAAAAACCCGCCTAATTTGCGGGATTTTCCGCCAGCTCGAGTGTCGGGCCCAGGCTAGCCCGGTGCCCGGGCTTTGCTCGGGCCAGGCAACCGGCTAAAATGGAGGCCCGGTAAGGCCCCCCAAGCCCGGCATTGGACCGGGCCGGCTTTTTCCGTGTCTGGCCTTGCCGGGCTTTTCCCAGGAAGGCTTTCCGGGCCCGGACTATTTATACACGACTGCCTGCATGTCGAGGACTCTGACGATGAGGGCACCGGATAAAAGCTTGAGGACAAGCTCTTTTTAGAGGAAGGGTGAGATGTTACGGGTTGCGCGCCTGCATATCTAGTTAGGATTATCTCTAGTAAGTTTATGTCATAATTATGTAGGGAGGCCTCGAGCACCGAGTTTAGTTATTAGATGTTATTATTATTTGTCTGTTTATATGTTGTAAGCCTATATAAAGGTATTTGGGTGTTGTATCAGTCAAGCAAGAAGAATTCTAGTTCCCATTTCTTTAAATGCGAGATCTTGGTGGCTCTCTCCTCTAACGAGCAACCCCGCTTAGGCAGCCGCGGTCACGACTCTACAGTATCTCCGTCATCGCCACGTCCACCTCTGGCCACCTCCGAGCTAGGCCCATAACAGTCATTACCTTAGATTTTTGTGGAGTCAGCACCACAAACAATCGCCGACTTCTGGGAATAGTCTTCTCCAAAATCTGAAATACCTGAAACTAGCATGTTATCCCTCATATTTATAATGAAACTACTTGACGCACTCGACGTGGACAAACATGATTGATGTGCATGATATGTCTGATCTCCTTACATAATATATCAACAAATAAAGTAAAACACATTAAATTGTCCAAACGGTCCCCCAGATGCAACCACAAACTCGGATCATTCATACGATGATCTTCTCAACGCTTCATGCGAGGGGATTCTGTTGGGCGACGACTTGCGCTAAAGTTTGGTCCCCATGAGCTCTCCTCAGCACAAAAGCATTCATCTTCTAGGAATGAAGATGATCATAGTGATGTCATAGTTCCAGGGAGAGTCGATCACGCTCAGCAAATGCCACCCAAGTGTCATCGATAAATTGTCATCCTCTCCAGTGAACCAGGTATTGTCATGTCAGTCCATTGGTCGTGGCTACGTACTCGTGCACTACGATGTCAGCAATACTCTCAGAGGTCAACTCATGCATTAGCAGTTCTAATGAGATCGCAGGTGGTGTTGGTGACACCATGGGAGCCTGACTAAGAGAAGAGAGAGGCTCAGAGCACAGGGAGGTGTGAGATTGAGGAAATGATGGGTAAGGCTTAAAGGGGATGTCAAAATGAGGCCCGCATAATCACGAGACTCATAATATGAAGTCTTCAATATTGAACACGTGATGAATATCCATAATCTTAGGAATGACAAGCTCGCAAGCATTTGTCCTGACCCTTTTCACAACTATGCAGGGATCCATTCGCTTCACATGTAACTTTTTGGCAAGCCCCTTGGGGAGCCTCTCCATGTGAATTCTAGCCATCACCTGCTCGCCTTCGCGAAATATTTGTTCCCACTTGTGACTATCTTTATAAGTTTTATAACATTCATTACCATATGCATTTTTTGTCAGATCAACTCATGTAAATGGCGGACAAAAGACTCAGCGGACTCACTAGAGCACAAGTCACAGAACCAAGATAAGGCCAATGGGTTTCCTACGCACATATCCTAACACTAAATGAAATCAACTCAACCCAGTCGACCGATTGACTGAAATATTGTGTGTGAACTCCGCTACAAAGAGAACAGAATCCAACGAGACGTATGCTCGCCCACTAGACATCACAACATGTATCTAGAGCTCTGATTAACTACCTTAGTCTACAAATCAGCCTGAGAGTAGTATGCCAAAGAAAATTTCAATGTCGTCCTCGTCTTGTGCCAATGTTTTCTAAAAAAAGACCATAAATCTCACGTCCCAATCGAACATCATGGTATCGAGCATACCGTGCAACCAAAAAATGTCTCACATAAATAGTAATACGACGCCAGATGCATTGGTGATATTGTTACATGCAATGAAGTGACACATCTTTGAAAGTTGGTCATCAACAAGAAATATAAAATAGTGTTTCCTCAAAGTATGAGGGATCCCGAACACGAACTCCATGCTAATATCGACCGAAGGATGGTGTAGGATAGGTAGGGGAGTACAAAGTCCAATGTTCTACTCTGTCCCATTAACTGTATGGTAGTTACAACAACGACGGATGACACGAGTTGCGTCCATCAGCAAGTCAGACAATAAAATGGTCCTCAATTAGGGGTATTATCTTATCTCTACCTAAGTCGTGTAATAAGTGACCACTCTCTCGAATTCGCCCACACGCATGCTAAGTGTCTACAATAACATGATGTGGCGACTCAAAGCATCCGCATGTTTGTTCCCAACACAAGAATAATGTTTGAAAACGTAGAGAACGTTCTGCAGATATTCGACCCACTTGGCATGAGGATGCTCCAACTTCCTCTGGGAGACGAGGTATCGTAACACTTGATGATCAGAATAAACAACAAACATCGGGATAAGAGATCATGCCTCTGATAATGTAGAGACTGGATAATGGCATAGAACTCTTTGTCGTAGTGTGAGTACTTTTGTTTAGTCACGTTTAGCTCTCACTTAACTAAGAAACTAGGTAGTCTTCCAGGCACAGTATTCTTCCAACACCAGATGTGTTGCATGCGACCTCAAAAGTCATACTAAAATCAGAGAGCCTCAAAACGTGGGTGCTCGTTAACTTCTCTTTAATCTCCTCAAAGACCTAGGCCCCATTTGAGAGAGATTTTTAGCTCCTTTTCGTTTTCTAAAAAAATCCACTGTAGTTTAGAAACTGTTTGAATTATATACCATTGGGAAAAGCTACCGTTGAAAACTCATTTTTGTGCTCTATTTGAAAGTCAAGTGTGACCTCCAGTCACACCTTTTTTGGAAAGTTACGGAACTCCACAGCGGCTCCTTCCGATCATGCCTAGGGGAAATACTTTCTCCCCCGATCAACGTGCTTTGCTCTCATGTAATGGAGATATCTGCCGGTTGTGACGCTGTGATCTCCCAAAACCCTAAACCTCACTATTCTTGCCTTCTTCCTCCACGCATTGGTCTACCGGAGCTATATTGTAACTCCCCACCACCAGAAATTAGCAAGCAATGATGTCCCCTCCTTCGCTCCAGTAACCTCGTCATAGGACGTTCACTCATATTTTCACCAGTATTTGATGGCTTGCAGCCGAAAAAGCCTGGGCGTCGGGTACACGTACCTCTCTCGGAGATTTCACCCTTCGTTCTTCCACCTCGTTCGAGGTGATAGAGAAAATTCTCTTCGCAATTGTTCAAAAGGTTCAGATCTCCTGTTCGAAACTGGTAGTATTGCAAGATTCTCCGTTCCAGTAATAATCGATCAATCACTACAAAATTACTCGTCCAAGTCCGATGAGAGTGGATACATCAATGATGTAGCCAATGTTCTTACTGGATCCACAATGTATTCGAGCGAAGTCGGTGCCTCCGCTTCATCTGTGGCATCTCCATTTCCTGGAGAAGTTTTAGTTGCTGCTGTAGATACCTTCATTCGTGTTGCAGCAGTGCAGAATGTCATTGATGTAGTGAACTCTTTCACTGGTATGAAGTTATACTTATACCTTTTTAATGTTTGTAGACTATTATTTAATTTTAATACATGTGTGTTATGTGCCGCAGATTGGGAGCGAGTGTGTCGGCGAGGAGGAAGATCCTCCAATTTGGGGGTTGCTTCGATGACGGGTGGAGGGGCAGAGTCGCTCCTTGCGACCGGCGACTGGGAGGGTTTCGGAAATTAGGGTGAGAGATAGAGAGGGAATCGGGGTGAGAAGAGAGAGAGGAAAAGAAATTGATTGCCATTGTACCCCCACATGGGTAGTTACAGAGGAAATAAAAATAAAGAGTTGCATGCCCCCCACTTGGGCTTAAACACGTGGGATCAAAATACGCGAAAATAACGAAATAAAAAGTACGAAGAAATTAGAGATCATGTGCTCGCTCTCGTGTCGGTGTTGCGTCAACGATAGGTGAAGCCCCAATGCATATTCAATTCAGTGCCTCCTGTTAATGATTCTGTAACATCTCCTTGCTCGTCAGAAGACAACTTGTCCTCAAACTGAGAGGGGATGGCAACGATCGGCGTAGTGGGTGGTTCGTCGTAGAACCTCTTGAGTTGGGAGAAGTGGAATACGTCATGGATGCGTGCCTCCGGGGGCAGGTGGAGTTGGTAGGCGACCTCGCCAATGCGTCGGGCGACCTAGAAAGGGCTGTAAAATCGCGGCCCCAGCTTGGTGGAGGAATCGGTAAGACGCAGTGTCGCTTGCCGGTAGGGGCGGCGCTTGAGCCACACCCATTCCAAGATTGCAAATGAGAGATCTCGATGGCCACGAATGTATACGGTCTCCTTGCGGTGTTGGGCTCGGAGTAGATGGTCGCGTACGGTGGCGAGTAGTTGGTCATGATCAAGAAGCTCCTGGTCCACCGGGACTAGCGTGGGGAGACCGTGCCCATATGTGAGCAGCTTGGGCAGGTCGCGGCCATAAATCAGCAGGAATGGTGTGGTTTGAAGAGTCGAATGACAGGAGGTGTTGTAGCAGTATTCAATCCACGGAAGCAACTTCCCCCAATCCTTGGGGTGCTCACCCGATAGACAACGGAGATAAAACTCCATGGTGTAGTTGACGACCTCCGTTTGGCCATCCGACTGGGGATGATATGTGAACGAGAATGCTAATTTTGTCCAGCTCAAAGTGAAAAGCTCCTTCCAGAAACGACTACTGAAGAATTTGTCACGATCGGACACAATGCTTTCCGGAAGGCCATGCAAGCGGAACACGATGGTGAAGAAAATTTGGGCCACACGTTCCATGATGAGGGGGCGAGCTAGGGGAATAAAATGTGCTCCCTTGGAAAATCTGTCCACGACCACAATCAACACGAACTTGCCCTTGCTGCGTGGGAGTCCCTCCACGAAATCCATAGAAATGTCGGCCCAAATTTGAGTTGGCATCATTAACGGTTGTAGGAGCCCTGCGGGTAACGGGTTGGTTGATTTTTGTTGTTGACATATACTGCATTGGGCGATGAAATCTTGGACATGACGGCGCAGGCCCTTACAATAAAATTTGGCACGGATGCAGTGGAGAGTCTTGTGGACTCCTTCATGAGCGCGGTTGTGAGTATCCGCCAAGATGGAGGAAATGTGGGGTGAAGTTGGCGGCAAATAGATCCGACCCTGATAGAGAATGAGTTTGTTATGAGTCGTCCACATTGGTAGTAAGAGGTCGTCCTGAGCCCGTTTGAGCAACTCGGTGAGCAAAGGGGATTGTTCGATGTATCCCCGGATGGCGTCCAGGAGAGGGGTGGTCGGCCTAGAGATGGTGCAAATGACAGAGATTTCGTCTGGGTGCCGGCGGGAAAGGGCGTTCGCGGCCCTGTTGAGGGCGCCGGCTTTGTATTCCACAGTGAAGTCAAATCTCAGTAATTTGCTCACCTACCGTTGTTGCTGCACGGTCGTCAAGCGCTGCTCCAGAAGGTATTTCAAACTATAGTGGCCGGTGCGGACGACAAATGAGTGGCCTCATAAATACGACTGCCAGTGTTGGATGTCCTTGGCTATGCCGATTAGTTCCAGCTCATAGGCCGACAATTTCCAGTGATGGAGCGCGGGGCGCCGACTGAAATACGCAAGCGGGTCGCCGCTTGCCACGCTGTTGGGGGCTCACCGAAGTCGGGTAGTTGTAAGACCAGAGCGGAGACAAGGGCTGCTTGGAGTGCTTCAAAGGCCCTCTGCGGGTCATCCTCCCACACAAATGTCGTGCGTCGCAGGAGAGCAAGGAGGGGTTTGGCTATTGAGCTATAACCGCGAATGAACCGTCGGTAGTAATCGGTGAGCCCCAAAAAGGCTCGGAGGTCGCGTTGCGACTGGGGCACCGGCCATGATGCAATGCCTTGAAGTTTCTCAGGGTCGGCCAACACCCCATGCTCATGTACCACGTGCCCGAGGTAGGTGAGGCTAGTCTGCCCGAATGAACACTTGGACTCCTTGAGAGCTAGGTGGTGATGGCAGAGTAATGCGAGCACTTAACGGATATGGTGGAGATGCTCGAGCCAAGACTTGTTGTAAATCAAAATATCGCCAAAAAATAAAAGTACAAACTTGCGGAGGACGGAGTAGAATACCTCGTTCATCAGTGATTGGAAGGTGGATGGCACATTGGTCAAGCCAAACGGCATGACGAGAAACTCAAAATTCTTGTGGTGCGTCCAGAAGGCGGTCTTTTCCACGTCTACGACCACCATGCGAACTTGGTGGTACCCGGAATATAAGTCGAGCATCGAGAATAAGTGCGCGCCATGTAACTCGTCGAGGAGTTCCTCGACCACGAGAATGGGAAATTTATCTTTGACGTTTTTGACATTGAATTTGCGGTAATCGACAAAGAAGCGTCATGTATTATCCTTCTTGTGGACTAAGAGAGTCGGCGATGAAAATGGGGAGACACTATGTCAGATGAGTGCTTGTCGTAGCATGGCGGAGCATTGACGCTCAATTTCATCTTGTTGGAGAAACGGGTAGCGGTGGGGGCGCACAACCACTGGCGCAGCTCCAAGAAGTAAGCAAATACAGTGGTCCTGTGGCCGGTGCGGCGGCATTGTCGTGGGTATGGTGAAGGCGTCCTCAAATTCCTGCAAGAGTAAATGGAGGTCTAGGGAGCCAGGGCCGGTCGGAACATCCAGAACTTGCATGAGGAAGGATTGCAGTTTTGAGGTGGGGGTGACACATTGTCATTCTACTCGCTTGGAATCGTGGTACCACTACATTGTGAGATTGTTTAAGTCCCAGGTAATGGGCCCCAATGTGCGTAGCCAACGCACGCCCAAAACAATATCAAATTCGTTGAGGTCGACAACAATGAGGTCTATCCTGAAGGGTCGGTTGTGGATCGTCAAAGACACGCGACGGCAAAGGTCGGGGCATGCCATGCTATGACTGTTGGCCACTGAAATTTGGAGCTGGCGGCGGGAAATGATTGGTAGCTTGAGAGTTGTCGCGGTCCTACGGCGGATGAAGTTGAGTGTACTGCCCGAGTCCAAAAGGGCAACAAGGGTAGTGCCCACCAAGTGGATTGGAAGCTGCAGCATATGGCCCCCTGGTGGGCCAGCAATAGCATGGACGGAGATCTCTGGTACCTCGGAATACGGATCCTCCCTATCATCATCGTAAGGGTCGTCAACATCAATCCAAAAGAGGCACTTACAACGGTGATTGGGCCCAAGTAGTTCGTCGCAGTTGAAGCAAATCCCTTTGGCGTGACGGTCGTCCATTTCAGCGTTGGATAGACATCGTCGAAATGGCGGTTTGGGTGATTCGTTTGGCTTGAAGGGTTGGGTCGTCAGCGAAGAGTAGAGGACCCCGGAAGGGCAGCCCATGGTCCCGGTGGGGTATATACTGGCGGTCTAAGAGGATGTGACGTTCGCAAGTCTGGGCGATGTTCATCACCGTATTGAGGTCGGGGGATCATGGAACTCGACGTCGAGGCGGAGACGCTCATACAGGCCAACCGTAAATATGGGGACTTGTTGATCGATCCGTACCATGGGCATGCAAGCAAGCAATAACTGGAAGCGATCGAGATAGTACTCCAAGGAGCGCGTTTGACGAAAGGTGATGAGGTTCCCGAGGGGGTTGCCTTGTAGCGATGGACCAAAGCGGAGCATGCATGCGGTCTTGAACTCATCCCACTAAAGGTATGGGCGTTCACGTTGTAGTTGAGAGAACCACAGTTGGGCGGCCCCGTTGAGATCGAAGGAGGCAAGGCCCAGTCGATCCTCTTCGATTGTGCGTTGGTTGGAGAAGAAGAGCTCACATTTTGTAAGCCAGGAGAGGGGGTCCACATGCCCATCAAAGACCGGAAAATCCAATTTGACGTACCAGGGAAAAGTGACGCCCTCATGATGGTGGTCGTAGTGGCCTTCGTGGAACGGTTGTTCCTGCACTGAGTGTTGGCTGGTTGGACGTTCGAGGGGAGGGGGGCACGCCCGTGGTGAGATGCATCGTGCGGGAGTCGACCTCTCGAGGCGGGATTCCATGCGGTCGAGGCGGTCCAATATTTGCTGAAATAACTCCCGATCGGCCATCGGAGGACGTGGAGGTGTCGACGGCAGAGGAAGAAGGGCGGTGCTGCCCGGCGCTGCGAGGCGGGGCGTGGAAGCGTGAAACGGCGGCAGATCCGGCGCTGCGAGGCGGGGCATGGAGGAGGGAAAACAGTGGCGCTGGGATTAGGGTTAGCGGTCGGAGGTCCCTCTAATACCAATATGTTACGTGTCGCGGATTGGGAACGAGTGCGTCGGCGAGGAGGAAGATCCTCCAGTTTGGCTACTTCGACGACGGGTGGAGGGGCGGAGTCGCTCCGTGCGACCGGCGACTGGGAGGGTTTCGAAAATTAGGGTGAGAGGTAGAGAGGGAATCGGGGTGAGGAGAGAGAGAGAAAGATGGGAAAAAAATTGATTTCTTTCTAATTGATGTCCAGTGTACCCCCACATGGGTAGTTATAGAAGAAATGAAAATAAAGAGTTGCATGCCCCCCAATTGAGCTTAAACACGTGGAATCAAAATACGCAAAAAATAACGAAATAAAAAGTACGAAGAAATTAGAGATCATGCGCTCGTCCTCGTGTCAGTGTTGCGTCGACGGTAGGTGCGCCCCTAATGCAGATCCGATTCCGCGCCTCTTGCTAATGGTTCTGTAACACTGTGTTGATTTATGTTATTACGATATGTATTAATTTCTAAGATGCAATTCTTGTGACTAAATTCTATCATGTTGATGAGTAAAAAAATTGGTGAATTCCAATTCTGCTTACTAAATTTCATACTGTAGCAGTGTATATAGGCCGTCAAATATTTCAACGTTTTACTAAAAAAATCATCGCAACTGAGATTTATCATACAGTTTATAAATGCTTCTCCTTTCTGAAAAGCACTGCAAGAGTTCACTCAAACATATCTCCATTTGCAATAGACATTTTATAAAAGCTTCATTTCCTACCCTCATTTTGCCACCACTCCTTTTTCCTAACGCCACCGCTCTCCCAAACAGGCTCCTAATGGCTGTCTTGGTCCACTAAAACTCACCATTATGGAGGCAGCTCGTAAAATGAGTCATAGTCATGATATATCCTTTGGTGAATCTCCTATAGAAAGTGGCAAGTTCATAAAAGTTACGGGCCTTATGAATAGTCGTCGATATAGGTCAATCGTGGATGGACTTAACCTTCTCATGGTCGACAGATACTCCCGAGGTGGACACAATAAATCCTAGAAATGAACCGATTCAAACATGAATAAGCAATTCTTCATATTCATGAATAATGTCTTTTTGCGGAGGATATCAAAGAGAAGTCTCAGGTGAGTTTGGTGGTCTGAGTGGGTGTGGTTGTATAAAAAGATGTCATTAAAGTAAACGATCAGAAACTTGCCTATGTAGAGTTGTAGGACATGAGTCATGATCCACATGATCGCCCTCAAGACATTTGAGAGCCCAAATGACATGATTAAGCACTCGTAAAGACCATCCTTGGTCTTCAATGTGGTCTTCCACTAATCCCCATCTCATACCCGAATATGGCGCTACCCATTACAAAGATCGATATTCTAAAAGATCTGGGCACTAGCCATCATATTAAAGAGGTCATCGAGTCGAGGAATAAGAAAACGATACTTCACTGTGATCTGGTTCATAGCTTGACTATCAATGCGCATGCACTAATTGTCGTCCCTCTTGGAAGTAAAAAGAGCAGAGACTATGCAAGGGATTCATGTGATAATGGGGGAGAATCAACGAAGCTCTCAAGAGAAGATCAATAACGTGATGAGTATCCTGCAGGGGAGGCAATTCATCATAAACTTATCGGGTGTGATGTCAAGAAGCTCATTCAGGATGCAACAAACATTTGGGTGAGGCGCGAGAATATAAGTGGGGCCCCAAATCAGATGTATGGCAGCAGCCACTACATAAACAATGCCTAAGTCGGTGCTACCTCTTCAAAAATCGCTCTGTCTCAAGATGTGCAGGGGTCCCGAGGAGCTCGTACTAATCAAAGGCTCAACCTGACCCTTGGATTGAGTTGTCAAGCGATCGGGTTGGGGCGGGTTTCATAAAGAATGAGTTGCCAATCCGTGTAGTGTCTTGTCTCAGGCCTGGCGAGCAAAGATACTACATGTGCTCTAACGCAAGCCGAAAATTCGGCTCCACTGTCTCTGGGTGCACACCAACGGAACATTTTCAAGAAGCATGTTTGTTTCTCCCTGTATTATAAAGATATAAAATAAGAAATATTACTAATATTTTATCTTTTATTTTGAAATATGTTAAGGGAGAAAAAATGAGATCATACAATGGCCTCCTGAGCATCAATATTTATATTGCCCTTATCAGTTTGTGTTCTTATAAAACATTAATTCTATCTATTTGATCATTACAATAAGAAGAAAATGGGGAGAATTTGCCCAAAATGTGGATGCCTCGTCGAGTGATTGGAGGTCTCTGAAAGTTGTCGGTTGTTGGGCTAAGATTGGAAGGAGGGTGTAGTTGTTGTAGAGGAGCTATCAGAGGATTGTAGGTGGCCGGTGAGAAGAGTAATCGTCAAAATATCCCATTGCAACAGTTAATTCCTTCCAGGAGGGCAATAACTGTGAGTGCGTGAACCAGGGAAGGGAAACTCCTTGCCGTGGGGAATCGCAGAAGGGAGGGATGCTTCGACAGTGAGGGTGAAGCCTTCCTTCCTCTTCGGGGATGATTGATGTTCACCCTTTCGAAGAATCAAACCGTTTTTGGCGACTTCCTGCAGTTCATGGACGGTTACTGGGAAATAGAGAGCTCTCGTGGGGACTAACAGGGAATGGGCAATTGGGATGTAATGGGGGGTTCAGCCAAGTGGCAGGAGAAATGAAGACTGGGCTTCGGCACCTAGCCTCTCACAGATTCGATACTGTGATATTGTCAAAAAATTTGAAAAATACTAAAAATTTTGCAATTAATCAAAATGAACTCCACATCAATTATTTATAGGGTTTCACACACACAACATATAGTTGTAATTGGCCGAAACGATAACATGCAAACAATACATGAATAATGCGTAGAAAATACGAAAAATACATAGAGAATAACTTGTGGATAGTCTGAAAACAACGACAGGCTCAAATGGTCCATAATCCTGCGGTGAGTGTAACCAAAACGCGCTCCGATATGGGTGGGCCCGTCAGTGGACTATGGTCCCCATCAAAATCACAAGAGATACGCAATTGTGATGAAGGTCGCCACTATTTTTACCTGTCGAGGACTAAGAGGGATGTGCATCAATTGTTAGGGAGTTGCACCTTCTAATTACCTTAAAGACTATTGAATGATAGGATTTTTTTGTGATGTTATGGACTGTTTTGTTTGTCTACGACTAAGAACAATGTATGAGAATCACATAATTAAAAAAATTCAAGTGTTTGACCGACATCAAAAATAAGAAAATCACTTCTAGAAGTTAAAGGGATTTTTTCCCCACCATGACTTACCTTGTCGTCTGAGCTCAAGCCCATTTTTAGGTGTTAACTTCAACTTCTTAATTTTTGAATGAAAGACGTGTAAACATCTTTTTGGAAGGTGCACATGCACTTCAAATTATGGGTTTTGGAGTAAAGCGCTCACCTTAGGACCTACCAAATAATGGGACACTGGAAAGGAGAATTTAATTTAGTCGGATGCCCTAAAACCGGGCAAAACATACATATATATAGGTCAAATACACACATGACATATCACGCGAACAATTAAATGAGAAAGAACAAAAAACGTAAAATAAACCGTGTTTAACGCGTATATTCAACTCTCCCCCTCAAGTTGGGAATATATATTGATCATTCCTAACTTGTTAGAATTGTTCATGAAGTTGTCACTGTTTAACCCTATGGTGAAGACATCGACTAGCTGATCATATGAGTTTACAAATGGAGCGCAGATATTCCCCTTGTCTATGTAATCTTTGATGAAGTGTCTGTCAACTTCGACATGTTTTGTCCTGTCATGTTGTACCAGATTTTGTGCAATACTAATGGCACCCTTGTTGCCACAGTAGATAGTAACCGGTTTGTTCACCTGGAGACTCATATCTTGGAGAATTGTCTTCAACCACAATACCTCACAAACACCTTGCGCCATAGCTCTATATTCTGCTTCAGCGCTTGAGCGAGCAACAACATTCTGCTTCTTGCTCTTCCACGATACAAGATTGTCACCCACAAACAAGTAATATCCGGTAGTAGACTTTCTATCATCATGACTACCGGCCCAATCGGGATCTGTAAACACTTCAATCTCCAAAGGTTGGTTTGCAGAGAACAGAAGCCCGCGGCCTGGGGACTTCTTGAGGTATGGCAATACCCGATATGCTGCTTGCTGATGGCGAATTGAGGGAAAGTGCATGAATCTACTTGGGACACCCACAACATACGCAATATCAAGGCGAGTATGAGATAAATATATGAGCCTCCCAACCAATCGTTGGTATCGTGAAACATCCACTTTCTCCTCACTAGTATCAGCATCAATCTTGTGATTAGCCTTAATTGGAGTATCCACGGGTGCACACCCTAGCATCCCAATTTCATCTAAAAGATCAAGGGTATACTTCTTCTGAGAGATGAAGAATCCTCGTCGAGACCTCACCACTTCAATTCCCAAGAAGTATTTCAACTTCCCCAGATCCTTGACTTCAAATTCTTTGCCCAGTTGTTCTTTCAAGTGAACGATCTCCTCTAGGTCATCACCAGTAATGATGATGTCATCCACGTATACAATAAGAATTGATACATGCGCTCCTCACCTTTTAATAAAGAGAGTATGATCAGCTTGTCCTTGAGCATAGCCTAGTTGAAGCATGGTCTTGTTAAACCGTCCAAACCAAGCTCTTAGGGACTGCTTCAGGCCATATAAGGATTTCTGCAGTCGACAGACCTTTCCATTGAATCCTTTGATAAAGCCCGGAGAGATAGTCATGTAGACTTCTTCTTCATAATCACCATGCAAGAACGCAATTTTGATGTCGAGCTGTTGTAGCTCCCATCCACGACTAGCAACACAAGAGAGAATCACCCGAATAGAATTCATCTTTGCAAAAGGGGCAAAGCTTTCTTGGTAGTCAATACCTTGGGTCTGGGTATACCCTTGAGCGACCAAGCGAGCTATGTACCGCTCCACCACCCCATCTTGATTTTGTTTAACAGAGAAGATCCAGCATGACCCAAATGTTCGCTTCTCAGGGGGAAGACTAGCAAGCCGTCATGTTCCATTTTTTTCCAAGGCACACATTTTCTCTTCCATAGTTTGTTTTCACTCAGGTATCTGAACAGCCTCCTGCCAGATCTTAGGAATCATAATAGAGGAAAGAGATGAGATAAAAGCTTTGTGAGCCTGAAAGAGGTGAGTATAACAAATGTAGTTGGCGATGGGGTGTTTGGTGCCACACGTTTTACCTTTAAGACAAGCAAGAGAAACATGGAGGTCATCATCTGAATCTGGATCGTAGACAGGCACCAGCATCGGTGGAACATCCACTGTCTGTGCTTGCTCAGCAGTCTGGGATCTGCGGGAGTATGTGTATAATATAGACGGAGTAGAGGTGGAAGGGACAGGAGCAGTACACGGAACATGAGTAAGGGGAATATGAGGAGAGACAACAATCGGGAGAGGAGAGTCGATGGTCTCGTCGTCGTTACTACCTGTCTCCCCCTGACGAGGACCAAAGAACGACTCCCCCGCACGAAAGGTAACATCAACAGTACTGTAGTAGCGATGAGTGGGAGGGTGATAACACTGATATCCTTTGGTGGTAGGAGAGTATCCAACGAAAACACATCGGTGAGAGCGCGCATCCAATTTGTCACGATGCGAGGTATAAACATGGACAAAGCAAACTGAGCCAAAGATGCGAGGAACGATGTGAGAGGTGTGGACAATGTGGTTCTTGGCTAGACGGGAGAGAGGCGTATCATAGGAAATTGAACGAGACGGAAGACGGTTAATAAGGTGGGCGGTCGTGAGTACCGCGTCACCCCAACAGGACATGGGAAGGTGTATGGCAAGCAGCAAACACGGAGCAACCTCCAACAAGTGCCAATTTTTCCGTTCAGCAACACCATTTTGAGTAGAAGTGTGTACGCATGTGGTTTGATGAATAATTCCATGATCGACAAGATAGGCACCAAACGCTCCCCGTTCATCATATTCCCCACCATTATCACTACGAAGCACGCGAATTGTGCCGCTGAACTATTGCACCACCATTTTATGAAAGGACTGAAAGCTAGCAAACACATCACATTTCCTTTTTAACGAATAAAGTTAAGTAGTAAGAGAATGACAATCAATAAAAGTAACAAACCATTTATAGCCAAATAAAGATAACACCGATGAGGGACCCCAAACACCAGAATGGATAACATCAAACGGACATGAACATGTTTGGATTGTTCACATGTGTCACAAGAAAACGACTTAATTAAATGATTGAAAGCAGGAAACAGTTTAGTAAGATATAAAGCAGAAGGGCGGCCAAGGCGCTGATGCCAGCGTCGGAGGTCGTGTAATGCCGGAGATCTGGTGGAAGAAAGAGCACTGGTAGATAATGAATGGTTCAGCAAGTACAGCCCGTCAACGTTCCTACCACTGTCAAGCATCCGCTTCATATCCAGATCCTGAAACACACAAACATCAGGGAAAAAAATTACGGAGCAATTTAAAGCGGTAGTCAAGTGACTAATAGGAGAAGGTTGCGAGTAAATGAAGGGACATGCAAAACCGAGGACAGTGAGAGGTTGAGAGAACAAGCAACGGTTCCTTTACCACCGATGGAAGAGAGAGAACCATTAGCATCAATGTCATTATCACGACCAGAAAGAGGAGTATAGGAGGTAAAACCCGAGGCAGAGCCAGTCATGCGATTTATCGCACCCGAGTCGATGATCCACTCGGATGGGGAGGAAGACACAACATGAGCACTGGAGAGACCTGAAGTAGCAAACGTAGCAGTAGAACTAGTCGGTGTAGAGTCAGTCTGGGAGCGCAACATACGGCGAAAAGCCTCTAACTCCATAGCAGCCAGGCCCCAAGAGGTGTCCTCCTGAACCTCAGTCGGGTGCGCAGAATACTAAGTGCGATCACCAATCGGACAGCCACCACCACGGTGCCGACCTCTCCCACGAGCAGTAGAACCCCGGTCAGGTGGAGCAAGGTGAGAATGTACACGAAAACAGACGTCCTTGGTATGGTTTTTCTTCCCACAATGGTTGCATACAGGAGGAGGTCCTTGAGAAATCCCAGTCAGCGCAGAGTGATCAGTAGAGGAACCAAGCGAGCGACGACGATTCTCATCACTGAGGAGTATACTGAAGGCCTCCCGAAGAGAGGGAAGAGGCTCACGGTGGAGGACATGCAAGCGAACGGCATCAAACTCCATGTTGAGCCCCATAAGGAAGACATGAACCCAAAAATGGTCTTTATTCTTCGTAGGGCCCGCGCATTGGCAGTTCAAGCAGCAGTAAAGGTGTTGAAGTAATCCAACTTTTGATACAGACGTTCGAACTCAGAATAGTAGGCAGAAACGGTCATGATACACTGCTTCAGCTCCAGAACACGTCAAGCGAGCTCATAAATCTGCGTCTAAATGTCTGCCTGAGAGCTATGTTATTAAAGGCGCGTCTCAGGTGCGCCTAAGGCTCCAGGCTAACCAGGCTCAGAGGTTTGCGTCTCTATGCGCCTTTAGAATATAAAAGACGCGTATGAGTGAAATTTTTGTTGTAAATTTTTTTCTTTAAAAATTAAGAAAAAAATAATGCAAGAACTCAATAATTTTTTATTGATTTAGTGTTTGTGAAAGATAATTGTGCGTTGAGCCTTAGACATGATATAAGTGATCACATTGATTCTATTTTTTAAGAGATATAAACAATAGTAATGAATAATTAATTAGTATACTATATGAAGAATTTGATCAAAAAACTAAAACGATATTTGATGCTGATTATTTAAAATGAATGTGATTGCACCTTTCCTTCGTCAAGCGCGCGCCTGCGCCTTGAGCCTAGACTCCAAGATCCCTTAGCGCATTGGCGCGCCTTACCCCTTTAATAACAAAGCCTGAGAGTAGGTATCATGGGCCCGTTTCCAAATTTCATAAGCAGTGTCCAACAACATATAACTGCGATACACCTAGGGGACATCGAGTGAAGTAACCACGAGACAACCAAGGAATTGTCCGCATCCCATTTTCTCCAAGAGGGATCGATACGTGGTGGCTCAACAATGGTACCATCAATATGTCTGTATAGCTGGTGATTGCGAATAGCATGGTGTGCTGCCCTGGACTATTCCAGATAATTCGTGTCATCCAAGGCAACAGTAGTGATCTTCAACGAGCCAGACAGGTCGTGGCTCTAAGGAGGACCTACAGAGGAACCGTGAAGGGCACCGATGTGAGGTGTCGAGGAGATGTCGGAGGAATCACCCATCAATGAGAAACGGAAGAAGACGAAGACCTCAAATCAGACAGAACCACATCCTACGAGTGTCCCTTAGATCAAGCCGCCGGAGAGGACACCGGAGGATGCGAGCACGATGTCCCCGGCAGCCCCCATAGAGGAAAAAATGGTCGGAGACACCGGGCCACCCGGAAAAATCGGGCGGAGAAGGACGTCGAAGAGAAATGCCGCGGAGAAGAAGGGGCGCTGAAGGGAGGCAGTCGAAGAAAGGAAGAGCGACTGGACGCTCCTTCCGGCAGACTGGACGCTCCTTCCGGCAGACTGGACGCTCCTTCCGGCGCGAAGACAGAACGGGAGGGGCGGAGCGGTAGCGGGCGAGTGCGGTAGGGGCGGATCGGGAGCGGGCGAGTGCGGTAGGGGCGGATCGGGAGCGGGCGAGTGAGGGAGGGGCGGAGTAGGCGAGCGGGGGAGAGCGGGAGCCGAGCGGCGGATGCACAAACGCGGAAGAGACGGATCGGCTGTTTTGGATCTGATACCAAGTGGAAAGGAGAATTTAATTTAGTCAGATGCCCTAAAACCGGGCAAAGCATACATATATATAGGTCAAATACACACATAACATATCACGTGAACAATTAAATAATAAAGAACAAAAAACGTAAAATAAACCTCGTCTAATGTGTATATTCAACTGTGACTCCACATGGACTTGTTTGCAGCTAGTAACTTGAGGCTCGTCAAGGCATTTTGTGAGGTGATTAACCTTTCATAATAGGGAATTCTGACCAAATCACCAGTAATACGTTAATGATTTGTTACAGTGAAGTCCTGTATTGAGAAAAGGAAATGCTTCCCCTACAGGGTTTGAATGATACA
This sequence comes from Platanthera zijinensis, assembly GCA_039513925.1. Classification (NCBI taxonomy): domain Eukaryota; kingdom Viridiplantae; phylum Streptophyta; class Magnoliopsida; order Asparagales; family Orchidaceae; genus Platanthera; species Platanthera zijinensis. Next base: position 21,767,627 of record CM077082.1, on the reverse strand, counting down.
AAATATCATCAAGCCAAACGTGGCAAGTCATTTGGCCTAACAGATCGAAATTTAATTCCATGAGAATCTTTAATACTTACATTTAATCACTGGGTTCCAGTATATATATAAACAAAATAAATTACATCAAACAAGAATACCAACTGCAATCATAACACGTACCGATTCAGTGTGACCAAATAATGAATGGACCAAACTTCCATCAGAAGCATTCCAAACGCATATCCTACAATCTACAGGAAGCAAAAGTATGTTTAAGCCTGCTTAGTGTGGAGAAGAAAGTAACCTCCTAGATCAAAACTTTTCAAACATTGTTGAAATGCATTAAAATTTTAAAAACAGCATATAGCACAAAATAACTGTAAAAATAATAACTGCATAATTTGAAATAATTGCTATCTTATAAAAACATGCAAACAGTGTACCAACAAGTGTTTAATCAAAGTATTGACTCAGCCCATAGGTACCAAAATAAACGCCTACTAGAGTGCTAGATGACACTGCACTTAATAAAGGGCCCAGCAATCTCAAGGTCTTTAATCATGAAATAAAAAAACTTATTTTTCTCATATCTAACTCGCATGTGAATAGCATAATTTTCACACATTTCCTCATAATTTTGCCATGAACATCTAGGTTTCATGCCTCTCTGTCCTCATTGTTAATCCTAAGACTTGGCCGAATGCAATAGGGAAATCTAAATGGAAGGAAACTATGGCATATGGACGAGAAAATGATCGCACTTGATAAGATTATAAGAATCATATGTGGGACATTTCCCAATCTCCTTTGAGAAGGAGAGTGGTTAGATCAAAGTGGATTTTCTAAGTGAAACAAAACAAAAATGGTATGGTAGAATGTAGCAAAGCAAGGATGGTAGCTCAAGGATACACTCTAACCTAAGAAGTTGACTATCAAGAGACATTTGCTCCAACTGCAAAGATGGACTCTGTTTGAGTCCTATTATCATGTGCAGTGCGCCTTGGGTTGGAGGAAGAACTGTATAATTGTATATGAAATTTCCTCTTGGGTAAATAAAAAAGGACAAAAAGGGATGGTGTGTCGTTTAAGGAAGTCATTATACAGTCTAAAACCATCTTTGAGGGCCTGATTTGGAAGATTCAACAAGGCTCTGATCCAGCTTGTTGCTATAAGAAAAGACAATCCGATCAACTATATATTTGTAAATAGAAAGGAAAAAAATCTTCGTTCTCATTATTTATGTGGATAACAATGTATTTACAAGAGATGATATTTGTGAGATTGTGGTTCTCACAACTAAGGCTCTATTTGTTTGGGCGTTTCGCTGATCCGTTTTGGGCAAACGCCGCCGGAAAGGAGGGTAAACAATGAACCTCCGGCGGCGTTTGCTCTGTTTCCACCCGCCCGCCTTAAGAAACGCCCCAAAAAGCTCCGTTTGGAGCAGCCACCTCCCCCCTCCGGTTCGAACACTCCGTTTCCACCCGCTGGATCGACCCGCCACCGCCGAACCAAATGGAGCCTAAGTTTTCCAAGGAATTCGAAGTCAAAATCTCGAAAAACTTAAGTACTTTCTTGGGATCGAAGTTGTTAGGCCCAATAAAAGTGTCTTCTCAAAGGAAATACATCATGAAGCTTCTGAAAGAAACATGGATGCTCAGTTGAACTCCAGTGGACACTCTCATTGAGAAAAGTTACAAGATCAGTGATCGTAAAGATGGTGATAGGATTGACGCATCTAGCTAATGGAGATTGATCGAAAAAATTATGTGAATCAATTGTCCAATATTTTATTTCATCAATATGTACATCTGGTAATTTAGTTGAACCAATTGGACATCCAGAATTAGTACTTCATGTTGATATCAAATGTGATGAAGAAATTTTGAGCACATGCATGCACCGAGAGCTTGTCCTCAAGAGGTGACACATCGTGTTTTGTTATATCGCATGCAACTATCTCCTAGTCAAGCACTATGATTCTCCAAAAACAACCACTTAAGGGTTCAAGTCTTCACTGGTGTTGATTGGGAGAGAAGTCGTGATGATAGAAAATCAACCACCGGCTATTGTACATTTGTTGGAGGTACCTGGAGAAACAAAAAGCAAAATGTAGCAGTTAGATCAAGTACATAGACTGAATATCGGGTCATGTCTCAAGACCACTGTAAAGGATGTAGTTGACATCTATTCTATAGTACCTAGAAATCCTTGAACCCAAGTCTTTCTTATTGTAATGTGATAACAATGTTGCCATGAGCATAACTCACACCCCTGCAATATGATATGACCAAGTATGTGAAAGTTGATAGACATTTTGATACGGAGCAGAAACGAGGACGAGCTTTGGGCCCATTCGGGGCTGATTTAGCGACTTACCCTATATGGCGTGCCCGGATCGACGATCTAACTCCGTGAATGGATTTGCATTGCGAATCAAGTTCATATATAGCTTTGTACTTTCAGATTTTATTTCATGTAGTTTTGGCCCCGAGACCAACGGCCAATCATAGCTGATGATTCCGGGTACCCTAATTTTTATTTCTTATAAATAGGAGGTTTAGGCCTGATGTCATTCTCATTGCTGAAATTTGGAGAGTCCTCTTCCTCATTTCCGGTGATCTCTCCACGGTGCTGACTTCGTGGAACCCCTAAGTGAGGACTCCTTTGGTAAGCCTTGTATCTTTTGGTTTTTTTTTCCTCCTCCCCCATTCTCCACCTTCCATTTTTGCTATCCAGCCCATGCAAACAACAACCCCCATCTGTTTTTCCCAAACCCAGCCACCACCCTCCCTTAATCAGCCCTCTCTGTTTGCCCAGCCACCGCCGGAACTCCCTCCCCGTTTCCTCCTGATCCAGCCGTTTGGCCACCATCAGGACCCACTCTATCATGATGTCCATCGCCGCCCTGCCTCAAAATCCTCTCAAGTGTGCTGCCCCGCTGCCGCCCCCTCTCCAAATAAATGTCGGCCTTACTCCCACTTCTCAGGCCCCCCACCGGCACCCCCCCCCCCCAAAACAGTCGCCTGGCTATTTCCAACCTCAAACCAGAGCTGATCTAGGCATTCCAGCCCAGATCAAGCCGCCCAACCTCTCCCAAATTGCTGCAAACACCCCCCCCCCCTCACGTGGATCTTCCTCGAAATAGCCACCCAACACCAAATATGTCCAGATCTGGGTATTTTAGCCCGATTCCAGCCATTCCCCGCCCCGATCCAGCCTTCCTAACACCCAACTAGCCTTCTCCTTACCTGGTTCAGTCTCTCCACCACTGGAACCCCACTTGTAGGCCTCCAACGTTCAAATCTATCTCATTGGCAGCAGCCCTAATATTATTGTGGTATTTTTTTGTATTGAGTTGTAATACATTGTTATGGTTGGCTTATTACATGTTAGTTTGGTTGTTCATCTTACTATAGTTATTTGTGTCTGAATTAATCTCTAATTGTAGGAAGAGTTTATTCGTCGCGCGCTCTTGCTTTGGCCCTCCACGCGGAAGAAAGTCTAAAGCTTGTTTCGCTCTAATTAAAATATTTGCCCTGTTGTGAATGATTTACGTGGGATGTTAGAACTTATTATCTAATTGTGATTTTTCTGTCGGGATTTTGCATAGCATGTACGGTTAGGTCACCGAGTTTCCCTCCGCCTATAGATTCATCTTGCGTCACATTTTATCGAAGATCATCTTGACAAAGGGTACATTGTTATTCACTCTGTTCATTCAAAAGAACAACGAGCATACTTCACCAAATGTCTATGATGTGATGTGTTTAATGATGATATACACAAAGGGAAAGATAAATATTTTTCATCCAACCTGATGGGGGACTTGAAATATAGATCAAGTCACGGATTATTAGCATTATTATGTAATGGCATTTCTATAATTTCTAGTTCTACTAACCCATGTATAAGTATGGGTAAGAATTATGTGGATGAATTATTATTGGATTTTACTCCTCCACTTTAAACCTATGCTAAACAAATCATTCTGAACAATTTGGATCTATATTACCTTAGATCAATCCAAATTCCATCCTAATTTTAAACAAACATTGTAATTACATGTCTAATGGTGCATTTATTACCTTTTGTTGTGAACTAACCGGTTTAATTTATGTTCCACTAGCTCATCAATAGATGTAACAATGTCCTTTTAATATAACCATTCTTTAATCAACTCCATCTTATTTTACGCATTTGTTCTTGATTTTTGCAATCGAACCATTTTACATTCAAATGTCAAAGCCCTAATGTGTTGTCAACTAAAATTAACTACATCTTTGTCGTACTCACCACGCTCACGAGCGACTCAGCATTGCTATCTGAGATTTATGCAACTGGTGGTTGATGCGGGAGAATGTCTCTCAAGCGGTTGCCGATCCTAGTGGTTTGCCTCTACCTCCAGCGGCTTCTCACGTGTCAATAGCCCCAAAACAACCTCCTACCTTAGATCGTAGTCAAGTCCCCATAGAAACGGCTCCACAACTCCTACATGGGACACCTAAGTGACATCAATTCTACTTCGGCACACCCTGACGCGCCTACTGAATTCTCCAGTGGCGTTCCTCCACATCACACACCCCTTGTGCCTCCAACTAACACCATAATAATCCACCTTTCCTCCGCAATCACCTCGACAGGCATAACCTTCTGGCAGGACACTTAGGCCGCTCCTACAGTAACCTAACAATATTCCTTAGCCCCTTCTTGTTGTTGCACCTAGTTCATGCTTATCACCAACTCAAGGACTGCACATGACGAAATAGCTCTTTGTGGCCGCCCCCTTTCAGCCCTCAAAGATTGCATTGATACATTCCTATCTGACTTAAAGATCGTTGTGCGAAGATTTAGGCCCTCCTCCTCAGTCAGCTAACCCTACCATTGTTTATGCCCAAAACCCCAGAACTGTTAAACGACCACATGTCGCCGTTTGATATCACTTATACGTCTACCAACAACTCCAACCCATCATGGGTACTTCGTACTCAACCCTCACATTGTCGACCCCTCGACATTTTTATGTTCGCCAACAAAAATCTCCTATGGGTGGATTGCTCGTGTCAAATAATTTTTCAAACTACAAAGAACCATGGAGATTCAGAAGATTCCTCCATCTACTATCTACATGCATGGGTACACTCTGCGTTGGGTACGTCGGACCCGTCAAACCAACGTGTCTTTAATGTGGACGCAATTCAAAGAGGAACTCATTTGTTGATATCATACACATCAAGCGAAAAATGCTTTCAAGCAAGATCAGTTAACTAAGCGAAGTCACTCATCACTTGCATCAACGACTTCCTCAAGTTGGGCTTCTTCGTCACTAGGTTACAACCCCACATTCAGGCACACATTTGTATCCTAAATCCAAACACTTACTCGAGTAAGGAAGCAAGTACTTTTTATTAAAAGAGGAATTCAATACTCTCTCGAGTACTACCAAGCCCTGCTGCCAATCTTCAAAATCACCACATTGGCAATCCTCTCACATCTCCCATTTACCTTGCTAAGTTCACACATTATCAACCTGATAACCCACACACACTTGCACTGTTGGAACCGCTCTTTTTCCACCCCCAACAAAGTTGAATCAATAACATAAATGCTTATCACACCAAAAATGTGACGCGGGACGAATCTATAGGCGGCGGTAAATTGGAGGGAGACCTAACCCTACATGCTATGCAACAGTTCGACGATTAGATCACAATTAGATAATAAATACAACATCTCACGCAAAATAAATTCATGACAAGGCAAAATATTTTATTAGGGCAAAAGCAAGTTTATGCTTTCCTCCGCGTGGAGGGTCAAAGCGAGAGCGCGCGGTGAATGAACCCTGCAAATCAAAATATTTATCTAACAAACTACTATCATACGAGATATCCAAACAAATATGATATCCAAATAAATATGATATCCAATCCGATGAATAAATGCTGAAAAATTCAAATACAACAATGCTCACTAAATAGTGGGCTGACCAAGACAATGAAGATTCTGAAGCCGGATGAGTGGATTGGCGATCGAGAGTGGAACCGGCAGCATGGAAAACGGTGTAGGTGGCTGTCCTCGACAGTGGAGGGTGGAATCGAATCGGAAATGGATAAATCCGGCTATGTGGAGGCGGATCCGGGCGAGGGAGGGATGGATCCAATTTTTGGTTGCGGATTCGGGCTAAGGGAGGGAGTATGGATGGAGGTACAGACAGATAGGGGGTTGAAATTTCAGATCGGGGCAGATCCAGGAGGGGAGGAATTTGGGTGGTGATTCCATGTGAAAAAGAGGGTTGCGGCAAGGCGGGGTGGGGGACTTAGAATAGGGCGGCGGCTGCAGAAATGGAAAGGGGTGGTGGGTTGTTGGAGGAGATTAAATGGGGCGGCCGGCGGTGGATCAGGTGGAGGGGTCGGCTGGATTGGTGAGGGTTGCTGCTAGGGAGGAGGGGAACCGGCTGGAAAAGGGAGGTATGGTGGTTGGGCGGTTGGAAGCAGCAGGCAAGGGGAGGCGGAGGGCAGGGGAAGGCTCCAGCAGGATCGGCGGCTACAGAGGAGAAAAAAAATTATGAAATGAACAGTAAATTTCATTTCTAAATAGTAAATACAAAAGAAAAATAAGAGTGTTGGACAGCAATCTGTGGCTGGAATTTTGGGGTTGTAGGGGCTGCATATAGGGTTTTCAGAGGAGGAAGAAGGAGCATAGGGTTAGGGGGTACCTTGGGGAGGGAGATACAAACCTAGGAGTCGTCACCTAGGGTTCCACGGAGTCGGCACCGTGGATTGATCGCTGGAATCCGGAATTTCTTTTCACCAAATTCAGCAGTGACTTAAACCAGCCCACAAACCATCTATTTATAATAAAAGGAGGATTAGGGCATCCCACCATCGACGGCTAAGATTGGCCTGAGGTGGGGCCACCTAAATACATCAAAATAAAATGCAAAATAGTGAAATAATATATCAAATCAATTGGCAATGTGAATCTGAACACATCTGCGGAGTCCGATCGTCAATCCGGGCATGCCATATATGGAAAGTCGCCAAATCATCCCCGAATGAGCCCAAAACTCGTCATCCACTGCAAGTCACCGTCTATGTTCCGCATCAAAATGCCTTGACCTCTACGGTCAAGGCCTCCGTTTCCATGCAAACAACCTTACTTCACAGCATACAAATGTCCAAAAAAAAAATTGTACATGTTGGCTGACACCGAAGATAAAGACATCAACCTCGATGATTTTGAAACTCTCGAACATGAGGACCAAGGCTCAACTTTGAGAGCAAGGTCCATTTTAAAGAGTAGGAGTATTGATATGTGTTAAGGATTTCTAAAATATGAATACGGACCTTGCTCTAATGGTTATGAGGACCGGTTTAGAGCTCCCTTTTCTAGGAGGTATGGGGTTCAAACCACAGACTCAACAACCCGCCATTAGAATTAGCGGTTCCGTCCAATCAGATCCGTGAAGATGGGTTGGGGTCACTGGTCTACAGACCTATAGCGCACACACAGTAGACCGGGGCATTGCAAGCGCGCACACGGTAGACCAGAGCATTGCAAATAAAACATAAGGTTCAAATTAGGGATAGGGATCAAAGATTCTGTTACGCCCCCGCAACGTTTTGCCGGTCGTCACTATGTTCGCAGACGCAAGGATGCCGTACACAACGGGGCTGAACCATCCGGTTCAGCCCCCTCTCTCTGAAGATGCCGAAATAGGGCTGAACCGGTTCGGTTCAGCCCTATTGGGGCCGGCCGACCCCTTTGGCCGGCCCCTCTTTGGTTCCGGGTATTTATATCCCGGAACCCCTCTTGGTTCATTAGGCAAGTATTTGAGGTATAATCTCCTTCCTCCTTCTAAACCCTAATTCCTCTTAGCCTCCTCTTCCTCTCTAGTTTATCTCTCTCTCCCTCTCTCTATCTATCTAGTGTCATAACATTTGGTATCAAAGGATTCGTCTCCGACATGGTGAACACGCGCACGCAAAAGGAATCCGCACGGCTCGAAACCCTAGAGGGGACGGTGGTCACTCTCACGGATTCGGTGGCGGCCATGACGGCCGGTATGGAGGAGTTGAAAACCTTATTGAAAGGAAAAGCACCGGCTACGGATGATTCGGCCGGATCGGGACAAGATCCGGCTGTGGTTGCGCGCAGGGCCACGGACGGCGGAGTCGCGCGTGTTGGGCTCGGCGACGACGCATCGCGTCCTTTTCCCCCTCCGTCAACAGGACCATATGGCGGTGCTGGCGGGTCGGGGTCGGGGCATTATGCGGGGCCGATGCCGCCCGCATCGTTGAATAGTGGCTTCGGCGAGCCCGTCGCAAACCGGAACCAGGGGCGTCGGGGCTGGGATGAGCCCGCAGGCTTCCGGCGTGGCTGGGATGACCCAGCAGGGTTTCGGCGGGGCTGGGATGAGGCCGCAGGTCAGCGGCGGGGCTGGGATGAGGCCGCAGGTCAGCGGCGGCCACCGGAACAGGCAGGACAGCAGCGGGGAGGTCTTCTTCCTCCTCCTCGGGGGTTTGGACAGCAGGGTGCGCCGGTTTATGGACCACCATGGGGTGGCCAACCACCGGGTTATGGTGTATTTGAGCAAGGCGATATCGGAAGGCGAGAAGGAGGTCATGGTCCGCATCGCTTGACTCCAGGCTTGTCTCGCATGTATTTTCCGGAGTTCGAGGGTGGTGACACCTTGGAATGGATTCAGAAGGCCGAACTTTTCTTTCAATATCAAGATGTTCCTGAAGGCCAATGGGTGCAGTTGGCGTCTTTTCACCTAAAGGATGACGCATTCCAATGGACACAGTGGTTCCTGCGGGGACGGGAGTACGTGCCCTGGGGGGAGTTCGTGGAGGGCTTTACGGCTCGATTTGGTCCGCTAGAGTATGAGAACTATGAGGTCATGCTTCAGAAACTCCGCCAGAAGGGTTCTGTGATGGAGTACCGCACGGAGTTCGAGAAGTTGGCGAATCGGGTGCAATGGCCAGAAAGGACATTATACAGTTGCTTCATCTCCGGTCTCAAGGATTATATTCGTGATGAGGTGCAGGCACTCATGCCTCAGTCGTTGAACCACGCCATTACCTTGGCACGTATTCAGGAGGAGCGGTTCAGCAGGCAGAGAGGCCGCATGCAGAATAGGCCCCCCTCGGGCATCCCTACTACTACGGTTGCACGGCGGGAACAACCTACGGCTAACAAGCCGACGGTGACTCGCTTGTCTTGGAGTGAGTTGCAAGCTCGCAAAGAGAAGGGTCTATGCTTCAATTGTGATGAGAAGTTTGCTCCGGGCCATAAATGCCAGAGGACACAAGTCTTCATGTTATATCAGGAGGCTGAGGAAGCACCGGCGGCCGACGAGGAAGAATTGGAGGTGGACTTGGAAGATACTGAGTTTGGGGTCTCTATACATGCTTTGGAAGGGTGCGCTCCCCCGCTTACAATGCGGCTGGCGGGTCGGATCGCCCAGGAGAAGGTTACTATTTTGGTGGACAGTAGGAGCACCCACAACTTTATACATCCCGATGTGGCAGGGAGAGTTGGACACGTGGTCGACAAGGGGGCTGCCTTCCATGTTATGGTGGCGGATGGCAGTAAGTTGCAATGTGAAGGGGTGCTGAAGGGAGTGGAACTGCGGATAGGAGACTATGCGGGACGAACGGACGTCTACTTGCTACCTATTCGTGGCTCGGATATGGTCTTGGTAGTTCAATGGTTACGCCAATTACAACGGGTAACTTTTGACTGGGCGCATATGACCATGGAGTTTGTGCTCGGGGAGCAACAGTTCTGCCTGCGGGGTCTCATGTCTTCTCCTATTAAGGAGGTATCTCTTCGCAGCATGCAACAGTTGAGCGGAGACGGGAAAATGATGGCCATTCTCCGGGAGGTTCAGACCGGCGACTCCGGCAATTCTGAGGTACCAGTTCACTTACAGTCCATTTTGACAGATTATGCTGACGTTTTTCAGGAGCCCCGTACTCTGCCACCGCCTCGGTTCCGGGATCATCGTATTCCGCTCAAGGCGGGCGCCGAGCCTACTAATGTGCGACCATATCGCTACCCACACATTCAGAAGGCGGAAATTGAGCGGAGTGTCCGGGAGATGTTGGAGGCCGGTATCATTCGGCCAAGTACTAGTTCCTTCTCCGCTCCCATCATTCTGGTCAAGAAAAAAGACGGTTCCTGGAGGTTTTGTGTGGACTACCGCGCCTTGAATGGCGCCACGATCAAGGATAACTTTCCGATTCCTCACATCGAGGAGCTGCTGGATGAACTGCATGGAGCACAACTTTTTACCAAGTTAGATCTTCGATCTGGATATTATCAGATTCTCATGGCCCAGGAAGATATCCACAAGACGGCTTTCCGAACACATGACGGCCATTATGAGTTCTTGGTCATGGCCAATGGCTTGACTGGCGGACCTTCTACATTCCAGGCCAACATGAATGAGATTTTTCGGGATTTCTTGCGGACTTTTGTGCTGATATTCTTCGACGACATTCTCATTTACAGTGCTAGTTGGGAGGATCATGTGGGACATGTGGAACAGGTCCTATGCCGACTTCGGCAACACCGTCTTTACGCCAACCGTTCTAAGTGCTCATTTGGTCAGGAGGAGGTGGAATACTTGGGCCACATGGTCTCAGGTCAGGGCGTGCGGGCCGACCCACGAAAAATTCAGAGCATGCAATCGTGGCTGCGGCCAGTTACAGTGCGTGCCTTGCGCGGATTTTTGGGTCTCACGGGATACTACAGGCGGTTCGTCCAGGATTATGGCAAGATAGCAAGACCTTTGACTCAGCTTTTGCAGAAGGATTCTTTTTCTTGGGAGAAGAGGCGGAGGGCGCCTTCCAGGCCCTCAAACAGGCCATGACGACCACGCCTGTTCTTGCCTTACCAGATTTCGCGAAGGAATTCATCCTCGAGACGGATGCGTCGGGGGTGGGCATCGGCGCCGTCTTGATGCAGGACGGACGGCCTATAGCTTTCTATAGTAGGGCGTTAGCCCCTCGTACTTTGGGCCTTTCGGCTTACGAAAAAGAAATGTTAGCAATCATTCATGCGGTGGGCGTTTGGCGTCCGTACTTGTTGGGCCGGCACTTTAAGGTGCGCACGGATCATCAAAGCTTAAAGCATTTTCTGGACCAACGGGTCTCCTCGCCTCTCCAACAGAAGTGGGTTACAAAGCTCTTGGGATATGATTATGAGATCGTTTATCGGCGCGGCAAGGATAATGTCGTCGCTGATGCTCTCTCTCGCTTGCCGGAGGCAGCTCTCACTCACATTACGGGACCCTTGATCGATTCTTTGGCCGACATTCACGAGGAGGTCATGGGCTCGGACACTTTGCGGCCGTTAGTGGAGGCTTTGCAGCGGGGCGAGACTGTTACGCCTGGTTATCATTTATGTAATGGCCGTCTTCACTTTAGGGGCCGAGTGGTGGTGCCGGCCGCATCAGCTTGGAGAACAGTTTTGATGCATGAGTTTCACTCGTCGTCTACGGGGGGACATGCCGGAGTACTTCGAACCCTTCAGCGTGCGCGGGCCAATGTCTTTTGGGCGGGCATGCGATGGGACATTCAGCAGTTTGTTCGACAGTGTGAGATCTGCCAGCGGCAGAAATATGAGACTTCTTCACCCGCGGGGCTGCTTGTCCCGTTGGACATCCCGCAGCTTATTTGGGACACGGTGTCCATGGACTTCATCGAAGGGTTGCCTAAATCAAAAGGGAAGTCGGTCATTTTGGTAGTAGTGGATAAACTCTCCAAGTATGGCCACTTTATTGCCCTCAGCCACCCCTACACTGGAGACTCGGTGGCCGCCCTCTTTGCTAGAGAGATTGTTCGTCTGCATGGCGTTCCTCGCGCGATTATTTCTGATCGTGACCCGACCTTCGTTAGTAGCTTTTGGAGGGAGTTATTCCGCTTACAAGGAACTCGCTTACATTTCAGCACGGCCAACCATCCGCAATCGGATGGCCAAACAGAGGTCCTTAACCGAGGGGTGGAGACATATCTTCGGTGCTTTGTGATGGATGAGCCCCGCACTTGGCCAGAGTGGTTACATTGGGCCGAATACTGTTATAACACGTCTTATCACTCCGCCAGCAGGATGATGCCATTTGAGGTTGTTTACGGTCGGCCACCTCCAACCTTGGGCACTTATGAGCCGGGTAGCACCGCTCTACTGGCGGTTGATCGGGCTCTTCTGGACCGCGATCGCATGATGGTCACTCTTCGGGCCAACCTCCGTTTGGCCCAGGATCGTATGAAGGTGCAAGCGGACAAGCACCGCACTGAGCGGGAATTTGCCGTCGGTGATGAGGTTTTTCTCAAGTTACAACCATATCGGCAATTATCTGTTGCAGCCCGTGGCAATCAGAAGTTGTCCCCGCGCTACTACGGCCCCTTTCAGATCATCAGCAGGGTGGGGCCGGTAGCTTACACCTTGGCTTTGCCGCTGGGCTCCCGCATCCATCCCACTTTTCACGTCTCATTGCTCAAGAGAAAGGTGGGCCAGCTTATCCAACCTTCTACTCTCTTGCCTGACGTTACGGCAGCGGGTGAGCTGAGGCCACTTCCGGAGGATGTTTTACGAAGCAGATGGAAGCACCGGGGCACCGAATTCCGGCCCGAACTCTTGCTCAAGTGGAAGAACCTTTCTCCGGCACAAAACTCTTGGGTGGATTTCTTCGATTTCAAGGAACTCTACCCCGACTACCACCTTGAGGACAAGCTGGTTCTTGATGGGGAGGGGAATGTTATGCCCCCGCAACGTTTTGCCGGTCGTCACTATGTTCGCAGACGCAAGGATGCCGTACACAACGGGGCTGAACCATCCGGTTCAGCCCCCTCTCTCTGAATATGCCGAAATAGGGTTGAACCGGTTCGGTTCAGCCCTATTGGGGCCGGCCGGCCCCTTTGGCCGGCCCCTCTTTGGTTCCGGGTATTTATATCCCGGAACCCCTCTTGGTTCATTAGGCAAGTATTTGAGGTATAATCTCCTTCCTCCTTCTAAACCCTAATTCCTCTTAGCCTCCTCTTCCTCTCTAGTTTATCTCTCTCTCTCTCTCTCTATCTATCTAGTGTCATAACAGATTCAAAGGTGAACTAGCAGGAGAAATCAATTCGACACAATCTTATCTATTGACTACGCATCAGCTTAATCAAAATTTATTTAAACCTATCTAATCAATTCAAAGTGGGTACGTCAAAAAGTGCAAAAGAAAAAATCAAGAACATATGGGCGGAATAAGAAAATTTGTTTAACATCTAAATATATCTCATCCCTTGACAAAAATCATGAGTGATATAATGGAATAGGTGAGGGCAATGGATAAATAACTCATTGACCTTCCATTCATGAGCAATCTGACAATGGTCATCCTCTCCAGCATACTAAAAGTTGTCGTTGTACTCCGTGTGTAATTTGAGAAACAAGAACATCAACCACGTCATTGACCTCGCCGGTCTTTAACTGCTCTGCAGGTGTGAATTATTATGTCTCCAAATCAACATCGTTTGTAGTGTTTCCTATGTAAGTTTTCAGGGCAATAATATTAAACGCGAAAAATGGCTATTGTAGGTGGGAGATCATATGAAACCTATATAATGTTTTTACATGCAATAGAAAGTTAGAAAGTGATATACAAATATCACACTATGAGACAAAGGAATTAGATATGTAATCCGACTAATGCTCGAGAATCAATAACACATGGAGAACTAGCTCTTATTGTTGGGAAAGAAGAGGATTTAGCAGCAACACCTGAAACTTCCTCCATGGATCACCTCTTGATTGAGGCTTCAAAAGACACTCGTTCTACTGATAATCTAAGAAGTTCGATGATCATGAGACTGGCAACTACACCATACAACATGATTGGCGGCCCATTTAACCCTTTGATCCAACATTTAGGAACCAAATTGGGATGAATTTATAAACACTTCTCCTTCGCATGCCCCTTTTGCCGTGGTACTAACACTTTGACTTACTCTAATCATCAAGGTTTCTCAGTTCAAAGTAATTGTTAGAACTAGATATGGCGTTTCATTTCTTTTGTCCATCCACTTCCACTAGAAAGAAAAAAAAACAATCTGAAAGGCCACTCCTTTGATATAATGAGTCATAATTTTCAGGTCAGGCGCAATCTCCCTTCATAACAATTAAATCCTCTGTTTTCAAATTCAGGAAGACATTCTGAACGTAATTCAATAACTCTCATCTATATCAAAATCCATCTTATTATCTTCAGCATACTGAACATTGGAATATTGGTCCATCAAGCCACTTATGAGTTAACTTACTATAGTATTTCTCAAAGTCATTCACATTTGATATCAATGTTTGATCTTATTACTGTTGATATATGCGGGTGAAAAAAAAATCTCAAAATTTTTTTTTAATAAATCCCATGTATCCTTTGGCAAAACATAAAGTGGCCGACAATATTTTGTAACATTGTCACAATTAAGATTTCTCCTTACCAACCTTCATAGGAAGCATTTTTCAATGCAGGTGGAATTTTAGAGACATTAATAAATCCCATGTGGGATTTTGAGTTCACAAAAGATAATTTCTACAGCTCAGTTTAATATTAGTTGTCCTATGTGGATAGTTAAAATTTTGAAAAAAACGCAAGGATGGGAAGAGTTTTGCTTGGTTCTATACTCAGTTAGTTACCAAGAAGAAAAAGCATGACATAACAAAAAAAACAAAACTCATCACTCCTTCCCTGACAGGACACGCCATTGGGACAAACAAGGCATGCAAACATTTTACAGGGCCCGGGCCCCTTTTAAAAAAATGGGGGGGCCTGCTTGAGATTGCCAAGCAGGGCCCAGGCTGGCCGGACCAAGCCTGGGCTCGGCTAGGCAGTCTCCAGCAAAAGCTGGGCAGCCTGCCCAACTATATAAATATAGTTAGGTGCTGCCCGGCAATATTAACATAGCCGGACAACGCCCAGTTATATTTATATAGTTGGGCGCTGCTCGGCTATATAAGTGATGATTTATTATATGGGCGCTACCCAGGTCTTCTTGGGCAGGGAACCTGGGCAGCGCCCTATGCAACCGGGCACCAAACAAAACTTTAGTGTCCGGCTAGGCCCAAGCTAAAAATGGAAGCCTTGTACGCCCCCCTAGGCCTGGTCTGGGACTGGACCGAGGCCTAACAGGGCAAAAACTGGGAAGACCTAGTCAGGCATTTGGACTCGGGCTTTATTTGCACCACTAGGATCAATCAACCCCAGCAATAGAGAAAGAAACTTAAGTGAAACAAAAGGAAGGAAAGCACACAAAACTCAACATGTGATAGAAGGGAGAAGACTTTTCAGATCAAGATGTTCACAAAGGCTCTAACACATTTTAATTCAACATAAAAGTAATAGAAATGAATAAATACCTTCAATGTAAAGAGCAGATGAGAAGAGAAAATAACTTGAGAGATTATGATGCGTATACGATACATATACGCTCCATGCGAATGACCACCACCAACTAGTGGAGATCCAGATTCATCCATTCCGAAGTGTCGATTAATAGGATATGATGCATTAGTGGCATTTATGTAATTAGGAGTAGACTCTCCTTCTATATAAGGAGGGTAATGGTGTCTTAATGGCTCATCTTTAAAATCTATAGCATGATTCTCTCTTAGATAGCACTCCATAAGGGAATCAGATCTCGGGAGCCTGGTGCGAATCTCGCGAGTGTATCTTGATCTACTATTAATGCAATCTATTTTGGTGCGTACCAACTTGATCTGACTTGTCGCCTTCCCTCCAACTACACCTAGGTCAAAGGAATCTATGATTCACACCTAGCATCTTTGTTCACAGTAGGGACATTCATTGGATGCTTATGCCTCGTTCGATCAACGCATGGACGTTGGTCCTAGCTTCATCATTCACAATGCACAATCGGCTCTGTCTGCCCCGCCATCCAGATCAACTTTGTTAGTCCCACGCACCTTCTACATGCTTCCAACCACTTCCAGTGAACTGCTTAAAGCATCAACTCACACTATTAGCAGCCTAGGCGAACACGCACGAGCATCCCTCTCTCAACATCTTCCTTGATAAGTCGTCAACTCATTCCCTCTCCATCAACCCTCCTATCTGGGAGATAGCTTTTGATACTCTCAAACCTTCATCTAGTTAGCACCTTCGACGTAATTGGTATAAGTCCACTACCACCCCATGCAGCCACCAAAATAGCCTTCTTGCTCCACCTCAATCACTAGTTCACCCTAGCAACTCTACAAATACTTCTCCCTGATCCACCACAGTCACTTAAGCTACCTTTGCAAACGTCGACATCTTTGAGCTTCTCGGCGCGGTTTTATGGCACAGATTCCCTCTTGCTCAGTGGCATATATGTTTATTTTATAATTTATAAACATATATTATGTTTACAATTGTACATATTTACAAAAAAAAGTGTATAAATATGAATAAATTTAATTAAATATTGAAATATAACATTGTAAAATATCCTAATATACCCCCCCCCCCCCCCCCGCAATCCAACATCCGTCATTTCAAATTCAAACTGACATGAACCCAACATCCGCCATCTGTAACCTAGCAGATCATTTTGATGAAGAGGAACGTTCGTTGGGCAAATTCTCCTAATGCATGGATGCAATGGAATTCGCCTTAACTGACAACCCTAGATCCTTCATCGACAAGCTCCCCCGTCTCCGACCACCACTTCCCCGCCTGTTAGCGCGATTGGCATCGGCAGCTTGACTTATCATTATGAATGAACTCCCCCGTTTTTGCTTACGCCACTCACGGAACCCTAACGGATAGAGGTGCCCTTGTTCAGCTATTTTGATCTGTTAGATTGGATCCCCACGCAAAGAAACATTGAGTTATAGCTCACTTCGGAAGCCAGTAAGGTCCCTCTCGCGCGCGCTACAAGGAGGAATTAGAACTTCTTTGGTATTGTCGTCTTCACTAATAGATGTCGTATATGATGTGGATCATGCTGAAAGAAGAAATTATCTTGCGCTAGGACAAGCGTCGCCACAGGAATGCCTTTGAGTGTCTTTGCACAGTCTAGCAAGTCAACTTTGTGGAGGATTTCGTCGACAATTTCATGGAGTTGGCACATCATATTTTGGGCCTATCCACGGCCCACAACTTTTATTACATCATGCAAGACCTGCAAACACACATTTGTGCCCACTTGCCCACTCTTAACATATCCATGTTCAATATGACCATCCAACGAGCCCTCTTTACAAAAGTGAATTTACCATGCCATAGAGAACCTTCAGTCATTACAGTGTTCTGACCTTCTAATGACAAATCTCATGTGCTAGACTCTGATGGCATCCCCTCCACCCTCTGAGAATTATGCTTGTGTCGGTCTTGGAGTACAACGTGGCCATGAAAACCGCGCTGGGGAATCGCACGCTTTGCTCACATTGTGGGAAGCTTGGTCATTTTGTCAATCGTTGCTTTGTGAAGCACCCTAATCTCTAACCTCAAGCTCATGTCAGTGTTATTGAGTCTGAGTTTTCTTCTCATACTACATCCACTCCACTATCCAATCTGGTAAATGGTTCTCTTCAGCGGATATTGAGGCTCTAATTACTGCTTCTAGGACATTTTTCTTCATTGCAACTTCTTCAGCTAGCATGTATGTTGATATTCAGGGTACGCGACTCATCGACTTTGGTGTTACCAATCATATGACCGGGAACTCTCTTGCCTTCTCTCAAGTGGAGATGCATAGCTGATAATCACCGGTGTGCGGCCGATGACTCTCCTACTCAAGTTTGTGAAAGTGGGGTTGTTACTAGTTACTGCTTACTACCACCTCCCTTCTAAAATTGGATGACACTTTATATATCCCGAATTTCCCTTACAATATATTATATGACAATGCTCTTACAAAATAATACACTGCAATGTCTCATTCTCCTCAACACATTGTTATTTTCAGGACCTTCAATCGAAGAGGACAATTATTATTAAGACTGAACGAGGGGACTATACTATTTATACTCTTCCCACTTTCTCAGCATCTGCCAGTGTTGTGGATATCGACCGACCGACATGAAGATTTGGGAGTTAAAATGGCAAGAAACCGTTTTAAATTTTGTTCGTATCGTTTTGAAAAAAAACGGACCAATATATCGATCCCAAAAAAATGGGCATATCGCTGTTTTTTTTATTATTATTATTTTTTATAATCAACCAACGCTAGTTTTAACTCCCCCTGACCCCCCGCGTGGTTCATTTCACTACGTCGTTCCTTCCTTAGCTCTCCCTCGAGCTCTCCGTTGGTGCTCTCACTCGCGCTCTTCGTTGGTGCTCTCCCTCTCTCGCGCGCTCTCGGCACTCTAACTCTCTGGTTCTTTCTTCTCCCTGCTCGATGGTGCTCCCACGTTGGTTGTTTTCTCGCGTTCTCAGCACTCCAACTCTTTGGATCTCTTCTCCATGCGTGACTGGTGCTCTCACTTTGGTTATTTTTGCGCGCTCTCGGCACTCTAGCTTGTTGGTTCTCTCACTCTAGTTGTTCTCTCTTCTCTCTAGTGCTCTCAATCTTGCGGGCTCTCATTTTTTGCTAGTGCTTTTGATCTCGGCAATCTATCGGCTGGCGCATTCTTCTCCCTACCTCCCCCTCTCATTCCCTCGCTCTGCATTTTTAGTTTTTTGGCTGCTTTGTTGGTTGTCTTGCTGGTTGTGGTTGTCGTGTTGGTTGTTGTTGCCCTACTGCCATGTTGACTACTATCATGCTACCTTGTTGCCTTGCTCCCTGTTGTCGTATTGGTCGGCTGCCCTATTTTTATTTGGCCAATTTATGATTTTATTAGTCGGCAAATGATTTGAAATACTCATATTACTAGTTATCTATCCAACTTCATTTTGCAATTGATGATGCATGTATATCCGACTTCATTTTTAGTTGTCTTGTTGTTTTGTGCCTTTTGATTTCTAAAATGTGGGATGCTTTGTGCATTTTGATAAGTAAAACATGGATGCTTTGTTGGATACTTGGAATGATACTTGAATACTTTGTTCCTTTTGTTGGATACTTTGAATGATAGTTATAACTTTGTATACTAATATATTACTGATGATGCAAAATGTTATTGGATAAAAAAAATATTGCGTAGATAATATGAAAAATGAACGAAGATCTAACGATCTAATGAAGTTATGAGGTTTTTCTAATGTTGATTTTTTTCAACTAAAATTTCTCTTGTGATGTAGTTATGTTATTTTATTTTATCTAACTAATATTGTTTTCATTTCATATTTCATAGAATGGCTTTTTCTGCAGGATCAAGTGAGTTGCCCGTATTATTGGTACCAACCGGTAGAGATCCGTTCTGGGCATTTGGTGAGAATTTGGTTGCAAATGACACCAACCGAATCAAATGCAACTACTGCAAAAAAAAAGTGAATGGTGGAATTACACGTTTCAAACATCACTTGGCAGGGTGGAAGGGTAATGCTAAGTCATGCCCTCGGGTTCCCGCCGATGTTAAGGCGAAGGCGGAGTCGACCCTAAACTCAAACTTAGAGAGTAAGAGAGCTAAGAGTGCAAAGTTACAAGCAACCTTGAATGAGGTGATTGTTGGAGGAGTCCATGAAGATGAATTAGAGGAGACTGTCATACGTAGGAGCACAGGTTCCAATGGTCCAATGGACCAATTTGTTCATTCAGCTGCTGAGTCTAGCAAGGAAAAAGATTCTCAAGCACGATAGAGAGTAAGTACAAAAAGAAAGCCAGAGATGACGTTGTCGTGTATATAGGTAGATGGGCATATGAAAACGGGATCTTGTTTAATGTCATATGTAATTCCTCCTTCTAGCAGGTGGCTCATGTCAATGGATTATGCGGACCTGGGATGAAAATCCCAACATTTTATGAGTTGAGAGACAAAATTTTGCAAACGGAGGTGAAGAGGACGAAGAAGATGTTGGATGCATTCATGCAGACCTGCAAATTGAATGACTGCACTATCATGAATGATGGTAGACAGGTCGGAAGGGTGGAAGCGTGATGAACACCATGATACATTGTAGTTCTAGAGTGGCATTCTGGCTTTCGAATAATATCTCCTCCTCCACACATGATGGAAAGTTCATCTTTAACTTTTTGGATGAGACGATCGTTAGCCCTGAGAGCCCAAAAGAGGACAGTATCTTGCAGATTGTGACAGATAGCGTGTCCAATAATCAGTGTTGTAGATATCCTCCGACATGCCCGACATGTCGGCCGATATAAAGGTTTTATGGACAAAACGACACGTTTCCGATATTATTTTGCAAAATATCCTTTTGAAATATATCCTCCGATATGTCTATTATTGACCGATATATTCGCCGATATATCGGCCAATATATCCCGATATTTTATCGAGTGGTTTTTTTCAACTTATTTTAATTAGTGTATATGGTCTAATAGATAATAGACCAAAATTGTTTCATTGTTTAGGTTCTTTTTTCCCTTTGGTTTTCTTCCTTGCCCAAGTGTATCATCGATGTCAATTATGCATGGTCTTTGAATTATGAACTAAAGATTTCTTATCTTTCATTGTTACGGACAACTTCCCGACATTCTACTCTCTTGTTTTATTTCATGCATTATACTGTTATTACTTGTATAACACAAAATGCTTATATTAGTTTAATAAATTTAGAAGTTCAATAAATATCAAATTATTAATATATATAAATGAAAAAATGATTAAATTTATAAATAATTACACATACAAATAATTAAATATTAAAACCTGATATATAAAAAATCCCCGATATATCCCCGACATAGTAAAACCGACATGAAAAACCTAAACCGACGTGTCCCCGATATCCGATATCTACAACATTGCCAATAATATAACTGCAGCAAAGCTTATGCCTTTGAAAAAGCCTAAGCTTTTTTGGACTGGTTGTGCAGCTCATACTATTAATCTATTGTTACAAGATATAGGAAAATTGAAGCCAATAAAGAGTATTAGCTCCTTGGGCTGCCAACTCTTTATCTTCATCTATGGTCACACCATCTCTCTAGACATGTTTAAAGAGTCAACGAAGGACTTGGACTCTCATGAGCTTATTCGACCAGGTGTGACTAGATTCGCTATAGCGTTTCTATCTTTAGAGAGGATCTTAGAGAAGAAGAATCAATTGATGGGCATATTCACATCTACAAAGTGGGTTGCAGCAAAGTTGTTCAGTCATGCCGAAGGAAGCAGGTAAAACTATTGTATCTTTATTAATTTCATTTAAAATATATGTTTGCAACTGACGGTTTATAGTCTTTTCTTACTAATTTATTTTGCATATAGTAGACTGCAATGGCAGTGATGAGCGTTAGATTTTGGGCGAATGTCAAGCCGGATATTGGTATATTCACACCATTTGTGAAGATTTTGAGAAGAGTCAACGGGATACACCTTCCATGAGGTAGTTATACGGGGATATAAAAAAAGCTAGGGAAGAGGATTGTTGTCGTTCTCGATCACCAAGAGAACAAATATCTTCCTATATGGAAGTTGATTGATAGCAAATGGGAGAAGAAGATGAGCAGCCCTCTGCATCTTGCAGGTTATTACTTAAACTCATATTTTTATTATTCCCGTCGAGTGGAGATTGAGCAGCCCTCTGCACCTAGCAGGTTATTACTTAAACTAGTATTTTTATTATTCTTGTAGAGTGGAGATTGAGGCTGGCGGAAGGTTTATGAGTGGTTTTGTTGAGTGTCTCTCAAGGATATATAGGAAAGATCTTTCTACACTGGATCACATCAATGTTGAGCTTGTTGTTTACCAATACCAATAAGGGTTATTTGATAAATACATGGCAAAGAGACAGCTACAAAATCTCAACTTAAACCCTGGTATATTTTAATCTATATTTTTATTAATTTTATTTTTTTAATGATGTATTATGTATATATGAATTGTGTTGTCATTTTAATTTTACAGTACATTGGTGGAGGCTTAACGGTGCTGATACGTCACACCTTAAAACTATGGCTATGAAGATTTTAAGTCTGACTACTTCATCTTCTGCATGTGAGAATAACAAGAGCACTTTCAAGATGGCATACATTAATTTAATTATTTAGTTAAACATAAATATCTTATTATATGATTGTATGCATTATTTAACCTTTTAAAAAATTTTGTATATACATTTTAAGAAGAAAAAACTCGACATCAAAATATTGAACGATTTGGTATTTGTAAAGTTCAATGGTTTGCTAAAGTCGAAATATTCAGAGACATCTCGAGATCCATTGACAACTAAGAATATTGATTCTAGAAAGGTACAAGAGTGGACGGTGAATGCTGATCCTGAGAGGATGAAAATGAAGATGACGATGATGAAGTATTTTCCAGAGAGGGGCTGACATGGACGCAAAGTGTCAATATAATCGACGTTGATCGTGATGAAAGGAGGCCTCCAAAACTAGCAACAAGCAAAGAAGTTACAATTAGTTATCAAAGAAAGGAAAAGAGAAAAATATTTGAGGTGGACGAGACAGATCTAGATGGTTCATCCGATGAAGATCATATTCTATCTACTTTGCCGACTATAGATGAGTCTATAAGTAAAGAAGAATGTGATATATTTGAAATTTAATTTTTAATAATTTGATCTCATAGAAATAATATATAGTTACAAGTTTCTTAAAGTTAAAATTACTAGTTTTACAAATTTTTTATCATAAAAGTATTGTATGTAAAATGTAACATATAGCTTTTAATATTTAAAAGTTGAATAGGTTGTAAAATAGTTAGTACTGTGACATGTATAAAAAAATAACATTTAATTACATATATAATTAATTAAATATTAAAACGCGATATATGAAATATCCCCGATATATCCCCCCATATATAAAAAACCGACATGAAAACTCAAATCGACGTGTCCCCGACATCAGACATTTGCAACCTTGGCATCTGAGACAATGATTTCTCTGCTTTGATGGCATTTGTGACCATGATCATCCTCCACTTCATCTTCTTAACAAGTGTTGTCGACTTAGACTAAGTATGTTTTAGAATGTGAAGTCAATCAATATGACAAACATCACCATACTAGTTCATCTATTAAACTTTGTAAGAATTTTATACATCTTATCATGTTCATCCAAATATATGGGGTCGTAGTCCCTTCAAATCTATTGGTGGAGAAAATTTATATTTTGTTACTTTTATAAATGATTACTCTAGATGTACGTAAATGTAACTTTTCAAAGAAAATTTTGAACTCTTTTCTATTTTTTATAAATTTTATAATAAAATTTGCACTTAATTTGGCTTTGCTCGAAAAATCCTATGAACAGATAATGCAAAGAAATATATGAGTCATCAACTCTCTTTTTTTGTGTCTTTTATGACATCGTTCATCAGACTAGTTGTGTATATAATCACAACAAAATGGGGTGACGGAAAGAAAAAATTGTCATCTCCTTAATGTTGCCCAAACACTTTTGTGTCAAACAAATGTTCTCTGATTTTACTGAGGCCTTGTGATTTCCATTTCTTATTTCTCATTAATTGTACGCCATCTTCTATTATTCAAGGTAAGTCATTATTTTTTATTATTCATCTGAATAGTATCCATTTTCCCCTTACTTCTCATGTGTTTGATTGTACTACCTTTGTTCACAATCCTACGTTTGGTACTACGCCACCAATTGTACTTTCATGGGATTTTCCCCTATTCAGAAGGGTCCTCGCTACTTTGATTTAGTCTCCAAAAGATAATAGTTAATGTCACATTTTCCAAATCTACTCCCTAATTCTCCAAGGAAGACAATTCACTTACTCTTAAGATCACGCATTTTATCTCTTTCACCTCTCCTCCAACTACATATATATCCTATCTTCTTACCATTCATGCTCCTCCACGTGATACTAACAGAACTTTTCTTTGCAATTACAACTTATATTGATGCTCCTCCAAATGAGACTCCTCCTTTCCTCCTTATCATACATGTTTTCCTTACTCATTTTAACATCGGCAGACTCGGATGAAGATGTCCTCATTGCTCTGAGGGAGGGGTGCGGGGAAATACACAATATGTTATTACTAATGCTCTTTCTTATGCAAATTTCGGGTCTTCTTACTACCAATTTTCCTTGATGATATCTATCACCACCATCCCTACTGCATACCATGAAGTTCTTTGTATACTTTGTTGGAAAGAAGATATGGACGAGAAAACTGTTGGATCTATGGTCAACCTTAGAGGGGGTGAAAAAACTTCTCAGCAACTAATGCGAGTTTTAAAACTTTTTGTAACATGAATACATTTTTTGGCAGCTAGCGTGGGGCGATAGAGTTACCGTCAGGGATATCAACAGAAACCATCTTCTTGACCTACAGAAGATCGTCTCAGTGTACGCACACTTGATACTTCAGAAACACAGAAATAAACAGATGTAATTCTAGATCAAAAGATGAACACTTGAATTCATTATCATATGAAAATAATGTTTGCAATTACAATAAGTAGATCTTCATGACCCCGGAGATCGGAGGCGATGAATAGAAATTCCTTTTTGGTTTCCATACCGACCCTCCCCCTGAGGACCGGTTGGCTCTCTCCCTTCTCCCTGAAGGTCTTCGAGCTGGCTCTCTCCCTTCTCCCTGAAGGTCTTTGAGCCGGCTCTCACCCTTCTCCTCAAAGGTCTTCGAGCCCGCTAGATCTCCCCAATCTAGACGTCCTCCTCGGACGATTTCTCACGGAATCCTCTCAGGATTTCAACGACCTCCCCAGTCAATTTCTCGCATACTCCCCGGAATTTGGCGTCCAAGCCGGACGATTTCACCACATGATACAAATAAAGAAACGAGAAGACATACAAAAGTAGATCAAGAAGATAATATTTTGCTCCCTCGAATATTGTCTACGAAGACAGTGAGCTATCAGCACTTCGATTCTCGTTCTTTGTGCGCTCGATCGTCCTCAGAATCTCGTTCATGTCGTCCTTCTCCAAAGATCTTTTTTGTTCTTGTTTGAGGGTGAGAGTTCTTCTCCTTGTGTGGCAGCTCCTTTCTCTAGAGACGGCATAACAGCCTTCTACTCTTCATTCTAGGGTTTCAGTGCCCGTCCAAGAGAGAAAAGAAACTCTTTAATATGAGTTTAAATAAGCTACCGCCGATGGTATCGCTAGCACCCGGTGGTAGGTATGTGCTTTCCTTGTGTACATCTGTTAGCGCGGAGCGGTAGGTGCTAGGGAGGAGCGGTAGGTGCTAGCGCAACGCGGTAGGTGCTAGCGCAGCGCGGTAGGTGCTATCGCAGCGCGGTAAGCATGCTTGATTAGGCGCACGCACAGCTAGTCTTCAGCGGATAAAAAAGGTGGTGGCTCTTTCCATGTAAACTCTAGTTACCGCGGAGCAGTAGGTGCTTCCGTGGAGCGGTAGTAACATTTCCTTCTTTGATCTCCACCAAATTCCAGCATTGAGCACACAGATCGCTGACGTGGACTTCGAGATAGTGCAGCGCGTTAAGCATTAGCGAGTTGCAGTAGTTGATAAGCTTGCTCGTCGATTCTTCGTTCCAGTCGACATGAGATCGTCCAGTCGATCCTTCTTTGTAGTCGGCATAGCTAGCGCTCGGTGTTAGTGCTAGTACCAGCGGTAGTTCATAACTCCAGTCAACACGTGTTGTCTCGTTGACATTCTCTTCCAGTCGACACGTGTCGTCTAGCCGATTCATCCTTCTAGCCGACATGGCTAGCGCTCGGCGTTAGGGCTAGCGCCACCGGTAATCCATATGTCCAATCGACATGTACTGTCTCGACGATATCTTCTCTCCAGTCGACATAGGCTTTCTGGTCGATATGCTCCTTCCAGTCTATATACCCGTCTGGTCTACATAGCTAGCGCCAGCGGTAAAGCCAGCACCCAGCGGTAGAAGGCAACTCCTGCCGATATGAGCTCTCACATCGAGCTTTTCTTCCAATCGACATTGATAGTCTGGTTGATCTTGCATCCCATCAACATGCTAGCCTTGGCGTTAGAGTTAACGCGCGGCGATAGTTGGCTTGACATATATGGTCGATGTGAGTAGTCTAGTTGACATTTGCCTTAGACTGAGCAAGTCTAGTCGACATGTAAACTGAGCTAGCGCCCGACGGTATCTCTAGCGCCAGCGGTAACTCACAGAGATTGTAGTTTTTGTACGATTGAACCCCTGTAAACTTGCACATTATACCCAAAACATGTATGATCAAGTACAATTTAGGAATTGTTATTATCAAACCTGAGAGATGAAGAATGCATGTTCCAATAGAAATCTTTCCCTTTGAATCACGGGGTACTTTGAGTCTAGTTCCTATTCCAATTGGAAAAGACATTGTTGGTTGTCGATGGGTCTTCGTCATCGAGTTTCAACTTGACAGCATAGTGGATAGATACAAAGCTCGAATGGTTGACAAGGGGTTCACCCAGACATATGGTGTTTATATCTTTGACACATTCTCTCGTGTTGCCCGTATCAACACTATTTGGGTATTCTTCTTCGTTGATGCCAGCCGGGATTGGCATATGCTTCAGGTAGATGTTAAAATGTCTTCTTCTATGGTGATCTACATGAAGATAGTTTATATAGAGCAATTGTTTGGTTATGTTACTCAGGGAGAGTCTCAAGTATATAAGTCGAAGGTCATATATGGTCTTAAACAAAATCCAGAGCATAGTTTAACAAGTTCAATCAGGTCATGTCTATCATTGGTTTTTTTTTTGACGCAATGCAAATTACTCTTTTTTTTAAACGAAAGATTGATCGAGAGTTGGTTCTTCATGTTGTATATGTAGATGACATTCTTCTCACCAGAGATGTTAAAAATATCTTCTTATATAGTAATTTACAAGAAGACAGTCTATATGGAGCAACTGTTTGATTATATTGCTCAGGGGGAGCCTCAAGTATATAAGTCGAAGGTCATATATGATCTTAAAAAAATCCAGAGCATTGTTTAATAAGTTCAATCAACTTATGTCTACCATTGGTTTTTCTGACATAATGCAAATTGTTAGAAACCACGGTAAGCCCATTTTAGGGGGGCAGACACCAGGTTCGTGGCCGACTGCAGTCGAATGGCTAAGATCATCCCCAACCAAATCTCCCGGGGCCCACAGGGTAAATGCCGGGTAGATTGTTGAGGCAGTTGGGTATCAAGTCTCCGCCTAGGAGTTTGATAAAGGAGGTCGTGGGTTCTATCCCACGCCTCAACAACCTATCGGGCATTTACCCTGTGGGCCCCGGGAGATTTGGTTGGGGATGATCTTAGCCATTCGACTGCAGTCGGCCACGGACCTGGTGTCTGCCCCCCTAAAATGGGCTTACCGTGGTTTCTAACAAAAGATGGTAGCGCAATTGGGTATCAAGTCTCCGCCTAGGAGCTTGATAAAGGAGGTCGTGGGTTCCATCCCACGCCTCAACAACCTACCCGGCATTTACCCTGTGGGCCCCGGGAGATTTGGTTGGGGATGATCTTAGCCATTCGACTGCAGTCGGCCACGAGCATGGTGTCTGCCCCCCTAAAATGGGATTACCGAGGTTTCTAACACAAATTATTCTTTCTTTAAGCGAAAGTTTGATCGAGGGTTGGATCTTCTTGTTCTATATGTGGATGACATTCTTCTCACCAGAGATGTCTCCTCTAATATAGAAATTACAAAGAAACGTCTTTGAACTCATTTTGTTACTAGAGATATGAGTACTCTCACATATTTCTTGGGAAACGAAATTGCAAGATTCAACACCAACGTAATTCTTTCCCAATGGAAATATGTCCAAGATCTACTTGAAGAAAGGAGTCTTCTTGGAACAAGACTAATCAAAATTTAATGTTTATAGGCAATGACAAACTTTGGGATGAAACATCTCCGCTTATTCAAGATATCACTCGTTACATGTGTCTGGTTGGTAAATTCGTTTATCTCATCGTGGCTAGAACTGACATATTTTTGGTTGGAAAGGTCACTCAGTTCATACTTCCTCCCAGAGAATGTCATCTTGAAGTTGCATTAAAGATATTACAATATATCAAAAAATCTCCCGACAAAGGAATACTACTTAAAAATAAAAATAACTTACATGTTGAAGTGTATTCAATTTAAGTTATGCAGATGATAAGGGAGACCGAAAATCAACTTCTAAATAATGCAGTTATGTTGGAGGAAATATTGTCACTTGGAGAAGTAAGAAACAAGCAGTGATGTTCAGGTCAAGTGCAGAAGTTGAATACATAAGTATGACTCATGTTTCTTGTCAGTTGAAATAGTTGAGGACACTTTTGAAATATTTTGGTAAAACTTACAACTATCATCTACCAATGTTCTGTGATAATAAAGTTATCATCTACATATCTAAAAATCATGTGTTCCATGAAAAAAAAATATTGAAGTAGATTGTCACTTCATCAGAGAAGAAGTTATCCGCAAACGAATATGCACTCTATTTGTAACACCATATAAAGATTTGTTTGACATATTCATCAAACATATTTCTTCATCTTTTTATTATATTTGTACCAAGCTGAGAATATTGGATATATATATGCTTCAGTTTAACAGGAAGTGTTAAAGCTCATTAAGGCCCAAAAGGAAACTCATAATAGATTTTCCTCCCAGTATTTGGTCTCACATCTCCAAATGTAAATTCTTTGTCATCCTCTACTCTATATAAAAAGGGTAGTACTATGTAATAATTTATTTTTTGGGAATAATAATTTTTTTATATTTAAAATTCTCACAGAATCTTTGTAGTACACACTAGAATGGACATCTATAAGTACTTCATGTTTCAGAAGAAACCAATATATACAAGTGACAATCATCATGAAGGATTATTTCTTGTTCATATAGCTGAATATAAAGGTGACTATCCTCCCAAAATCGGAACATCGAGAGAAAGAATGGGGATAAGTAAATGAAGCATGTCAACAATAATGCTCATAAAACACAGGGCGCTTTAGCAGACTAACCCATGATGGCAGCAAGCACAAAGCGATTATCTAGGCTCCAAACTATCATGTTAACACCGCGAGGAGTAGGCTGAAACCTCTGGCGCGGACCTCCACGAGGAGGTTGGGGAGGCATGGGGGGAGGAGGAACTTTAAGATGGTATGCACGAGTCCAGCGACCAACTTTTCCCTGGCATAAAGTGAAAGATAAAGATAAGGATAAAAAGGATTTCATCATGGAACACAGAAATGCACAAACTTATAGGAAGGTAATTCAGAAAGTGCTCTAAAGCTACATGTCCAGTAAAATAGCTTATATGCATAATGAGCTTATATACCTCAATACTTCAATGGTCAATTCCTAATATATTTGCAAAAAGGGATCAGTAGATTCACCGATCAAGGTGTTCCCAAATAAAATGTAGTGCATTAACAATATTTTCTTGATTATCTTAAGCTTTCATAGAAGTTTAACTCCCAAGCATTTCCAATGTAATCATTTTCAAATTATCCTTCCAAGATACTCATCGATGCCATGAGTTAATCTGCGTGTAACTTTTTTTGTTCCTTGGACACTCAATCTTAATTGTTTTGATTTAATCAAATCCCAATCTGTTAGCTACTATTCTAGAACAAAGCTTCCAGTAGCTCCAGACCATTTTACCATTCAACTTTATCCCCCTACTAGCTCTATTGTTATCTGTATACTTATTGTTATGCAGAAATGTTGGCAGATTGATTCTTCAACAACAAAACATAGGCATGTTTTACAACATAATGTATGTGAAATAATTATTTTTCTTTTTAAGGAAAATTAAAAGTGTCAACAGAATGCCATGCACCAATTCAAATCAAAATAATATTGTAAGAAAAACCCAGTAAAATTCTTTGACAGCTATTACCAAGGTTGTCAGGATCGCGATCCAGGTCATAGGATCTTACGATCCAGATTTTGTAAACCGATCTTGATTTTGTAAAGCGATCCTCGATCCGACCCTACTATCAGATCCGATCCTACCTCAAAACGATCTCATCTAGGATCTCGATCCTGATAACCTTGGCTATTACATAGATTTAAGTACCAAAGAATGTGCAATACCAAAAAAACTATGCATTGCACTGCAAAGGATTACAGGAAAAAAAAGCTAATAAAACTCAAAAGAAGAAACTCACATGAGATCGTCTAGATCTTGGGATCCAGATTATGGCACTGCCGTCACGCGAACAGGTAACTATGTTGTCATGGGTAAACCTAGAACATTAAACAACACAAAATCAGCACTGATCATCGCAATATCCCACGTATCCGAACTCTCTAGGATCCCTTATAACCCTCCCTCACTATACAGTGGCATGGTTAGCATGGCATGATGCAGTCGTCAATATTATTTAATAATAGATCATATTGAGATATCGAAAAAGTAGGATTTTCAGATAAAATACACTAGCTTAGAAGTTAAGATGACAGACCAGGAGTTTTTGAACTTTGGGATGTTATCCTCCTTCAAAGTATCAGTGCTGGAAAACTTAGATGGAACGGCACAGCCACTGACCAAAAAGAGATCAATATTAGAACAAATAAAGACCAAAAACAATTGAATACAGTTAGCTAACCTGAACTGTACATAATTAACATCATTTTCATGGCCTGATAAGAGATCCATCTCGTGATTTGGTTGCTCCGAGTCCTCCATGCTGCTTCGGCATGCATTCCAAACCTGCAACCACCCAACTAGTCAATAACTCTCATCATTATCAGCATGAAATCCAACAACTTCCAACTATCAGAAATCACACCTACTGAAGGGAATCATACCCTTGCATATGTGTCTGAGCTCCCAGTAACAAATACAGTTCCACTGGCGTTGAATGCACAACACAGTATTTGATGATGCCGGTGAACAGTACTTGTTGAGGGATCATTTGCTTTCCCTGAAATCGTTTCCAGAATTTACCTCCTTGAATAAATAAGTGATTAAATCTCAATAAATCCAAACTATAATGAGGGAAAAGTGTCCACCTGTAATATCTGGTGGTCTTGGAATATAAATCCGTGGGCTGAGCTGGGAGTGCCGAGCATCCCAGATCCGGCATGTTCCATCATCAGAGGACCTGCTCAAGTGCTCACATATGATTATACATAAGAGATAAGCATAAGGCTATTTAAATTGCATTTGAAGCTGTTAGAACCCAGCTTAAGCCGAAATGCAGCTAACAGAACACACAAAATGCAGCTAACAGAACACACAAATAGGATTAATCAAATTTAGTGTACTTCTATAAAATTCAGAAAAAACAGATGGAAACATTACATGGCATAGAAACCACATCAGTCTACTTATCATTAACCCTGAGATCTAATTATGGTGCAAACATCATGGGCACCCAACCCCATATATAAGATTACCATTTCCTTCTATCACAAAAATAGCAAACGACTATATTGTCAACAATATATTCTTCAAAAACAAATTTGTTTTCCTTAACCTTCACAAATCTATCAAGCACTGTCTTTTTGTCAGTTTTAAGTGACAATTAGTTCCCTGCCCGTATAAAAATGTGTTGAATGTTCCTTGTTTTAACTTCATTGATGACCATTCTCAGGAATGTGGTGTTCTTAAAGAAAAAATTATGACCTCAGAGTTATGCAGCAATTTCATAGCATGAACTCTACTCAGTTCAATCACCATATTAAAAATCTTAAGTAAATACAATGGGAAGAAATGTGTAAACATATCCCTAATCGAGTTCTATAAAACTAAAGAGACCAATATATCAAAAAACGTGTCCTTATACACTCCAACAAAATAAGATCGTTGAAAGAAAAGCATATATCTTTTACAGCTAGCACAAGCTCTTATATTGTCTAACAATATCCTTAATAATCTTTAGGAGGATTCATTAATCATTATGACTTCCGCATAGTTGAGTAATCATCTTCTATAAAAATCCCAGTTAAAAAACTTCACTATGGATTTTAGATTTTTTCCCATCATACCTGGCTCTTCACCTCCTTCCCACTTAAAGTTCATGGTTTTACAGCTTTAATACATAACCGTGATCTTCATCATATAAGATTAAATCATGGGGCAATTAAACATATTTTTCCAGATAAATTTCTTAGGGGGGAAAAGTATAAGTGATATCAGGCAAGCAATAAAAAATTATTTATCTAATTGGATGTTGTCTTCTTGAAACACTTCCTTTTATCCTCCTACCCACATTCAAGGGAGAATTTTATTCATGTTCATCTTGAGGATCCTCCTTTTTTTTCGTTTTCCCACTCTTCTTCCCTCGGCCCAATTGTATGTCCTTGAAATATTCCAAAAAAAGAGTTACAGTCTATACTAGATGAAATAAAAACCTCAAGAAAAAATAGACATCGCGGATCCAATGCATGTCGTGCAACCATCCTCAGCTCCAGTGAGCTAGCATCTCCATTGTTTGCCCCCTAGGGATTCCAGACCAGTTCCAACGTCCATGGACTTCCACTACCGTGGCTATTTGTCACGCACGCGGAATTACAGCACAATGTGAGTTGAGCACTTGGCTATTTCTCACCACAAAACTTGTACTTGGCCAAGTAAGACGTTCTTCAAAAAGCAACGGAACGTAGGAATGGTCAAACTTTCCTTATAATTTAAAAGACCGTTGTAAGACAGTTAGGAAGACAGTTGATTAGGACATATAAGGATCAAGACATACATCAACACTTAATAACAACAAGCACACTCAGCTGACACAAGTTGAGATTCACTTCCAAAACAGCGCCGGCTTGTCTTCACGCAAGCTCCCGTGGCATCACTACATTAGACAATGTAACCCAACAACCCCAGGTTGTCCTCCTTTCTAACGCTTATGATCTTAGTCAGCCATCCTTCCCCATGCATCAGGTTGTCCTCCTTTCTAACGCTTATTCAACACTAAGACGCAACTAATGACCTTTGGGCACGTTCAAAGCTACAATCACAGCTAAGCGGAACTATACTTCTCTCATCACTAACTACTTCAACCCCTCATCTCTATCAATCCATCAACTTCATACATGTCACAAGCTCCATCGTCGTCCATGAGAAACTAGCGGCTAGGAAGCACCAGTAGGATACGTATCCAGTACGGAAAAATTTAAAAACAAGGATATGGGTACGGAAGGATACATTATTATTACTATTATTATATATCAAATGCAAAAAAAAAGTCCTCAAAAGGAATAAAACATTAAGCATAAAATATAACTTGAAGTTGAAGTACAAGACCACAAATAAATACAACATAGCATAATAAAGTTCTCAGCCATTTTCCTCTTCTCCATGATTGGAAATCAACGCATCTTCAATCATTCGTTCATCTAGGATCAAGTTAGTAATATTAAGCATACCAACAAAATCAAATTAGACACTCATTCAAAAAGATGCAAGCTTCTGAACCCATTTATTTATACACCCATTCAACTTCATCTATAATACTGCATAAGAGAACATGCTCATTATGCCTGAAATATTGATAATTTTATTATAGATAATATAAAAACTATATACATATATAATTAAATAACTTTGGCAAATGGCAATACAAGCTAAAAGAAGCAGAAAACTACAATGGAGAAAATAAATTATGTGTTCTGCAGGTGAATTTATAAAATTGTAACCAAAAATGTTCATTGTATAACTAATAATCTATTTTCTGTCTCATTTTGCATGTTCTGTCAAGTGCACTTCAGTTTTTTTTAGAATTGGCTTGCAGAATTAATGATGTAGGGTAGGCTATCTATTATGCAACCTAGGTTGACTCTAGTGAGTGGAAACATGAATGCTATGATGAGATGCAAAAAACCCGTTAGGCAATTATTTCAAACAATGATTCACAACCACGCATAATTAAATTAGGCAACAATGATTCTTTTAGGGCAATTAAGCAAGGCTTTCCTCCAAGCGGAGGGCCAAATTAAGCGCACTGCGAATAGTTCCTTCCTGCAATCAACACTTTCACGGGCAAAATTCCACAACAAAATATTTTATGCAAGCACAAACTATCTCAAACAATAATCAAAACTGAGAACTAGAAATCCATACAACAAACAACTCACAAACATAAGGGATGTCCGAGGCGGGAGAGATCCGGCGGTTTCGGGAATAGATCCGGGTTGGTGAATCGAAACGGTGGTTGTCCACGGTGGAAGATGGGTGCGGAGGGTTGGAAACGGGTAGATCCGGTAATATTATGACGGATCCGGGTTACGGAGGGGAAATATGTAAGTGGAGGGTAGATCGGTGAAGGGTAGCGCTAGATCAAAGTAGATCTAGGGTTTTCGGAGCGGTTGGAAGTGGATCCACGACAGGGAGAAGAAGTGAGGGGGCGGGTGAACAGTAACGGCGGATGAACAGTGCGGATGAACAGTGCCAGCGTGTGAACAGTCCGGGTAGACAGTTCCGGCGGGTGAACAGTACGGGTGAACAGTAGTTTCTGGGTTTCTGGGCGGCGGTAGGGTTGGGATTTGGGGGCTATAGGGGTTGCGGATGAGGGTTTCGGAGGGGGAAAAAGAAGGTTATAGATGGGTAGTACCTTGGGGATGAAGTTCCACCGCTAGGAGTCAACACCTAGGGCTCCACGGCGTCGGCACCGTGGCGTGATCGCGGAGGTCCGGGAATCTCTTCTCCAAAACCAGCAATGAGTCTCTCCAAGCCTCTAACACTCCTATTTATAATATTCTAACATTAGGACAACCCGGATTCGACGGCTATGATTGGCCGACGAGTCCTCGTGCCAAACATAAGCAAATGAAAGTAAAAATAACAAAGTTATATATCAAAAAGATTCGCGGCACGCATCCGGACGCATCCGCGGGGTCGGATCGTCCCTCCGCTCAAGTCTTCCGGCGAGAATATACGAAAGTGGGCCCCGCCTTGTTACGGGCCGATGGTCCCCCATCAACTAACCTCAGCAACAATATACCTATTAGATTCGTTATGCAGAAGAAGAAATCGCAGATATAGAAGATATTGCAAAAGAAGAAGAAATCGCAGATGAACACTATCGAGAGAAAAAATGTGGAGAAAGAAAAAATCGCAAAAGAAATTACAGAAGAAGAAATCACAGAAGAAGGAATAACGAAAGAACAATTCGCAAAAGAAGAAACATCCTATGGGATTGAGAGCAGACAGGATGGATCTCCTGCGGTCTCTTACGGGAGAGACGACAGCCTGTTATGGAAGAGGAGATGATATTGACGGCCTCTTGAGGCTACGGCTTCTTGCGGGATTTGGAGGAGAGAAGCGGGGAAATGCCGAGCGCAAAAATGAAACGTCGAACGAAGGATGAAATGTCGAAACCTAAATGACGGGTGCAGATTTGAATGGCGTGTATCACAGCATCTGGTACACGTACCTATACCGAAAACGTACCCGGTATGGGTGTGCATCTTATTTTACGGTGTCCGTGCTTCGTAGACTAGCGTTCATTGTCACCTCCCTCTTTGACCGCAAGGATCACATGTATACATCCTTGATTAACCTTTAATCTAATATGCATGAGATCCATGCCCTCATGATAGATTGCCCGACTCCACCACAACGCCGCCACTCCAATCTAGTCTTTTGTCGACATCCCTCCTCATGACAATGCCATGGAGCCCTCCTCCTTACTCCAATCAACTTTTAGGCCCAATCAAATCTACCTTTGGTTCCTCGATATTCCATTGTTCAACATTAAACCCTTAACGTAAATACGCGACAAGACGTTTTGGGAGTTGCAAAGCAAACAAAAAACTTACAAGATTCCCAAGTTTACAAAATGTATGGAAGTGTCCACTCTCCACCAAATTAGTTGGACATGCCAAACCAATCCATACTCATGGACATTTGTGAATGAATAACTAATCCACATATGCCAATCTAATAACGTGCTTGAACGCCAACGCATTGTCCACCATTCTGAGTCAGCATATGCTTGCATCGATGACTTAATTGAGATCGTTACTCATGTACTCAGGCATACAATTGTTGCTACCTGGATACTTCATTGCATTTGATTACGACTACAACTTCACGCTTGACTCTGCATACACAACCCATCCACTCTACCCAAAGCCTTGGAGCAAGCACGTTTCATGGAAGAGGATTTTCACGCTCTACAAACAATTGCTACAATGATATCACCCACCCACCTTGTCATTCCTCTCACATCCCCAATATCACATTCCTAAGCTTACAAATATCACCCACCAATATTACTTCTCCAGTTGTTTTTAATCTTCCACCATCCCCACACATACCTCCACCAAAATTGAATCCTCAACCCCAACGCTTATCCCATCGAGTAACTCAATTCGTGTCAAACTATGCATACTTCTTAGAACGGAAGATGACTATGAAGGCGTCACTAGATTTTGAAGCACTTGGCGTGATGATAGTCACAACCTAACTCGATTTTGAGGGTCTTGTCGATTGTCAAGATGGGAATACTGATAACATAGAGATTGGTTAACTCCGGTGGATAACAGTTTATGGCAAGACATCAGACCATGGAGTCTCCTTCCTTTTTTTCCGATTCTTTTTATTTCTATTATGTATGTACAAATTTTTTTAATCCTCCTACATTAATGTTTTTACAAAACCTTTGTAACTTCTATATATTAGGAGGTGTGCTTATGGAAATAACTATGATAAGTTTGCCCAAGAAATTTGAATCAATCACTTGTTCTTAGTTCTCAAGATTGTGCCATAGATGATACAAAGATCATACCTCCGGTTGCAAAACAATATTTTGTAAGAGTGCTACTTTCCTTTGAGGATGATCTTGATTGGCTGATCACTATATGGTAAATGCATTCGTGAATAGAGACTTAGAGCAGGAAATACACATGAAACTACATTATAGGTTCAAAGAAAATGACTAAAGAAGAAACAGGAGGGTGTGCAGAGAAAATTTCTTTGAACCAATCATTAAGAACAAGGTTTGCATCAATTTCAAAAATGATCAAAAGCTACGAACATCGACAAGGACAAATTGAGGATGGCATTTTCTGGAAAGGAAGGACAGAAATCAATATTAATTCTCTGTGATGCATCACATTGTCGTAGAACTAAAATAATTTCTACAAGAGAGCTTAACATAGAATTTGACAAGCTAAGATATTTCTTTGAATGGGTAAATGCTTGGGGAAAGAGAAACATCCTTATCTCCCTGGAAAAATATTGATATACCAAAAGAAATTGGATTGCTGGGCTGCAAACCAGCTAATACTCCTATAAATATGAAGATTTAGAAAGACAAAAATGGGACACGTTGACAAGGGAAATATCAGAGAATTGTTGGGACTCATTTAATCATCTCATATTGCACATCACATTGCCCTAGTAGTACGTTTGGTGAACCATTACATGCATGGTACTCATGAAATTCATATAAATTATGTGTATTGATCATGGCAATTAAACATGTGAAGATAGATCAATATTTATCAATAAAAAATTAAGGTAAAATCATTTGCATATCTTAAGAGCAAATCAAACAATAACTAGAAGATGTTCTAACAAATAAGTAATCAACCCAATTTTGAGACTATAATGAATATAGTTGAATGTGATGAATATATATTCCCTGGTTTAGAAGGGAATCTTGCAATATTATGGAACTTTTAAGGACAAAATTTGCTTCCTTTAAGGATAGATTGTATATTTAAATGCATTCTTAACAGTTGATATTTATTTCCTTTTACACATTGATTTATGCTTTAGCGTGTTTCCAACTTATCCGTCATGCTAACTCTTCGAACTCTATATAGTCATGCTCAATCGATAAAGAAAAAACTACCTTATACACCTTATTGGAATTTTTTTATTTTAACCAAAATGTGATTACCACAGTCATGTGGAAAAAACAAGTGTTGAAAATCATGCAACATATGAGAGCATACAAAAATGGGTCTGCTAAATTCTTTTTAATGTAACTGCTGAAAAGCTCATCCAAATCTATTAAATATTAACGAATTTTTTAATCTAATAACAACCAGCATTCTGATTAATAATAAAGTAAATAGCCATTACTTGATATTTTTTTCTATCAAGTTCAGACTATTGAAGAATTTGTCAGAATTGGAAAGCTTCTAATTAGAGCAGAAAATATGTTTCAAATGCCTCGAAAAAACGGTGAGAATGGATCAAAAATATAGATTTTGGTATGATTTTCAAAATGACATGTAAACCGACTAACACTGTTTTAAATTCACGCATTTTGTTGACAGTTGAAAAAGCTTACCGCATATCAAACAATTTAGCTAATAAATAATCAAACATTTCTGTATATTTAGAATTCATATACTCACGAATCATCAGAATAAACATTAAATGCAACAAACAAAAAAGTTAAGTAATAATAAATACGATAACAGTTGATAGCAGGAATTTGGGCGTGGGCTGAAGGCAATAGCAGTTACAGCTCCAGTATGTCCTCTCAAGACAGAAATTGGAACACCATCAGGCAGGCGCCACTGCAGTCAAATAAGACCAAGGAAATTTATCCTCATGAGAGAAATCTATTGCTATAATTCTTATAGTGCTGAACATAAAGATGACGAAAAAAATAGTACAAAAGGTTCCAATGAATGAAATGGACATGCTTTGAGCATAAGAATCTACCATCTGGACTACAAGGATTCCTGATTATATGTGTATCCGCGGAAGTAGACAACTTACAACTCTGATGATGAAATCATTTGAAGATGACGCCACCAAAGTACTATTTGAACTCACGGCTAAATCAGTAATATCGCCCTTCCCACAAAGAAAAATAAATATCAGATTCTCATGTTTTTTTGTTAGGAGGGCTGTGAGATTTGGTAATTAGTACAATTTAATGGAGCTATAATTGTTAAAAATCCAGTCACCTCATGTCCTCTACAACTGGCAAGGCAGAATGCAGTTTCCATAGACCAAATTTTTACCAGGCGGTCATCTGAACCAGTAACTACATAGCGCCCCAAGCGATCAAATGTTGCTACAAAAAAGTTGGGACTTAATAAACAGTAATGATTATCAAAAAGTTCAGATAGAACATATCTTCTCACATTAACTATAATAGATAAAGTGATATCAAAAAAATCACATAATGATAGTTCAAGAAATCATGAAGCACCCTTTCATCAACCCCACCCTTCAATGCAAACTTGTATTAGAAAAATAACAATTTTGTTCAATAAGGTTGTGATACTAGTGTGCTGTCTCAAGAATTGGGCTGCTGCGCATCATGCTTGAGGCCCATGGTCATGAGACATAGAAGAAGTCAAGCTCATTCCAGTGCCCATCATCTCAACTTCCAGACACAAATCAAAATTATGATAAGCTATACCATAAGAATATCTAACAGATATGCCAAGGAAAAAAATTAACTACCCCTTCACAACATCATCAATAAAACCTCTTTCAATAACATAAGACGACCAATTTGGTAGTCTCACTTGTACCAAAAGAAAATAATTACACCTAAGGTTTGTGAGATAAATTGATTATTAGGATTGTCAGTGATTAAATCACAAAACTAACTAACAGCAGGTGTGCCAAAAGTTAAGACCTTGATTCACCAAAGAAGTAGATTAAGGTCCAAACGACTAGTCAAAATACACTAACTTCTTTCAATCATGTAACTTAACTCATGCTACATTGACCAAACGTCCCACTTTTATCATCTAAGAAAGAAGGTCCCCAAAATAGCTGAAAATGGTTTTCCCTCTGACACCATACTATATGGGGCGTAAAAGTTGTCTTCCATGTTAAAGGAAGTTACCACATTAAACAATCAGTAAACAAATTCAATTTCTCAATATGGAATATAGACTTGTTATAAAAAAGTGTATATATTTATACCACAATAGACAGCATTCTGATGCCCCCTCAACTTTATTGTAAATTGCATCTTTTGCACCATAGTAGATGGTTTAGCAATGGCGTAACAAGCCGCGCGGACAGATGGAGCACGGTGATGCTTAGTAAAACCACCACCAATCTCCCGCAGACTCAATCCACGAACTTGATCGGCCTGAATGTGTGGCCAACGCAAATGACCAGGCACACGGTCGTGTGCCTTGTCATCTCTATCTCTATCAGCTGACAGCATGGTATTTGGCAAAATATTAGTACAAAAAGTGAAGTTAATAACATAAGATGATCGACAAGAGATGGACATTAGGTCAAACATGTTGGAAATAAGAAATATAATAACACTGTCCTAATGCTGCAATCAAAAGGTAAAGGCATACATGATAAAAGTGAGAAGGAGCCAGAGCCAAGTAGAGTAGGAACATCAGCTGCATTTGGAGTGTTGACTAATGCAGTGCCACGTACTTGAGGGAAGTAGCTAAGAATCAGTTGCTTAAGAAGTTTTACCAAGTGATCTTTTTCAACATGGGGGTACCTGTCATGTATTGTAAGGAAATAGTAAATAATCCGATCACAAAAGGTAATAAGGGAACATGGTTTTCCACCACACGAAGGTAAGAAATCCATGTTCTGCAGTCACACCAAATAAGGACCATGCTTGGCATGACAACGTACAAGGTTCCCTGCATGCGAGATGACCACCTAAACACAAACTAAGAGATAAATAGACATTTTCCCACAAAATTAAAAATAATATACTTCCTAAAAAGGTGCAACAAAGGATCCAACATGAACAAATACTTAAAATTACAACTTAAATAAACTATCATGTGGCCCTACTTTAAGCATAACAACGACAAGAAAAACATATAGCATGGCAAACGTGTTTCTATCTTTTTCAAGTTATAACTGATGGCGCGCAACCGCCCGACACAGGTGTATTCCCGCAAGAGGCGGTTATTCGCTACCCAGTCGGACGATCTGAGTCTGTGGTTGCGTCTGGATAGTCGATCCGAGTCGAGTTCATGTATACTTTTTTTTATTTTGAGTTGTATTTGACGTCTGATTGGCCCAGATAGTTATAGTCGTCTGATTCAGGTGGTTTTGTGTATTTTACGGTTATGATGTAGCAGATATGTTTTTAGGGTTATATATATAGGTGGTTCATGCGAGTGGGGCATCGAAGGTTTTGCAAGTTGTTGGAACCGCTCGATCCTCTCCTCCTTCCGATGTGATGTCGAGAAGAGCCCTCCTGGTGCGACTCCAGGATAAGCTTCGTCCTTCCATCCTCCGCTTCCCAGCCCGCCATCTCTGCTAGCCGCTGAAGCCCCCCTTCTCCGCCTGCTACATCCAGTATGTCGACCCTGCCTCCGCCATTTTCCAGACTTGTAACATTGTTGTACCCCTTCCTCCTCCTTCTTTGTTCAACCAAGCCCAATAGTTTCCCCTATTTCAATATCTCATAGTCAACATTTGCCCACCATCAAATTTACAATTTCCCCCGCCTCCTGTAGTTGCCAACCACCCCGTCAGTGTTGAAATATTTGATTTTCCAGCACAGAATTCTTGTTGGCGCCTTTTGTACTCCGTCATCCACATACCCCTCTATTCCCTTTTTTCCACTACCGCTAGCCATAAATCCCTCCCATCGTGACCCCTACAGCCACCCTCTACCACTAACAGCCACCTCTAAGCCCATCAAGACCACCACCAGTTCCGATCCACACTTCCGTCACCTTCCACCGCTTGCTATGACTTTGGATGCCCGCCCACAACCATCTTTGCCGCCGCCTGCACGTGTGAGTTGTGGTTTATTCTTATTATCTACTGCTGTTTATTTTGGCACTAAAACTATAGTGGATTTTTGTTTTGTTTACTACTAATACTTCCGTTGCGCAATTTGCAGGACTCGTTCTGTGCGTGTTAAATAGTATTTGCGTCTCTATCGTTTAAAGAATTGATAGTTGTTTTCTCTTAATTAATATTTGTGACTGTAGGTGCATCTGTTAATTTTCTTATAAAATTGATTACTGTTGCAAATTTAGAGCGGACCGTTTTTGCACCAGCATTCCACTTCGATGCATATAGGATTGCATTTAGAGCGTCCACCTCGAGTCATCCCTATCCTGCATCACTAACTATTAGTGTAAGATAAGTAATAAATGTTAACAATAACCAAAAGTTTTGATTCAATCATATGTTTAACTCAAAATGCATAGAAGTAAATTAAACTGTGGTGGAGACCAGCCCAGATCGACTCATCGCAAAAGTGTCCGACGCCGCGCCCGATCGGACCTTTATCGGCCCTAATTTATGGCATTTTAATTTTTGTTATTTTTGCATTTTATGTACTTTGCAATTTTATGTACTTTGCAATTTGTATATATGTGTGTGTGTGTGTGGTTTTATATGATTAAGCCCTGGCCGGTTCTGCCTTCATCCATCAGCCCAGCCAACCCGTAGAAAGTTCTTCTTCCGAACCGGCCCATGGAGAGTTAACACCCCGGCCCATGAAAAATGGGAGAGTTGGTCCAGCTTTCTTTTTATTTTGGTCGGTTCAGTGAGCAGCTCTAAAAAAGGAAGCTGAAGAAAAGATCCTGAATAGGGCTCAGCCGCACCTCTCCCGCGGCACGGGATGCGCGGCTTCCCCACGATCTAGTCACGTGCTTCCTCCCCGAAATCATCGCTGCACCAGGAGAAGCTCCCGCACGACGTACGGTTTCGACGCTATTTCATCCACGACGCCCTCCTGCCCCGACGGTTTCGGCACCAGTCAAAGTTCCCGGCCACGATCAGCCGTGTCTTCAGGTCCGGCAGTTTTAGTTCTGTTTTGGGAGAGTTGCTATATAAATGGGGAGATCTGCATACGTTTTTTTTGGTGATTGATGAAAAAATATGATGTTGAATGCTTGTGATTGATTTTGATTTGAGATTAAGTTTGTTATAGTTTTCTTTAGGAGATGAATGTATTGAGTTGATATTGGAGTGATGAAACATTGAGTGTTGTGTATTTTTTTCCTCTTCCGGTTGTTGTTTGCTTCAGTTCTTTGAATCTTGTAGGTAGTTCGAGAGAGTTGAATGTTTGAAAGAAATTCCTGTTGGCTGTGTCCATCGGGTTGAAAGTGGTTGTCGATTAAAAACTTTTGGCTTGATGTTTGTGATTTGTTGATGTTGAAAGTGGAGAATGTTTAGGTGCTGCTGTTTTGTTTGTTAGAAAAAAAAACGAACAGTGGAATTAGAAAAGTGAGAAGAATAGTAAAATTAAATATATTGTGCTTATTAGTCATTTCGGTTCTATGATAGGAAATTTGTGTTGGCCATTCTGAAGTCGTATACAGTGAAGAAAAGGAATTAATTCCTCTTGTGTTTGTGAGATTTCGTAGAGTCACTCGAGTATAAGAGTGAGTGAATTTTAGGTTTTTTAGTTTGTGGCTTCCTCACACCGTTGAGTGATTGAGATTCCGTGGAGCCACCTTGTGAGAGTGAGCGACTCTTCTCCGCGGTGCCTGTGTGCGTAAGCAGACGACCTCGAAGCGGGAGATTGAAGGTGACGAGGAAATTCCTTGCGGGATCGCCGTCGACTTTGATTGTGGAAAGACGGCTCTTTTCATGGGTAACTTGTTTCTTTCTCTTCCTTTATGTGTGTCTGCATTTTTTCTCGTAGGATATTAGATTCATCGCTAGGTTTTCACCTGGGTTTTGTCAGCAAAAGCTACGTCGAAAACTCCAAACGGAAACGTATTTGGAGTTCACGATTTTTGATTTGCTACGACAAGGGAAAAAGAACAAAAGTTGCGAACCTTCTTTTCCCAGATTTAAAATTGAACCATTTTTTAAGTGATTTCATTTTTTGAAACAAAATAGTTTGTGATTTACAAAAAATCTAATTGCTTAATTTATTAAAATC
Organism: Platanthera zijinensis; assembly: GCA_039513925.1. NCBI lineage: Eukaryota > Viridiplantae > Streptophyta > Magnoliopsida > Asparagales > Orchidaceae > Platanthera > Platanthera zijinensis. The sequence goes on along the minus strand of CM077082.1, from coordinate 21,723,905 downwards.
TGAGCAACGCCCACTCAAAATTTTTGTAAAAAAATTCATTAAGTATTGCAAGCATTTAGGGTTTCCTAAAAAAAACTGACAGGTACACAAATCCTACGCGTCGTCTTGCAATAATTTAGTATCAAAGCGAGGTTCTGAAATTTTTTTAGTTTCGGAATCCGCCATGCGTAGCCTAGGAATCCCGCATAGCATTTTTTTAAAAAATTGTCAAGAAAAAAAAAATTTGGCATAGCCATGCATTTGCATCATACTTATTTGTTTGCATGCATCTGCGTAGTGGTAGGTTAATGAGTATGAGTTCATCACAATTCACCACCTGAACACCCTCAAGAGATAAACTCTAAGATACGACGAGTTGAACGTGGTCAACCGAGTCGTGTAAACGAAAGGAATGAACCACCCCTGTGGTTTCTGCCTTTCGCCCACCAAATGGCGGCGTTAACTGAGAGTATATACCAGGTGCGAGAAGGGTTTGAACACCTTCATGTTAGGGTGAATAATCTAGAAGTTTTCCCTCGAGCTTCAATGTCACCTCCAATTTGACAAGAGCATTTTGTTAGACTCCATCACGAAACCCCACACCACTACTTAGAAAGGTTTACGCTTAGGAGGAATCCTGATGTAGGGGTGCTCGGGCGCTAGGACTCTACGTGTAGGTGCGGGAAATATGTTAATGCAACACCTAAATGCAATGCGACAGTTGGATGACGACAACAATTAATTTAAGCAATGAAGAGTAATAGCACCACGCAGTTAATCAAAATAAAGAAGCAAACAATTAATTTTAGCAATTCGGCAACGGCTTCCTCCGCTCGGAGGGTCAAGGCAAGCGGCGGCGAATACTTCCACAGACAATTATTAGCATAAAGAGAACAACTACTACATAACCATAATCGCAGCACAATATAGATAAACAACCAAATGAAAATGTCAAGTTACAGAACACGATACCACAAATACTCACGACATAGTGGGCTGATCCGAGGCGATGGAGGATTTGAAGAGCCGGATGCAAAACGAGCTATCGGAGGTGGAACCGGAGACGAGGCGGCGATGACGGTGGCTGCCTTCGGCGAAAAGTGGCGGTAACGGATGGCAAAACGGCGGATCCGGCCACAAATGAGTAGATCCGGACCGGGGGTGAGTAGATCCGCAATTTGGGAGCGGATCCGGGCAAAAACGGAAGGTTTGTGCGGTGGAAATAACGGATCGGAGGATGGTAGCACTAGATGAAAATAGATCTAGGGTTTTCGGGGCGGTGGGAAGTGGATCCACGAAGTGGAGGAAGAGGAGTGGCCGGCTAGGGCTAAGGAAGCCTTGGAGGTGGCCGGTTTTGAGGTGGAGTAGGGTGGCGGGGCTGGGTGGCTGGCAGCAGGCCGGAGGGTTGTTCCGGTCCTGTAGGCGGCGGCGGACAAGGGGGGAAAGCAGAGAGGGGGGGTCGGCCTGCTGGACTGCAGGTCGGCTGGTTTTGGGTGGGGTTTTCGGACTCTTTGGTGGCTGGATATGGAAGAGGAGAGGGGGAAAATGATGGTGGGGGTAGGGGTTACCTTGGGGAGGAGTTTGGCGGCCTAGGAGTCGTCACCTAGGGTTCCACGGCGTCGGCACCGAGGAGGGATCTCTGGAATCCGGGAAAGCTTTTCTCCAAATTCAACAATGCCTCAAATCAGCCTCTAACACTCCTATTTATAATAAAAGACAAGTTAGGGCATCCCCATCAACGGCTATGATTAGCCGGTGGGTTAGCCATTAAAATACATCAAAACAACTCAAAAAAAATAAAATGATATAGTTTTTTTACTCGCGGCGACGTCCCGGACGCAACCGCGGAGTCCGATCGGCGATCCGATCAAGTCTTCCTGCGTGAATACATGTATGTGGGTCCCGCCTTGCGGCGAACCCCTCCAAGTGCATCCGATGGTTCCCCATCAACTCCCCCCAACTGAAAAGCCTTCATCTTCGATGAATGGAGATGATCGTACTGAGGTCGAAGTCCGGGGGCAAGCAGATCGAGCTCTATCGGTAGTATCCAAGTGTCGTCGGTGTCAGGGAGGCCCCGCCAATGTACCAGGTAGCGGCAACGCGGTCCGTCCGAGGTAGGAACAAACTGGTGGGATCTGATCTCCGTGATGCTCTCATCTCTCGTATCTCGGAAGGTGGCTCCCGGTGCGATCGGTGGTGCCTGCGGTGGAACCAAAGGGGATGACTTCCCGGGTGGGTGGGTGGTAACAGTGGGTGAACCAGGATGGCCATCAAATGGTGGTGATGTGTGAGGGTGGTATGGTAGCGATAGTGGGGGTGGGGGTGGTTGGGCATCTCCACTGCTCGGGTCCACATACTCATGAGGTTCATAGTATGGAGTCAGGTCCTCAACATTAAACACAGGGTGAATTCTGATACTGGCCGGGATGTCAAGCCGGTAGGCGTTGGTCCCAATACGACTAATAATGGAGTACGGACTCATTCGTCTCGCGCTTAACTTCTTGGCAGGCCCCAAAGGGAGCCTCTCGGGGTGGACTCGCATCATTACCTTCTTGTCTATGTTAAATATTTGTTCTCGCCTTCGCTTATCTGCATGGGCTTTGTAATTTTCATTGCTTAATATTATTTGTCGGCGGACCGACTCATGCAAATCATGCAAGTGTTGTGCAAATGATTCCGCAGACTCACTAGGGCGGGACTCTAAAGGGCTCGGCACAAGGTCTATGGGCTTCCTCGGGTCATATCCTGAGACTACATGAAATGGACTCAACCCGGTGGACCTATTGACTGAGCTATTGTAGGCAAATTCTGTTATCGGCAAATCTAAGTCACAACTGCCTACATGCTCTCCTACTAGACACCACAACAGATTTCCTAAACTCCGATTCACTACCTCAGTCTGTCCGTCCGTCTGTGGGTGATATGCCGAGGAAAACCTAAGGATAGTGTCAGTCTTGTGCCAAAGGGTTTTCCAGAAGTAGCTCATGAACCTCACATCGCGGTCCGACACAACCGACTTGGGCAAGCCATGCAATCGAAAGATGTCCCGCATGAATATGGATGCAACGTGAGTCGCATCTGCCGTCTTGCGGCAGGCAATGAAGTGTGCCATCTTCGAAAACCGATCATCCACCACGAAGATGGAGTCATGTTTCCGTAGGGTGCGGGGAAGTCCGAGAACAAAGTCCATGCTAATGTCCTCCCAAGGGCGGTGGGGTACGGGTAAAGGCGTATAAAGACCGGTGTTCTGCTTGTTGCCCTTTGCTGTCTGACAGATACGGCAAAGGCGCACAACTCGGGCTACATCCTTCTTGAGGTCGGGCCAGTAGAGGCGGTCCTCGACAATGGCGATGGATTTATCTCGCCCGAAGTAGCCCGCGGCTTCGCCCGCGTGCAGCTCCCAAATCAGATAATCTCAGTAAGATGTCTGGGGAATGCATAGACGGGAACCCCGGTACAAGTATACCTCATAGATCTGATATCCCTCAACAGGGTCGGGTGGGTCTCGGGATAGGGCGATGTAAATCCCGCCAAAATCAGGACACGTCGGATAGTCGAGCATCAACCTCTCAAGTCCCTCGACACACGCAGTCATGGTCTGCAACAGGGATACGCGGCGACTCAACGCATCAGCCGGCTTGTTCTTGAGAACATAATGGAAATCCTGCAGATATTCGACCCACTTCGCATGCTGGTGGCCAACCTTGCGTTGCGAGTCCAGGTAACGTAGGGCCTGGTGGTCGGAGTACAACACGAACTCCCAGGGGAGGAGATAGTGCCTCCAGTAGCGCAGAGACTGGACTATCGCATAAAATTCTCGATCGTAATTCAAGTACTTTTGCTTACCCTCATTCAGCTTCTCACTAAAGTAAGAAACTGGGTGTCCCTCTTGACTCAATACGCCACTTATATCGACACCTGACGCGTCGCAGGCGACCTCAAAAGCGCGGCTAAAATCCGGCAATCGTAGGACTGGAGCTGTCGTCAACCTCTCCTTAATCTCCTCGAAGGCTCTAGTGGTTGCGGGGGTCCACTGAAACTCTCCCTTCTTGAGACAGCTCGTGAAGGGGGTCATGATCGTGCTGAACCCCTGGACAAACCTCCTATAGAAGGTGGCAAGTCCGTGAAAGCTACGAGCCTCGTGGATATTCTTAGGAACAGGTCAATCTCGAATAGATTTGACCTTCTCAGGGTCCACGGAGACTCCAGTAGAGGATATAATAAAGCCCAGAAAGTGGACAGACTCGAAGAGGAATGCGCACTTCTTCAGGTTCACATACAGTTTCTCTTGGCGAAGGGTGCCAAAGAGAAGCCTCAGATGATCGAGTGAGCAGCCTGAGTCTGGCTATAGACTAGTATATGATCAAAGTATACCACCAGAAACTTGCCCATGTAGGGCCGCAACACCTGCGTCATAACTCGCATAAACGTGCTCGGGGCATTGGACAGCCCAAATGGCATAACTAACCACTCGTATAGACCGTCCTTGGTCTTGAATGCGGTCTTCCACTCGACTCCCTCACGAACTCGTATCTGATGGTACCCACTACGAAGGTCGATCTTGGAGAAGATCTGGCACCGGACATAGTATCCAGTAGGTCATCGAGTCGTGGGATCAGGAAACGGTACTTGACCGTGATTTTATTAATGGCGCGACTATCGATGCACATACGTAAACTACCGTCCTTCTTAGGGGTAAGAAGGGCGGGGACCGCACAAGGACTCATGCTCTCACGAATGAACTGCTTCCGGAGAAGCTCGCCAACCTGTCGTTTGAGCTCAGCGTGCTCATCCGGATGCATGCGGTAATGGGGCAGGTTCGGGAGGGAGGCTCCCGGGAATAAATAAATGGCATGTTGAATGTCCCGTGGGGGAGGCAACTCATCGGAGAGCTCGTCTGGCATGATGTACGCAAACTTGCCTAAAAGGGGACGCACCGCGGGTGGGTGGTCAACCGAGGTGTCCTCAGTAACCTGGGTAGCGGCGACTACATAAATGACGTCTGACTCGGCACTATCTCGTAGGAACTCACCTCGCCTCAAAATATGCAGTGGTCGCGTGGCGCTCGTGCTCACAGATGGCTCTACCACACCCTTGGATCGATCTCGGGGTTGGGTGGGCGTCAACGGAATTTTCCACCCCTTATCGTAAAAGACACACGTGTTCGAGAGACCGAAGCACGTGACAAAAAATGAAAGGGTATTTTCCACCCCTTATCCATTAATATTTTATTTATAGTTGATATGCATGTCGACGTCTTATATATCATGTAAGGGTATTTTTTAATCAATCCTCCAGTCATGTAACTTCTATTTAAAGGCCCTTGGGGCTAACGAAATGACAAAAAATGAATGAAATCTAAATCTCTTTCTTATTCCCCTCTCCCCAATCTTCATGCTAGGTTAAAGTTGAGTACAACTCCACCTCTTTCTTTTTAGGTTGAGCTTGGGTTTCTAGCCACACTCCTCATAGGTTGAGCACGGTTCTATTATATCTTCTACGCCGCTACCTCCGACGAGATATTGATGTGTTACGGGTTAGCATGTGATAGTCTCCAATGATTTTAAAGTTATCAGACCACCACAAATACTTCTACAATATTATCAAACAATTCCTTGAATTAAATGGTTAACCAAACCTGACTATATATATGTGTTAGTATAACAGGAAAGAGACCCGAATTCGATAGCATTTTTACATTAACAATATAACTTAAACATAATCCTAACTTCTTTTCATGCGCTATCATAAAAAAATCCAACATGGTGTAATGATTTTATTTTTTTGAGGCATAGCAAATTCTAAAGAACAAGAAAATAGTAACTAAAAATGGAGCAAATATGATGTTCAGCATATCTTACAAGATTAAACATGCTAAAAAGCAAGATAATTTACAAGCATATACCTGTCGACTAAGTTCACATAGCATAATGGAAGTGACTTGCCATCATCATCTTCATCCCCACTGCGTACGCCACTCCTGGAATACCAAGCATGATATCTTCTTGGGAGAAGTTGATGTTCCAAAAGCTCATTCCAAAACTGTCCATAAGTCCTCTTGCATGGACTTGCTGAGAGAAAATGCATGATTAAGAAATAGACCTCCCTTGGGTCGACGTCAACATCAGTTTCCATGGAAGCAAATGACTTCATATTTGGCTCCACTGAATTCCCCTTCTCAGGCACCTTTCGTAAGAAATTTAGACGTGCCATGGCAACTGTGAATCACCAGAAATTTCATGCTTTACATGTGTCGTGCTTGAAAAAAAACCTGTGCAAAAAAAAGATACATGCATGTAAGAGAAATTAGACTACCACTAAAATATAACTCAAAAATACAAAATCATAGAACGGGGAGAAAAACTTAAGATGTAAGAAACTCCAAGCAAAAACAATGCATTCAGCTAAAAAAATAAATTAACAATAGATATATATTATGTACCCAAGCGCGCGTGCGCGAGTGAGAGGCATGGGGTTCCGCCCTTACGGCCAACCACAACAATACCGCGATCGCGACAGTGCACGGGGCGGGCCCCCAATGCCCCGCGCGACAGTAGTTCGGCCACGGCATTGCCCCGGCGTGACGGTAATCCCGCCGCTGGCAAACCCCCAATCGCTATACTTTGTCCGTCGCTCGTTTTTTTCTTTTACGTGTGGGTTTGCGAGCGGCGGTAAGAGCACACTTTTTATTGTAGGTAAGAGATTTTTCCTATATGAGAGTACATATTTTAAAATTAAAAAAACACATAAATTAATGGGATTGAAATTTTTGTAATAAAGAGGGGAAATTGGAATGTTGAATGTTTAACCAAATGGTATTTTTCCCTTTTAATATAGTGTATATATATATTATACTAGCATCGGGGAACACATACCCCCCCCCCCACCATGCACAGTATGCATTGTTATTTTTTCATTTAGATTCTAAATCATGATCTTCGAATTTGGTTTCTAGTAAGGCTTTTCCCGATGAGGTATGAAAAATAACATGTAGCTAGCTCAACTTTGTGAAAAAAATAAGTTGTTAAACTGTCTCTGTACTGCATTCCAGGATCTTAAGCCACCGTACAAATCCAAGAGTCAGATTTTTTTAAACACCTAACTCTGGAAATCTTCAAATACAGAAAGTCATTGATTACAATGTGTTGCGAAAATACGAGAAGAACAAAAACAAAAATGAAACAATCACAGACGACACAAATTTACGTGATTCAGCCCAAAGCGGGCGACGACCATGGGCAGCAGTAGTCGGGTCTTCACTATCAAGAACAAAGGCGATTACAGAGAGAGAATTTTTCAGAATTCAGATTCTAAATACCTAAAGAAAAAAACGACCATAAGTTTTTATCATACTCCATACAATTACAATTTCAGGAAACAGGATTGACACAAAAACAGAGGCACACTCCCATATGCCTCGTCTGTGTGTCCCAATCATCACGTCCATTCATCAACAGACGTGTAGCAATCATCGTGGAACCGTCAGAACGGAAGACGCCCATGTGCCTCGAACTATGTGCCCTGAAAAGTCACGTCTACGCCATTTGAATGTGCCCTCTGACTTCGGGATTAGTTACAATTGCACGTGCTCGTGTGCCTCAGGCCATGTGCCAGAAAAATATTGGTCAGGGTCGCGGACTCGAACCCCGCAAGTCGTATTCGACATCGGTCGTCGCCTTTGGGTTAGGATTCAAGGTATACAATTAACAATCTCCACCTTACATTGAATCCTATCAGAACAGAAGTAACTCGCCAAGAATCTGTTTTTGCCAACCCCCACCTAGAGTTATCTCCAACTGTCAATATTGAGCAAGTCTAAACAGTGCATGCACTTGCTCTTCGGAACTGATTGGGTGAACATATCCGCTGGATTATCTATTGTGTCAACCTTCTTCACTTTGATCCTTTTTTCTGACCGGATAAAGTGATATCGCACATCAATGTGCTTGGTCCTGTCATGATGCACCTAATCTTTTGTCAAACATATGCCACTCCAGCAATCACATAATATAATAGATTAATCCTGATGAAAGCCCATATCAATCAAAAGACCCTTTAACCAAACACCTTCCTTGACTGTGTTCGTTAAGGTCATGTACTCTGCTTCTGTAGCGGATAATGCAACTAACAACTGCAAAGTAGACTTCCAACTGACCATTGAGTTACCAAGGGTAAATACATACCAAGTTACTGATCCTCTGCCATCCATATCTGTTGTATAGTATGAATCTAAGTATCCAGCAACAAGACAATCTGTGTTCCTTCCATAGATAAGGCCAACATTTGAAGTCCCTCTGAAGTACTGAAAAATAGGCTTCACGACTTGTCATTGCTCCATCCCAGGATGATCCATATATCGACTCACAATACTAATAGCATGTGCAATATTAGGCCTCGTGCGCACCATAGCATATATCAGGCTCCCCGCAACACTAGTATAAGGAACCTTTGACATGTATTCTGACTATTGATCTGACTGAAGTGCATAAGCAATAGACAATCCCGAGTCGTAGAAATACAAAACATGAATAGAACCTTTTGAATATAACTCTTCTGAGAAATAAAGAGCTTACGATGATGGCGGTCCCTATAAATCTTCATCCCTAGAATTTTATATGCCGCACCAAGATCCTTCATGTCAAACTCTGCACTAAAAGTTTGTTTCAGCTTTAAAATTTCACACATGTCCCAAGCTACAATAAGCATATCATCAACATACAAGAGTAAATAAACGAATGAACCATCTTGAACCTTTCGGTGGTACACAATAATCATAAGGACTCTTACAGTATTTGTGCCTAACATGAATGTATCAAATCTCTTATACTGACCTCGGGGTCTGTTTCAGTCCATACGAAAATCTCTGAAGCCTACAAACATGATCCTCTTTTCCACGAACAATGAATCCTTCTGGCTGACTCATCAAGATATCTTCTTCTAACTCTCCATGTAGAAAAGTCGTCTTCACGTTGAGTTGCTCTAATTCTAGATCTTGACATGCCACTAAAGTTAGTAGCACCCGAATGGAAGTGTATCGGCCGACGGGTGATAAAATCTCAATGTAGTTCACTCCCTCTATTTTACTATATCCCTTAGAAACTAGACATGCTTTGTACCTTGTACCTTCAACACCTGGAATCCCTGATTTATTCTTGAAGATCCATTTGCAGTCAACGACTTTTCTCCCCTTAGAAAGCCTAACAAGCTCATAAGTTTGATTCTTGTGAAGAGATTCCACCTCTTCACCCATTGCAGCAACCCAATGTGTAGCGTCAGCATCAGAAATAGCCTTGTGGTAGGTAGAAAACTTCAGTCACTCCACCTCTTCAGCCATTTGGAGAGCATGCGCAACAAAATCAACATAGCCATACTTTTGTGGAGATCGGATTTGCCTCCTCGGATGATAAGTGGCAATGTTGTATTGTCTCTCCTGAACTGGACCTGTATGAAACTCCTCAAACTCTGCAGTTTGCTCTTCATCAGTTTTGTTTGAGTAGGTAGGTCATCTCTTTTTTCCACGGTTGGAGTTATTTCAAATTCCACCTGCTTGCTAACAATGTCTTGTTTCCCTGCAACATCAGACTTCAATCTCATAGAATTTTCATCAAAAGTAACATCTCTACTCATAATGACTATTGACTCAGCATGCCAGATTTTATACCCCTTTACCCCCAACACCATATCCCATAAAATCCCATTCTTTGCTCTAGCGTCTAATTTGCCCTCATTAACATGATAATAGAAAGGGCAATCAAAAACTTTGAGTAGTGAATAATCAGTGGCTATTGCAATCAATGGCTATTGCATGAGAAGAATTTATCAGATAACAAACTATATTCACAGCCACAGCCCAGAAGACCCAGATAACCCAGTATTAGAGACCATGCATTGAGCCCTCTCTAATATTATCATGTTCATGTGTTCTGTAACTCCATTTTGTTGTGGAGTTTCAATAACTGTACGATGTAGGGCAATGCCTTCGTCCTTGCAGAACACATCAAATTCAGTTGAACAGAATTCCAAACCATTATCAGTCCGCAGACGCTTAACTTTCTTCTTAGTTTCAACATGAACACCCACACCATTCTTGAGTAATCATCAATCAGAGAGAAATTACCTTGCTCCACCTTTCGATGGAACGCGAGAGGGTCCCCAGACATCGACATATATGTAATCAAGAGTTGTTTTGGTTCTGTACACCGCTTTGCAAAAATGAATCTAACGTTGCTTACCGAAAATGCAATGCTCACAGAACCCCAAAGTAGAAAAACTATGACTGCCCAATAACCTTTGCTTACGCACAATCATCATCCCCTTTTCACCAATATGACCAAGCTGCATATGCCACAACTTGGTTATATTTGAATCTGACTTCTCCCCAAATGATATTACAATCATTGTACCAGTAACTGTTGTCTCTTGTAGGACATACATGGTATTCTGCTTGAGTCCTTTCATTATCATCGGAGTCCCTTGGTGATCTGTATGACTCTGCCTTCACAACTGCATTTGAAGCCCGAGTCCATAGTACCTACAGAAATTAGGTTCTTCAGATCAGGGATGTGTCGAACCTCTACCAGTGTTCTAATGATGTCATCATGCATTCTGATACGGACTAAACCAACGCAAATTATTTTTCATGGAGCAGTATTTCTCATTAAAACATTTCCACCATCAGCTTCTTCATATGTGTGGAACCAATCCTTGTTGAGGGGCATGTGAAAAGAACAACCAGAATCCAAAGTCCATTGGACCAGGTGTACTTGATCAATAACAGATAGTACTAGATCTGCCTCAAAACCTAAGTCCTCTTTTGCAACAGCAACCACCGGGGTTTAACCTTTCCTTTTAGGACATTCATTCTTCCAGTAACCTAGTTCTTTGCAGAATTTACAGATATTACGTGGATTAACATGTGAACCTTGATTTCTGAATTTGGATCCTCTCTTTGCTTTCCATTTTCCATTCTCTTTTTCTAGTCGGCTTCGTGACTTGTCAAAATTCATGACGGTCAGACCAACTGCATGTGAAGAATTAACAAAAAAATGTAAGAGGAAGGTAGAGATACTAACAGAATTAAGGCAGGATCCTCCTCTTCGACTTTGACAATCACGTTTTTCAAATCAATAAGGATACAATTCAAGTCGTCAAGATGCTCCTTCAGAATTGCACCTTCCTTCATACGAAGAGAGAACAGACTTTTCAACAACTTGTTGGTTAGAGATTTTGTCATGTAGAGACTTTCCAACTTCAACCACAAACTCACGGCTGTCTCTTCATCAGCAACTTCGTAAATGACTTCATCGGTAAAACACAATAAGATTGTCGAGTACGTCTTCTCGTTTTGTTGTTCATATTTTGAATCCTCCATGGATTTAGGTTTCTTTTTTGAAAGCATTGCCCATATACCATGTTTCTTAAACAGAGAGCGCATATTTATGCGCCAGAGACTGAAACTGTTCTTCCATGTGAATTTATCGATCTTCATGTTATTTTTTTGCCATCGTTTTTTAATCTTCAAACCAGATGAACAGATCTCAGACGAACGCCTAGCTCTGATATCAATACGAGAAAATAAAGAACAAAAATAGAAATGAAACAATCACAAACAACACAGATGGGGTTCACCCCAAGTGGGTTACGTCCACGGGCAGCAGCAATCGGATCTTCACTATCAAGAACAGAGGTGGTAACACAGAGAGCAAATTTTTCAGAATTCAGATTTCTCAATACCTAAAGCCAAGAACAACAAAGAGTTCGTTCGTTTGGTAGGAAATAGAACACGGGAATTGGAATTGGTCCAATTTCAATTCTTGCGGGAATTGGAATTGAAGTTAATTTCAATTTTGTTGTTCGGCTAAATGCAGGAATTCTGTCTCAAGAATTGGAATTAATAATTCTGATGTTCGGTTGCATGTTATTTTTCAGTTGATATGAAAGCCTAATAATGGAAACATCAATTAGCACTACTAATACCATTTGATTTATTGATTACATGGACATGATCCAATTACAGGGCTGTCGGCTATCTAAAAATTACTTTTAACATTTATATTTATGTAAGCATTTGCATTTAAAAAAAAAAATTAGGTAGGCTAATTATTCAGACCACAATGCTAATTTATCTCAACATTTTAGCACAAGCAGAACATAACTCCAAAACTTAAGCATAATTGTCCAAAAGATATCCAGGACAGAAACATGACTTCTAAACCATAAAAATTTGAGCACAAACAGAACTTGTCCATACCATAAAAATTAAGATCACCAACAAAAGAAGCCTTGGAGCCGGTGAATGAGAAGAACGGGAGAGGAACAGGGATAAACATGTTAATGAAGATGATTCTGAATTTTGCCTGTGCTGAACTGTCGTCAAATCATTGCATATACAGAGCTTCCTGTAAGTTCGATTTAAGGCTTCCGGCCAAGCTCTCCTTAGATCCACGAGCGAGTTGGGTTGCCTCAGATCTACAGCTGCGACCTCAGAATCCAGTATAGGGGAGGATACGAGCCTTGTTTGGAGCTTACCGGCGGATTTGTGGCTTACAGCAGCGGAAGGAACGGACTGGAGCAACAGCAGGCTCGATCGACGGGATCGACAGTGGGATGGTCGATGAAATCATCACGAACGACAGAATACGGCATGGACGCGGGGCACGGGATGCGGGACAATGGAATTCTCAAGTTCGGCCTCTTTAGGTCGGAAATGGGGGGAAGGAAAAACTGCCTACTCCGAATTCCCACGGAATTCAATTGAATTCCAATCCCCATCAAAAAAAGTTGCTACCGAAATGCAGAATTGGAATTGACAATTCCAATTCCAATTCTTTTCTCCAATTCCACCCAAACAAATGGAGCCCAAGATTTTTTATCACACTTCGTACAATTATAAATTAGGGAAAAAGGATTTACGTGTTGGTAGAGGCACACGTCTGGGTGCCTCGACCATGTGTCCAAATCATCTTAAATTCTTAATACTGTCTGGAATTGTTATAAGAAAATTCTACTGTGGGTGTTTTTGGGGGCGTGGATGTCCCGCAAAGCTCAACTGTGCAGAGGCCTCCGCGAACATTCTACTAAGGGTGGGCTTAGGGGCATGGATGTCATGTGGAGCCCATTCGTGTAGAGGCCATTGCAGTATGCGGAGACCACCGCAACTGCGATGGCCTCTTCGAGGCAGAATTCCGTGGGAAATCTGAGAAATCATGAGGGGTGGATCCCGCTGCCTGGCCACAGCCCCACTAAAAGGGTCACGTTCGCGACCGCGCGGGATCCGCCCCGCCAAACACACCCTAAGTTATGTGGATCCCCCAGTTATTTTGAATTCAAGGGTGCACATCTTCAATAGGTCATCCATTGTCTAGTCCAATAGGTCATCCATTGCTTCGTACCTAACCATTGTTAAACTAGCCTCCGCCTTTGAGGTAAAGTGATCATCATTGTCACTGTTGATGCATTAGTAAATAGTAATATTGTCCGATTGAATTATTCCTTTGTAGAGCTCCACAAGCTTCTCCACCAGGTTCAATTTCCTATTCGAAATAAAATGAGCAAATTTAGTGAGACAAACCACGATCATTCATACGAAGTCATTACCTAATTTGGACATCAACAGACCATGGAGCGCGGACACAAAGTTCATGGATACGTCGTTAAGTTTCTATTCCAAAATGGATAGGGTTTCAAGAATTCTCCAGGTCTCTTCTTTGTTATTAAAGGCGCGCCTAAAGCTCAAAGCTCACCAGGCTCAGAGGTTTGCGCCTCCGGGCGACTTATTTGCGCCTTGGAATATAAAAGACACGACTTAGTGAGATTTTTGTTGTAAATTTGTTCTTCAAAAATTACGAAGAAAATACTGTAAAAACTTAATAATTTTTTATTAATTTAGTGTTTGTGAAAGATAATTGTGCGTTAAGACTTAGATATGATGCAAGGAACCACATTAATTCTATTTTTAAGAGATAAACGATAGTAATGAAAGATTAATTAGTAGACTAGATGAAGAATTTGATCGAGAAACTGCAAAGATGTTTGATGCTAATTATTTAAAATGAATATGGTTACGATTTGCTTTCGTCAAACGTGCGTCTGCGCCTTGAGCCTTGCCCCTGGGTTCCAAGACCCCTTGGCGCCTTGGTGCGCTTTGCGCCTTGGTGCGCTTTGCGCCTTTGCGTGCGCCTTTGCGCCTTGGTGCGCCTTGGTGCGCCTTGGTGCGCCTTGGTGCGCCTTGGTGCGCCTTGGTGCGCCTTGGTGCGCCTTGGTGCGCCTTGGTGCGCCTTGGTGCGCCTTGGTGCGCCTTGCGCCTTGGTGCCCCTTGCGCCTTGGTGCGTCTTGCGCCTTGGTGCGCCTTGCGCCTTGGTGCGACTTGCACCTTGGTGCGCCTTGCGCCTTTAGTAACTAAATCTGTCATTCGGCCTTGACCATTTTACATGTCTAACAATGACCCACAAAATACGTTTTCTCTTTCGTGTTGGGCCACCAAAATTATTGTTTCATGTTGGTAACTTCATATACATTTTGAACTCCTCAAATGAATGGAATATTTGGAGTAGTGTACCCACTGCATCAAATTATAAGGAAGCCCTCCTGAACTTGGTACACACTGCTCGTATTGCCACATAAACAATCCAGAATAGGCAAGATCTTTTGCTCGCATCAACTAGCTTCTCCTGACAGCAAAGGAGATTTGGATCTGACAACAAAGCTTCTTGAATTCTATCACTAACTGAATATTAGATCTCAATCCATCTCACCACTACAGCCCGAGATCCACCTCTTGATACACACAAATGTCAAGCATCAAATCATGCGTACCTCCCTTTGAGTGGGCAAATTAGCAAATACCTCAAGATTTTATTTTTTCCGAAGATATCTACTCTGGCTCAATATTTAGTGTCTTCAAAGTTTCAATGCAAATATAATTATCAAAAACTTCAAAACATGCATATAATTCTTGTCATGGTGCTTCAGTTGAAGCGATCCATAAGTAAGGACCTTACTATACTGGATTTATAGATAAGGCAAACTTATGAAAGAAGAGTCAACGAAAATATGGAAAAAACAACAAATCTTCCATCTGAGACAGCAAACTCAAAATGGGAGCGAAGATTAGTCAAATCTACAACTCAATCTTACCATTCAGATGTCCAAACAAATCTATGGTCTTTCCTCGTAAGTGCAACAAGTCATTAGCATTTATTATTTCACTGCTTTATGTTTTTTCCTCATTACCCATCACTCATATATATAGTAGAGTGAGGCTCGTTGTATTTAATTAAGAAAATAAATTAAGCATTTCAACATGATATCAGAGCGACCTCCCGCATGCGTTCGTCTTCCCGATTCCCGCATGTGTCGTTTCATTGACTCCGCCTCCCGCTAAGTTTCTACATCTCGCCTCCTGCTTGACTCCCGCAGTGCGTCCCGCATCCAGCAAGCTTCGACTCACGCAACATCCACCTCTTCCCACATCGCATCTTGCGCGTGTCCCGCTTCTAGTCGGTTGCCGACCGATTCATTAACCGGCGTCGGAAATGGTGAACTAACCTTATTTTCTGCATCATTTTCTATTCTTCTTTGAGGGGTTGATTCTTCCTCCTCTATCTTCATGAATTTTGGCTCTTTCCACTTTCTATAAGTAAACCCTAGAGGTCCATCTCTCGGTTTCCCCTTGATTCTTTGATTTTTATTCTTGAATCATCATGTCGAGGAACGGAAAATCTCCCACTATCTCTTCTGACGCCGGGGAATCTTCCTCTACCTTGCTTTTCGGAGGAGCTACCTAATCAAGTCATATCACAATATGCCTCAAATCACTATTATATGCCTAGATAGCTTTGATTACCTCTTGTGGGCTAGATCTATTACTCTTGCCCTGACGAGTAGGTGAACGCTTGGTTATGTTCAGGGTATTACACCAGGGCCTGTCTAGACTTCTTTAGAATGGTTACAATGGGATTCTGAGAACTCTTTGATCATGTACTAAGCTACAAACTCTTTGGACATGTCCTGAACTACGAATTCCATGGTGGAATCCATTGCCTGAAATTATTTGTTCTTGGATACCGCGGTAGATATATGGAAGAGGGCAGACGCCACTTATTCATGTTGAGGGAATGCAACAAAAATCTTCTGACTGCATGATGATCATCCAACAGCATAGTGAACTCCATGATGATTGTCCTCCTTCAATCTACTACTTAAAGTTCACTCAGCGTTATCAGAAATATGATCACTTTGATTCTCACTCTGGTGTCTCCTAGGGATGAAGCCCTTGTTCGAGCCTGGAAAGAACGGAACATGGTCTTTGAATTTCTATAAGGCCTGTGTTGGGTCTTTGATAAGATCAGTGTTCATGTCCTTGGGCCGTCTCTCACTCCCTCTCTTCCAGAAGTGCATAGCCTTGTCCAACAAGAGTTTGATTGGAGACAAACGTGGTTGCTTGACTTAGTTTCTGAGGGATTTGCCCTCGCAGCTCAGTATGGTTTTGGTAGACAGGCTCCATGTGACTCCAAATCGAAGTCCACTAGCAAAGATTACATAATTTGTGACTACTGCGGGTAGTCTCTTCACTCATGGGACACGTGTTTCAAGCTTTAGGTCTTCCCTCTACCGAGAGGTAGTTCTGTACCGAGCGGACGTGGTGGTTATGGTCGCTCTCAGGGTCGATCATTTCAGTATAGATCTGCTCATTGTTATGGGCCTAGCTCGGAGGTGGTCGGAGGTGGAGGTGGCGATGGCGGAGATACTACGGAGTCGTGACCGCGGCTGCCTGGTTGCTCGTTAGAGCAGAGAGCCACCAAGATCTTGCATTCAAAGAAATGGGAACTAAAATTCTTCTTGCTTTTCTGATACAACACCTCAAATGCATTTATATACGCTTACAACATATAAAAAGACAAATAATAATAACACCTAATAACTAAACCTGATGCTTGAAGCCTGCCTACATAATTATGACATAAACTTACTAGAGATAATCCTAACTAGATACGCGGGCGCGCAGCCCGTAACATCTCACCCTTCCTCCAAAAAAAGGTTCTCATCAAGCTTTATTTGATGCCCTCGCCGTCAAAGTCCTCGACGTGCAGGTAGAAAAATCGGTTGCACCTGTGGTCGCGAGTATACTGCTCGTCGCAATTAAAACATAATCCCTAGGCACGTCGTTGCAGCATCTCAGCACGAGATAATCGGCGGACCCGGGGGCTGGAGGACCCTCGATACGGCCTTGTTGAACAATGTTGGTGGCGGGCGGGTAGGCCTCCAGTACTAGCTGGAGGCGACGATCGCAGAGTCGGGTCAAATTCATAGCAGTCACTAAGTCTGGAGGGGCCTCAAACTCGACATTCAGTTGCAGGCGGTCGCAAAGTCCAGCGGTGAAAATGTCGAACTGCATGTCCGGGGGAAGAGTGACATGCGCCAAGAGAAGCTGAAATTGTTCCAGGTACTCATCCACGGACCCCATTTGTCATAGAGATGTGAGTTCGTCGAAGGGGTTGCTGCGGATAGGTCTGAAACGCAAGTTGCATAGCCGCTTGAAGTCGTCCCTATCTAATTCGGCCGATCGGTGAGAAGTCGAGAAGTCCACAAAACAGCGGAGTCGAGCATATAGAAAGATGTTAGATGTATCTGGTCTACTGCTGGAGTCTGTTGGTGGCCGAAGAATTGCTTCACTTGGTGAGCCAGCACAAGGGATTACTTTTCCCATCATAGGTTGTAAATTCCAATATGGTGTAGCGCGGAACAATGGCAGTGTTGGGGTGCGCGAGGAATAGAGGTGGTGGCTCGTGGACGGTCAGGGGCGGTCATGACGAGGAAGTGGTGGTGCCTAATTGTTGCTTGTATGATCGTGTACGGGGGCGGTAGAAAGATTATTGATGCGCTTGGAGAGCACAATAATGGCCTCCTGATAACGGTTTGTGAGAGCAGTTTACGCAGCTTGATGCGCCATGACGGCCTCCAGCATGGACATAATCTGACTTAGTTGGTCAAACGAGTCACTCATAATGCGAGATGAGGAGCGAGAAGAGGAGCGGGTGACAGGGCGATCGGATTGCGCCGAGTCGGAGGATTGGGAGTGGCCACAGGAGCCGCGGTGGCGCCCAATGATTAATGAAGTAGAGGGTGGCGGGTTAAAAATAACTGGTTGATGGGATTTAAAAATAAGATGGGGAGGGGGTTTTAAATATAGAAGATGTGTTGCTGCTGAAAGGTTGGAATAAAATATAAAACGGTTGTGTAAGGTTGGAATAATTATAAAGCTGATGTGGGGACTCGAGGCAGGGAAAAAGAGGGGCTTTAGGCAGGCGGATCAATAGCAGTGGGCTCGAGGGAGCAGATATCTCGCGTGCGGCTCGGGACTGCTTCGACGGACAACGCTTCAGCAGTTGGACGAAGAAGATGCGGATGGTGTGCGGCTCGATGAAGGCGCTAGTATGCGGGGCTAGGTTCGAGGAAGTCCCGCGTGATGGACGGAGGGAGAGGGTGTCTCCGATTTGCGTTTTCAGAGATGGATTCGGCGCCATCGGGGAACGCGAGGAAGGTGAGGCACGCTGCGCAGGAGCTTAGTAGCTAATGCGTCGGACTGTCGAGGATCCCGACGGAGAGCCTGTGTCGGCTTGGACGCAGAGGCCGGCTGGTGTCTTTGAGCCGAGAGATGCGATCAAGTGTCGCTGGGACCTACGTGAAGGAGGCAATGTTTGGTGGCAGCGACTGGACTCAAGGTTGTCAGGATCGCGATCCAAATCATAGGATCTTACGATCCTACGATCCTACGATCCAGATTTTGTAAATCGATCCTTATTTTATAAAGCGATCCTCGATCCGACCCTACTATCAGATCCGATCCGATGTCGAAACGATCTCATCTAGGATCTTGATCCTGATAACCTTGACTGGACTGAGTAAATGTCTGGTTGCAGTCGGCAGAACCCGAGGGAGACAGCAACAGGACTGGGAAAAAAATGAACGGAGAGGACGATTGGGAACAGGTTCTGTTACGTTGGAGGAGTGTTGGCATGTGTCGGCAGAAAAGGATCGATAAGCTCTGATACCAAGTTGTCATGGGCCTAGCTCGGAGGTGGCCGGAGGTGGAGGTGGCCGGAGGTGGAGGTGGCGATGACGGAGATACTACAGAGTCATGACCGCGACTGCCTAAGCGGAGTTGTTCGTTAGAAAAGAGAGCCTCAAAGATCTCACATTCAAAGAAATGGGAACTAGAATTCTTCTTGCTTTCCTGATACAACACCCCAAATGTCTTTATATATGCTTACAACATATAAAAAGACAAATAATAATAACATCTAATAACTAAACTCGGTGCTAGAGGCCTCCCTACATAATTATGACAAAAACTTATTAGAGATAATCCTAACAAGATACGCACGCGCAGCCCGTAACACTCATCTTTTTGATGCCTCAAAGGTGGTCTTGCCCTGTGCTGGCCCTGACACTGCTAGTCTTCTTGTGGCTTTATTGATGAGATGCAGGCGTCCCGCCGCTTGATGCAGGGCCAGTCTACTGAGTCGTCCACATCTTCGCCCTTATATGCCCATCAGGAACTACCAGGTGCTCATGATGCATCCACTCACCCTTCTACCCACTAGATCATTGATTCTGGAGTGACAGATCATATTACCAATTCTGATATAAGTTTTGTTTCCTGCCTTCCCTTGTCTGGTAAAGAGAAGGTGAGTCTTGTGGATGGATCCTTCTCTCCTATTGTTGGGGAAGGATTCAGCCCTTGCTCCCCTCTCACCCTTTCTTCTGTTTTTCATGTCCCTAAGTTTGCTTGTAACCTTCTTTCCATTAATCACTTAACTATTTTATGAACTACAATGTGATTTTTCCCACCTTTTGTGTGTTTAAGTACGTGAAGTCAAGGAAGGTGATTGGCTCTGGTAGACTATGCGATGGCCTCTACGTGTTTGATTCCTCCAGCTCTGCTTCACCTTTGCAAGCACTTCATACTGATTAGTCTTCTGTTTTTGGATTTCTCGCATTGATGTCCAGACATCCCTCTCTCACTTCTATGATACTTTAGTTCCTACTATGTCGGCGTTATTAGTGGACAATTTTCATTGTGATGTATGTGAACTAGGAAAACACCATCAAACTTCTTTTAATCATATTTATTTTCCTAGCTCTACACCCTTTGTAATTATTCATAATGATGTTGTGGGTCTTGCCCTGCTGCTTTACTTTATGGGTGTTTCTGGTTTGTTAATTTCAATGATTGTTCTTTTTCACATACCTGGGTCTATTTAAGGAGTGATTGTTAACTGCAACTCGATATAGGCTATCTGCAACCCGGAATTTCAAAAAAAACCTATTATTTCTTACATATCCCATTGTTTAACCGCAACCCAAATCATAAAACCATATCGCGTATCCCCTTTCAAGTCACACTTGACCCCTCTTAGCATCATTCTTCTCTCATCCCGCTAAAATCGTCGTAGGTCCCAGACACCTCCTTCCTCCTTTTACGAGTCCGAGGCTTTTCTCTTTCTATGGTTGCCGCTAAAACCGCTTTGGAGAAGTATCTATGGCGGGCTGTAGTGCACCCGGTGATTGGGCCAAATGAGGAGCTCAAGGCCTTTCTCCTAGAGCAGGGGAAGCTTGCGTTGGCTTTGATGACGAGCACGGCATCAAGGATTTAGGACGGGTCTCTGCCACTTTCGAAGCAGCTGTCCAGGAACAGATCAAATAGGAGGGTGGCTCCGAAGGATGCAATGCTTATATTTTGTGGAAGATCAAATTGTATTGATTTATAACTATCTCATTGCAGAATTGGCTTCGTCGAAAATTGCATCTGCATCAAGTCATAGCTTCTTAGGACCTTACCTTGCGTCAAAAATGCCCCCCCCCCCACTTGCAGATTTACTCTTGGAGAAATAGGGGGTTCAAACACGCAATCCTCTCTTAGAATGCCAAAGTCAGCATCTGAATCGTCTACAAAATCTACTACACTGCGAGAAGGTACCTCTACCAAACACCATTTGTCTCGGTTTGTATCTTATGCTTCTCTTGTTGCTTCACATAAAGCCTTTGTGTCCTATTTGTCCTCTATTTTTATCACATGATCCTGGCAGGAAGCCGTTTGTCACCCCAAGTGGCAAGAAGCCATGCTCGAAGAAGTGAAGAATTAGAGAGGATTTTATATTCTAAGAAGTTGAAACTCTTCTCTTCGAATCTTCTTTGATTTATAATCTTCCGATGCATCAAATAGTAGCAAAGTTGAGGTGGAAGTATCACATGAAGAGGCGCCCTCCACATGTCGTTGGAGTGGGCAATGTTGCTGATTCTATTAGATGTATCATGTTTCTCCATGTGTTATAGAGGCAATGATGGGACAACTGTTTTGTCCTATCGTGCTCATTGTCGAGGTTTGTCAGATTGGGTCAGGTAGTCAAAATAGACTTGTGTGACTACTCTTAGCGAGTAGTCAGAGCTGGCTAGGAGAAGAGACATCCTGCATGGCATGATTATAGCGTGACTGTTTTGTAGCACCTTCTACTGAGTATCTAGGTTGAATTGTCTGATAGTTCTACGTATTGCAAGCAACAATTGACACTCGGTCTTTCTCCTGATATGATGTCATTTTTTGATAATGTAGCAAGTAACAGTCAAATCTGGGTAAACATCATTAAAGTGCAAGAAACAACGCATTATCTTCTGCTCCAGTGCAAATTCTATGCACAATGTTAGTGGATAAAATATTTGTTTAAGTAATTGGTGAAGGACGTTCAAGAGACTGTTTAGTTATTTTATGATAATATGAAAACTATGTACATTGCATTCAACCTAGTATTTAATAAGCATTTATTTGAGCTAATTTTTTGATAGCAAACAACCAGCTGATGAATATCTTCATGAGGGTTTTATTAGGGAATCATACATGTATAAGTTGGGTAATTCAGATGGTTATCTGCTAACAATCATCTTGAAAGGGAGCGTAAAACTAATAATTAAAAGCATTATGTAGTTTTTTCCACATATGTTATAACTCATTGTAGTATGTCTCACGTCCTCTAAGTAGAGGGGTCATCTATGTTTTTCAATACTAAAGAATATAATCTATTTCACTTTTTCTATCATTATACCAGGCAAATGTCAAAACAGCCTTAATAATAACAGTTTACAAATATGAAAACATGAACATGTAAAGATACTTTGGGTACAGCTTACTTATTATCCAAATTTTTTGAGGTACAATGTTCTAGATTGATATCATAATTATCAAAAAGTGGGGACTATAGGTGTATCATGAACTTCCGACGACGTAAACTTGGGGACTTAAATTTATTCCTCTAATCTCTTTCTGACACTTTACGCTTTGCTCTTGATGTTTAAGCGGCAATCTTCATCATAACAGATCTTAACTCTACTTTGTCCCTGGACTGGCATCAAAAATATTTCTAATATCCATGCCAACAACTCTCCAGGAAAGAATTCAACCTACTCATCCTCATCAACTGTAACCACAATTTACTTCCTAACTCTTCTTTCATCTACACATTAAACAACAGTCTTTTGTGAGATGCTTTGTAAGATAGAAGGGATATGAGAAAATCTAATATCAATAATATAACGGGATATATCCTAATATACCTGCCAATATATGCAAAAATGATATTTTTTTTCTTTTAAATACATGTGTCGTGGTTATCCACCGACAAAACAGACATAATAAATGATATGTTGGCAGTTATGTATTGTATAACACTAGAAATAAAATACATTATTATTCATGTCATATTCATCATATTGTATGCTCAAGTCATTGTTCTTTATGACTGGGCAAGTAGGTTTCCCTTATGGATTTGTTTATTACAAACTTGCAATCACGCACTTAATGATTTTGTGATTTTCAAGTTAATAGTTGGAAAAGTTTGAACAATGACAGATCCATGCTCTACACATAGGAAGGTGGTAATGGATATAAAATCATATTTAATCTAGAATAAAATTTATGAATTAACTTGGATAGTTGTGATAGTTGACTTTCATTACGAATTTAGTGAGTAAACTATTTAGATCTCATATAATTTTAGATTCTTCCAACTTATTTTGACGGATATGGATTACAGTTGACATGTTTTTACTCTAAATTTCCCAACAGCCCAATCTTGTTGGGATGCGGTCGATATCTTCAAGACCCAATGGAAAAATTGTGACAAATTTAATGTCAATTAACTGATGAAATAGTATCAAGAAGCTAAATAAAATTGTATAATTATTACTTCAATCAATAGCCACTAGCCTGCCAACTTTACATGATGACATGTTAAAATGCAATTACTTTTAGCATACTGATATACAGTACATTAGTCCAATGGATAAAAAGCGATAAAAAACACAACATTAAAACCATAACTTTCCTCCCTACCTTCTAAAGAATTTTTTGCCAATATTAATTCGATTTTTTATTGCGTGGCTGCCAAAAATTCCTCTCATTAACCAAAGAAAATGTATTCAATCCTAATGAATCTCATCCAGCAAATTATTTGTTACGTCCTCTCCGGAGTAGTGGCGTGACAGTACAGCGGAGCCAGAACTGCGGCTGCCTAGGCAGGATATCCTCGAGAAGAGAGAGCTACCAAGATCTCATAAACAAGACGAGAGAAGAAGAGAATAATTCTTGTTTATCATTACAAGACCCAAGGGGTCCTCTAAATAGACTTACAAGAGGCATAATTGCAAATAAGTCCTAACACTTAGACTTAAGAACTACAACATAATGACAATGGACAATTACACCAAGTGATATAATAAATCCAAAAGGTTGTGGCCGGGCATGAAACCCAAAACAATATCATTACAAAATCTAAGAGTCCTTTCTTCCTTACATCTATAAAATTGATATGCACATAGTGATGCAATGTAACAGTTCCTAGAGATGAGTTCTAGAGTAACAAATGCAGATTGGAATATGATTTGTTCCCCAAGTGTGAGCAAAACAATATTCTCCGCCCACACAGCACTTCGAAATTTTAAATTGTTACATTAATAAATCAATTTTCAAATTTTCTCAATCTATTATGTTATTCCTTGGTATGACAGAGGAAAACAATGTAGTGTGCATACCACTTTGTACTATACCTTAGTTAGACAACTTCAGACATCTTTCTACCTGCAACTAAAACATTCAATCAAGGTAGAATTCATGCTCGCCAGTTACAGAATCATACAAGAAGTGCTGGTTCTGTTGGTATGAAAAGCACGAGATGCTAAACTATCATTCATAAGGCTTACTATATCCAAAACAATAGATCTGAATCGAGCAGCATGGAATCAACACAAGTTTCAGGTCACGCAATTAAAGCACAGCCTTGCTACAACGAGAAACGACACAAATTTCAAACCCTAACAAGGGACAAAGCAACCCGCGCCCCTTAAATCATGTAAAAACAACCTCATTCGCGGAAAACTAGATCCCAAGATAGAAAGTAAATAGTTAAAAACTAATCTAGTAGAGAAATGTCACGGAGGGAAAGGAAAAAAAGAGAACTGCGCAACATAATCTGATAAAGAGATTCAATACTCCTTTTGCAGTGATGATAGAACTCACCCGGATGAAACAGATTCCGAATTCCAATAAAACATTCCCAGATTGTGCATGCTGCATTTCACGGCGTCCATAGGAGGTGTTGCTGAACCCCAACCGCGCCCTAACTGCAGACGAGAGCGAAAGGAACGGCGAAAATTACCATATGCAACGAAAAACGCGACAGTGTCTGATGGTGAGATCCTAGGATTCCAGACGTGCAAGATGTGAGGGCCGCGTAAGAAATGGATGCAGTGGCACGCCGGCAAGGAGAATGGGGGAGTAATAGAGAAGAAGAGCAAGTTCTCCCTGAGGATTCAGTGAAGATAGTTAATTGACACGCCTCTGCAGAGACGGCGGCGGCGCAACGGCGGCGCAACGGCGGCGGAGGGGGAGATCGGCAATTAGGCTATGCAAGGAACTGGTGATATCGTGGGCGAGCGACGAACGTTTTCTCTCCCCTCGCCTTCTTCAGATTCTCTATCTCCAGTTTTTTTCCCAGAATTTTAAAGTAATAAAACAGACAGTTATCTATTACTGCTACTATAATTATTATTACTACTAAATATTGTATATACACGGAAAATTTTTAGGAACGGGTCTTGTTCCCAAATGTAAGAACGGTTTAAAATACAGTTGCACTTCAAGAGAAAAATACAGTTGTACCTTAAAATACAGTTGAAAAGTTCAATATTAAAATACAGTCGTACTTTAATATTGAATTTCAACTGTATTTTTTAAAGTACAACTGTATTTTTCTCTTGAAGTGCAACTATATTTTAAATCCGTTCCTACATTTGAGAACGAAACCCGTCCCTAGAAATTTTTCCTTCCTTAGGCCTTGTTTGAAGCCGCGTTTGAAGCCAACATCTGGGGCATACGCCGCCGCAAGGCGGCAAACTAAATGGCAGGCGGCGATATTTGTTGTGTCTGCCCCCGTCGCGCCATGAGAAATGGAGCAAACACTCCATTTTGAACAATTGCCTCCTCCCAACAATTCCAATGACGGCCCTGTTGGGTTCGGGTTCCCTCCTAGGTGAATAAAACCCGCGGCAACGGACGTCGAGAGATCCGTAACGGTTGAATTGAGTCGTGGCGAACTTCGGGCACAATCGAGTCAGATTGGCCAAATCATGGGAATCGGGACTCATATCCCAGTTTATATATATTATTATCATATATTATATAATAATAATATTTATAAGAGTTAAAAAGAAAAGGAGGAAACTAAACCTATTTCCTAATCTACAGCCGCGTGAACATATAAAGAAAGAAAAAACCTAAAGTTTTTTATATATACCTGTTGTTCACCCGTGAAGGTAGATCGAGCTCGCCGCCTGCAAATCGGAAATACACCCAACCATCTGTCCTCCTAGCCTCTCCTCTTTCTCTCGTTCGGGCCGGGATTCCTCGCCGGCGAACGTGTGTGACGGCGGCGTGCCGGAGCAAGTGGAGTTGGAGAGGTGGTCGGAGCCTTGAGGCCGCACGGAGTCGAAGTTTGACGGCGGCGTTTGTCGCGGGGGCGGAGACGCCGACGACTCTTTGTACGGGGGCTGATTTTGGAGACGGTGTTGGCGCCGTGCTTGTGTAGCGGGGCAGCGGTGCACGTGTGCGGGGGAGCGGCGTAGGCGGAGGCCGATTTGGGTGGAGCCGGAGCGGCATTGGCGGAGGCCGATTTTAGAGTGTGCATCTTGGCGCAAAGATCGGCAGCGTGCTTTTGGGGTCGCATCTGCGGCTAGAGGCGGTCAGCGCGAGGAGGCATCTTAGCCTCAAGTGGACTTTGGCGGCGAGGCATCTGAGCCTCGAGCGGGGCAACCTACTGACGGGTTGCGGACTGATCGGAGTACGCCAGCGACGTCGTGTGTCGACGTAGGCGGACAGCTAGGCACAATATTGGAAGACCTTGGAAGACTGCAGAGGATTCAGAGAACCAGTTTGGAGCGAGTCTCTCTGACTCAAACTTGGTCGTCTTCGTTGGTATACCTGTATCTTTCTCTTGTCTTTAATTTGTGCTAGCTGTAGGATCCATCTGTGGATCGCGGTGGGAAAGCCATTGTATTG
Source organism: Platanthera zijinensis (assembly GCA_039513925.1). Lineage (NCBI taxonomy): Eukaryota > Viridiplantae > Streptophyta > Magnoliopsida > Asparagales > Orchidaceae > Platanthera > Platanthera zijinensis. Next base: position 21,697,321 of record CM077082.1, on the reverse strand, counting down.
TTGAACATTTGTTAGTGGCGGCTTTCCGGGTTGGACTCCGATCGTCCCGTGGTTTTTACCCTGATTTGGGGATTTTCCACGTATATGCCTGTGTGTTTGTGATTGTGTTTGCTCTTGCGTATTTCGCTGACGGTTTTGCAGGTATCTCAACTCGCGTCCTCGCGTGCACTCAGATCCGTGAGAACGTGTTTCTCATAACAAGTGGTATCAGAGGGAGGTTCAGTCGAGTCGATTGGATATTTCGGGTTTGTGAATAGGTGCGGTAGGTGACGACCATTGGTCCACTCCCTATCCTCTCTAGTCACATTCTTTGAAATAGTCGGCTCCAAGATCAGTGGTCAGAGTTGACAGTGGACTGAGTGCAGATGGATTCGAGATTTGAGATGAGTATGATGCTGAACGGGGCCAACTATCATGAGTGGCACATGATGATGGAGGATTTGATTTATGTCAAGGGTTGGCACTCGCCTATCTTTGAGGAGATGCCCAAGGATACGGAACCTGCAAAATGGGCGATTGAACACCGCAAGGTGTGTGGCTTTATCAGGAGATTCGTGGAGCGCAATGTGTACAATCATGTGGCGAGTATTGTTGATGCCAAGGAGCTATGGAAGACATTGGAGTCTCTATATGCGAAGAGCACGGGTCTGAATAAACTTTTGTTGCTGACAAAGATTAGTGAGTGCAAATATCAGGAGGGCACACCTATACTTGATCATGTGAATGAGTTTCAAGGAGTGTTGGATCAGTTGTCTGCTATGAAGGTGACCTTTGATGATGAGGTCAATGCTCTGTGGTTACTGAAGTCTCTCCCTGCCTCTTGGGAGATGGTTCGAGTTTCACTGATTAACTCGTCTCCGGGAGGTGTTCTGACTATGGAGATTGCAAAGAGTGGGATTCTGAATGAGGAGGTGAGAAGGAAATCTCAGGGTGATTCATTTGAGAGTATCCCTTCTACCCACTCAGGTGCTTTGTACACTGAGTCTAGGGGGAGAGATAAGTGCAGAGATGGCAGCGGATCAAATAGGAGCAAGTCTAGGCCGCGGAAAGATATTGAGTGTTTTCATTGTGGCAAGAAGGGACACATTAAGAGGAAGTGCAATGCCTGGAAGAAATTGCAAATGAAGGAATCAGGGAAGCAGGACGAGGCCACAACATCAGTAGTGACAGCCTGTGATGATGATGATATATCACTCTTTGCGAGTGATGAGGTGGCGGCTAACCTCGCTTGTAGAGATGATTTGTGGTTGGTGGACTCGGGGGCTTCAGCACACGTTTCGAGCGATAGAGCACAGTTTGCTACCTACACCTCACGTGATTGCGGGGTATTGAGGATGGGCAACGGGACAGTTTGCAAAGCTATCGGCATCGGTGATGTGCACTTGAAGATGAACACAAATTCTATTTTAGTGCTCAAAGACGTTCGTCATGTACCTGACATCCGATTCAGTTTGCTGTCTGTTGGTCGATTGGATGTAGATGGTTATGCTACTAGATTTGACGACGGACGATGGAGATTGACCAGAGGTTCTTTGGTTATAGGTCGTGGTAGCATGATGTCCGGCCTTTATTGTTTGGAGGCTAGAGCTGCAGGTGCGGGGGAGCACAAGGTTAGAGGTGACAGGGCCACCGGTGTGTGGCGCGGGCAGCGTGGATTTTTCAGTGGGAAGAAATGCTACAGGCAAGTGAGACATCAGATCTCAAAGTCGACGGTGATAGGACAGAAGAGCGGTTCTCATGTTGTTGCTGGCCAGCGGCGTCGGGTGACCTTTGATTGTCACGATCCTACATCGAGTTCGACAGTTTGCGCGGGACAGATGCAAAGTTGCAGTGATGGTTCTTGCGGGGAGGTCGCCAATTTGGCGAGCTCTTCCTCCTAGTCGGGAAGGGGGAGAATTGTTGGGTTCGGGTTCCCTCCTAGGTGAATAAAACCCGCGGCAACGGACGTCGAGAGATCCGTAACGGTTGAATTGAGTCGTGGCGAACTTCGGGCACAATCGAGTCAGATTGGCCAAATCATGGGAATCGGGACTCATATCCTGCAGTTTATATATATTATTATCATATATTATATAATAATAATATTTATAAGAGTTAAAAAGAAAAGGAGGAAACTAAACCTATTTCCTAATCTACAGCCGCGTGAACATATAAAGAAAGAAAAAACCTAAAGTTTTTTATATATACCTGTTGTTCACCCGTGAAGGTAGATCGAGCTCGCCGCCTGCAAATCGGAAATACACCCAACCATCTGTCCTCCTAGCCTCTCCTCTTTCTCTCGTTCGGGCCGGGATTCCTCGCCGGCGAACGTGTGTGACGGCGGCGTGCCGGAGCAAGTGGAGTTGGAGAGGTGGTCGGAGCCTTGAGGCCGCACGGAGTCGAAGTTTGACGGCGGCGTTTGTCGCGGGGGCGGAGACGCCGACGACTCTTTGTACGGGGGCTGATTTTGGAGACGGTGTTGGCGTCGTGCTTGTGTAGCGGGGCAGCGGTGCACGTGTGCGGGGGAGCGGTGTAGGCGGAGGCCGATTTGGGTGGAGCCGGAGCGGCATTGGCGGAGGCCGATTTTAGAGTGTGCATCTTGGCGCAAAGATCGGCAGCGTGCTTTTGGGGTCGCATCTGCGGCTAGAGGCGGTCAGCGCGAGGAGGCATCTTAGCCTCAAGTGGACTTTGGCGGCGAGGCATCTGAGCCTCGAGCGGGGCAACCTACTGACGGGTTGCGGACTGATCGGAGTACGCCAGCGACGTCGTGTGTCGACGTAGGCGGACAGCTAGGCACAATATTGGAAGACCTTGGAAGACTGCAGAGGATTCAGAGAACAAGTTTGGAGCGAGTCTCTCTGACTCAAACTTGGTCGTCTTCGTTGGTATACCTGTATCTTTCTCTTGTCTTTAATTTGTGCTAGCTGTAGGATCCATCTGTGGATCGCGGTGGGAAAGCCATTGTATTGTTGAACATTTGTTAGTGGCGGCTTTCCGGGTTGGACTCCGATCGTCCCGTGGTTTTTACCCTGATTTGGGGGTTTTCCACGTATATGCCTGTGTGTTTGTGATTGTGTTTGCTCTTGCGTATTTCGCTGACGGTTTTGCAGGTATCTCAACTCGCGTCCTCGCGTGCACTCAGATCCGTGAGAACGTGTTTCTCATAACAGGCCCGTCTTCTCCCGCCACACCAAACGAGGGCTTTGTTTGGCGCGGCAGTGGAGGGAGCGGGCGGCGGGTGGAAAGGGAGAATTTGAATTGGAGGAGGGACTACAGACAGAGCTTTTGGGGGGCTATTTCGCTGTCTGGCGGGAGGAAACGGAGCAAATGCCACCGGATAACATTTGATTTCCTGTTGTCCATCGACGTTTGCTCCAAACTCAGGCCAGAAAACGCTGCGCCAAAAGAAGCCTTAATTGGATGTACGCGATCATTTGTTATATACAAGATCTAAATTAGTATTTATACATTATTTTGATATTTGTAGTTCAAAACAAACAAACAAATCATATTCAATTTAGCACAACTGGCTGAGTTGAGGCCTCTGGTCATGGTATTTGTTTATTTATGTAATAGTTTGTTGATTATTTTGAATGTTGATTAATGTATTATCTTTTGAATGTAACATTTTTTATACACTCATTCAATAAAGCATTACACAAAGTTCATTCCTAATTAATGTAACACATAACACACCCAAATAAAACCAATTACACATTGTTGTGCTTAATCTCATCAAAATTATTCTTTTAACCAGCAAGAAAAAAGAGATTGTCAAAAGGCATATTCATTTTTTGTACAAGTAAAAAATTAAGTTAGATAAAATTCATATCATCAAGAGTTCAATAGTTGTAAAAACAATGCATCCAGAAAGTTTCACCTACAAATAAATTGCATCAAAAAGTATCATATATTTATTTTTTAACTAATATCTCACAAAGATACATGTATTTGACAACCATTAAGAATTATAAGATCATCATAATCTGTTACATATAGCACAACATCATAGAAATAAAAAGAAGATTTTCTTAATCTTTAAATTGTGTGCTATCAACTACACAACATCAACAACTTTGTTTTCACAAAATTGAACTCAAATCATGAGATCTCTAATTGCATGGATTGGGTGGGCAGTAAATCATGTGGGCTTAAGCATCATTACTCTCGATGGCAAAAATATCTCTCTTCGGGATTATCCCTTAATAAGATTATCAGTCAGATTCAATTCTGACTTCCTATAGTTGATTGATATCAATTTTTTTCTTTTTTGTTTCACTGATTTGTACTTAATTCTCATGAATTTATTCATTTTTAAATTAATACTATTAGAAATATTTAAGTCAATAACATATAAAGGGTTTAAAATTAAAGACATCCCTCAAAGTAAATTTCTAAGTCCTATTTCTACACATATAGTGTCTAAAATTATAAACTCATATTTAATGGTACTTCTAGAATTCACAATTTGTATCGTAGAAATGCATGAAATAACAGCGCCTAAGAGAAATACACATCATGTCATAGAGTTAACATCTAATGAATATGTTATCCAATTATCACCTGATTTCTAGCATTTCAAAAAACATGTATATAATAAGCTATAATCAATAGTCTCTCGAAGATATTTAAATATCCAAGTGAGTGCAAATAACAACTGATGCAAGTAAATCATTATTGATTGCAAACCACTCTTTCTTCGATCAACAGTGCATTTAATACTTTCAATGCATTTTTCCTACTCATGAGAATCCACTTATCTGTACAATCATGTATTTGTCGAGTGGGTTCCTTGAGTCGACGTGCAGTCAGCAGGCAAGAGTATGCATGAACGAGTAAGGGGGCAAGTGGGGCATCTGGCCAGCACTCGCCCCAAGATCAGGGCGAGCGGCGAGTCCATGTTTCAATGGCCACTCGCCACCCCCAAAGCGAGTGCGAGCAGAGTGGCCCAACTTGCTTATGAGGATTGTGACCCATTGTCCAAGGAGCCTCTTTTTTTTCTATCACTAGCTACTCCAAATAGTGGGACTCTGCTGCTAGCAGACCAATTTGGCTCCAGCTAACAAGACCAAAAGACATGATTCTACTATCCGCACACCATTTTCAGAAAATTATAAATAGACTCTCAATGACACTTTTGGAGAGGACTCTTTCTTTGGCTTCTCTCCTTTAGCTAGTTCCGGTTGGCGAGAGCTAGCTTTAGCACTCAATTCACTGTGGTTTCGTGGTCGGCGTTAGGTGCTCTCAAGTGCTCTCCAAGGTGCCCGACTCAACATTGACTTGGGAGAGGAAGTTCTCTTTGATCTTCCGGGAGTGTGGCGGGACCTCCTCGCTTGCCCGAGGGTATATTCTAGTTTTCCCCCGTGAGAGTGAGACTCTTTGTTCCGAGAATTCCGTATAGTGTTCTAACTCGAGAGAAATAAGTGCAAGCTATCACTTCGGTCGAAACTCCTCGTTGAATCGTAGTTACTGGGTTCAACATATGACATTGTTTGCCACGATCATCATTGGTTTGAATCTAATCAGTTTGAAGGTTGTTCTCACACTGATAATATAGAACATCTCCCTAATAGATTCGAAGGTTATTTTTGTAATTTGTACTAATTACAAAGAAATATGTCCCCAATTAGTTTGAATGTTGTTGGTTTTCCCATGTTGGCATACCGGTGAGATAATAGACTGCTTTCTTGCATTGACGATCACTCGGCGGTCGAATAACAGATTATTACTGTCAAAGAAAAATGATTGTTCACGTAAATATATATAGGGGATTGATATCAGCAAATCGAATATGATTATTCGCAGATTATTACTATTTGCAGCTTCAAAAAAATTAAATTTATTATTCGCAACGATTAATGTATTTGCAGACCAACATAAAAATTTAAAAAAAGAAAAGAAAAAACATGAACTCATGCACTCACGCAAATGTGAGAAATGGAAATAGCAGGAAGAATCAACAAAAGAGAGTGGAGAAGGAAACAAGCAATATTATCTCTAGAGATGAAGAAGTTGGAGGTCATGGCTTGTGAAGGAGAGGTCGGCGGAACATTAGTAGTAGACTAGTAGTGCATTACACATCAAGATCACAAAAATGAAAATAGAAAGGCTATCACCAGTGAGATCAGTGGAACGAAATAAAGGTTGTCTAGATTGGGGTAGGGCTCCTTCTTCCTCAGTGACTAGGTGGGCGACGTCTTCGCAGCAGGTTAGCGGGAGGTGTGTAATCGGGAGCTGGGCGAGCGAAAGATGTGCGAGCGAAAGAAGCGGAGAGCCGGATCGGTCAGGGGACTGGGAAGTGGGAAAAGAGTTAGGGATTTGGTTTGTGAATAAAGGGTTTGAAAAATTAATATGAATACTAAATAACTAAAAAATGATATTTTTAATATGTGAATAGTCATATTCAGGCTTCGTTTGGTTCGGCGTTTGGAGAGAGCGTTTGGGGCAAACGCCGCAGCATGGCGGGTAACCAAACGTCCGGCAGTAGCGTTTGCTGCGTTTGAGCCTGATGTGTCATAGGAAATGGAGGAAAACAGTGGTATTCAAACCGCGGCCTCACCCCTCCCGTTTCGAACGGCAGCCCCTTTCTGTTAGTAATGGCGCCTACCAACTCTCCCAAAAACCCGGAGTGTTAGGAAGGGCGCTACCAATTCCTTTATATTATTTTAGCAGGACCGGTCAAACTGTTCGCATGGCTCTCTCGCACTTAAATCGTGTCCGGAACTCCCATGTACTCATGCCCGGAGCCAACCCGACTCCCTTGCATTAAACGGTACCATGGAGTTCCCCTGCACCCATGACAGGAGCCAACCTGGGTGCGCCCGGGAGGCACCCTATCCAACACCTGGATGGCGGGCCACACCCAACAAACTCCCTCTGGAACGCCATCCAGGATTTCAGGGGGATCGAACCCATGACCTCCCCCTCGCTCTGATACCAGTTGTTAGGAATGGCGTCTACCAACTCTCCCAAAACCCCGGAGTGTTAGGAAGGGCGCTACCAATTTCTTTATATTATTTTAGCAGGACCGGTCAAACTGTTCGCATGGCTCTCTCGCACTTAAATCGTGCCCGGAACTCCCCTGTACTCATGCCCGGAGCCAACCCGACTCCCTTGCATTAAACGGTACCATGGAGTTCCCCTGCACCCATGCCAGGAGCCAACCCGGGTGCGCCCGGGAGACACCCCATCCAACACCTGGATGGCGGGCCACACCAAACAAACTCTCCCTGGAACGCCATCCAGGGGGATCGAACCCATGACCTCCCCCTCACTCTGATACCAGTTGTTAGGAATGGCGCCTACCAACTCTCCCAAAACCCCAGAGTGTTAGGAAGGGCGCTACCAATTCCTTTATATTATTTTAGCAGGACCGGTCAAACTGTTCGCATGGCTCTCTCGCACTTAAATCGTGCCCGGAACTCCCCTGTACTCATGCCTGGAGCCAACCCGACTCCCTTACATTAAACGGTACCATGGAGTTCCCCTGCACCCATGCCAGGAGCCAACCCGGGTGCGCCCGGGAGGCACCTCATCCAACACCTGAATGGCGGGCCACACCCAACACTTTCCTCCCGGCAGCTACTCCAAACACCGAACCAAATGAAACCTCAATCTGCAAACAACAATCCCCTAAATATATTACACTTTTTGTTATTTTCTCCAAAGCGCAACATTTATCCTATATGATAATCGAAAACATGCACCTTTCAGATTTTATCCCATATTTATTGAATATCTAAAAATTTTGAGAAACTAGTCTACGTTTTTTCAAGGCGCTAATATTTGCAGACGTATAATCGATATTTACAGTTCTTGGGTATTTGCAACTCCAAATAGATATTTGCAACTTCTTTGAATATTTGCAACCCTTTTAAAAAAATTAATTTTGATATTCGATATATATTTTTTCTTTACTAATTGATAAAATAAATATACCCAAATCTATACACATATTATCTCAACAAAAGCTAAATTTTATCATTCAAACAAAAGTAAAATGATATTTAGGATTGTCATGAGTCAACTCCATTTTAGTCATGAATACATCTTTCTCAAAATAAATATTAGTCTGTACGAAATTTAAAAAATATTCATTTTAGCTTTCTGAAATTTAATTATTATCCTAAAATAAATTTTTGAAATTACGAAGATCTTACAAAATTTTTTTTGTGATGGCCCTTATAATAAACATGAATAATTTTTTTTTGCACTTTTTCTCTCAATTCTACAATATATATATCCAACTATACAAAATTTATCACAACGACTGCAAATTGTACCATAATTGTTAGAGGACAGAAAATCCCGTGTGTAAAAAAAAAACATAACGAGATTATAAGATAACACTAAATTAACATCTCCTAAACTATATACATATAGGTTTCACAAATCCATGCACGAACATAACAAAATGCAAGTAAAATTGATATGATTCCTTCTAAAGATTTACGAATCAAATCGATAGGACTTCGATCGAAATACTCAAACAGTGCTGCCCGACCGAGTGAGTCGCACATGCGAGCTGCACTCGCTTGAAAGAACAAAAGTCGCCCTAAAAGAGGGGGCGAAACCAAGCACGTACATGCACACTCATGCGTGCGCTAGCGGGCACCCCGCTCGCCTGCATCTCCGACCACCGCGGTTGCCGCCGGGCAACTTGCTCGGGCTGCTTGGCGGCACGGACCACCCGAACTGCCCTGGGGGGATGTCTGTAATTTTGCAAAAATTAGTGATCCAGGTGATCGAAACGGAGCGACAATATTTGTCAACTCAAGACTCAATACGCCGCAATTACCAATACATCCCTCCAAAAAGGCTATAAGAAAACCCCCAGACTTTCATTTAAAGACTAACAACTCTAGAAACTGGAGAGAGCTCTGATGTTTTCCAGTAAGAACATGAGACTTAGATTGTTCCTCCGTTTGGAATTCGCTCTGCTCCATCTCTAGTCCGCTCAACGCTCAATGCTCACTTGGACGCTTGAGTGAGCTCGAAAGAAGGTGCAGAGGAACGCTCTCGTGGACGCTCCCCTCCAAGCTTTGTGGACTTAACTTCTTTTTTTCTGCCTTTGTACTCAAAGTTTATAACAGAGAGGTGGTCTGTCACCCTTCGAGCAATTCCAAATACTTGCAAACAAAGCTTGACAGTGGATTTTGGCTCGGCATAGATCCGACCACATGATTTTCCACCCTTTTAGAATTTTTCAAGTTAAAAAAGTCTCTTGTTATTGTTGCATGGTTTTCATCGACTGTTTGCGCACCCAGTCCAACTCAGAGCTGAGGCAATTTGATTATCTGAACTAGAGGAAAACCGGGCGACCCACAACAGTTTTGTGTCATCCGTGGGAAGGGTATTCCCAAAGCTCTAAGAAATTTCGGAGGGTAACGCTTGTACAACACAATCACTCCCTATCAGCAACAATGACTGGTGGACTTACTCACGCCACTAACAAGATGGCTCTCGAGGAGCGCGCCGACCAAGTCCCCGCCAACTCGCCCTCAAACAACGCCCAGCTACGGGAGGGAGCCACCTATAACGACTCCAACCGTTAAATGACATATAATAGGAGGCTCGGCCGGGGCCCCACACTATATACCACAAACAGACGGCGCGAGGTTATAGATTAATATCAAAAACTAGTACATGTATCCTAACTCAGAGCATTCTAGTGGAAGCATTAGGGGGGTTAAATATGAACTCATCAACCATGAATGACCGCTATATATATAAACCAACACATTTATATATCTCAAAGGAATGTATACAAAATACATAAAAAGTTTGGCCTTAAGGCCTTACAGTTAAGCTTCACAGGTGTGGATTACAAACATCGGAACGCAGGTCGGCCACACATGAAAACAGCAAAGTTCTTCACTCAGCCATCGAGGGCTAGCAGCCGCAGCAAGGACTTCAGCCCGCTATTTTTCTTTCGGCTCTCCAGCACCTGCACATGGATAGCCCACCGCAATGGTGATCAACAAGGCAACGGTCAACATTCAGCTGACCAATTTATAACGACTCTACCCCTTTTCCGGGGCAGTGGTATTCCTTCCCTACAGGCAAGACATTTCACAAGAAGATAAATCACAAGATGTGCACTAACGCACAATCAATATATCACAAACGTCAGTCACACGGTCCGACGCTCCGTGCACTCAGAGAACATTATTGGTGTACCAGAAAACTAGAGTCCCACCACCGTTCAAGGTCCGAAACCCGACGGTAAACTTTAAGCATTGCATTCCACGGCCTACAGCCGGAGACTTTAGTCTTAATGGCGCGTAGGCCTAAGACTCTCATTATGTGCTCCAACGAATGCCCAATAACCCGGGCAACTCAAGTTGACAACCATAACGCGGGGACAGGTCAGTCGTTACCCGTTGCTTAAATTGCCACAACTGACGCGGGTTGACTTCCCCTTATCCGTTTGGCACAAAGCCTTTAAGAGCTCGTAGCTCACAATAGCCACACTGTTCCCGAAGGACTGGCTTCACAATCATAGGTTAGCTAGGATCTATCGCCAGTGACAACCACTATCGTCTGGCGTTAGCGACAGAACTCTCTTTCTGTACCCAGCCCTAACCATAACTGGACCAACCATCCAGAAATCCCTGCAGCCACTTGCAGTGCCAGAAACACTGGACTTACATGGCATACAACTAATAAATTTCCAGGGTATTTTCCTGGAATTTCACTTCAGTACTTCATGTTACTCCGCTTCACAAACACAACCCACCGACCCCAAAAAATACTCGTTTATACGCGGAGTCTTCTCCGATGCGCAAAATAAATCATCACCAATCCAGACCAACCTGTCCAGATGAGCTTCAAACAGCATGCTTATTCCGTACTACCTATTTCTGGATCTATATGCAAGATTTTTGGGGATTTCAAGAATCAACCCAACGGAAATACCTCAATTCCACCTTTTGGTGAGGGATTCCCCGTAATGCGACGAGACCCGAAGGGGTGTCGAAATCCATGCACATGCCAAAATAAGAACTTCACATGTCCAAGAAGAAAGATCGTTACCATTGACGTTCTCTTTGGAGTCATGGCAAAGCGTTTCTATGCGGATGGAAATGAGCGTCTCACTTTCCCCTTCGCGAATCTAGCTTCAGCCCTTGATTCCGGCCTCAAGATCTTCTCCAGCAAGCAACCCTAGTACCAGCCGAAGGGTTTCTGCTCCAAAACTCGGGAAACAAGTAAGAGAGAGAGAGAGAAAAGGAAATAATAGTTTCCTCTTTCCATTCCTCTATAGATAAGGCCTCGGGTTACATCCCAGCCACCCAACAAAATTATCAAAACCAAGTAACGGCTCGGAATGAAGCTGAAAAGTCAACAACCGCTCAGTGGCCGTGCACCAGCCACCTGACACGAGACGACAGCAAATTTCTACGTTTCGTCGAATGGAACTGAAAACAGGCCAAAAGTGTCGAGCTGCCTTCGACGATTTTTGTCGAGCTGGCCACCACACCAGACAGCACGCTTTTCATCGAGCTCCGATTTACGTTTCGTCGAGCTCAGCTCGACGGTTTTCGTCGAGCTCAGCTCGACGATTTTCATACAGAAAGTTCGTCTAGCATTCTTCCTTGTTGGGGTGTTACACCGCCGCCGCCGCATCACAAACATCTGGGGAAGAACACAGACATCAGATAGAAGAATATTAAGCGAAGGTGCTCACCTTGATAAGAGACTTAGAGGATCATCGTGCCCTCAATGTGGTCATCGCTCTAGGATGCCAACTGACACTAATCCCAAGTCGTATCATATATGAGGATGCTGCCCACTCCAAGGATCCCTTCACAGACGAGTTGTCTAGCGCTGATAACTCGGCACACCTCGCATTGCCCAATGGGATTCCAGGGCACATGTATGGTAACTCTCGCACGATGGATGAAACCATCGCTCACAATGATATATGACTCACTCGCGAGGAAGTGAGATGCATGATTGAGGAGGAATATGGGCACGGGGGGGCATCGGGACACAAAAGTGCAGCGCCCAACTCACCACATCTAGCCTCTGGCTCCATAGTTCCTGGCACATGTCGTTCCACCCGGGATCAAACTTCGTGACTTCGAGATGTTTGTTGGGAAGAATAACCTTGTAGAGCACACCATACACTTTGTAATTATCATGTGCATCTACGATGCCCCCGACCCGCTCATGTGTCAAGTGTTTCTGGCATATCTAAAAGAAGAAGCTCGCACCTGATTCCATTCTCAGAAAGAGAGAGAAATCAAGAACTTCATAGAGCCGACTCAACTTTTCACCTATCAGTTTGTCGCCAGCCTGTGAATCATTTGAGACCCCCTGCACCTCTCGGGGATCCGACAGATCAAGGGAGAGTCGCTCAAGGAATTTTTTGCCGCTTCACTACGGAGGTGAGACAGATTCTAAAGGTCAATCCCGAGCTCCTACGCAGCAATTTCCTCGGAGGACTCCGACCAGGAAAGTGTTTGTGTTACCATAGTGATCTGGAAGTGATCAAACAGGTAGTTTCACTACCAACGCGATATGAGCATGTAGGGTCGCACATAGGAGCGTTTGGAGAAGTTGGAGGAATGGATTGTGTTGGTCTTACTCATATGTGATGAGTGAAGGACCAAGCACTTGAAAGCTTCGAGTGCGTCGAGACCTCACAGCCAAGGCATCGAGTGCGTAAAGACCTCACAGCCGAGGCGTAGAGTACATCGAGACCTCACTACTAAGGCGTTGAGTGCGTCGAGACATCTCGTCGATTCGTCGAGTCATATCACTATTCTAGGTCTGCGGATAGCGACGGTTCAAGTCTGTTTATACTCTTGGGTGTATATATGTAACACCCCATGTTCAGTCCTGGAGTCGGTGGGAGTTAACGCCTCGCGGTAGAGTAACCGTCGGCGGAAGGGCGTTGAACTGTGCAGTTTTTCCCTTAGCGCACGATCACTGACCACAGGGCGCACGACCACTGACCGTGCGCCACTGGTCGTGCATAAAGAAAATATAATGCCAAATCCCTGTTTAACGAAAACGCACGATCACTGACATAGGGCGCACGACCACTGACCGTGCGCCACTGGTCGTGCGGACGGGTGCAGAATCCGTAAAATGACTCCGTGGCCGTCCGATTTTCCATCAAATCTCATCTAACGGCCTAGGATGGTCCGCCCAAACTTTTAATTTAGGGTTGAAGGGTTCTAAACCCTCATTTCAAACCCTAGACTCTCTTTCTAAAAGTTTAGAGAGAAGGGAGAGCAAGGAAGGAGAAGAGGAGATCCGGCCGCCGGCGGAGCACCGGAGCACCGAATCTCGATCCGAGACCGGATCCTCGACGGCAAGAGCGAGGCGAAGCTTTTCAACCGTCTACTTCTTCATGACGGGCGCGCGAAAATCTGCGAGGGTAACGATCCTCTTCATAGGGCATGTGTAGTCGCCCTTCTTCCTTTGCATGGGGAAATCCCCCTCTCGCGAGTAAGCGTCGAGGAGCGGAATCCCTTCGGGTAGATATGTAAAGTCCCCGTTGTTAGAGCCCGGAATCGAAGTACGGGCGTAGGCATTGTGTGTGAAGCCTATTCGGGTTTAGCCCGAATCGGTGTTGTTGCATTGCATGGTCGGAGAAGACTCCGCGCCGATGATTTCAGTTTTCCGAAATTTCTACGCGGTAGATTGCATACAGGGATCCTTGGGGATTAACCTCGAGGCGCACCCGGAAAGCTTGGGCGGAATCGCATTGCCGCCACGATGTTGCCTTGGAGGGCAAATCGGTACATAACGGGGTTATGTGCGTGTTTTGATCGATTGTGGGAATGAGGAGAAACTTGGCCCGCACCGATGGCTAAATGGCCGTGGTGAAGTGAGCAACGGGCGGGTGGAACTCTACCCATTCCAAGTGGTCTCGGTAGAAGCGACCTAAAGTACATGGGACTTCCCGGGGGGCTGGAAACGGGCCTAGGCTTCGGCTGAAAGGGCTATTTGCTCACGAGAATTGTCGTCCACGAGACGACGGTGGAATCGCGGGAACGGACCGGGTCCGGACCGGATTCACCATTTAGTGCCCTGAGAGCACGGGGTGTACGGCCGTGCGTGCCGACACTTGTGGCGAATAGTTATATAGATTTATATATTGCTATGTTAGTCGTTATGCAGGGAAGGAGCACCGCCGTCCCGCAACTGCGGGACGGGGTCGTTATAATTTGGTCAGCATTGCTGACCGGTTACTCGTGTAAATTGCCACCTCTTCGGTGGATTGCTTCTTACAGGTGCTGCTGCGGAGCCGAGCGGCAAATAGCAGGCTAAAGCCCAAGTTGCAGCGCTAGCCCATGAAGGCTGAAGATTTAGTTTTGTTTTTCATATTCATGTTTGGCCGGCCTGCGCGCCGATGTATGAAAGACACTATTTGGTTAAGAGAACAATGTTTGTAAGGCCTTAAGGCCGAGGACTGTTTTGTGTATTTTTAATCGTTTCATTCCTATGGGTTTTATTATTAGTGGACATTCATGCTTATTGTTGGGTTCTTTTTAATAACCTAAAATGCTTCCGCTAGGTGTTGCGTAGGACGTTGTCTTTCAAATTGTGAGTATGATAATGCGATGCGTAACTCCACGGTCTGTCTGCGGTATATGGCGTCGGGCCCCGGCCGGACCTACTGCTATATGCCATGTGACGGATAGGGGTGTTACAAATTGGTATCAGACTAACGGTTTCGGTCTTGCTTATTAGAATTCGCGGACGAATTCTTTTAAGGGGTGGTGAGCACTATCACGTGCGTCATCGTTATAACATGAAAAAAGAACCCATGAATGTCCACTTAGGAATGAAAATACACAGTTTTGAACAAGTTAAATGTTCAAATGATTGCTTTTTAGCAATGTGCATGTCGCTTATTTGTCGGTTTTGTTTATCTAGGTGACTAGGAGTGGGGCAGGGCAGTCAGCCCGTACACGTTCAGCGGAGAGTAGGGCACCAAGCGAGGCGCCTGCAACACCTCCATCTGCTGAAACTATTCGGCTGGTTACCGAGGCGGTGCTTGCCGCACTAAATGCCCAACCTGCAGGGCAGGTACAACGTCCAGCACCGGAGATTGAGCAAGAACCTGCGAGAGCGACAGTGCCTGTGGTGGCTGAGGAGCCTAGACCACCAAGGCGTACGACGGATTGTCAGCTGAAGCACGTGATGAGCTTCAATCCGCCAATATTCTCGGGGGGTGGAACCCCATCGCAAGCGGAGGATTGGCTATCACGCGTTAAGCGGATCCTTTCGACAACCAGAACCGAAGCGGATCAGAAAACCGCCATAGCCACTTTCTTATTGGATGGCGAGGCAAGGCTGTGGTGGGACGGTGTGGAGCAACACCATCTAGTCGAAAGACAGTTGGAAGAGGTTTCTATTGAAGAATTCTCGAGAATGTTCATGGCGCGGTACCTACCGTCGACCGAGAAGATAGAACTGGAAAATCAATTCCTCAGACTGCAACAAGGGAGTCAAAATGTGGATGATTATCTGCATGAGTTCACAAGGCTGGGTCGTTATGCAGCTCCTACTTTTGGCGATGAGGAACGGAAGACGAACCGTTTCTATGAAGGACTGCGAGATGATCTCAAGGTACTTCTGTCAGGGCCGTTGACGCAAGGATTTCTAACCTTGGTCGGCTCGGCTCGATCGTTGGAGCGAGAGTTGGCAAGAATCTCTGGAAAGAAAGAGCTGGGTGTGCAGAAGCCCGAGTTCAAGGTGCCGAACGCTACGAAGTCAAAGTTTCAGAGGTGGAATAAGAGGGCCAAGACGTCAAGTCAAGCCCCCTCTTCTGGCGCCTCGGGAGCAACGACAGCGCGCACCCCAGGTGCTTGTTATAACTGTGGGAGGCCAGGGCACTTTGCCCGTGATTGTTGGAGCGGACGTCCAAAGTCCGAGAGAAAGCCAGGAGCAACTTATGAGGAGAAAGGGAAGATGGCGGAGTCATCCGCATCTCACCATACTCCAGCTCAGCCCAGGGTGTACAACCTTGGCCTACAAGAAGCCATCAAACAGGCTGACGTGGTGACAGGTATGAGTTAAATTATTGCAGTTTAACCTTATTTGAATAATTACCTGTTTGCATGTTAGCTTATATTTCCTATGCTAGGCTTCGTTTTGATATCCGATAGCCCAGCAAGGGCATTATTTGATACGGGAGCGTCGCACTCCTTTATGTCCGAAGAATTCGTATCGCGCATCGGAGTCCCTTCTTCGATGGCTAAGGACAAACTGGATGTGCTACTCCCCAATGGATGCTCTATGCGCGTAGATAGAGTATGCCTCGTGAAGATTCAGATTGGGGATCAGGAATTCGATCTGCAGGCGTCGTTACTTCCGCTAGTGGAGTTTGACGTGATCCTTGGGATGGATTGGCTCTCAGAGCAGCGAGCCTATATTGACTGCAGTCGGAAGGAAGTTAAACTGGGGGCAAATACTAGTCGCGAGACTACGTTCGAGGGCATTAAAGGGGCGAGCAAGACACTGATGTCTGCTCTTCAGGTGGTCAAGGCGGTTCGGGCTGGAGCAGAGCTGTTTTTCACGTTAGTGGAGGCCGCAAAGCCTAAGACGAGTCTGGATAGTATCCCGGTGGTTTCGGAGTATCCTGACGTGTTTCCCGATGATCTCCCTGGGGCTCCACCCCAAAGAGAGATTGATTTCACAATAGAGCTGGTGCCAGGTGCCAAACCTGTGTCCCGCTCACCTTATCGGCTAGCGCCGAAGGAGATGGCAGAGCTGAAGGTCCAATTGCAAGAACTGTTGGAACAGGGGTACGTGCGTCCAAGCTCGTCACCTTGGAGTGCACCGGTCCTCTTCGTCAAGAAGAAGGATGGAAGTCTGAGGCTGTGTATCGACTACCGAGAGTTGAACAAGCTCACCGAGAAGAACAAATACCCGATTCCGAGGATCGACGATCTGTTTGACCAGCTAGTGGGGTCTACAGTTTATTCGAAGTTGGATCTGAAGTCTGGGTACTACCAGTTGAAGATCAGGGAGAGTGATATCCCTAAAACGGCGTTCAGCACGCGTTATGGGCATTACGAGTTCACGGTTATGCCGTTTGGACTGACAAATGCGCCGTCCGTATTTATGGATCTGATGAACAGAACATTCAGAGAGTACTTGGATCAGTTTGTGATCGTGTTTATCGACGACATCCTGGTATACTCTCAGAGCGTAGATGATCACTACAAGCATCTGCACATGGTGTTGGAGACACTGAGGAGGAACCAGCTCTATGCTAAGTTCTCCAAATGCGAGTTCTGGTTATCCTCGGTGGCTTTCCTTGGCCACATCATTAGTGGAGCAGGGATTGCGGTAGATCCGGCGAAGATAGTGGCGATACGGGAGTGGCCTGTTCTTTCCTCGGTAGCGGAAGTCCGAAGTTTCCTAGGACTTGCCGGCTACTACAGGCGCTTCGTAGAGAACTTCTCGCGAATAGCGTTACCTCTCACGTCGTTGACAAGAAAGGATCAAAGGTTTGTGTGGTCGCCGGAGTGCGCACAAGCTTTTGAGGAGTTAAAGGGTCGGTTGACCACGGCGCCAATCTTATGTTCGCCGAGTGGGACCGAGGGATTCGAAATCTACAGTGATGCTTCGGGGAGTGGCTTGGGATGTGTACTACTACAGCGTGGGAGTGTGATTGCCTACGGCTCGCGGCAGCTGAAGGTACACGAGAGGAATTATCCGGTCCATGACTTGGAGTTAGCGGCCGTGATACATGCACTGAAGCTGTGGAGACACTACCTTTACGGTGTGAAAGTTGATATCTACACCGACCACAAGAGCTTGAAGTACTTGCTGGATCAGAAGGACTTGAATATGCGGCAAAGGAGGTGGATGGAGTTCCTGGGGGACTACACCTTCAAAATCCATTATGTGCCGGGGAAGGGCAATGCGGTGGCAGATGCGTTGAGTCGCAGAACTCCCGCACGTGCTAGTTGGCTGTTGGTGCATGATGCACGATTGATTCAAGAGTTAGAGGATTTGGAGATCTTCTGTGTAGATAGACAAACGGGCGCCGAAGCGCGTTTGAGTTGGACAGAGGTGCAGTATGACCTGGCTGATAGGATTCGGCAGGCTTTAGCTGTGGATGATGTTATGAAGCAACTCATGGATGGTGTTTTGGATGGGTCAAATTCCCAATTTATGATGGAGGACGGATTGCTCAGAAAGGACGATCGTTTGTGCGTCCCCAACGTGGGTAATCTACGGGAGGAATTGTTGTACGAGGCTCACTATACCAAGTACTCAATCCACCCGGGGAGTACAAAAATGTACAAAGACGTGAAGAAACTATTCTGGTGGCCAGGACTGAAGAAAGATGTAGCGCTGTATGTGGCGAGGTGTCAAACCTGCGCCCTAGTGAAGGCGGAATGTCAAAAGCCGGGAGGTTTCTTGAAGTCCTTACCCATTCCGGAGTGGAAATTCGACGACATATCTATGGATTTCGTGCATGGATTGCCAAGATCGCAGAAGGGAAACGACGCCATCTGGGTGATCGTGGACAGATTGACAAAAGTGTCGTGTTTCATTCCGATGAGGAAGGATGATCCGGTGGAGAAGTTAGCAAAACTCTACGTGGATAATATTGTGCGAATGCACGGAGTGCCCCGCAGCATTGTGAGTGATCGCGATGGATGCTTCACGTCCAATGACTGGAGGCTAGTACATCAGATGTTGGGCTCGAAACTGAAGTTTAGCACGGCGTTTCATCCGCAGACGGATGGCCAGACCGAGCGAGTCAACAGGACATTGGAAGACATGCTTCGCATGTGTGCGTTGGACTTCGGAAAACGGTGGGAGGATCACTTATACTTGGTCGAGTTTGCGTACAATAACAGTTACCAAGCAAGTATCCAGATGGCACCGTTCGAAGCTCTTTATGGGAGAAAGTGTCGCACGCCGTTGTCATGGTTGGAGACGGGTGAGTCGAAACTTTACAATCGTCAGGAGATCGAAGATGCGACTTCTTTGGTGCAAACGATACGAGAGCGCTTGCTTATAGCTCAGGACAGGCAGACTAAGTATTTTAATGCCAAACATAGGAACGTGGAGTTCAATGTTGGCGAATGGGTATACCTGAAGATCAAACCGTTCAAGGGGGTGTCACGGGTTCGACGCTTGAAAAAGTTGAGTCCGAGATACCTTGGGCCATTCGAGATTCTAGAACGGATCGGAGAAGTGGCCTACCGGTTGAGATTATCTGTGGAACTGAGTTGTTTGCATGACGTATTCCACATCTCAGTATTGCGGAAGGCGGTGCAAGAGCCGTCGCAAGTGTTAGCGGTTGATCAAGTACCGGTTGAGGAAGGGTTGACGACCAAAGTCAAGCCCATTTCTATCGAAGATTTCGAGGTCAAGCGGCTTCGGAACAAAGAAATCAGGATGGTGAAAGTCCGATGGGACAGTTGCGGTCGTGAGGAGCTATCGTGGGAACGAGAGCAAACCATGCTCGAGGAGTACCCCGAACTCTTCAACTCAGGTACCGTTTAAAGTTTAAGTTGTTTACTTGCTATTCGTAATTTCGGGACGAAATTCTTTTAAGGGGGGGAGAGTTGTAACACCCCATGTTCAGTCCTGGAGTCGGTGGGAGTTAACGCCTCGCGGTAGAGTAACCGTCGGCGGAAGGGCGTTGAACTGTGCAGTTTTTCCCTTAGCGCACGATCACTGACCACAGGGCGCACGACCACTGACCGTGCGACACTGGTCGTGCATAAAGAAAATATAATGCCAAATCCCTGTTTAACGAAAACGCACGATCACTGACATAGGGCGCACGACCACTGACCGTGCGCCACTGGTCGTGCGGACGGGTGCAGAATCCGTAAAATGACTCCGTGGCCGTCCGATTTTCCATCAAATCTCATCTAACGGCCTAGGATGGTCCGCCCAAACTTTTAATTTAGGGTTGAAGGGTTCTAAACCCTCATTTCAAACCCTAGACTCTCTTTCTAAAAGTTTAGAGAGAAGGGAGAGCAAGGAAGGAGAAGAGGAGATCCGGCCGCCGGCGGAGCACCGGAGCACCGAATCTCGATCCGAGACCGGATCCTCGACGGCAAGAGCGAGGCGAAGCTTTTCAACCGTCTACTTCTTCATGACGGGCGCGCGAAAATCTGCGAGGGTAACGATCCTCTTCATAGGGCATGTGTAGTCGCCCTTCTTCCTTTGCATGGGGAAATCCCCCTCTCGCGAGTAAGCGTCGAGGAGCGGAATCCCTTCGGGTAGATATGTAAAGTCCCCGTTGTTAGAGCCCGGAATCGAAGTACGGGCGTAGGCATTGTGTGTGAAGCCTATTCGGGTTTAGCCCGAATCGGTGTTGTTGCATTGCATGGTCGGAGAAGACTCCGCGCCGATGATTTCAGTTTTCCGAAATTTCTACGCGGTAGATTGCATACAGGGATCCTTGGGGATTAACCTCGAGGCGCACCCGGAAAGCTTGGGCGGAATCGCATTGCCGCCACGATGTTGCCTTGGAGGGCAAATCGGTACATAACGGGGTTATGTGCGTGTTTTGATCGATTGTGGGAATGAGGAGAAACTTGGCCCGCACCGATGGCTAAATGGCCGTGGTGAAGTGAGCAACGGGCGGGTGGAACTCTACCCATTCCAAGTGGTCTCGGTAGAAGCGACCTAAAGTACATGGGACTTCCCGGGGGGCTGGAAACGGGCCTAGGCTTCGGCTGAAAGGGCTATTTGCTCACGAGAATTGTCGTCCACGAGACGACGGTGGAATCGCGGGAACGGACCGGGTCCGGACCGGATTCACCATTTAGTGCCCTGAGAGCACGGGGTGTACGGCCGTGCGTGCCGACACTTGTGGCGAATAGTTATATAGATTTATATATTGCTATGTTAGTCGTTATGCAGGGAAGGAGCACCGCCGTCCCGCAACTGCGGGACGGGGTCGTTATAATTTGGTCAGCATTGCTGACCGGTTACTCGTGTAAATTGCCACCTCTTCGGTGGATTGCTTCTTACAGGTGCTGCTGCGGAGCCGAGCGGCAAATAGCAGGCTAAAGCCCAAGTTGCAGCGCTAGCCCATGAAGGCTGAAGATTTAGTTTTGTTTTTCATATTCATGTTTGGCCGGCCTGCGCGCCGATGTATGAAAGACACTATTTGGTTAAGAGAACAATGTTTGTAAGGCCTTAAGGCCGAGGACTGTTTTGTGTATTTTTAATCGTTTCATTCCTATGGGTTTTATTATTAGTGGACATTCATGCTTATTGTTGGGTTCTTTTTAATAACCTAAAATGCTTCCGCTAGGTGTTGCGTAGGACGTTGTCTTTCAAATTGTGAGTATGATAATGCGATGCGTAACTCCACGGTCTGTCTGCGGTATATGGCGTCGGGCCCCGGCCGGACCTACTGCTATATGCCATGTGACGGATAGGGGTGTTACAATATATATATATATATATACACACACATACATATGTTGCCTTAGGGTTTCAGTGTGTATGAGTTAGGGTGAACCCGAAACAGACGAAAAGTGTTTCCCGAAGTGTCGATCTCGTCGTTCCCGCAAGCCTCGATTCCGGTGCCCGCTGTCGCTGCCTCTCCTAGTGCAAACTTTGCAGTCTGTGGAGACCCAAAGGGCTTTCCATTCTCCATCCTGGATCTTATTTGACAAGGTGTCGATGTTCTCCCTGTTCTTGCGGATACCTGTAAAGCCGCAAATTCATTTTTGCATGAACTCACCCGCCGACCAAGAATAGTTCTGGAGCATCTTGATTGAGTGTCGACTCAATCGCACTCAAGTATACTCTTATTTTGTTATGCAAACTTCTTGATCAATGTTCATCTCAAGATCCAAGTTTCTCTTTAGAGTTTTCTTGAACTTCATTCTGCTGCGCGCATTTGATGTGTTATTAAGAAAAACCCTATAAAAGTTCCACTGCAAGCTAATGAAAGAAACGTTGCCCAACTATGTTGACCATGTCCACCAAGTCGAGGCTCAAATTACGGCAGACGGTGTAATAGAAGCGCATCGGCTACAGTTCGAAGAAAACTCAAAAAGGAAAAGGAATTAGGAGTTGTTGCCAGATCCGGGGGGCAACGAGCGCCGCATTGACTCTCGTTGAGTCGGGGGCACCACCATAATCAAACCTACACTCCCCTCAACAGCTTTAAGATAAATGTACTCCTATCCATCCGAAACAATAATGTTGTCAGGAGGCTCGGGCCGCTTCCTCTAAATACTGGCAACCAGTCATAATATTGTGATTTCTATCACAGGCGTGACCACAAAATGGAAGGTTGTGCTCAATTGAGGGTAAAAATTGAGTGTCTCGTCCGACAAGGGCTCCTTGGAGAATTTCTGGAGACATAAGCACCGAGATAGACAACCTTAAGCATGCTCGGGGAGGGGGGCATCTCTGAGAAAGATGACCCCCCCCCCCACTAGGATTCTTCCCCGCACTTAGAATGCGCAGATCCCGCACCACATCTATCAGCGATTTCTATTTTTCCTTCTTTAAGGCAATAAGTTGTGAATTCAAACTTAGGCGATATCTTCAATATTACTATAGTCATTTCCAGAACATCATTACTAGTATTCAAGAATGAACCTCCGAACATTTACAGCAACTGCCTCTAGGAAGCGCGTTCATTTACAGTAACTGCCTTCGGGCAGCGCACTCACATTTACAGAAACTGCCACTAGGCAGTGCGCTCACATTTATAGCAACTGCCTTCGGGCAGCGTGCTCACATTACAACAAGTGCCTCTGGGTAGCGCGCTCATCTATAGCAACTGCCTTCAGGTTGCGCGCTCATCCACAACAAAAGCCTCTATGCAGCATACTGATCTACATCAGCAGCCTCCGGGCATCATGCTCATCTACAACAATTGCATCCAGGCAGCGCGCTCACAATTACAGCAACTGCCTCCTGGTAGCTCACTCACATTTATAATTATTGTCTCCAGATAGTGCGCTCATCTACAGCAACTGCCTCGGGGTAGCACGATCACATTTACAGCGACTGCCTTCGGGCAGCGCGCTCACTTCTATAACAACAGCCTCTGGGCAGCGCGCTCATCCACAATAATTATCTCTAAGAAGTGTGCTTATCTACAACAACTGCTTCTGGGCAGAGCGCTCACATTTACAACAACTGTCTCCAGACAGCACGCTCATCTACAGTAACTGCCTCCGGGTAGCACGCTCAAATTTATAGCAACTGCCTCCGGGCAGTTCGCTTACATTTACAGCAACTGCCTTCGGGCAATGCACTCTACAAAAACTGCCTCTGGGCAGCGCACTCATCTAGAGCAACTGCATCTGAGCAGCGCACTCATATTTACAGCAGCTGCCACCGGGAAGCGCGATCATCTACAACAACTTCCTCAGGGCAGTACACTGATATCTAAAACAACTG
Source organism: Platanthera zijinensis (assembly GCA_039513925.1). Taxonomy (NCBI): domain Eukaryota; kingdom Viridiplantae; phylum Streptophyta; class Magnoliopsida; order Asparagales; family Orchidaceae; genus Platanthera; species Platanthera zijinensis. The sequence goes on along the minus strand of CM077082.1, from coordinate 21,673,966 downwards.
CCTCTGGAAAGCGCACACATTTGCAGCAACTGGCTTCAGGTAGCACGCTCATCTACAATAACTGTCTCTGAGTAGCGTGCTCACATTTACAACAACTGTCACCAGGGAATGCGCTTATCTACAACAACTGTCTCTGGGTAGCGGGCTCATCTACAACAACATGCTCCAGGCAGCGCGCTCATTTTTACAGCAACTGTCTCTTGGTAACGCGCTCATCTACATCAACTGTCTTAGGGCAGCACACTCATATTTACAACAACTGCCTCCGGGCAGCACACTTATCTGCAACAACTGTCTTCTAGAAGCGCGCACATTTACAACAACTGCTTTCAGACAGCGCGCTCATCTACATCAACTGCCTCTAGCTAGCACACTCATCTACAACAACTGCCTCCAGACAGTTTGCTCACTTTTATAGTAATGACATTTAGGCAGCACGCTCATCTACGACAACTGCCACCCAACGGGGTGCTCATCTACAGCAACTGTCACTTGCCATCGTGCTCATCTACGGCAATTGCCACCCGATTGCGTGTTCACAATTATAGCCACCACTACCAATGGAACGGACCCCAAGTCCTTCTGAAGTGCTCACGAGCCAAATTTCTTCGCTACATCCCGAAACAAACCTAGAGTCCTTGTATTCTTCAAGATGGGAGCGAGCAAAAAACCCTCCTCTGTATCCCTCCTCAGGGCAAAACCTAAATCCTCCATCATTTGAAAAAAATGGACTCCGAGTTCATCCACGCTGTCAAGGATATGGGAAAAATGTCCCTCCTCATCTTGCTTAAGAAACAAGTCCCCAACACTAATAACTAGTGACAATCGACAAAAATAGTGTGTGACGCACAAGGAGCATGGAACAAAAGATACCTCCAGATCGTCACATCACATAGAGCTTAAAACATGTGTACGCCCCCATAAAATGATGCAAGGGTCGTTAAACACACAAAAGCAGGTTACGGCGCTATGTCACGCCTACCACTGCAAGGACAAAAACAATGCACAGTTTAGCAGCTGTTGTGATCCCCTGCCTAATGTCAACTGCAGGATCTTCACCGTGCAAGGTCAATGCCCAAGGGAAGTTGCAAGCTAAATGCGACACTCCAAAACTCGCGCGCTCGAGCAAAGAGAGCAACAAAGGCCGTGGACAAACCAATGATACAATGTGTGCGCACGGTACGGAAGCATTCAAGTACTCCCTCCACATCAAAATTATCTTTTGGGGGCATCACCTATTCAAGGGACAAAACGTCCTCACATACTTCGTGCTACGCAAAACCCCTCACCAAGCGTAAGGCTAAACGCAATGACGCGCTCGCCCAATCGTGACGGATCTATCCTCATAACCATCATCTCGGAGCCCCCATAGCCATTTGGCCCAGCTCCACCCCAAGGCTCTATAACTCTCTATTTTCTGCAATTGTAAAAGCTTGCAACGTTCCGACATCCTAAGGAATAGAGGCCATTAATGGCCTCCGCCTTAAAAGGTTGTCTCAACTTTAGATAAGAACAAACACTGAAAGGTTAAAGGCAGTCTAACCACCTAAAGGGGTGAATTGGTGTTTGAAAATTTTTGGTCTTTTTAAAACATTGTTGAATATTCTAACACTGAAAGAGAAATAAAACACACCACAAAAAGCACACAGGTGTTTATAGTGATTCTCTAATTATGGGTACATTTATTTTCCCCCTCCACATATCTAGTAGTGTGCTAAACTAGACCAACTTCTCTAATAACTCAGATCAAAAAGATCTTACAGCTCAGATCTACACCTTGGATTCTTCACCTCAGAGTGACAACACTCCTATAGGCTACAACCTTTGCTTCTTTCCAAGAATCTCACCTCGGGTTCTCTTCTAGAACCCTACCTCAGGCCTTCACAAAAGCCTTGCACGCAAGCCTTCAACAACATCCCTACACTCAGATTCGCAGATAAATTCTATCTCAAGTCCTCAACAGAACTCTGCACTCACATCTCAAAGAGATCTTTCAGCAACAAATATAAAGTAGTTTGTTACAACAGAACTAGACACAATGTTGATTACTATTTGAAGCTTTGAGTCTTCTTAGACTCAGAGCCTTCTTCTGAACATCACTAGATCTCTAAAATTTTTTTCTTGGTGGTAGGAACAATGCTGAAACTTTCTGAATAGAAGTCTTCTTGGTCTTGAAGGATTTGTAGAGATGAGAGTTTGAGTAATCCTTGTAAAAGTTGATGATTTTTCTTCTTTTAAAAATAGACTTCTACTTCAGAATTTTTGTCGACTTATCTCTTCTTAGATTAATGTTATATTCATTTTGACAACCAGGTCGCAAAGCTTTCAAAGTTAGGGTTTAAAGGCCCTTTCTTCTCATTTTATAGGTCTCACATTTTTAGCGGGCGGGAAGAAACAAAACATGGTTGATGCCTTTCTATAAGAGACTAGTTTGACGTTTGCTTTTGGCGCTGACGGCAATTTGAAACCTCGTAATTTGAATTTAACATAATATTAAATTCTCTTAACACGACGTATTTTAACATAGTTAATCTTTCGTCTGAATATAAACTGAACAGAATGTTATTCAACTTAAAACTTTTCTTCTTCTTAGGCACTGTGTTTAGCTTTAACAACGCTAGTGTCGTGTGAGGTCTATTAACACGATGCTTCTGCACTTAGAATGCTTTGAGAGCAAGTTAAGATCTCAATCTGAACTGTGAGAAATTGTGGCATCGTGTGATGACTATTAACACGACGCTACTTGCCTTGGAACTTTTCTTCTATTTTTGTGGCGTTGTGGTGTCGTGTGATGTCCATTAACACAGTATTTTTGTACTTAAATTTTTTTTTGTTATGATAGTCAAGTTGATCTTGCATGTCTGCACAACGCTTATCATGAATGACCTCGTTGCTATTGCATCTTAACACGACGCTTTTGCACATAGACCAATTCTGTGAAGTGTGAAGTGATTGAGTCAGAGTGTTCTGTTGGTCTATACTGATCTCTTGACTCATTCAAAATGATTTATATGCATTTATACTATACCTACACACATCAATTCAGATATACATCAAATACAAAATACATTTATCATTAACAGGAGCACTTCTTTAAATCTGGAATATTGAGAGCAATATTCCCAACAGACATCAAGTCCTTCCATACTTTCACGCAAAAATGGATATCGAGTCCTCCTGCATTTTCTAGTAGGAACAGACCCGCTAGTCCTTCCACATCACCAAGATAAGGGGGCAAAACGCCCCTCCACGTCGGGTCAATGTGTTCACCCCCGGCGATAGCGCCCAACAACAATCGCTCAAGCTAACGTGAAGCATCATAATCGTGCATGCATACAATGGGGAACGCAAAAAAGCAAAACACTTCCGCAACAACATAGCGCACAAAGCGTGAACCATGAGGACATCCTTGCAACGCGCAGCAAGCTCCACATAGCAAGCAAGGAAGATGCGCGGGCAATCAACAGCAAGAATCACGGTACTAGCGTTCACCACGAAATCTTCAATGCACGAAGCGAACACGAGTGGAGCCAAGTGATCAGCACACTCGTTCAGGTCTAATGAAAAGGACTTCTCACACCGCAAACAAAAAATTACTTGTGATGCATGCTTGGACAACTAATAAGTCCACGACCCAAGGCAAAATAATCAAGGCAAAAAAAATTTAAGTTGTCGTTTTGTGGAACACGACCTGCGAAAATATGGGGGCATTTGGTAGGATTCCCCCTAAAAATTTGAGTCAAACTTGTATGATTTTGATTGAAATACTCAAAAGATGCGGCCCGGCCGAGCGAGCCACGCGCGCGAGTCACACTCGCTCGAAAGGACAAAAATCACCATAAAAGAGGGGGTAGAACCAAGCACGCTCACGCACGCACAGCCCACACGCGTGCAACACACATACAACGTGTGTGTTTTCGGTACACTGCGCACGCGCAATGCACGCCTTGTGAGATTTAGCACCCTGCATGCGTATTAACGCGCGTCCTTTGCGCGTGTTGGCTCCCCCCCCCTCGCGCTGGCGCCCCCCCACGCGTTGGCGCCCCACGCTGAGCAACTTGTCAGGGCCGCCCGGACCGCCCGAGGGGCACGTTCGTCCTTTTATAAAAATTGATGATTCAGGTGACTGAAACGGAATGACGTCATTCGTCAACTCAAGACTCAACCTTACGCAATTATCAGTACATCCCTCCAGAAAGCTATACAAAGGCCCACAAGCTTTCATTTGAAGACAAACAACTCCAAATACTTGAGAGAGCTCCGAGGTTTTCCGACGAGAACGTGAGACTTAGATCATTCCTTCGCTTGGAATTCGCTCCGCTCAACGCTCAACGCTCACTTGGATGCTTCAATGAGTCCGAAAGAAGGCACGGAGGAACACTCCCGTGGACTCTCCTCTCAAGTTTCAAAAACTTAGCTTCTTTTCCTCTTTGTTTATACTCAAAACTTGTAACGGTGAGGCGGTCTATCACCCTCTAAGCAACTCAAAATACTTGTAAATAAAACTAAATAGTGGATTTTGGCCAGACAAAGATCTGATCACGTGGTTTTTCATCTTTTTCGGGTTTTCCACGTTAAAAAAAGTCTCGTCATTGCAACTTGGTTTTCATTGACTGTTTGTGCGCCCGCTTCGACTCAGAGTTAAGACGGTCTGATTCTCCATAAAAAAGTCTCGTCATTTCAACTTGATTTTCATTGATTGTTTGTGCGCCCGCTTCAACTCAAAGTTAAAACGGTCTGATTCTCCATATAACGGGGCGACCCATAACAATAATAATTGTTGAGTTTTATATCTTTTAATGGAATATTCACAAGATGCCCAAATAATGAAAATTTTTCAAATGTATAGCTCAACGGAGTATCCACAAGGTTACTGCCGTCAAGCTTTGGGGGTTGGACCGCCGAGGCCAGCGGAATCGCTGACGCCGGCGACAAAATTGTGCATGGCTAATATTTGTCGCCGGAAACTACTTTCTTCTTCCCTGTTGTCGTGATCATGAAATCCGGCTGTTGAAGAAACAATTTCACCTGCACAGCACCCGAAATCCGGTGAGGAATGGACGTATAAGATGCGTTAATCAATGGCCACGACCACCACTCTCACCCCCCTCTCCCCCCGCACTCCGTCCACCGGCGGCGGAAACCCCCGCCGCATTCGATTCTCCATCTCCATCCAAACTCCGCCGGCGGCGACGCAGCTCATCTTCAATCCCACAGCCCCTCACCCCGGCCATATACGCCGCTTCCTAAACCTCGCCCGCGACCAACATGACCTCCCACTCGGCCAGTCCCTCCACGCCGCCATCATCAAATCTCACGGCCACCATGGACACACTCTACTCCTCAACTCCCTCATCTTCACCTACCTTAAACTCAACCTACTGCCGGATGCCCTCAAGGTGTTCGACGAAATGTCTTTCCCTGATATCGCCTCCTTCACCTCCATTATTTCCCATTATGGAAGGTCCGGCATGGAAACCGACTCCGTCAACCTCCTCACGGAGATGAGAAACATGGATATCCACCCTAATGAGTTCACCTTCGTGGCCATGGCCACGAACTGCATTCAACGGTTCAATCTACATCTAGGGTTTCAACTTCACGCTCTGGCGTTAAAAACTCATCACATTTCCTGCACCCACGTCTCAAATGCATTCATGGCCGTCTATACAAAATGCCGTCAATTCAATCATGCCCTGCAGCTGTTCGACGAATTGCACCGCAGAGACGTTTCTTCCTGGAACGCAGCAATGTTGGGTATGGTGGAGGACTGCAAGTATGTTGAAGCTTTCCAACTCTTTAATGGCCTCGTCCGCGATGGCAAGTTCGGCGACCGGTTTTCGCTGTCAACCATCTTGAGCGCTGCCACAGCCGGCTTTGCCGGAGAAGGAGAGGCGGTTCACGGCTACGCCATTAAAATTTGCCTGGACATGGATCTAAGTGTCGGGAACGCTCTTCTTAGTTTCTACACTAAATTTGGCGTCATGGAGGATTTGCTGTCTGTTTTTGCTGCAATGCGTCTGAAGGATGTGATCTCATTCACCGCAATCCTCGCCGGATTTATGGAATTCGGCCTGGTAGAATCGGCGGTCGTCTTCTTCAGCCAAATGCCTGAAAAGAACCACATTTCCTACAATGTTCTTCTATCTGGATTCTGCAAGAACGGCCATGGATCAAAAGGGCTGACTTTTTTTCACCAAATGCTAGAGGATGGTGCCGAGATTTCAGATTTTACGCTAACAAGTTTGCTAAAAGCCTGCGCGTTGGTATCCGACAGGAACAAGAGCGAGGAGATTCACGCGTTCATCATCAAATCAGGCTGTAAAGTCAATCCCCGGATCGAAGCTTCGTTAATCGACATGTGCGCCAAATGCGGCAGAATGGAAGACGCCCGCAAGATCTTCGAACAGGGGAGCCGCCTTGAAAATACCAGCTTTGTCTCATGGACAACGTTGCTTCATGCCTATGCTCTCAACGGTCAGTTTGAGGAGATTCTGTCTCTCCTCCACAGACTGACAGAAGAGAAGAAGAGTTACGCGAGCATTGATGAAGTCGCATTCGCCACGATCCTCGGCGGGTGCGGGACGCTGGGGTTCTATAAATTTGGATGCCAGATCAGCAGCTTCACCATCAAGCTCGGAGTTTCGTCGGACGTCGGTGTAAGCAACGCCGGCATCAGCATGTATGCTAAATGCGGCTACTTGAAAGAGGCGGTGCGGCTGTTCGATCAAATGCCGGTTACCGACATCGTCTCCTGGAACGCGATGATCAATGCATACCTCCTCTTCCGGCGGGGCGACGACGCCATGGCCGTCTGGAGCCAAATGGAGATTCGCGGTGTAAAACCCGACGCGATCTCCTGCCTGTTGATCATCTCGGCCCTGAAATACACGAGCTCGGTCTCAATCCAAACCTGTGAAATCCTCTTCCGCTCCATGTCAATCTCTCATAACATCGAACCAGGAGCAGAGCATTATGCGGCAATGGTGGATGCTCTGAGCTCATCAGGCTGGTTTCACGAAGCAGAGGAGCTCATCAGAACCATGCCATTCCCGCCAGACGCGTCGGTTTGGCGGCCCCTGCTCGATAATTGCTGGCGGAAATCTGATCATGACCTCGGGCGGCGGGCGGTGCAGAGACTCCTGGCAGTGGAGCCACATAATGCGGCGACCCACGTGCTCGTCGCAAACCTCTTCGCCGCCTCCGGGAGATGGAACTGCTCGGAGAAGGCGAGGGAGGAGATGAGGGCGAAAGGGATGCGGAAGAATCCGGCGAGAAGCTGGGTGAGCGCCGACAACGGGATCCACCATTTCTTCTGCAGGGATAGATCACATCCGGAGTACAGAGACATCCACGGGGCACTGGGGATACTAATAATGGAGTGTATGAAGGCGGGGTACCAGCCGGACACGAGATTCGTGCTGCAGGAAGTGGAGGAGTATCAGAAGAGGGAGTTTTTATTCTACCACAGCGCGAAACTCGCCGCAGCTTACGGGATGATAGTGAGCAGGGGGAGGGAGACGGTGAGGGCGATGAAGAATGTTCGCCTCTGCGGAGATTGCCATGAGTTCTTGAAGGTCGCTTCTTCAGTGTCTTGCAGGGAGATTTTGTTCAGGGATTCTACTGGGTTTCATGAGTTTAAGGGAGGGGTGTGTTCCTGTGGAGATTTCTGGTGATTTGCTCACTGTGATTCTTCTTCTTCCTCTTCACCATCTTCTTCATCTTGTATAGAAGAATATGTTATATTTTGTTGCGGGAAATTTGTATGAGGGCAAAGACAAGTGAATAAACAAAAAGTGATAAAAAGGCTAAACAGGATAAGAACAATGTGACAAGATTTAAATTTTTAGGGACCAAGTTAGACAGTAGTTTGAAACCTCCTGGACTTATATTATTTTTACGCACTTAGGCTTCACACATGTGGATCACTTAATTTTTGTTTATCGTCCGTTATTTATACGTCAGTTTTAAGCCTATTGATTGGTTGCCTGCTATGAATTTGGATCGAAATTTGTAGATCAACCAAATGAATTGTTATGTGCGTCTGTGTATGTTTCTAAAGAGGGAGGCTTTGAGGCAACAAAAGTCAAAATTCTTTCAAACAAAGTGAACCACAGTTCATGATCACCACCACCACCACACCAAACAAGCAATTAGGCTCTGTTTGACACGGTGGTGGCAGTCATAAACACGAGATTAAATTGTCATTTGTTAACGCTGATCTTAAAAACTTCATCCACTTTTATGTTTAACGGATGATGTTTGCTAGACGATCCTTAAGAAATGACGTTTTAACCCATGCATTTACGGCCGCCGCCACCATGCCAAACAGAGCATAATTTTGGCGCGGTAGTGGAGGTCGTGAACATGGGGATTAAACTGTTATACATTAAGGCACGCCTAAGAAATTTCATCCACTTTTAACCCATGCCTTATTAATCAAGAGAAACAAGCGCTTCTATTTTAAATAATATATTTTTTAATTCATTCCATAAATTGTAATGAATAAATTCTTGAAAACAAGAGTACCATTGAATAATGCTGAAGCTGACGTACTAAATTTTGCACTTTTTAGGGTATAGCAAATCATTTTATATACTCATAACATGAATCTGATATGAATTGATAATTCCACAAGAACTGTTTCCAACCACGCCCAAAAAAAATAAACTAGATTTTCCCGAGTCTAATATAAATGAACTACTGAATAATCAGAGGTTGCTAATACGAAAAACTAACAGAAGAGTGCAGTGTTCAATGTTCTTAAAGAAAAGTGCATGAAAACCTTGCTTAGTCAAGATTAATTTATACTTTAAAATGTGAATAATACAAGAAGTCATATCTTAAGATTAAAATCAAGTCAAGATACTATGTAGAAAACTGATGTAGGAGGCTTGTAAAGCATCAATATGCTAATATGCTACCATGTAGGAAATTAAAATCCTTTTTCCCTTTAAATAGGGTTTTATAAACAAAATCAAAGTGCAGAAATATCGTTGAGTCAAAACTGCTCAGCACGAGGAACATTCACCATGGCTTCCTGCCCACAACTGGGATGGCATTTGAGCCTGATCGCTGTGTGCGATTACCAAAGCCACCTCGTCCCTGAGGGCGAAAATTTCTAGCTGTTCCTGAGACCAAAAAATCAAAAGAACATATCAAAAGATTTTTTTTGACAATCGCATATTTATCACATATCGTTGAGTCAAAACTGCTCAGCACGAGGAACGTTCAGAGCGACATTTTAATACCTGTGTATTTTCATTAATTTTAGTGTTTTATTTGGTGAAATCAGGCAACCATCGTGAATGGTAGACCATAGCCGTTCAAGATGGTTGCCCTAAGCTTGTTTTATTATAAATAAGGAGGGATTGATTTTGGAGGTGATCGCAAATCTTCGAGAGCTTCTTCCCAAAATTTAGCAGTCTTCTTGCAGTGCGGATTCTGTGAAGACCTAGGAGTCGACTTCAAGGTAATATCCTTCGTGTTTTCCCTAACCTATTTTTCTGCAGCTGCCCATCCAGCCACCAAACAGCCATATTTTAGAAGTCGCATGCACTCCAATAATCCCTAAATTCTCCTCCTTGCCCAGCCGCCCCTATCCCTGGCCTATTCCCGTCCATTGGAACACTCACCAGCAGGCATCCCACTCTAAATCCCCTCCAAACAGAGACAGCCCTTCCGTTTTTCCCCTCACAGCATTTCCACGATCCACACTTCAAATAGCCAGTCTCCCTCCCTCCTCCAAAACACCCCGTCCCAGGTTTGTCCAGACCAGGACTGACCTTTTCCACTCCCTCAATCCCTGGCCAAACCTTCTCCCGACCTCCCCCTCTTAGCCGAACCTCCATATACCCCTCCCTACCCAAAACAGTCCACATACAGCGCTGAATCTCCTCCTACAGACATACTGCACTCCTCTCCGGATACCAATCGCAGCTCCTACGATCACCGGATCTCCACTCCTTCGCCAGCAGCCCATTTACTAGTGAATTTTATTAGTTTGGTTTCTTTGCTTACATCATTATTGTACAAACAGGAACATTTATATTATTATAGATGTCAATCTATGTTTGTGTTTGTGTTGAGATTGATTGTGTGATCTGCAGGACTTTGCTTGAAAATTTAACTAACAGACCTGAATTGAAGGAAGCTCTAGCTTGTTCTATTGCTTAAACTATTTGCATATTGCTAGTGTTAATTGATTATATTGTATGCATTAATTAATAATTGCAAAACATTACCGGATCACTTTTGCATGCAATTATTAAATGTGTAACGATTTTTAAATTTGATTACTTTTACGTACCATATTAAATGGCTTAACTATCCCAAATATAAAAAAACAAAATGGTTATTTTCATTCATTATTCAAATTGTAGCAATCAAAATGTACAGTACAGTGTCCTTATACAAATTAAGGTTTCACAAACAAAAAATTAATTACCTCCACGGCCTCCACCCATAGCAGCCCTTGACCTTGCCATCTCAGCCAATGGAGGGGAAACACTCTGTCCAGCCTCCTGCAATATTTTAACAAGACCCTTCGCATATTTGGCATTACCTTGGGTGAAAAAGGAGAACGCAGTTCCCTTTGCCCCTGCACGGCCGGTCCGGCCAATCCGGTGAACATAATCTTCAAGGCTAGAAGGGAAATCATAATTGATCACACATTTTATATCCTTCACATCTGTCATATGAGAAACAAAAATTATTAAAAATCAAATAAAATCAGAAAAATTGTCTGTCTTCCGGAAGGACGGCCCCTGATTATGCTCTTTGTCATCCCACAACACTGTTGTTTCTCGCTAAATCCTATTAAGTTCAAGAGACTAGAGTATGGCCACACTGAACTAACTATATAGACTATGATAAGGCATGATACTCATGGAATCGACAGGGCTGCGATGTACTGAACCAGCTTCATAACATTTGAAGGGTGGCAAAATTTCAAAACACATGTTACCTAGACATGAATGGTGCAATTTGACCAAAGTTATTGGTATAACACAACAAACATTCACATATGTATACCCAGACAACTAACTGCTTTCCGGTTGTCAAAATAATTTAAACAAGGGAAGCAGGGTGCTAATACCTATTTATCCTCTACTTTTGTGATTTCATGTCTACTTAACAGTACTTGCCATGGAAAAACTATTCATCACTCCTCCAAAAAAAGTCAGTAGGTCAGTTGGCAGTGATACCAGTGATTGACAAGCACATGTGGCCAAGCGTTGAACATCACAGAATGTGCAAAGCAAAGCAAAAAAGTAATGATATAACTATATAACTACTAAAATCATAGGAATAAAATGAAAAAGAAGTATAGCATGCAATTAAGACCCGAATTCAAAATATAAAAAAAAAATTCTGCTCAAAATCATAGTGAATAACTGTGAAAACAAGTTCAAGAACGAGCTCTCTAGATTCATGTGATCTCGCGGTTATAATGAATGCAAACAGATCATTGTTTTGTACGCTCCTATCATAAACACTTCTAGAGTAATATGCTAACGCAAACAAGACTTGGCTAGCAAAGTATAGGTTGACTATATAAATGCTTAAATGATTCTAGAACTTATCCGACAACTATGTTTGCAAATATAGAAATTTACAAATGATAAGGCAATAACCACAATCAAGTAGAATACCAAACAAGAAAACAAGTGGTGTGCATAAGAGTGTACGAAAACAAGCACAAGTCAAGCTCAAAAGAAACGTAACACACACAAAAGGCAGAAGAAACTCTGAAGAAATTTTAGGTATTGAATAAATCATCGGCGAGAAGAATGATCGCCGACTGAAACACAGAATCTAGACTGGCATTTGGAGATCGAATATACTTTTGTCGATTGGATATTCGCCGACAGAAGACATGTTCGCCAACAAGAAAACAAACACAAAAACAAATAAAACGGAGCAAGACACCAGATGTTTTGACACAAGATGTTTTGGCACTAAACTACTAATCAATATCGACAAAAACAGTGATTTGAAACACAACTCAAAAAAAATTTACAACCATACAATGAACTATTAAATGACTTTAGAAGGTCTTGAAGATGTAAAATGAGAGATCAGAAGCTGGGGAAGCAATGATGGGCTGAATCTGAACCTTCAAAGAGGCGCTGGAGGGCTGGACAGGAATGTCCAGGTGCTGAAAGGTAGTCTCTAGTGGATAAGGGAGGCAGTGGCTGTAGAGGGGCTGCTTGGGTCCAGAAAGGTGGCTGGAGGAGTCAACTGGCTGCTGTGGGGGGTTGGAGCTGTGCCAGGAACAAATTCTAGGGACTAGGATTAATTTCCAGCAGTCAGGAAAGTGGCGGTGGTTTTGGGGGAGGACGGGATGCAGGGAATGAGGCTGATGGAAGGAAGTTTCCTAGGTGCATTTTCCAGTGAACAGAGACAGGAAATGGGGAGTTCCGCTGAGCTGCAGGAGTTTTCAGGAAAGGGAAGGTCAGGTTGAAAATGGGGGTGAGGGGAAGTTTTTTTGCTGGGAATTTGGGCGTCCTGCTGTAATTGTGAGGCGGGGTCCTGGAAGAGAACCAGAAATTGTGGGGTGGTTTTGTGTGCAGTTGGGATTGAGGTGTGTTTAAGAGGAGATTGGAAGCGGGCCAGCTGTACAGTTTTGGGGAGATGGTGGATGGTTTTGGCCGGTTAAGGGTAATGGAAAGGTTAGTTTTGGGTAGTTAATTGTGGATTTAGTGGGAAAGTGGAAATTACAAGTTGAGCGGTAGTTATTGGGTAGCTACTAGGTAGTGGGGGTGGTTATGTGTAGTTACCAGAGAGTTCGGGAAATGGTGGTGAAGAGGAGGGCAATGCCGGCCAAAGAGGTGCCCAGTGGTGGTGATAGTGGCCGGAAATGGGTGGAGGGAGAAGGGAGGGGGCTGGCCAAGGAAAAGAGGAGGGGCATCTAGGTTTCGCACCAAGGCTCAGGCTTTAGTACAGGGTAATCAAGAGGAGAAAATTTCTTATTCAGTATTTGATCTCTCTAAATAAAGTTTTCGAGTTCTATTTATAGAATTTGGAGCCATTGGGGATGGTCAAGATCTTCAGATCACGACGGCTTTACAAAAAACATTTAAGTAGAAAAATACAAAATATAACTAAATTCATGGATCAACCACAAGAAATGAACAGATCCAATTGTTGTGTAAATCTTTTTGTGGCGTGATCCTCACTAATACTCACCAATACTCTACAAGTTTACACTCCAAACTTCATGGAAGTAAATAGCACGCACAATTATGTTTAATCAGAAAATAGAATCAAGTTTATCTTAGTACATGCAAACCATTGTCTCATGTATTATTTTAAAGAGAAACATGATGACAGGGTGATCATTCCTCATAGAATAAGGCTCTGTTTGGGGGGACTTATTTTCACCGGTCAAGCGGTTACGACCGCATGAACCGGACCTTAATAACATTCCCAAAAAAAACCTCATGGATGGTTGCAAATACAACCTAGTGTTGGAATCTTGCATTGGGCTAAGGATCCGTGTAAGAAGGCTTCTCCAAATGGGGTGCACTGTTTCAAACAGTCACCGCCAAATGAGCACAGGCATTTGCAGCAGGATTTAGGCGTTTGCAGCGGGATTTAATGGCTCAAAGACAGCGGTGGACCACTATTACACCACGAGCAGTGAGCCAGTGCACTGCCACAAACGGATTGAAAACAGTTGTGGTATCAAAGGGCGTCCCCACAGCACTGCCGACCAAATGAAGCCTAATTTAGATACCATGCATTTACGTGCACTGGTACAAATGGCGTGTCGGAAAAAACCCAATAAATGATAGCAACCAACCATGGGCATCTTTTCTTAAAACTAAATAAATTTAAACAAGTGAAATAAAAAAAATCAATCAACAAAGATGATATTTACCATGCAAAATCTTATATGCTCATGCTTTGTGAAGTTGTGCTGAACACTAGAAACCACAGAGTGCCATGGTAACACTGCCGGTGCGTGCTTACTCTCAGGAGAGGTAAACAAGTAGAACAAAGTTACTACCTTTTTGATGATGGCACCTTGTCAGGTAACACCGACCCCACTAGTTTAGTTAAGTCAGAAACTGGCCAGCAGCCTGCCGATTTGCTATCCTCGAGAATTCAAAATGACGGAGATCCTAATATTCCTAAAACAAGGTAGCCCTACCAAGACCACGAGCAGCTACATCAGTTGCGGTCATTATAGGACTTTTTCCGCTCTTAAACTCGGCGAGAACCCAGTCTCTTTCCGCTTGTTGTTTATTGCCGTGAATAGATAAAGCAGGCCACCCATTCATTCTAAGTTGTCGAGTAACCTGGTCGCATCCTCTCTTTGTCTCAAGAAAAATAAGTATACGGTTTCCATCCATCAACTCGGTCAACAATTTCACCAGCCTACAAAAGACAAGTATGGCATTGTATTCGAAAATGTATTTGCATCAAGTCTGCAAAATTAAATTTATAATACAGAATAGCTGCACACCTGGGATATTTTTCATTGTTTGCAACAATCTCAACAAATTGATCTATTGATTGATTGGCTTTCAAATCAGATGACCCAATGATGACCTGAAAACAAAAACAAAAAAAATCAAAATGCGTCCATTTTATCACATTCAAACTGTATTTATAAAATGAGAACATATCTTATTATTTAAAATATTTGACCTTGTAAGGATTATTTAAAAATTGTCGAGCCAAAAGCTCCACTTCCTTTGGCCATGTTGCACTCCAGTACAAAGTTTGCCTGTCTGGACGGATCTGTGGTGAAAATGTTTGATATCCAAGGTTATGCTACCACTGGATAAAATAATAATCGTAAATTTGAATTGCAAGAAAGTCAAACAAATTCCAGGTGATATACAAAATACTAAGAAGTTAGCATTCAATACACCTGGCCACATGAAAAAGTTAATAGAAAGGCTGTCCTCACAGTTTAGAAATATTTATACAGCCTCACATGTCCCAACTGATACTGCCCAGTAACAGTAAATGGTGGTGCAAATTACATGTCTCACATCAACAGTGTGAATTGAAGATTGAAGTTTGGGCAATGCATTCCAATCATAACCATACAGCTGAAAGGCGCCCTTGAAGAGGGAAGACCTGTAACAGCATGAATTAAAGGAGGGAGTTGGTGGAAACCCTGTAGATGTAGATCTCATTCTTGATACTTCTCTTCTTCGCTTGAAATTTGCTTCATTGCCAGCAGAAGAGGGAAAGATGGAGGGAGTATGTGTTACGCGGGCAGATTCTCTCAAGTGGACCCCCCTCATCAAAATTTATGGAGCGCGTATATGGAAGTCGCCGTGGTCACGGGCACATTCACTCAAGCGGACCTCCCTCGTCATAATTTATGGAGAGCGTATATGGAAGTCACCATGGTCAATTTTCTCATAATTAATTTGTATGAATTAATGGATTGATATTAATTAATGAATATTAATTAATATGAATCAATTAAGTAAACTATTTTGTATTTCCTTGTCTGGGTGTCCTCCCTCATCTATATAAGGGGGAGGGGTTCATGTGTGAACTTATCTTTGGATGCATGAAAGTTATTAGGGTTGCTCCCTAAGTTTCCCCTCTTTTCTTCCTCCACTTCTTCTTGCTCCCCACCGCTGGCCCTTCCCCCTGCTGGATTCCTCTCGGGAATTTATCATAACCGTAACATTGGTCTGACCTGCCTCACCGCCCGCCACATCGCGGCCGGTGCTCGTCCGCCACGACTGTTCCGAGACGTATCAGCCACCAACTTCCCACATTGTCTGCCGCAGTGCTGGCAATCGTCTTCCGACATCCGCCAATATCCGCGTGCATCGCAAAGGCCAATCTGCTTCCGTGCCGCGCCGATCCATCATCTTACCCGAAGATCCACCGTCTTCCGAAATCCGCGCCGTTCCACTCCTGCTAATGCGTCCGACGAATTGCAACTTCCAGAGCATGTGCAAGTGTCGCTCCTTAGTTTTTGCCCGATCTATCGCGGGATGTCCGCCGACCCTCCATTTCCGTCGAACGCCGCCAGATCCGCCCCTTCCGATCCTATTCTTGCGCCTCGATCTGTCGCGAAAACACCAACGCCCCCTGTTTCTGTCGAATGGCGGGTTTGATCACCAAATCCGTCGGATCTACCGCAAGCCATCCACCGATCTGGGGTCTTCCGAGCCCGATCTACCGCAGAAACGCCTGTCTCCGCCGATTTCGCTTCGTTGCACAGATTTCAGCCTCGCTACCGTCGTCGATCTACCCTAGCATCTGCACCAGGTCTTCCCAAACCGCTTCCAACACTTGGGCGCCCATCAATCTGCTGGTTCGAGCCCGTTATGACGCAAAAAAATCGCCTCGAGCCTCTGCTTCCACAGATAAAGCCAGATCTGCCGACCTGTCGCGCTGCCGCTGACATCGCCGACATCATCTACAGTCTACATCCTTGGCACCATGGTCACCGCCCAATCGGCAGCTCTCGGGCCGTTGTTCTTGCCGTCGCAGGACACCATCCCTCGACTAGATTTCCTTGTCCTAGTTGCATAAATCCAGGCCACATGCGCCTCTCCACGCCACAGTCAATCGTCTCCTCACGTTCAATAGATGAGCTTCTGCAACACCCTACGAGGTTCCCTTCCCTAAGTCGTCTCTACCACGGCTGCCCCATCACCCATGCACCATGCGAGAGTTTCCCTATCATGTCGCCCCCAACATTCCTCTACGACACCAACCTGCACCTCCGCCTCGCAATGGATCCTCTTGTCGAACTCGCACCAGCCTTGTCGATCCTCAGTCGTTCTCTCGGCGACAAGGCCCTTACGGGGACGGAGCGGATGACGCACCGCTGCTCACCGCACGCCATCAAAATTCTTCAAGATCCAGACAAGGGTCGGGGCTTTGAACTTGGGGACAGGATCAATTTTCAAGAGCGGTATAGTGCTACGCGAGCACATTCACTCAAGTGGACCCCCCTCATCAAAATTTATGGAGCGCGTATATGGAAGTCGTCGTGGTTGCGGGCACATTCACGCAAGTGGACCTCCCTCACCATAATTTATGGAGCATGTATATCGAAGCCACCATGGTCAATAATTAATTTGTATGAATTAATGGATTGATATTAATTAATGAATATTAATTAATATGAATCAATTAAGTAAACTATTTTGTATTTCCTTGTTTGAGTGCACTCTCTTGTCTATATAAGGGGGAGGGATTTATGTGTAAACTTATCTTTGAATGTATGAAAGTTATTAGAGTTGCTCCCAAGTTTCCTTTATTTTCTTCCTCCCCTTCTTCTTGCTCACCACCGCTGGCCCTTCACCCTGACGGATTCCTCCGGGAAATTTATCATAACCGTAGCAGTATATCTCTCGAGTAATATTTCACTCAAATATTTTATGCCTTAAAAGTTAAAACTCTCAATTAAAAACTTCTCAAAAATAGTAATTTCCATTTCCACAACAATATCTTTAGTTTTAAGATCATATTGTTTTTGCCTTTAGCATCTAACTTTATCAAAGTCTTCATATCACTTGATCTTGTCTTAGCTTCTATACCTCCCCTCACTCTTCGATACAAAATTTATAACAAATCACCACAAAATATGGATTTTCCTTGCGGGAATTTTACTTTTTTATAAGCATTGCAAGTATTATCAGGATTCAATTACCATCAAACTTTAAAAGTAAATATATTTTTCTTCACAACATTTACTACCCCTCACTCCAGCAAGTCTCTTTAGCAAAGTATATTTTTGCTTTATGACACTCTTCTTGATGAGACAAGTTATCATATTCTATATCAAAATTGGATCACTAAAGAATTCTAATTTACCCTTCTAACAAACCTAATTGGAAGAATAGCAATTCTAATCAACTTGCTCCTCTCCTTGTTTGAATTGTGCTACCATATAAGATCACGTGTTACTATGGCATTCTAGCTTCTTTCATTGCATTTTCATTTCCAATTCTATACCCATCTTAGTAGAATCTATGATACTTAAAAACATTTATGGAAAATCATTTCATCTTTTAAGCATATACTGCAATAGTTTAAGCCCTCTCCTGTACATTAGATCAATTAGGGTGTTCAGGGGTCTAGCCTTGGCAGTTATTATTTTTGTTCAAGCTCTCTTTAGTAGCAAAGCCACATATTTTCTAATAAATTAGATGAATCCTTCTAGCACAATTGAAGAACATCTAACTGAATGATAAAAAAAATTGATTCGTTTTCCTTGTAGCTATAAAAACTTGCCACCTTTAAAAAATATTTATTGGAGATATACAACCATGGCCGTAAATCTATCTTTGGTGACTTTTGCAAAGCTTGTCAGGAGGCTAGAGAGAGTAAACAAGTTTCAACTTGACTAGATCATTTGCAATTACATTAAGGTAATTTGTTTTGATGTAAGCTCCGTGACTAGTTGTGCATGTAACATCAAACTTGAATCAATCCAATCCATGCTTAGGGCTAACAGTGGTGGTTTTATCATATGGAATTATGTAATAATGACGTCATTAATAAGCTAATTGAAAACTAAATGAGAAAGTTTAAGATGAGTGCATGAAAAAACTAGAAAGCAAAGATCAATAAGTGACACCATTGGAGATTTAGAGGGACGGTGGCAAAATAGGATAACAAAAAATGAACTTAGTCGTTTTGGGTATATACAGCAAATTGTTAAGAAACCCAATTAACAAGGTTAGAAAAAATCAACATTGAAGTTTGGAAAAAAAAAACTGCAAATTTTAACTTTAAATTAATTAAATATCTCATAGCATGGAGTAAAAATGGGGATGATGAGTTGATAACTAATATATCCGAATTATCAAGTAGTTTGTATTAAGTGATAGCAATTTAATTTTTGCAGCGCCTCCTTTCAATTAGATGAGAACCTAAAGTCGCATCTGACCCGAGGAGCTACGCAAATTTTTTGCATAGAAGGTGCCTACCACTCTTGATAACATTCATGGTGGAACCAATTTCAGTGCACTAGTAGAGTTGTTAAGGTTAATTATTTTAATTCAACACTCAAGTTTGTGATGCTGGCAGACTTTTTATTCAGGAAGAACAAGTTGTCATGCAGCAGAACACATGGTGAAAGATTGTTAAAACTAGAACGACCTCATTGAATATTTTTCAACCTGTTGTATATTACCAAAAAAAATTGATAAGAAATACTGGCCAACCATACAAGAAACTGCATTCTGCGTCAAACAAACTGAAACCACCTGTGAGATAATCTTTCGGATCTGAGGTTCAAATCCCATGTCCAACATACGATCTGCCTCATCCAATACAAGATAGGTTACTCTACGCAAATTTGTGTGACAAGCTTCCAGCATATCAATCAGTCGACCAGGTGTTGCAATTACAATCTGAACTCCTATAAGAAAATGATAACCATGCCAAAATAATATACTTGAGACGCATGAAATTTTGCAGAGAAATTGAAAAAAATAATCAAAATAAAACTAAAACCTCTTTTCAGATCACGAATTTGTGGTCCTTTTGGAGCTCCACCATAGATGCAGGTGCTTCTAATATTTGAACGTAAACCAAACTTTGAAGCTTCTTCTTGTATTTGTACAGCTAGTTCTCTTGTTGGAGCAAGAACCAGGACAATGGGACCATCACCAGCAGCTGCGAATGAAAGAAATTTTATTGCATTTCTAACTCAGAAAAAAAAAGAATTTTCATACATTTTAACTTCACTTAGAATACAAAAGCAACAATGCAATTTAAGGTAACAACTAACCCAATCGTGGTTGAGCATTAACATGAACCAATGCTGGCAGAAGATACGCCAATGTTTTCCCAGAACCAGTCTCGGCAATACCAATTAAGTCCCTACCCTTCAAAGCCATTGGCCAACCTTGAGACTGAATTGGTGTAGGCTCAACAAAACCACATTTTGCTATTACTTGGAGACAGTCATCTGTTACATCATGAGAAATTGTTCAAAAAAGGAGATATTAATATTTATTGATAGCAAATAGAAATAAATGAATTAATAATTATGGTTGTCACATTTATCGATAACCATCACCGAGCTTATGGAATTGCTAAACATCATACAATATCCAGATAAATTTTGCAGGAAAACACATAGAAATATCGGAATTGGATGCACTTTGTTGAGTTGAACCTTAATTCATATTTTTTCTACTTATGGTTGTCAGTTTTTTGTTACTCATTGTTGAACAAAGTTCAATGATAATAATAAGAAAACATTTCTTTGATTCAAATATCCAACATGCTGTTGCGGTCCCACTCTGGTCCCGCCATGATCGCGTAGTTCGCAGACCCGTGTCTAGTTCTATTTTTATATTTTATTATGCGCATGTTTGATCCTTTGTGTTTAAGCCCAAGGAAGGGACATTTTGGGAACCAGGTTGTGACTCCTATTAATCCCGGTTTGGGAGCCATAGAAAGTAAGAAGGAAGTATTTTATTTGATGTCTCTCTCTCTTATTTTCCTATCTCTCTCTCTAAACTCTTTCCTATCTCACGGAATCCGCAAGCCCGACACCCTAATCCGCAAGCCCCGTTCCGCGATCCCGCGCCTCCCGTCGCCCCGTTCGCAAGCCGCGAAGCGCAGCTGCCGCCATAGCTCGCCGGCCCTCTTCCTCCTCCTCCCTTGAGGACCTTCCTCCTCTTCCGCAGTGCACGCGCTCCCGATCTAGGGCACGTAACACATGCATGAGCTTAAATAACTCCCTTAATCAAGAGTGCTCTCACATGAAACGGAGGGCAATTAACCATAAAGGTATACACCTATAGGTAGTCTTGATTATGTGGTGGCCTAGAGGGTCACTACAATTAAGTGGTATCAGAGCCAAGTTCGATTTATTGGACGACATCAAGACCTAAGAGATATCTAGAACGTACTAATAGTATGTAGATTTTCCCCCACCTTAGTCACTGACATTTGACATGTTGAAAACAAGAACCACCTCATGCATGCAAGAGTAGAAGATATCATGAGGAATCTAATTTGTTGGTGTTCGAAATTGCACGTGAATTGACAGAAGCAATACGAATGATCAAAGATAATCCGTCTAGATACCCAAAAAAAGTTCGGATTGATCTGTATTTGAAGCACCTCTTGCACTTCAAGCCACCATCATTTTGTGGTGGAGCGATTCCTATCGAAACAGAATGGAGACTACAGTCTGAGCAAATGAAAAGTTCCAATGAAAGAAAAGTGGACTTGGCAACCTTCATCGTCGAAGGCGAAGAAAAAAGAAGGTAGGATAGTTTGCTCGAATTTACAAGTTGGTTTATACCCCCTTCCAAAAAAGATTACTACAAGAAAGTTTTTCTTAGAATAATCCAAGGAAATCATTATGTGGTAAAGTACAAGGCAAAGTTTACTCAATTGTCATATCATACTGGAGCCCTGATTTCAAATGAAGAGGAATGATGCTTTCGGCTTCAACAAGGCATGCGCGACAATACACACATGTATTTAATATCCTAGAGGATAAAGAAAAATAGCGATATGGTGGAAACAATGAGACTATTATAAATAGATAATGAGAAAGCACAAAAAGGAGGAGATTTCAGAGGAAGAAATCTTCTAAAAGCAGGGACAATTGGGCAAGGACTCCGCCAATAAGGGCGACAATTCCAAATGGAAGAATAATAAGAGATTTCAGGATACCAGAAAAATGTGCGAAAGCAGACAATGAGAAATGTTTATATGGTACTGGGTATCATTGCCCCGGACATTGTAGAAACAACTGTCCAACATGGAAACAAATTTCGAAGAAAAAAACAAGGGGAGATGCGACACAAACACATAAGGTGTGTCATGTGACTCATGTAGACTCTTCTATCCAAATAGACAAAGGTAAAGACATTGAGTCTTTTGCATCAGGATCTACGGAGGATGTACCCAAAGAAAGACAAATACAGATTTGATTTTTTAATTTGATCCAAGAGGAAGCAAAGGATTCTAATGATGTGGTGATGGGTATGATCTATGCAAATAATCACCTCCTTAAAGTTTTTTTCGATACAGAAGGTAATCATTCATTTATTTCTGATACAATCGTTAAGCATCTGCAGCTAGAATAATACCAAATGATGGATGAATCAAAAGTTACAATGTCAAATAATACTAGAATGACTATTCAGCTTTAATGCAAGATTTTTCTTAATATAGGACTATAGGAGATAAGCAGATAGAAACAGATTTCATAATCTTACCATTATTCAAATTTTACATCATGTTGGGTGCGGACTGATTATCTAAACACAAAATTGTTAAAAAATTTAGAAAATGAAAATTAAGAATAAAATTTCCCAATCAAATTCAAGGTTATTTCAAGAGATTGTTACAGATATCCAAGGGTATGATCTCGGTCATAAAGCAGCCAAGAAAATAAGAGGGGTGTGAAGCAATGATGGTTATGATAAAGGAAAATGGAGATAAGAAAGGAGAGTTGAGAGCCGTTCATGTAGTTTGTGAAATTCTTCGGATATCGGGTGTACCACTAAATAGAGATGTTGAGTTTACCATAAATCTTGTTGAAGGAACCGAGCACGTGGCAAAAACACTTTGATGTATGGCCTCAAAGGAAATGGCGTAATTGAAAAATAGTTTTAGGAATTGTAAAAATTGGTAAGGCCCAATTCATCCTTGTCAGGAGCCCCTGTTTTATTCGAATGAAGGGACAGTATCTAAGAATATGTATTTATTATAGGGAATTGAAGAACGACAATACAACAAATTCATAATGCTCATATATTTTATACAAATTGCTACTTTATAGATGTCTTCCTCTTTGAGGTTGTGTTGAAAAAGATCATCAATTAGTATCATACATGCCCTCTTTTTTATTCAAGTTATATATATGTGAGCGTGCGCGCGTGCATGTATGTGTGTGTGTGTTTGTGCGGGCGCGCATGTGTGTGTGAGAGAGAGAGGTGTGTGTAGTGTTCAAAAATATCTTAATTACCTTGTGATATATAAATATATTACTGTGGTTTGTTTTGAGCTCGCATTGAAAATGAACTAGTAACATACGTTCCCACCTTGTTAATTAAAGTTTTTGTCCAAGGATGTGACATATATTCTAACCTTAGCTTAGCCAGCTAGCTTAGCTAATTTAGACCATGGCCATAGTAAGAAAGCAAATATAGCATCTATTGACCCTTTCCAGACCTTATTAATATTTGAAGTACAAACATCAACAAAGTTCGTAATGACATTGTTTTGTTAACAGAGAATTTTAAAGAGAAATGACAAAAAATGTGGGAGTATGGGGGAAGCAATAATTTTGGATGAGTTTCAGGATTCTAAAATATACTCAAGAATGAAACCACTTTCGTAGCAAATAAAGGTCATTGGAGTGCTCCATGGTGACAGAAACCACCCCCCATCTAACACAACCCAAATGAGGTTCAAATGAAACCCACTTAATTTGGTCATGAGTACAAGGTCCGCTCAACATATATGCTCCATTCACATTTCCACTCATCTAAAATGAAATAAAAGCGCAAATTTGAGAATATTTCAGCACCACTTTACCGGTCAAGCCATCAGATATTAAACTTGACCACCCAGAGTTCAGCTATAGGCCGATCACATTGAACAAAAATATCCTAAGCAGCAATCCTAGTCAAATTAAGTTTCAACCTTTATAAGGAACCTCATGAACTACAAATTGCTCTAAAAAATCCTTGTTATAATCCATATCACCACAGATATCGTACTAAAACTGAATAGTTAACAACTATCGTGAATAGGATGAAGATCGACGGCATTCACATCGTTGGTTATATGCTTGATGAATGTGCAACAGAATGCCAACAAGGATCACCAAATAACCATTAATTGCAGGAAATTTAACATATGTGCTGGCACTTCACAGATCGGTACATTCTACAACCCAATACTTTATCAATACATTATTAGGAAAAAAATTTACTTTTTTCAAAAAACAATTATTAAACTAGAATAGAAAGTGCAATATAGGTCCTGAACAAATCATACCAAAAGGCCACAAGAAATTGAAGACCATACCTGGGAAATTAGCATCCTGGAAGAACCGTATGGGCTTAGGAACATCATAACCTTCAACCTTAATATCCCTACCCTTGCGGTACAGCGCCACGTCTTCCTCCGACATTGCCCGAACCGAAGGACTCTCCACATAGAAGTTCTTCGCAAATGGGGTAAGCCCCTGAAAATCCTGCTTAGGAAGCGCAATGTTGTTTAAATCATCCCTGGACCTGCTAAAATCCCTCATCTCACTACCAAAACCATGACCACTACGACCGCCACCTCTCCCCCTTGTGCTAAAATCCCTGCCTCCCCTTCTTCCTCCCCCGCCTCCTCGGGCAACTTCAGAACCCCTTCCTCTGCCGCGACCGCCAACATCTATCCCTCTTCCACGAACGCCAAAATCCTGACCTCTGCCACCACCCCACCCAGAATCAACCCCTCTCCCTCGACCTCGCCCCGCGCCACCGCTGGGAGGAACGAACTGAGTTGAAACGGATCCACCTGAGGGAAAGGGTTGCCTGGGAGGAGGGTAATTGGCTCCAAGAAGACCAGCAGACTTCAGCGACGGGGCCGTGAGGTGAGGTAGGTTAAGCAAATCGCTGCGGTTCAGAATCAAGGACAACAGCATATTAACAAACAACTGTGAAAACTTAGATTAACTCTGGATAAAGGACGAAAAATCGAGTGAAAATAATAGTGGATCAGACTATACCTTTTCCTCTCCCTGTAAGAAAATGGGTCGGAGTATCTCGCATCGAAGGAATTCATCTCCGTTCGTTCAATAGATGCGATCGCCGCTGCTGGTTTACGCCGCTACTGGTTTACGCCGCTACTGGTTTACGCCGCTACTAGTTTACGCCGCCGTCTAAAGCGAGAAGAAGCAGGGTCTTCTTTCTCCAACCTTTCTCCGGCTGCAAGGATCGAGGAGAAGAAGACTACCGCCTCTCGCTTAGGGTTCGTGAGGCGCTAAAAAAAACTTGCGACCGTCGCGAGTTTTATAGACCAATCAATTACTGATAATAGTTTTATAGACAAATCAATTACTGAATAAAGATCTATAATTTTTGTGTTGAACATTTTTCTTAAAAATATAGGTATAAGACAGATTTTCAAAAGATGTTCATGATAATGGGGTCAAATTATCATTCCTTAATGCCCATCTAAGGAACTTCATTCACTTTTTTTATGTTCATACAAATGATATTTGTTAGGTAATCATTACCGAATGACCCCATGTGTTTACGACCACCGCCGGCACGGTGGCGGCCATAAACATGGCCTGATTTTTCCGTCCGGAATCGGGACCAATGAGAAGCCAGGATGCGTGGGTCCCGCACAAAAGTGCATGTCAGACACCAAAATTGTGTGGGCCCTGCATGCAATTATAGGCTTCTGATTGATCCCGATGAAATTTTTTGGAAATAGGTATCGGACGGAGAAATTCCTCCTTGAACATAAGGGTTAAATTGTCTTTCGTTAACGCCCACCTAAAAAACTTCAAAGTCTATCCAAATCTTCGTAGATTAGTGTCGGGCACATGTAAACTGCGATCTTTAGTGGCTTCGCAAGCCTTATCTAATGAAGTGAGATTTTGTATGTCGTTCCATGACAAATTTGAAGAGTTCGAGATTTGAAGATTTGTTAGTGGTGTGTTATTAGTATGTCGATGTGCAAATGTATAAATTTGGGCTACCAATATATTCTAGCTTTGCGAAATGATTATTGGTGTGCCTATAAATAAGTGACGGAACTAAAATTTTGACTTAGCCCGGACATCAAAAATTTAATTTTTGTCATTTGATTTTAACATCCACATGAATACGGAGGAGTCATCACCTTAACACAATCAGGAGTACTCAAATTTTTAAAAAATTTAAAGAATATTTTAACAAAAAAAATTTAAGAATTGAAAAAAAATGATCAAACTTATTAGTGAAAAACATTATGTATGACAGTATGAGTGTGTCAGTGTGTGTATATATTTTTAAAAATATGAAAAAACTTATTATAAAATATGAGAAAACTCATTAAAAATGTTTCAAGTTATTAAAAATACAACTTATAACTAATGTTGATGGAGACAAAATTTTAAAAAATATGTGACTAGTTTTCATGAGTGTGAATATAGTGGTGATTGGTTATTTAATTTAATTCAGTATTTTGACAATTAGCTATAAAATATTATTTTTTTAAAATTAATAATTCCTTCAAATCTTCATGAAAATATTTGGTTTAAGGATTTATCCTATGTATTTTTTCGATATGAGCCCAACGTTGCTTTCGGATTTGAATTTTATCGAGCGATTGAGGAGAAATCAAAAGTTTATAAGTTCATATAGGAAAAAAAATTGTATTTTTTCCCCCAAAAATGAACCCAAGCATGTGTCCTGATGTGCCTGTGAATTGTTCTGCCCCTACTATAAACCCCTCTTTTAACAAACTAAACAATATAAATATTGAATTTGGTTATTTACTACAATTATGACTAATAATTAAATCTCATGAAAACAATGAACAAGTATTAATAAAATATCAAATTATATACAGTAATTAATAAATGGTGTTGTTACTAGCAAACTCAATTTGATTTCTAGCAAATCATTACTATTAGCAAACTCTCATTTTTCAAAATGATTATTTGAAAATAATTTTGTTACTAGCAAACCAACATAATTTAAAAAAAAATTGTTTAAAACATTCATTCTTTCAAAATAACCCGCTGCATATAATGGCATTACAAATGATTTTAAATGTATTCATTCAACCAATTATGTTAACATTATAGATGAGCCAAAATACCGCAAATGTTTAGTATGTCCAAAACTGTTTTTTCAACAAAATATCATTATCTGCACCAAAATCTTTAAACAAAATATCGGTCGGTTTAGAAATATATTTGATTTCTAATTCCTATAAAAATGTGTTGTATATACGAGTTAAGTGTATATAAGAATATATACGTCCTTTTGAACTGTGTCTTATACGTACAATTTCATGAGAAGTGTTCAACATGAAAGTGTTCTACATGAAAGTTGTAGATCTCGTCGAGATCTACAATTTTCATGTTGAACACTTTTTGATTTGAAGTAGTTTAGACCCCCGATTAGGGCCCTGAAAAAAATTACGTCGTACATATGTACGGACGCACGGGATCGGCGTGTCTTTTTTCGGGGGCTAAATCGGGAGCATAAACGGCTTCAAATCAAAAAGTGTTCAACATGAAAGTTGTAGATCTCATCGAGATCTACAACTTTCATGTTGAACACTTTTTGATTTGAAGTAGTTTAGACCCCCAATTTGAGCCCCAAAAAAAGTCACGCCGAAAATCTGTACGTTCCGTGAATATCTTTTTTAGGACCTAAATTGGAGGCTTAAACGGCTTCAAATCAAAAAATGATCAACATGATGAGATCTACAACTTTCACGTTGATCACTTTTTCAAATGAGAAATATTATGGGCTCAAAATTCAAAAATACAAAAATTATCAAAAAGCAAGACTGGTTTGCTAGTAGTACTTTTTGGGAAGAGAAAAAAATGCAAAAAATGACAGAATCTATTTTTTTCTGGTTTGCTAGAAACGAAAGTGGGTTTGCTAATAACAGTACCCTTAATAAATTGGGCTTTTTGGGATGCCGGCAGTGGTATGGAAAGGAACGAGGAGGCGATTGCGACTGGAACTAGGGGCGGCGGCAGGGAAAGGCGATATTTTGTCGTCTGCATGGGGACGGGAGCCATGGGGCAGCAACAAGTCCACAACACAGGCGGACAAACAAACGGCACGTGGTCGGCAGTGGTGCATTTAGGGGGAATAGCTCTGTTTGAGAGACTTATTTTCACCGGTCAAGCGGTTACGACCGCATGAATCGGATCATGCGGTCGTAACCGCTTTACCGGTGAAAATAAGTCTCCCAAACAGAGCCTAAATCACCAAACAATCAAGCAAACAACATTTTATATTTTTTAAGGAATTATTAATACATTAGGAATAGCATTGAATGCGTGATAACTAGTAAAAACAACATCAAAAGAACCGCGAAATTGGAAGGAATAAATGGGGACATTATTTTATAATAAAATAGACTATAAATAGGAAATATTTAATTTGCAATGTTTTCTTATAATTGGAGTATTTAACTATTTATAACTATATTGGGTAATCATAAATAATAAGTGGTAGAAGATTCTAAATATATAAGAGAAAAATGGATATTTGCACGCAGAGATAGACTTTATTTTGGGTTTGTTTGTTTTTGTGTTTTTGCTCCATCTCTATTGTGGGATAAACTTCACCAATAATAATAAAAAAAAAAACCTTTTTGTTAATCCTTTGATTTTCATAGCCATCGCTCAATGATGACAGTTTGATCCCTTTTTAGAACACAATCATCCTCTATGTTTCTCATTGTTTTATTGTCAACGCTCTCATTTCCACAGCTCCAACTCTTGTTGTCGAAATAAAGCCCTGAAAATCGAGGTGATGAGTATTCATGTGCCTTGGAAGTAGATTCATGAACCTTATACATGAGAGTGGAGAGGATTAACTATTACCGTTTATCGATGGTCTAAAAAGAACATTCGAGAAAGGGTGTCTTAGCGAGAACCCTGGAAGAAGATACCGGTCAACAAAATATGTTACTTGTAAACATAATTGGTCTATAATGGGTTTCCCTGGACAATTTTAGGTCTAGATGGGTCAAACATGCTAGCACCTATTTATACATAGAAATTAGGTCAAAAGTTGACTCTGTTACTTAATGTTTAGTTAAATTTCAAAGATGGTTCTTCGAATTAACAAAGAGTCACGAATGTCTCAGAGCGATGAAGAACTGTTATGTAAATTTTTGTGATCTCTTAACATCACGAAACGCACGGAATAACAATTAAACAAGTTGTAGTCACAAAAAATAAATCAATGCAAAAGAAAGCAAGAAAACGCAGACGATAAAAAAAATTATGTGATTCGGAAAGAAGCTCATACATTCACGGGGAGAGCGCCGGAGAAGATTCACTAATAATATGAGCAATGTTTACAACAATAAATCAAGAACCTGGGCAAACAATGAATCTCAAACGAGTGTCAAAGTTGAGGCCCAGAACCGCTGGAGAAGGAATTCTCTCCTTCCTCTATTGGATTTGCAACAGCACAAGCACCTCTTCCTTCGGACGGAGACTGTTCTCAGGCCAAAGTAAAACTTCACCTTGCCGATTTTGCTCCTTGCCGATTTCGCTCGAGCGGATGTGACCCTCGTGATGCATATGCGACAGATACGCCAACTACCCATTAGATCTCCTGGAGCCGGCAAAGGATTCACGCGGAGAACAGTCGATGTTCTTCGCTCTCCAATCGAGATGCCTGCTGGACGGAAGCGACGACTTGCCTTCGTGATTTTGCCCAAACAGTAGCCCCTTCTTTCGCTCTCAGTTTTGCCATGAAAAACTAAACACCAAGTATTTATTATGATCTAAATCATGAGGTTAATAAACCCAAGAGTTGAACCGTCTGGTTCAGAAGAAAGGGTGACATAACACAACAACTTTCACCTTGACGCCCCTTCCATTGCAAGCTCCACCTACAGCTTGAATCTTCTCTCAAAAGTGAAACACCCCCTCTCTCAGGGATCACTACGATCAGCAGACACAAATCCACCTTTATACTGACCTGGGGCGAGTGGGCCAGCTTGCCCTACTCGCCGCCCTCCTGACCCCGAGGGCACATTCACACCTTGGACTTCTCTGATGAACCCACTCGACAAACATGGTGTTGTACATAATCTCCGCTCTTTGTGAGATTGTTTCAAGCTCTGAAAGAAAAGTCCAACCCCAAATGTTCGGTGAGTACTTGCTGACCTGGAGGGAATATTTAGGTGGGGCTCTCTGTTGCTCTATATATATCTCAAAGCAGAGGATAAGGGGGCTTTGCATTTTCCTACCTTTCCCCGGCTTTTACGTCCATTCTTGTCGCACCATGCCGCTCTTGAAGGAACTTTTGGATCGCATTGCCGCCGCGAGAGAGGAGACCAAGTGCTTTATTGTCGAGTACGCCCCTTGGCTTTCCATGAAAGCTTCAAGCTCGTCGCGTAAGCTAAAAAAGGCTAAGATGATCTGACGCAACCACAAGGACGGCAAGTCCACCTTTCCGACTCCATCCCCTGCCACGAGGCTCATTCCTCAGGTACTCAGATTTTCCCTTTCACTCACCAACTATCAAGAAAGATCGATTGAAAGTTGTTTTGGTCACTCGCAGATGGAGCTGCCAAGGGAAAAAGGATGTGGGAGAAGATTTCGCGAACGCTATCCCACACTCTCACGCAGTCGGGAACGACCTGCCAGCTCAGAGGACCCACCCTCAGGCTGCCCCGAGTTGTCCTTCATCCTCGCCTGGTGAGTTGATTTTCTCCTTTCCTCTGACCCTTCAACTTGTTCTCTGATCTTTACCTAAACCCGCTTCTTGCAGCTCCTACCTTTGGGACCATTGGCTTGCACACTCTGGCCCCAAGGTCACCGGCTCGCGAGACACCCTCTAATCCTACCTCAGACTCATGACTCCCGGTCGAAGGAGCTCTCGACCATTCGACTCCTACCACCGATATGAACGATTAGACACCGTTCCCCACTGGTCTCGGAAAAGCGCACATGATCTCCTTTCAAAAACCTTTCAAGCGGTGGCCCAATTCCTCTCGTCGGCGCCCAGGCAAAGAGGTCAACACCTCGCGAGGTTAGTAGAGGCACTCACCTTCGTACTGTTGATATCTTGTCTTGAGTGACTAACCTCGCCTTATGCAGGTTACTTAGAGCTCTCGTCAACCGATGTGAAAATTGATGAGGAGTTCTCCCCCCCTTCCCCTGACATGATCGCAGACTTCTTAGGTGGCCCCAAGGACGCGGTGGTGCTGAAGAGGCAAATGACCAGGTTATTTAGGAAACGTGGTCTCATACTGCGCTGGATCTATGGTCAAGTGCAAGAGAACAAGAAAGTTACTTAACGACGGTTGCACGACCTCGAGGAGAACTATACGTAACTTCATGACGGGGTGGCGGGGTGCGGCAGCGTGGCGACCTTCCCGGGGGTTCACATCGCGCGAGCAAAAAATGCCTGCATCAAGTGCATCAGGAGCTCCATGCTGCTCGCGCATTTTATTTGGGGTTGATGATTTTATGTAGCATACTTGTGCTTATGTTGACATGGCAATATTGCTCTTTTTGCTTCCAGATCCAGGTAAGCCGGTGGAGAGTGCATCAACTCAATCAAAGGGTCGAAGAATGTAAGGATTCAATTCGACTGCGGGGTCGAGCCTGGCCAAGAGAGAATTACCGGAGAATGTAAGTATTCAATCGGGTGTTGAAAAATGTAAGTATTCGATCTGATGGCGGGTCCGAGCCTAGTTGAGAGAAGATTACCAGAGAACGTAAGTATTCAATCTGGGTGTCGGAGAATTTAAATATTCGATTCGACGCCGAGGTCGAGCTTGGCCGAGAGAGGATTACCAGAGAATGTAAGTATTCGATCTGGATGTCTGAGAATGTAAGTATTTGATCCGACGGTGCGACCGCAAGGGGGATAGGCCCTAGCGACGGCGGGACATTGACATGCAGTAACGAAGAAGAGTGTAATTATTCGATCCAAACACCGGAGAATGTAAAAAATTCAATATGGTTGTGTGACCTAGCCTGACTATGAGCCGATTGCTAGAGAATGTAAGTATTTGATTCGGCAGTACGACCGTGAGGGGGTCATGCCATGGCGATGGAGGGACGTTGACCTGCAGTAACGACGGAGAATGTAAGTATTTGATCCGACCGTCGGAGAATTAAATTATTCAATATGGTTGCGCGACCTATCCTAGGTGTGGATTGTTCGCCGGAGAATGTAAATATTCGATCCGGAGAGTGGCCTAGCCTGGCCAAGGAAGTGACTTCCAAAGAATGTAAAGATTCTATCTGAAAATGTTTGAGTCTGGTCAGAAATGTCTCGGCGGAGAATAAGAAAACATAATGCAATATAATTAATTTAAAGATAGTTTGCGCGAGTCATGGCTCGCGGCTTTTACATCCCACAAAGTTTAAGGCAAAAAAGTGAAATACAAGGAAAACGATAAACAAATATAGAAAAACAAGGATAAGGGTGGTGTCATGCTCTTGTCTAGCGCGCGCGCGGGGGGGGGGGGGGGGGTCTTCTTCTCCTATGGAGAGCTTCCTTGCTACATGGCGGTTTTGCTGTGCAGGTTGTCATCTTTGATATCAAATGTGATTGCTATTTCTACCTGAGCCTGCTTTAAATAGCAGGCGCGAGCTGCTTCCTGACTTCCGTGAACTACCCCTATGCCTCCTACGATCGGGAATTTCATCGATAGGTGAGGAATTGACGAGATCGCTCCAAAGACTGATTGGTACGACCTCCCGAAGACGAAGTTGTAGGGTGAACTTAAGTTGACGACGACGAATTGAATATCGTAGGTGATCTGCCTCGGGAATTCACTCATTGTTACCAGCAGGGTAATTATCCATTGGACGGGAAATGGACAGTTGCCGAAACTGTATACAAGCCCCGCAACAAGATTGAGGTGTTGTAGGGAAAGTTTCATGGTATAGAGAATGGATAAAAATATGACATCGATTGAATTTCCATTGTTTATGAGAATTCTTTAACATTGAAGCAGGGATCTCCTATACCTGCGCTAATGACAAGTTGGTCCAGATAGGGAATTTGCATCCCTTCGAGGTCCTCATTTCTAAAGGAGATGGTAAAATCCGGGTTGAGTTCTGCATCATTGCGGGTTTCATTTGTAGTTTCAACTGAAAATATCTTGGCAGAGAGGAATTAGGGCCCGACGATGTTTTCAATGTTGCCTACCATTTGTCTGGCGCCTGGGCCCCTCCGTGGCGCGTTCTGCTGGTCTCTTCCTTGGCGTTGTACTTGCTTACATTGCGTTTGTCCCTGTAAAAACCTTCCAAGGAGTCTTTGACGGACAAGACGCTCGATTTCATTCTTCAGCTCTGAACATTCCTCGGTAGTGCGACCAGTCATGCGGTGAAACTCACAGTACTTTGACTGGTCAGTTCTAGGGTTTGGCGGCGGTACTCTCGGTCGCTGAAATGCCGGATCATCCTGAATTGCGTACATCACATTGGTGCAGTAGTATTTGGCGGCGGTACTCTCGGTCGCTGAAATGCCGGATCATCCTGAATTGCGTACATCACATTGGTGCAGTAGTATTTAGTGGAGTGTATTCTCGAAGCGGACGCTGCCCCCCATCTATTGACGGGTCGCGCTGACGGTTATCGTTCCGACGCTCATCCCGACGTCGATCTTCTTGCCTTATGGGGACTTGTTCCTGTCCCCTCTTCCTCTTATGCTCGCCTTCAAACTGTTGGTGGTATGCTTCGATGGCCTCATCGGTCGTTATCTGGGCTTCGACCCAATGAACGAGGTCTGGGTAACTGGACACGGTTTTCCTCATGAGGGCCGAATAGAAACCGCTTGGACGGAGTCCACCAAGGAAGACGCCTCTAAGAAGCTCGGGGTCAACTACTAAATTTAACGCGCTTCTGAAGTGAAGTGACGAAAGAAATCTTTGAGGGATTCTCCCTCATTTTGGCGAATACCCGAGAGGTGCAAGGGATTTCGAACAATTCTACGATTGATAACAAATTGCTCTTAAAACTGCCTTGCTAATTCCGCAAAAGTGAAGATGGTTCCTCCCCAAAGAGAATGGAATCAGGTGCGGGTCTGATCCTTCAAAGTGGTTGGAAAAACATGACATAATAACTGATCTGGGGCACTGAAAATCCTCATTATGGTTAAAAAATGATTGACATGTTCAAGCGGATTTTCTGTTTCGTCGAACGTCTCTATGTTGGGGAGCTTAAAGCCATGCGAGACTGGATGTGCTAGATCCTATGGAACGAGCGGAGAGCCCTGATTGATAGGACAACATGCAAGGATGTCACGTTGACCAAACTGTCTGTATTCTTGGGCGATCACCTCACGAATCTCTTCGCGAGTTAGCCTTTCTCCTGGTGACACGCAGACTATTTCTTCCGGAAGATGCTGACAGTCGCTTCTAGTGCCCCGATGAGCGGGATGTGTGGAACTGACGACATCAGAAAAGTCTTCAAATTCGTTTTCCCCGTGGGGGTCTTGCTGAGGAGGAACACGATCTTGAGCTGAAGGCGGAGGATTAGCCGACACTGGAGGAGCTGCAGTGTTCTGAAGGAGGACGAGCATCTCGACCTACTGCTCCTCCATATGCTGCACGTGCCCTTTCAAGGCGACTACGGTTCAGAGAGCGGCCTCCCCGTCGAGAGTCACGTTGACGAGTGAGTGAGAGGGAGTCGGCTCAACACGTCCTCCAGAGGGTGATCCGTTGGTGGTTCGGGTGATCCTTCTGGCCATTGGAGCGAGACACTAGTACCGTGATGTAGAGGATATCGTCTTCCAAATCTTCGGTGAATGCTGAGAACTAGTTCCCACATACAACGCCAAACTATTGTTGACAAACTCGACGCCCCGGTCGAACTGGAATAACATGAATCGCCTTAGCTCTCGGAGAGGTCGGAAGCTCACAGCCAAAGGGAGAGAAATTGTACACACGAGGTTTTGAAATGGAAAAACCCCTCAACTGGGTAAAAAATCACGCGCCCGGGTCTGTTCCGGTCAAAATACAATATCTGCCAGTGATTACAATTTTCTCAGGGAATCGAGGACGACATGCCACTTCTCGTTACACTGTAGAGGTATGTGAGAGAGTTACTTAGGCTCACGACGGACAACAAGCTGCTCCGCGTGAGAATGTTTGCTGGAGAATTGCGGACGAATGGGATGCTTGCTGCAGCAGTCATTTCCTTCTCGTCCCTCGGTCGTGGACTTCAGTGGATTTTGTCTTGCGAGTGACTCGAAGAAAGCTTGGAGGAGGCTTGAAAATATCTTGAATATGGTTTTAAGGTAGCTCGTAAGAAAAATTCGACAGAGCTCTGGTCTGAGGAGGAAGAAAGCAGACGAGCGAAAAGATAAGAAATGAGGAGGTATGAAGGCCTTTTTATAGCCTCTAGGAGGTGGTTATGGTGGTTACGCGGCTATCCGTACACCGTAACCACCGACATCATAGTTTCAATTATGGTTTTGGGGAATATTTTTTGGCGTTCTATTATTCCCTTATTATTTAATTAATTGAACCCCACTAACCATGGTGGTTAGTGAGCAGTTATCCCCCAAAATGGACGACGACAATCGCGGTAGAGTGATCAAATGACGGGGAAGGGACGACGAGTGCATGCGGCAGACTTAACAACGGCCGACCACCGGCGAGGGAGGACCGCGACGGGCGGCCACGAGGAGGGGCGGTCGAGGCACGACAGCCCCTACATGCGTCGACGACGGGCGTGGAGCGGCCGCCCCATGCAGGTGTCTCCTGACGGCCGGGAGGCGGCAGTGGAGCGGGCGTGGAGCGGCCTCCCTACGCGGGCGTCGCCCCACGGCCGGGCGGCGGCCGTTGACTATGCGGGCGGCGGCCGTTGACTATGCGGGCGGCGCCTCGCGGTCGGGAGGCGGCCGGGGAGCGGCCGCCCATTGCGGGCGGCGCCCCGCGGCCGGGAGGCGGTCGCCCCTTGCGGGCGGCGCTCCGTGGCCGAGCGGCTACCTCAGCGCGGTCGGCAGTTTGGATTGTGTGCTCAGTGGGATTAGCGGGTGAGGGATCACTTGCGGTGATCGCGCGCGCGTCGGTCAAATCCATGATCACATTAATTTGATGAGGATCATGAGGAGTTGAAAAAAAACATATTTTTTTATTATAGATACGCGAGACTATGCCAATTTGAGATCACCTCTTTAAAATTAAATAAAAACATGTAAAAAAAATCTCCCAAAAATCGAAATAGTCTAACAGAGATTAGAGAACAATAAAATCGAAATAGTTAAAAATCTCCCAAAAATACGTCGAAATCAAAATGGGCGGAATTGTTGAAAATTGGAATATAAAACCAAGAAATCATAGTCTATGCAGTTGGAAGTACGTGATTCATTGAACTCCACCACTGCTTCCGACATGCGCGCCGGCGCCGAGCTGGATTGGCCACAAGAAACAAAAATTTCTATGATCTTGACGTATTCGCTGAAGTAATCGTCGTCGTCTCCCGGTTCTCTTCCCGCAGGCGTCATCGCCTGCGTAGCCACTCTGCCGCCGGGATCTCCATTGTTCTATTTATATGCATCTGACAGCACCGGCATCTGCCCATCGACCCTCTTGATTGCCGCGCCGAGATCGGAAGATTGGGAGGATGAGCGGAGCAGGGAAGGTGGTGTGCGTCACCGGAGCCTCCGGCTTCATAGCTTCGTGGCTCGTCAAGCTTCTTCTCCAGCGCGGCTACACCGTCAAAGCTTCCGTCAGAGATACAGGTGAGTTCTTCCGTTTCCAGTCGCTTCACTCTCGTCTGCTTCTTTTGTCTCGTGATCAAGAAGAACCCTCTTGAATTGTTTTTTTTTTGCTTAATTAGATCATTTAGCTAGTTAAACTCCCCAAAAGTTGCAGAATCGAGAGTATTTCTTAGAGATTTTAGTTCGATTCGTTCAGTTAGAGATCCAACCCTAGCTTAAGATAGGCTTGAAGTAATTTGATCCGACCAGACTCAAGATAGTTCCAATTTGAGCAAAAAACAGCTTCGGATTACCAGCAGAAGACTAAAATGCACGTGAAATCACTCTCAATCTCCACGGAGATCAGGCCCAATCTCCACAAAGACTGAAATTGGCACTTTGGACCCCTAATTATAATAGATTTTTGGCACTTTGCATCCAAAGACTGAAATTTTAGAGATATTTAGGTCAGTGTACAACCTAAAATGCTCATTTTGATACTTTGTAAATAGCCAAAATAAGATAATTCGGGATATAAAGTGTCAAAATGAGCACTTTTGGTGGTGTACTCAGACTTAAATACCCCTGAAATTTCAGCATTGGGGTGCAAAATGCCAAAAACCTGTAATTATGGAGTGCAACGTGCCAATTTTTAAATTTCACGAGTGCAAAGTGTCAAAATAGGATAATTCGAGAGTGCAGGTGTCAAGAACCCCCACCGAGATCCCTAGTAATTTCGCTTTTAAGCATCCTCTGTTGTTTTTCTCGGTATTGCTGTAATTCCCGACAAAGATTTGAAAACTGAGCCCGGAATTAAAATTTTGGTTTTAAAAATATTTTTTTGGCATAAGATCATTTAATGTTGAATTAAAGATATTATTTAGTTCACATTTAATAGTATATTTCAAAAGCAACTTTAATACCGGGCTCTCCTTTCTTAAGCTGGGGATTTAATGTGCCCAGTTTTGGGGTAAACATTAATGCACGCTTGCCTTGGCTGAACCACCAACATGAACTAAGCCAATAAGAGAAGGTCGCGTCAACTTTTAACTGTCCAGATTCAGGCAGCCTTTCCAGATTCTATTCCTTTACATACCTTTGGAATAACTTTTTGGAAATCCTTTTGAATGGAATTGAAATTAGATATTATTTGAATTTTGATCAATTTCAATTCTTCTGGGAATTGGAATGGATCTAATTCCAATCATAGGGTTCGCCAATGAATAGAATTGGAATTAATCAAATTTTTTGTTTGTTTGTTAGATAAAATTCAATCTTAGAATTATGCACGCCAGAGCGAAATACGCTCACACGAGAAAAGAAACGTGCATGGGTGATAAACGCACGTTATGGCGATTAACATGTACCTGAGCGAATAAAGCGCGTTCAGGCGAAAAAACGCACGCCCAGGAGAAATACGCACGCCCGAGCGAAAAGTGCGCGTCTGAGTGAAAAAACGCGTGTTCAGGCAAAAAATGAGCGATTTGGTGAAAAAAATGCGCCGTCGTGGAAGAAATGCCAGACCGGGTAAAAAACCTCAAGTCCAAGCTAAAAGCACGCACGAGTGACAAAAAAATGTGTGTTTGGGCGAAAAATGAGTGCCCGGGTGAAAAACATTCACCCAGGTGAAAATCAAGCACCCAGGCGAAAATACTAGCACCGGGCGAAAAATTACGCTCTCAAGCGAAAATTGCTCGCCCGGGCAAAAAAACTTGTTCTGGGCAAATAAATACGCCCACGGGCGAAAAACGTGCTAATGACAAAATTATCCAATTCTTATATAAATTGGAAAAAATTGTCATTAGTTAAAAAGAATTTCATATAATTCATTAGAATTCCAATTCGATAAAATTGGAATTAGAGCTACAATTTAAATTCAAGGAGCTCAACTCTGCATCTCTAAAGAATGGACCCTAAGTGATTCAAATTAGATATTCTTATATTTTCATTTTGAATACTGAGTTCAACTATGCATCTCTTCCATATATTTCAGCTGATCCGAAAAAAACGGAACATTTACGATCACTTGAAGGAGCCAGTGAGAGGCTGCATTTGGTTAAAGCTAATTTGTTAGAAGAGGGCTCCTTTGATGCCGCAATTGATGGCTGTGAATGTGTCTTCCACACAGCATCTCCATTCTATCATGATATCACTGACCCACAGGTTCATACCAATCTCTCTACTTTATTTTCATTCGTTTCTAGCTTTATGAATGTTTTTATTTTATATATGTTGTTCATGAGAAAAATCAAAGATCTAGTGAAAAATGGACTTCTATATAAATTACTTGTCGTTCTAGGGTTTAGTAAATTTTGAAAATCTGAAAACCGTTCACTTTCTTTAACCGCTTTTGTTTCTCATCTAGTGAAAAATTGACTATTGTTGACCGTGGGCGTAGCCCATCTTGAGATGAAGCACATAAATTTGTGTTTTCTGTGTTGTGATTTTCGGTTTGTTTGATCCTTCTACTCTTGTTTCTGCAAGAGAAAAGTCATCAAATCTAGTAGTACAAAAACTCTTGGAGATATATCTTTGATTTGTGAGAATTAACTACACTTGCATACAAATATTCTAAACATGAAGTTTCCTCGAAAAACATTCAATCTTTTCGATGATCTGGTTGAACGTTTGAGAAGTACAATAAACGTAGACAACAAAATGTGCAATAGACCTACTTGGTTTCTTAGTAGAACAAGTAACAAAGCCAAGGTAACGAAGCTTGATGGAAGTATGGAGTCTGCCTCAATAATGATATTGTGAAAGATGGTAGAGTGATTGAACTTAAGGCTGTGTGGTAAAGCACGCATGCCAGCTTAAGAGAGTTTATTGAATCCCTAAATAGTCACAAAACAAAGATATATTCACCTAAATGATTGTGCATTATCCTAACCACTTGCAGCTTCATCTGCTTCAATACCAAAGTAGGCTTAATATGAAAAACTACAGTAAAAACGTGTATTTTTACAAAGAAAGATTTAGCAATAAAGTATATTAAGTTGCACATACCATTCAGATAATGTAGCTCAATCGAATATAATTCTTCTATTTTTAGCTTTTTTTTCCAATAAAGCAAACCATAAGATAAAGATAGAAACTAAAACTAAATATGTAACTCTTACAAATGAGGTCACTAGAGGAATTCCAATCATTAGGGAGTGCATAAAGTGGTCATTACTTAGAAGGTTGATATTTGAAATATTATTGCGGTAAACACCTTCAAGGGCTTTGAATAAGGGAACAATGCGAGGTTTACTCCACATTGTGATAAATAACATCACTTAGAACCAATAATCACATATCAACATTCTTGTTCATTCTTTTATCCACAAGAATCAAATCAATAAATAATTCCCAAGCAAAGAAAGATTTTGATGGAAGTATACATTTGTTCCGGAAGAAAGATGGATAGTTACCAACCACCAACCCTTTTTTGAAATCTCCAAGCAGTTTTTAAAGAGAAATTCCGCCAGAATAAGCTCTCTAAATATGCACGGCAAGCTCGTTGGAATGTAAAATAGTATCAATAATAGAATCCACCATGCCTTTGTAACACCCAAAATTTACGTCGCGTAAATTTTAAAATTTCAGGGACCGACAACGAGTAAAATTATTTAAGTCGACGACTTGTGGAGGTAATAATCTATTTTAATTATTTTATTACGCTTGATAATCAAAAAATAAAGAGTCGCCAGATAGTTGTTCATAATCCGAAGTGGTCGCGACGATTTAATTTTTTGCGAGAGTTAGTATTGCAAAAATGTTAATCTGCATGGTCTTAAGTCAACTAGTGATAATAATTATAATACGAATATATCAGGATTTCTCCCCACTTAGACCAATTTATTAAATATTTCTTTTTTTTTTATTTGTAGCCGGTTCACGG
The DNA here is from genome assembly GCA_039513925.1 of Platanthera zijinensis. Classification (NCBI taxonomy): domain Eukaryota; kingdom Viridiplantae; phylum Streptophyta; class Magnoliopsida; order Asparagales; family Orchidaceae; genus Platanthera; species Platanthera zijinensis. The sequence goes on along the minus strand of CM077082.1, from coordinate 21,633,742 downwards.
TGATAAAGCGCAAGGAACCGCCTACTTATTTTAGCCGCACTAGATACCCCCACATCTCCCGTAACTTATTTTCCCCAATCGAGTGGAAGAATCTCGCATCCCCCTTCAGGCGTCGACCTGCACACCTATTTCCCGCGTCTGCGCCGACTGTCAAAGCCCTAAATGTCTGGCGCCGGCCCCTCCTCCTTTTGCAAACCCTGACGACTTTCCTCCTCCCTTCCAACATTGTAGGAGTTTCCTTTTCTAACCCTAGCCGGCGGAGGAAGTTTCCTACTTCGTCATTTTCGGTTCTGGTAAGTGTGATTTGTCATTTCTCCTTTTAATCTAGGGTTTCCTTTACTTCTATTTTGTGATTATACCCTATTACCTTTTCGATTTCAGAATTTTGAGGGGTTGATGTTCCCGAATGTTAAGGCTTGTTTAATCCGAGCAAACCCTTCACCTTTAGGTCAAGGTAATAATCTCTTGTATAATTTTCCTTCCGTTCCAGTTTTGTCTCGCTCATTTAGGCAAGTTTTATGGTAACCCTAATGTTGTGAAATCTCAATTAATAGGGTTTTCCTCGTAATTTCAGATCTATTGTACTGTGGTGTTAGGAATTAGAGAAGCGTCGCAATTACCTTCGATCTGAGGTGAGATCTCAGTCTCCAAATCTCTTTATATCTGTTGTGTTTCTAGCCGGCGGATTAGACCCTTTTTGGGAACTGTTTCTAATTCTAAGAATTGTATGGATTCTATATTATGGTTTTACTAGCATTCGAAAAAGGTTTATTTCACCCCTAGTAAGAGAGGTTCGTAGTGGTCCGATCGTTTGGAAGGGGAATCATGTCACCTCACCGCGTGTACGAGCGTCAAAACACCACTTTAAGAAATTTGACTTCTTTTAGTTAAAGATATCGGATTGTTTTTAATTCATGATTTAACAATGTCAGTATACGCACTTGAAAGTATAAGTTCCTATAGTAAAAACAAATCGGACCAACATCAAAGGAATAAGTCAATATGATGGAGAATTAGTTTTATTCAGTCAAAAATCACGATTTAGATGATAAGGAAATTATTAAAGTGAGGTATGGAATTAGATAGTAGTAATCCAAAGTCAGAACTAAGTTAAAAGGTAAGGTACACTTAGGCTGAAATATCAGATTCAGTTACATGAAAATTCTTAACCTATTGCACTTAACTAGAACGTTACCGCCATGCGTGTCTCACTGAGTACTAGTCTAGATTAATTCAGAAAATGGTGAGAGAGGTTCACCCTCATATTTTTTGGTGGAGGCACACCACTGTATTCACAGGGCTAGCATGCCACCACTCGGGTTTCAGACTTAGGGTCGATGAATCTTGTTTACGGATATGGAACTCCTTAGATAGGAGTCTGTGTTCTTTTCAAGGGACACTCAGTTCAGGGCGCCATCAGGTTTGCCATTCAGATTGCAGTTGTCAGTTTGTGCGCGACGCTCATTAATAACAAGATTTAATAAATCAATCATGAAATTGATTAGAATTTACAGCAGTCACAATTCAAAAAACTCCAAAAAATCAATAACTAGTTGAATTCAGGAAATGAGACAAAAGTCATAATAAGTAAATTGCATGAATGGATCAAGAGTACAAAATGATAAGATTAATAGTATCCAATATTACATATTTTGTATATAAGAAAAAGTTTATATTTTTTTTTAGTGTTGCTGGGAGGAGTAGTCTTTCTTATTTTCCAGCAGGCCTGACCCAATTGAAACTTGTTTTTACAACGATCTCAGGTCAAGGGATTCACATAAGATAGACGATACAGCCTACACCGTTTTTGGTTCCCTTCAGTTGTACCTTCCTTTGGTTGTATTACCTTTTATTTTTTAGGCATTATGTATATGTACTTTATTTAAACCTTGATGTATCAGACTATTCCAGATTTTTAGAAGTTCAATTTCATGGTATATTTTCAATTCTAGATGACTCTGTGAATTCAGAATTTGAGGTACATCTTTTACCCTTAGTTTTCTTACTCTACTTCCGTTGTAAGCTTTCTTTTAACACTTTTATTTATGCCAAATTGACAATTATTTACCAGTTTTAATACCGTTGCTTGGTTTACTTCTTGTCGCGGGTCCGGCCGAACTGCTGATTTGTTGTTAAACTATGTTGGGTTGTTTCATGCCTTTAAGTAGAAGGTTATGTAAAAGAAGATATATTTTCGACATTAAACAAAAACAAATCATTAACCCTGTTGAAAATGAAAAATAAAAAACAAAAATTTGTTAGGAGTCTACTTCGGGGCTTCGTCAGAGGTAACTATGGACCCGGAGATACAAGAAGAGTCGCGATCCACCCGCTGAGAATGCGAGGTGAAGAGGAAGAAGTGAAGTAGTGCTCAACCCTAACCCTAGAACTTGAGGAAGAAGTGAAAACTAGAGAGAGGAAGTGAACCTGGTTAATTTCATTCATAATGTATACATTGACTCAAGGGGTCTATTTAAAGACTTACAAGTGACACAAATGTAAATACCAAAAAAAAGTAGATGCGCAGATACTAAAACCTTACAACTCATATTAGTTGTAACTATGACTCGTCTCAAACACTTGAAATAACATATATAAAGACACATAAATGAAATATGCGTAGCCGCTGACGGATAGTGGGGACCCATAACAAAATCATTAGTGGATTCGCCAAACTGAACATTATGCATTCTTGAAGAAAATATTATCTATGTTCTGATCATCGTGTAGACCCATGCGTGACATGATACCCATCGAGGTAGGCCTAATGGAAAAGGAAGATTCTTAAAGTCAACCCCAAATAGCTAGTATAGGGCGGTGCATGCTCATTATTTAGAAAACTATCATACCAATTATGACCCATTCTACGCAAAATAACTTGGGATCTGTAAACTTGAATAATTCTTCATGAAATCAATTTATGTCTGTTTCTAAGCCTTTTTTTCAATGAACCTCAAGGATTATATAAGTAAACTTAGTTTGGAGCCTAAGTTTATCTTTGTAGAAACTTTTGTATCTCTCAATCGAAGAGTTCTTAGAGATTGGTGACACAAGCATGCCTACCGATTTTTTATGTTTTAGCATTTTAATGCAACCCTTCAGTTCATTAATTACTTAATCATCCATTGCTTGGGTTTATGTTTTCTTCAAAGTTCTTTTTTTCTTCAAATATTATTTTTTCTTCGAAGTTAATAAATTTATACTAGGTAACTTGATCCGGTTATTTTTTCATTTCAGGCTGAGCTTTTAGATCCTGCAGTGAAGGGGACACTCAATGTTTTAAATTCGTGCTCGAAAACTTCAACTGTCAAAAGGGTGGTAGTCACATCGTCTGCAGCTGCTGTTGTATACAGTGAAAGGCCACGCAATTCTGATGTTATAATTGATGAGACATGGTTTTCGAATGCTGATTTTGCCCAGCAGAATAAGGTCCGTGAAAACAACAAAATTTTACTGGCCTGTCCACTTGTGCGCTTTTTGCAATCACTAACTGCCATATACATTTTTTCAACAAAAAAAAACTGCTATATACATGTTTATGCATACTTAACCACATATTTTTTATCTTGGGATGCAAACTAGCTATAAATAAACAAACAAGCTATTTTTCGTGTTCAGTTTGTTAAGTTCAATCATGTTTCGTGTGTTTTATTTTGCTTTTTAAATTGTCATTAAGTACTTAACAATAAAAACAAATTCAAAATTGATTGCTAACACAAATTTATCAGGCAAGAATTAAGTTCCTTAATGATATGCTAATGAATCAAACATCAAATAATAAAGATCTGTGTGTTTATGGATCAAGAGGAAAGATGTTCATGTTTGACTTCTTCGTTAATGAACGGGCTGCTTAATAAGCCAAGCCAGAGTGATTTATGAACAATAAACTAAGCGGTGTTAATTATATGCCTCAAATCCTAACCCAAAGATGACGTTGGTGCTGATCTCTCGGGGGTATTTTGTAAATGTACGGAGTGTTATATAAAGTTCTTGTTGTTCTAGGGTTCATTCAGAAATCTGAAATCCGAACACTTCCTCGTAACCGCCTCTTTTCTTGATCCAGTGAAAATGGACTGCTGATGCCCGTGGATGTAGCCCATCCCGGCGTGAATCACGTAAATCCATGTCTTCTGCGTTTCAATTTTTTGTTTGTTTGATCATTCTACACATGCTTCCGTAACAAATGGGACACCACTAGGCAGTTATGTTGTGCTTAAATCTCATTTAGGCCTATTTTTGGGAAGGTATATGATCCGTCCTGTGAGCACATCTCATATTTTCTTTCAATGTATGTCTTTATCGAACAAATTCTCCTTTTTATTGTATATCAATTAGTAATCACAACTAAATATTACTAATAAAAAATCATTTTGTTGCTCGTAATTACATTGCACTCAACCATGCACTGTGTTATAATTTTCTATCAGGTCTGGTATATACTCTCAAAGACATTGGCAGAGGAGGCTGCTTGGAAATTTGCAAAGGATCATGTTATTGATTTGGTTACAATAAACCCAGCTATGGTCATTGGCCCCCTTCTTCAGCCAACGCTTAACACGAGCAATGCAGCAGTGTTAAAATTAATAAATGGTATGTAGATGGAGCATTTTTTTTGTCAATCTTAGTTGGTGTATTTATGCAGGGCAATATGTTCCCTTTTAGGCTATATTTGAGAGGGCTTTATTGATGAGGCACACATACTTGTTTAGCACCGACGTTCCATGGTCCTGCTATTTTCCAACACAGTGCAGAGTCATTTTTCGCTCCATTCATTCGATCACGACTGCACTCTATGTTTTTGAACTTGTTGATGCGTTGCCAATGCCAAAACTTCTAGAATTAACATAGTTTTTGAAACTTCAAAGTTGGGGAAAGAGGGGTAATGATGATTATGAAATGTCATCATAGGACACTCAATCAACATAGAAATATTTGGGTTTAGGAGATTATCACTATATAAGTTTGAGTCATCTTCTTGATAATTTGAGTCATATTTGACTTATGTGAGCATAGTTATTAAAGGCTCAAGATGCATAAGACGCAAAGGGATGTTGGACCCTAAGCGCAAGGCTCAAGTCACAAGCTCACATTTAACAAGGGCAAGATACAATCACATCCATTTTAAATATTCATCACTAAACATCAGAGGCAGGTTCTCTCCTCTTCCCACCTTTTTATAGTTTTTCTCTTCTCTATCCCGTGGACCCCACCCCTCGCGCGTCTCGCCGGTCTCCTGCTATATCCGCGCGGCTTCTCTCCTATCCGCTCGAGTTCGTCAACTCGCGGCCTCTCTCTCCTATCCGCTCGAGTTCGTCAACTCGCGGCCTCTCTCTCCTATCCGCTCGAGTTCGTTTACTCGCGGCTTCTCTCTCCTATCCGCTCGAGTTTGTTAACTCGCGGTCTCCTTTTTCTCTCCCGCTCGAGTTCGTCAACTCGCGGCTTCTCTCTCCTATCCGCTCGAGTTCGTTTACTCGCGGTCTCTTTTCTTTTGTTCGCCGACTTCTTGCGGCCTCCAGACCGTGCGGTCTGTTCCTTCCCGCTCTGGTCGTGGCCTGTCTGGCTGCTGGTGTTCGCATCGTGACCGTGCGGGTTCTTTCTCCCGGCCTTCTCTCTCGCTGCTTCGTCGCTGCGGTTTGATCCTAGTCGCCGCGGTCTTCTCCCGTCTCTGCGGCCTGTCTCTCCAGCGGACCCCTGCCTGGTCGCGGCGGCCTCCTTCCAAGTCGGTGCGGCTTGTCTTCCAGGACTATGGGCTCCTCTGTTGACTCCACCGGCCAGGCCGCTAGTCCGCCAGTAGACCGCCCGACTTGTCCTACCGACCTGCGCGATGAATTACGCATCACTACCATCTCTCTCTCCGGGAAGAAAAATTTTCTCCCTTGGGCGCATTCTGTGCGTCGGGTTCTCCAGGCGAAGGGTCTCCTGTCTTACCTCACCCAGGCTCCTCCGGCCCCCCCTACGGACGATTGGCTCCGCAACGATGGTCGTGTGCAGACTTGGCTCCTCAACTCCTTGGATGGTGAGCCCTATCAAATGGCCATGTATCACGAGACGGCCAAGTCTATATGGGATGAGCTGCACTCACTCTATTCCGGCAAGGACAGCCTTCAGCACCTCTACGACATCCTCACCGATCTCGTGGCTCTCGACGCCGGTGGCGCCCCGGACATGACGTCGTTTGTTGCTCGGGCTAAGACTTTGGCCGAGGCCTGGATTCTGCACCAGCCTTCAACCAGTGATCATGCTGCCCAGCGCGCTCAGAAGGAGGCGGTTTGCATTGCTATTATGATGGCCCGTCTTCCGCCTCACCTTCAGACTATCCGGACTCAGGTTCTGGCCTCTCCCACCGTTCCATCCCTTTCTGAGATATGTTCCATGCTCCTCCGCGTGACGCCTCCTCCAGATGCTCCTGCGCCGACTTCATCGGCCCTTCTTCAGCAGGCCCCTCCGCCCCTGCTTCCCTTGCCTCCCGCTGCTCGTGGTGGCCGCTCAGGCTCTCGGGGCCGCGGGCGCGGTGGCAGGGGGCGGCCGAAGTGTTCCTACTGCGGCAAGGACGGCCACCTTGAAGCAACCTGTTACCGCAAGAATGGCTATCCTCCTCGACCAACGGCTTCGGTGGCCGCAGATGCCTCCTCTACTGCCTCTCCGGATCTCGAAGCTGTCCGCCTCCAGCTCCAGCACCTCCAGGGACTGCTCAACCCGCCTCCTGCTTCCCTGGCCTCCACCTTCGTCTCCCAAGCAGGTACGGCTTGTCTCTCCACCGGTCCGACCTGGATCATGGACTCCGGTGCCACTCATCACATTACGTCCCAGCAGCCTGCCACATACTCGGCCTCTCCTCATCCGCGGTCTATCACCGTGGCTAACGGGGCCCTTGTTCCCGTCTCCGGATCGACGGACATCTCTCTCAGCCCGTCGTTTCCTCTCCGCTCGGCTCTTCATGTTCCGAGTTCCCCCTTCAATTTACTTTCTGTTGGTCGCCTTACTGCTGATCTGGATTGCTCTGTCATATTCACTTCCTCTTCTTTTGTCATACAGGATCGCAGGACGCGGACTACCATTGGTAAAGGCGGATTACGGAACGGGCTCTACCTTCTCGACACACCTCCTACCATCCTCTCCTCCGTCTCCTCTGTCTCCTCCACCGAGTGGCATCGCCGTCTTGGCCACGCTCCTCTACCTGTTCTCCAGCGGGCTCTCCCTGATATCTCCCTCCATCCGTTTCAGTGTGAATCTTGTATCCTCGGCAAGCAGCCGCGTTCATTTTATCCTGCTCATTGTACCCGGAGCTCTGCTCCGTTTGATTTATTGCATTCTGATGTATGGGGACCATATAAAACTACTAGTATTTCTGGTTTCCGGTATTTTATTACTTTCATTGATGATTATTCTCGCATGACGTGGTTGTACTTACTTCGTGATCGCTCCGAGCTTCCTCGCATTTTCCGAGCCTTTGTCGTTGAAACTCGTACCCAATTTCACACAACTATCAAAACTGTGCGCACTGATAATGCTCGTGAGTACACTGGCCACGACTTCGCTACTATCTGCTCTGAGTTCGGGATTATCCACCAAACCTCTTGTGCCTACACGCCTCAACAAAACGGCGTTGCCGAACGTAAAAACCGTCACTTACTTGATGTAACTCGCTCCCTCATGCTTCAAATGCATGTGCCCAAGCATTACTGGAACTTTGCGGTCTCCACGGCTTGTTTTCTCATCAACCGTCTCCCCTCCTCCGTCCTCCAATATGCTACTCCGTTCAGCCTGTTGTTTCCCTCGACTCCGGCTTTCCCTCTTCCGCCCCGTATCTTTGGCAGCACTTGTTATGTCCACCATCTGGGCCCGCCCTCGGACAAATTGGATCCCCGGGCTGCTAAACACATATTCGTGGGATATTCCCGTACTCAGAAGGGGTATCTCTGTTATTCTCCCGTCACTCGGAAGCTCTCCGTCTCTGCAGATGTCACCTTCCGCGAGACTCAACCATTTTTTTCGGATTCTCTCACTACTCCTCTCCCTTCGGCTCCTTTCCCTCCTTCCATCCCACGACCAGTTCTCCCCGTTACAACGCCGCTGCTACCGGTTCCACCAGCACTACCTCCTATTCCCCCCGCACCACCCATCATCCGGGTCTATACCCGTCGCCCCCGTTGCTCTACGGCCCCCTTGCAGTCCGCCTCAACCATGGTTACTCCGCGCCCGGCAGATCAGGTACAGACATCCACCGCTCATCCTCTGGCTCACTACGTCTCTCTACATCGCCTATCTCCCCATCTTCACGCTTTTGCTACTTCTCTTTCCTCGGTTTCTGTTCCTAATTCTGTGCAGGAGGCGCTCGAACATCCTGGCTGGCGGGCTGCCATGGAGGAGGAAATGGCTGCTCTCTGGACTAACCAGACATGGACTCTCGTCCCTCTTCCTCCCGGTCAGAAACCCGTTGGGTGTAAATGGGTCTTTGTGATTAAACATGCTGCTGATGGCACTATTGACCGCCTAAAAGCCCGCCTTGTGGCTCGTGGCTTCACCCAGCAGCAGGGACTCGACTACGAAGAGACTTTTTCCCCGGTGGCCAAACTAAATACAGTCCGGGTTCTCCTCTCTGTTGCAGTACATCGCCAGTGGCCCCTACTTCAACTGGATGTCAAAAATGCGTTTCTGAACGGTGATCTCCAGGAAACAGTGTATATGCAACAACCTCCCGGGTTTGAGACCACGGGGGAGTCTCAAGTCTGCCATCTTCGAAAGGCTCTTTATGGTCTCAAACAGTCCCCCCGGGCATGGTTTGACAAGTTCAGTAAGGCCCTCCGGGAGATTGGTTTTACTCGAAGCTCAGCCGACTTCTCGCTCTTCACTCGCCACCGATCTACCGGGACCGTCCTTCTGCTAGTCTATGTGGACGACATCATTATTACCGGGAACGACTCGAATGGAATACTGGCAGTCAAACGTCATCTGAGCACCGTTTTTCAAACAAAAGATCTGGGGCCCCTTCGGTACTTCTTGGGCCTAGAAGTTGCCAGACGGCCAGATGGTTTGATCCTTTCTCAGCGAAAGTACTGTACTGACCTTCTTCATGATGCGGGTTACTCAGGCTGTAAGCCAATTGACACCCCAATGGATGTCAATCACAAGTTATGCGCGCAGGCCTCTGACTCAGATATCCTACTGGAAAATCCAGAATACTACCGTCGCCTAGTTGGAAAATTGATATACCTCACGGTAACCAGACCAGATATCTCCTTCGCTGTTGGTATCGTCAGTCGATATATGCATGCCCCCAGAAGCTCTCATCTTCAGGCGGTTGAGCGTATTCTCAGATACCTCAAAACGGCTCCTGGGCAAGGACTGGTGTACAAAGTCTCTTCTTCCACTCCTACTCTGGTAGCATACTCTGATGCTGATTATGCTGGGTCCCTCGATGATCGAAGGTCCACCAGTGGCTTCTGCACGTACTTTGGAGGACACCTGATTACCTGGCGGAGCAAGAAACAAGCGGTCGTTGCTCGATCATCAGCTGAGGCAGAATACCGGGCGATGGCATCAGTGGTGTCGGAACTAACGTGGCTTGAAAGCCTTCTCACCGATCTGGGTGTAAAGCTTCCTTCACCGGCTCTTCTCCTCTGTGACAGTCAAGCTGCTATACACATTGCCAAGAACCCAGTCTTTCACGAGAGAACTAAACATATTGAAGTCGACTGCCATTTTATCCGGGAGAAGGTTCAACTAAAGAAGATCGACCTCAGACATGTTCCTGGTACTGAACAAGTTGCGGATGTCCTCACAAAGGCCTTGTCAAGTACCCTCTTCTATCAATGCCTGTCCAAGCTTGGTGCATACGATTTGTACGCTCCAGCTTGCGGGGGAGTATTAGAAAAGCCCATGTATAAAGGCCCATAAAGGCCCAAGTGTATTCTCTCTTCTTTAGTCCCACATCTTGTATAGGATTGCTTCCTCTCTTCTCTTCTCCTATATAATTGTATTCTCTCCTTGTATTTACTTACACAAGCAATACATACACGTTTTTGGCTTCTCTCAACAATCACTAAACATCAGTTCATCTTCTTGACCGGATTCTTCATTCATTCTACTTATTAATCATTCATTACTATCACTTAAATCTCTTAAAAAAATATAATCAATGCGGGCACTTGTACCATATCTAAATCTCATCGCTCGATTATGTTTCACAAACATTAAATCATACAAAAATTATTGAATTCTTATATTATTTGTCTTTATTTTGGAAAAAATTACATTAGAAATTTTACTCAAACATGTCTTTTATGCTCCAAAGACGCAAAAAAGACGCACGAAGGCACAAGACTCTGAGCCTGGTGAGCCTTAGGGTTGCCTTTAATAATATAGTATGCGAGCTAATTTATTTGAGTCATATTTCTTGGTATTAATAGTTGCTTAAGTTAAATATGATCATATTCATTTATTCCATACAAATAATTCTTCCATTATACGTTACCTAATATGTTTGTTGGAGTTTCTACATTTTCCCATATACTTGTATTGACAAATCAAGTTGCGACAAAGTATGATTCAATTATCGCCTTAACAATTGCAGGAAGTTCTACATTCCCCAATTTAACATTCGGATGGGTGGACGTTAAAGATGTCTGTGAAGCGCACATTCTGGCCTATGAAAATCCCTCGGCAAGTGGGAGGTATTGTTTAGTTGAAAGAGTTCTTCACTACTCAGAGCTCGCCAAGTTCATAAAGGAACTCTATCCGTCTATTCAGGTTGCTGACAAGTAAGTTCCAAACCTAATTCAAATATTTATATGATTTCCTTGTTTTCTGGAATATTTGGGGGCATTAGATGCATCCAATCCAAAATAGTTGGGTTGTATGTAGAGGAGCCTAACATTTATATCAAGTACCGAAGATCACATCAGTTTCTTGATGCGAGAAAATATTCTTAAGTCGTAGGAGTAATTTATCATATAAGAATAATGCTCATACAGACATATATAATAAAGATCCGGTGCAATGTATATATTTACATATATAAGAGTTATGTAACCTATCGTTTAAAAATGCCATACAGACTTATATGATAAGAATCACATATGCAGTTCAAAAGAATGTATGATCATGTATCAATATTAAGCAAGGGGAAAAAGATAAACTCATGCTGAGCGAATGCCTGCCATACAATTTGGACATCTTTGCTCGGTCAGCATCCTACGTGCCTGGGATGGATCCCGATATGATATGTGATCGCCTCAATATCGACCCAGTCTTCATTGGTTATGCACTGCTTTGATACCATAGTTCAACATAAGCATTTAACAAAACCAATTGGTTGTTGTTAGAGGGCCCCAGAATCTGTATTAAGCACACATGACTACACAAGTTTCTTGACTTGAGAAAAAAATCCTCAACATGCCCCCTCATATGTTCTGTCTTTTGACCTCTAACACAAATATTTTTTCTTTCATCAACGGGGGATGTGACCTTTAAACCTGAGCATGCAACTTAAAATCAATTGGTTGTGAGTGAAGGGCTCCATGATCTACATTTATGCACAATGATATATCGATTTTTTGATGCGAGGCTATATTCTCAACACAAGTACGCTGCCGCGGCCGAGATTTTGAGCAGTTGCAGTGTTGGAATAGCTTATGAGGCTGTTAAAGCTGAGAGACTCGAGATTAATTGTCCAAATGACTTTAGGAGCCAAAAAATTTCGATTTTTTGCTAAATTCTTCTCTAAGATTCAATTAATCATCTGTCCTGCCGCTTTTTTTTTATCATTATCCTGATTACAGACCTAACTGAACTTACAATTTGTCATATGTTTGGGCAGACCTGCAGATGACAAACCTGTGGCGCCAAGTTATCAGGTCTCCAAGGAGAAGGCGAAGGGCCTGGGCATCAACTACACTCCATTTGAGGAGAGCATCAAAGCCACCATCGAAAGCTTAAAGGAGAAGGGATTTGTGAATCTCTAAATGTGCTAAAATTAAATAGTCTGTTTCATTTGAACTTCGCTGTTACTCCAAGTATGAAGTTTTCAGATTCATGATCTGATTTATAACAATTTTCTGCTGTTGCTGCTCTTGAAAAATAAAATAAAATAAAAAACGTTTGGTGTTTGAAAATTTTGCAGATCACTGATCTATAAAGCTTGATATTTATTCTGTTTTGCTGTATTTTTTATTTTGTTGGTCCATGGAGATTGATTGGATTGTTGTTTTACTCATCTACAGTACTTAATTTTTTTAGAAATGATTGAGTTGCTGGTTACATGGTTGAAGACATCTGTATACCCAAGTGTTGGTGGTTAGTTGTTCTCAGCGCGTTGAGGGCCGGCATAAGTCATCATATGCGCCGGCATAAGTCGTCATATGCTCGCTGATCACAATGGAAGTTTATTCGCAGGAGGACGAGCAGTTCGAAGTCATCAAGTTGGTTGATGAGGTCAAGGTCTGATGCAAGATACGCTTGTAGGCAAAAATGACTTGCGAGTCACGACATAGGCAGATTTCTTGACCTCAATTTGACCGTCAGTCGGTGGGTGTCATGTTGGACGGTGTTGCTTTCATGTTTGAAGAGAGTATGCCAACCGGAGCCAAAGAAGATGGGGGATGCGTTGACTAATGATGCTCCACACCAAGCCTACGTGGCTCGACAACATAACAATGGTTGTAATTGTTGGCATGGGAAGAGTTGTAGGGGAAATGTAGGGGACTAATGTTCCGGCACGGCGATGGGGACTAGAAATGAGACTAGAAATGGGACTACTGATACCCCCCCTCTCCCAGGATTTCTCTATAAATAGACCCCCAGTGGTACTAGAAATGAGACTTTTGGAAGAGGTTGAGGTCCCCTCAAGTGGATACTCGCCAAGTCCATGTCTGCCTAGTACCTTGCCCAGCCTTTTGGTTATGGAGGGGAAGCTTCTTCTAAGCTTCCGGATACGTGATGAGACCTCTCCGCTGGAGCACTTGAGGTGTGATTATAAATAGTTTTCTCTCTCTCGTGCTAGCTACTTGATCTGTGACGTCGGATCGTAGAATCAATAACCTTAGACTTCCTTGATCCTATTTCTGAGGTTAGGAATTTTCCTAGTTTCAACAAGAGAGCTCTGTGATTTTTCGGCGGGATCGTGAACTTACACCGATTCTCCGCTCAGGAATTCTCTCTGTTTCCATCATTGCGCTAAGACTTTAACAAGCTCAAAATCTCGTCAACCGCCTCCGCGAGAGCGCTCCCATCAAGGCTCTGCGTCAACGAGAGTGCCCCCATCAGAAACTCTATAGACTTAGAGAATTTTCCAACCGGAACACTCCCACGCAAGCTCCATGAGCTCAACAACTTTCCAAAGCCGGAATGCTTCCATCAAAACTCCGATGACTTGATCATTTTCTTCATTTTTTGCACCTATAATGGAGTAGCGGTCTGTTGCCCTCTGAAATCAAATCAAACTCTGTAAAACTCCAAGAAGATAGTGGATTTTGGCTCGGCACAATTTCAGTCACGTGGGTTTTTACCTTTTTCGGATTTTTCACGTAAAAAAATGTCCATTGTCATTTGCTGCAGTTCAATTTCACTGTTTGCACGCCCGGTCTGATTCCGAGCTAAGACGCTCCGATTTTTCCGGACCGGTGAAAGACCGTGCGACTCCCAACATGCACAATATGGGGTCACATGTTCTTTATTCAACCATTATAATTTTGTTTATTTTAACATTGTGTGTTTATTACACTTTTAGAATACATGAGATATAGCCCGGCAAATAAGCTTTTAAAGTAAACAATATATTAGGTAGTATGTTTTAATACTTTTTTTATAATTAATGTATTTTTACACGATTCTCTGATTAATATTATTTATTTAGATATGTGTTAAAAATATATAAATATTCATTTATTTGAATTTTTTTATTAATATTCTCATACACACAAAATAAAATGTTAGGTGACTTCGTTTATTTTTGAAAATCAAACCACAACACTATCTTCTTTGACCGAGTTTCTCAAATTTGTCCGTCTGTAGAAATGCTGGGCGGAAAGTTGGCGTTTTTTTGTGTGGCTTACGAGTTTAGTAAGTAAAGATGCCTTGGGAGTTTAGTATAGACTATTAGAAGCATTGATTACTCGATTTTTCCAGCTGATGTTCTCTTTCCGCCATTATTACACTCCAATTTTCCAGCTGACGTCGTCGTCTTCCTGCAGCCGTCATGGCCTGCGTAACCCTCAATTAGTCTATCCACTGTTACCTGCTGCTTTATTATTATTATATATTTTCCTATTTATGTGAATCTTACCAGCACCGGCACCGATCCGTCCACCCGCTTGATTGCATTGCCGAGATCGGAGGATCGAGAGAGGATGAGCGGCGCAGGGAAGACGGTGTGCGTCACGGGAGCCTCCGGCTTCATCGCCTCGTGGCTCGTCAAGCTTCTCCTCCACCGCGGCTACACCGTCAAAGCTTCCGTCAGAGATCCCGGTGAGTTCTTCCGTTCCCAGTCACTCCAGCTACTTCCGCCTGCTTCTTTTGCCTGCGATCAAGAAGAACACGCCTGATTTGTTTTTATTGTTTGCTTAATTAGATCACTTATCTAGTTAATCTCCCGAAAAGTTACAGAATCGAGAGCATTTCAAACTGGTTAGAGATTTTAGGTCGATTAGTTCTGTTGTACTGATCCAGCTCTAGATTCATGGTCTGTTTGGGAGGCCGCCGCCCGCTTCTAGTGTTTGATTTGTCACCTTCTCCACCTCCGTTGGGAAGGGAGCAGAGGGAGAAAGGAGAGAAGCCGTTGCAGAACTAGGATTTGAGTGTCGCCCGGGCACAATAAATTTAACATACATTTCATTGTTGATAATAATACTATTTTTTTGTTATTTTATTGTTAGGTAGTATTAGTCTTTGTTGAAGGAAATGGAACAGGAAGTTACTTGATTGTAGGTAGAGATAACAATTGTATGGGGGGTGGGGGTGTGTGTGTGGTGGGTGGGGGGGGGGGGGCCGCCGGGTTCCACTCCGGTATGAGGGGGGAAAAAGGGGGGAGGGGGGAGGGAAGAGAGAAAAAGAGGGGGAGGAGAAGAAAGGGGGGAGGGGAGAGCGATCGCACTACAACTTTTAACACATATGACCTGATTTTTTAGTAGTTTCTGTGGCTTTTTTAAATGTCGCTGATTATTTTGCGGCGTTTAATAAAACGCCGCAAAATCGTCGCAGATACCGTCATTTTTGTAGTCATTTGCGCCTAAAGGTGAGTTGGTTGCTTTAGATGGAATGAACTTTAACCTTAAACAGGATACATCTATGAGACATTCTAGCATTTGTTTACATGCTTGAAGTGTGTGCACAATGAAATCGACCATTCCAGATTTTATTGCAACAAATTAAATGTACTTGACCCCTTTTGCCACGTTTTTACTTCCAAACACCTCAATTTTTTTTTAAATGATTCAATATTTCTGTCTAATTTTCGAAAGAATCAAATAGTATTAAAATAACAAAATTTTGCATAAACATCTGGTGATTCCAGTCAACAATATGGATCAATTACATCGTTCACACAAAAAACAGCATGAAAAGGTATAATCAAAATCTTGGAAGAACATTGATCTGTCATTAAAATATCATCGGAGTTCATTACTAAATTTAAAACTCATTAATCCATTACAAACAAGTAACAAGAGAAATTAATGCAATTTACAACAAAAACTCAAAAGAGTTTTAATTTTATTGGAAGAAAGATTCACGCCAACGTTGAAAGGGCTCTTTTTTGATGCAAAGAAAGAACTTGGAGTAGTCATTGTCCCTTCAAGATTTATGGGTTTATTGCAGCCAAAATTCACCAAAATTGGGGCATTTTCTCCCATCGTCTCACACCTCAAAGCCATCTGATAACAAAAACAACAAAAAACCAACAACTAGTATCAGATTGTCATCAAGAGATTGTCATCAAGTTCACGAGATTGATTCATAGTCAACTCAAGAGATATGGACACAATTGCAAAGTAGAATAAGTACAACATATTATCATCAGGTTGTCAAAGCTACTAAGTATGCATATAAATCAAAACTACTAAATATGCATATTATTCTTAGTTCACCAAAACGCCACCGCCATGACACCAGGACTAAAAATTTCTTGCATAAACTCTCATGAACAACAATTCTCCGGCCATGAGAGGGGACTACTTCCGCAAGCATACAACCATAGCAAGAAAATCTATTCTCTTCTAAATGCAAAGTGTCATATATACGTCCAACCAATATGCAGAGTTGCGCCGTAGCCCGTCAACGGGGCAGAACAAAAATGGCACGATGAAAGCCACTATAAACTGTGTGGCGGAACAAAAATGTTTTTTTACATAATCCAGTCAAATATCGATTAAGATTGCTCTCGCACAGTTCTACAAAAATTCAGCATCTTACCACTTCACCTCTCTCAAATAGCAAACTCAAAATTTCGTTGTAAAAGAAAAAAAGAAATGACTCTTTCTTATCTTGATGCAGTGAAAGCTGAAACATACAACTTTTTTATTCAGTCAAGATCATAAGCCGCAATGTTGAAGAGAACAAAGTTGGGGAAGAAGATGACCTTTTTTGCATATCTTTTTTTGTTTGTCATTCTCAAGCTTGAGCCACCTCAACAAGCCTAGTGAGATTAAAAGAAGGAAAATTTCAATAATTGAGAAGGAAAATTTTGAAGATGGAAAATAAACCAAAAGCCAAATATTTTCTACCTGCTAACAGTTTTTTTCTTGTTATCATCCTTGACCTTTTGCTTGAGCTGCCCGTCGGATCGGGCTCGAAACTGGTTCATCCCCAATACCCGCGCAACTCGCGCCCAATACAAGAAACGCTTGGCTAGACTCTTCCAAGACGTTTGATCACCAGTCGCCGATTTCACATGGGAGCGCTCTGCTGGACTGGTCAGCAAGTAATTGAGCAGCTCCTTCTCCGCTTGGGAAAACGACTCCCCTGCAGATGGGGCGGGGACGGTGGCCGCCAATATCTGATCCAAACAAGGCAACTGATGATCGACCATGAATGGCGGACGCAAAACAATCTCGCTGACAGAAGACGTGTTGGCCACAGCAGGTTCCTCCGCCGTCGTGATGACTGTAGAAGAGGTCGGTTGATTTGAATTGCGGGTGGTCGGAGATGCGGCTGGAACTGATAGTTCGGCCGGCGGCGACGGCGGAATATTTAGGGAGCCTGGATCGTCGTGCTGATGGGCCGCCTCGGAATGCGATTGCAAACGATAATGACAACCTGGTCGTGATGATGTGGTTGATGGCGTACGCTTCTTGAGGCGTGCAAGATACTCCCAGCGATTCTGGATCTCCTTGTGGGTCATCTCGAGCAGATCATCACGACGGGAAGCAATGCGGGCGTACGCGGGGGCGACCACTTTGGTCCAATGAATGTTGCCGGCATGCCCGACATCAATCTCTTGTTGAACCAGTCGATCAATGATATTGTCCGATGACCCTTCAATGAATTGTTCGGGCGTAGATTGCAGATCCGATGCATGAGGTTGACTTGAACTTTGATTGGCGCTGGTTGCCAAGGTGACGATTCGAGTTGTAGTCGTTGTCACAGTCTCTTCCAACTGCACAATGTTGAAACTGGCAACAGGGGACGATCGCAATGGAGCAATCACTGATGCGGCTTGACTTAGGGCAGTAATGAAGCTGCGTTTGGGCGCTGCTCGTTGAATGGGCAATCTGAATCGGGCCTGGGCAACCATATCCTCCAAGTGCTGCTTTAAGACTTGTTCTGATTTCGGCCGAATGAACCTTTTGAAAGCAAAATTGGTGGTACGCAGAGCTGAGACTAGAACAGACCAGATTCGGTGCAATTGAGGAAGATGCAAAGATTCAATAGGGAAATCCTTCAGATCCTGGACTTCATCGGACAGAAGAAATTTGATAGCAATCGTTCGGAGCAAGCGACGCTCCAAAGGGTTGATCATTGGTGAAGTGCTCATGACAGCTTCCCATAGATTAAGCCCTTGTAATGCCGACTGACGTTCATTTCCTGATGCGTTGAGGCTGCGAGGTTTTTTATGATGACTCGATGAAGAGCTGCACTCATGCGATGTTGGTCCTGGCTTGCGGCGCTTGCGATTGGACTGAATAGAATGAGGTGTGTTGCTAAATTTGACGCCTGATTCGGAGCCAATCAAAGGATCAACGTCGTCGGCATGGTTCGGATCACCATCATCCCGTGGTGCAGCATTGTCTTCTTCAACGATATGATGATCATCGTGAGCCCGCTCGACAACAACAACGGCAACATTAAGGGCATCGTGCACAATTGCATCGAACGTGTGACTTGACCAAATTGCATTATCGGCGATTGATTCCGCGATCACTCCAAGCGATTTCAGTTGCCCTGCAGGAATTTCGGGCAGTTGAGGAAGGGATTGTCCAAACGCTGTCGTCAATCCAAATTCGTTGTCACAATCATCAATCGAGAGAGGCAATAAGTGAAACATCGTCGTCAGAGACGTAGGCGAGGGAGTGATGCCATCAGTCGAAAATAGTGCGAGATATTGAGTGAGAATGATATGCATCCCAGAGATTGGCAAATACGCCCAGCGAGGATCAAATTGTAGTTTGCCTCGAAAGTTGATTTGAGCGACAACAGCATGGAGCAGTAAGTACCCTCCTTCCAGGGATATGGTCTCCGGGAAAATAGCTCGTCAATGACGCCACAAGTTTTCATTCTTCCTTGATCCACGACGCAAACTCGAACGAAAGAACCGATCCACTACGGTAGTCAACGCGGATGCGGGTGGCGTTAAGCAATTTCTGATGTGTTTTTTTTGTGTCTCGTGACAAGCGAGAAGTTTGCTCGTCACGATGCGCTTGGATGAGGGCACATCATTCTCGATTTCCCATTTTTTAATGCGATCCAACAGTGCATTCAATTCAGCCTCAATGATGTTGCATTCTCGCATCGGAGCTTGTCCAGTGCCAACAATGATTTCGGCCACGACAGACATGAATTGTTCATGCCTAGCGCGATCCGTGCTGTTCTAATTGTCCCGGTATCTTGTGATCAGGTGATGATTGTCGAGAAGAACAATGATGTTCTCAAACTCTTCCAGCCACTCCCGATCATCGCAGCACTTGTCTAGGTACATGATGAGCAGCGAAGTATCAATACCGTAAGCGTTGTAACGTCTCAGCAAATCCCGACTAACAGATCGACGTTCCGCATTTCCCGTCGTGCTTGTGAATTGATGGGAAAGGATTTGTTGGCGCTCGTTCATGACGGAGTGCAATCCAGCAACGGGGGCGAATTTCCTGCCGTTGAACTCATCCGTTAATTTCATGCGTCCTGGCACGTTGTGATGATGGTCGGCCGAGAGATGAGTCCCGGTGATGGCGCCTTCCATTCGGTTGAAGAACGGGAGTTGACGAGCAATACAGTCGTTGACCAGGCCTGTCAACGTCGATTCCACTGGACCGAGAGTCCCATTGTACCCGTTGCAATGTTGAAAGAACGACGGAAAATCGGGAAACACTGTCAGATCTATAGGCGACGACGATTGCCATAGTACGACATCCCTAGCTTGCATTTCCAAATACCACGACACGTGACCACGATATAGCGCGGCTTGATGCATGTATCGAGTCGTTCGGGCACAACGAATCACCTTGGAGACATCAGCACTGCCGGAACGGGACGTGTACAAGTCATATGTCATTTGAACAAGACCGACGTCGTGCGCGCTCTGTTCAAACAACTGCACGGGATAGTTAAGGGAGATGGGCGCCGGGATCAACTTCTCTGTTTTGGCCTCATCCATTACATGGAACGTGGCACCACAACCGCCCGAGCTCTTCGACTTCTTGCACACGTATCGAGCACAGATAGCAAATCCGGTGGTGTCGATGCAATCGACGATTCGCGGGGCACTGAATTGCTTGCGGAAAAGAAAGCCAACTTTGTTGCAAGATGGACATGCACCTGCTGTCACATTGACGTCGTACTGCCGTTCCGGATCGATCACGAACAACGGTTTCAGAAGATACGCGTTCAGGTCGGGGCGCTTGCTCCACAGTGGCACAAGCGGATCAATTCGGATAGGAGGGCGCATGCCATCCTCGATCCGTTGCAGTTGGATCTTGATCCAATCCTCCTGAATCTTGTTCAACGTGCCAGAATGCTTGCCACAAACGCACGGCTCACTAGTGGGGCGGTCGAATGCTGACGAATAGAATGGCGGCGCTTGAGTCAGAATCGATTCCGGCGGAATTTCATGACAGCGGCGGACGAGGGTCTCCTCTAAGCGTTGTGTTTTTGCAATGTCCCGCAACACAAGATCGATACCGTTCATTGACGATGATGACTAACAGGCCGCCAATCTGGGATGGATCAGGTAAAGTTAGTGGCGAGAGGAAGAAGAACGAAGACTAACTGGAGCAAATAAGCTCTGTCAAACAAATTCATAATTAATCCAAACTCAACAATTTTTCTCAAAATTCAATTAACAATGAAAATTAAATTTCACGAAATAGACATGAAGTACCTGCTTCTGTCAATGACCGGATCTATAGGGTGTGGCTCTCCTCTTATTCAAAATGCTCTAGCAAACCATTCTCCCTATCATAATATAAGTCATAATTAAATTAAAATGCTACACAAAGTTATAACATAAATCATGATTAAATAATGAGAATCTACTGAAATGCAAGGTTTTCAGTGAAATGGAAACCACAATCATGGGAAGGCAAAGGGTCTGGTTAATTTCTCAACACCGCAGTCGCGGTCGCGGTTTTTGGCTCAGTTATCTTCAGATCCATGTAAGCTCTGATTGATTTAGCTCTATTTCTATTTTCAGATCATGTATCTATGAGTTCGATCCAAATCCTGACTCATATGACGTCGCTCCACTTTCTCGTGCAAATACTCACTTATGATCCATGTAGTTATTGATCTGTTGGTTGGTTTTCTTGCACTAGCCCAATCTGGGATCTTGAATGATACAAGCCTCTGAATTGAGCCCATGATCTTTTCTTCAAGCATTGATGCATTATTTGAGCAATTTTTTACTCTTTAATTATTTTTAATGACACCGATAAGAGTAGGGATTAGGGATTGGAGATTTTGTATTAGAATTTTCATCATTATTTTGATAGGAATTTGATAATTTTTGTCAGATTAGTTGATTTTGGTAGGAATTAAAATGGATAGTGTATTAGTTGATTTTGATTAGGGATTGGAGATTTTTGTTCACCTAACTAAAGCTCGACTAATGAAAAGTAATCAAAAACTCTACACCTCATATTTTATAAAAAGAAATCACCTATTAACTAGCAACATTAGTTGAATGGCTAGAATTTTTTTATATACTATGCTGGCAGGATACAAAATTTATCGCATTTTAAATTCTCAATGTTAACCATTCAAAATATATTTATAAATTCAAGGATAAATGTTTACAAATTTATGAATTGGGAGTCCTCAATCAGACAGCATAGTTCATCTGTATTTGAATGTTTGTAATGTGTGGGATACACCCTTTTTCGTTGAATCTCTATGGTAATTGTAAGCCGTTCTGCTGTAATAGCTGAGAGCTAGATGCACGTGTGCTGCACATAGTTTTGAATTTTGATGCACTAAAAATCTACTTGAACTCATTTCTCGACTTTTCTTTCCCTCTCCCTCAAACCCTCCCA
The DNA here is from genome assembly GCA_039513925.1 of Platanthera zijinensis. Classification (NCBI taxonomy): domain Eukaryota; kingdom Viridiplantae; phylum Streptophyta; class Magnoliopsida; order Asparagales; family Orchidaceae; genus Platanthera; species Platanthera zijinensis. The sequence goes on along the minus strand of CM077082.1, from coordinate 21,612,074 downwards.
GCCTCATCATTCTTTTGAGTAAAAAAATTCAAGAAACTTTAGTGCAATAAATGATACAAACCATTTTGCTCGAGAAAAATAAAAAATACTAGGACACCAAATATAACTATGGATTTATTCAAAGAGAATAGAATTTCTTTTATTATCTACATGAAGTGTTACACTAGCGTGTTTACCCAATTTACACACACCATCACTGCAGAAATTCAGCATTTAGTCTTTTAAACAAGAAGTTAACTTTTGAAAACATAAACTGAAGGATGTCCAAGCCTTCCATGATGAAGCCATGCTTTTCTTCATTGGATTGATGATTTTCAAAGAAGGGTAAATATTATTTACTCTTGTTAACATTTGGGCTACTAGATTTCTCGAGGTAAGCAGCTGACTATTTTCCTTTGAATGTCCAATCATTTCGTCCTAAAAACACTGTAGATAGTTTTGAACATGAATCACATCTTTGAGTATGAGTGAGGGGCTACTTTGGACATCTTATATAAAAAGCAACAGAAGATAATGAATCGATGGTTGTGGAAATTTTATTATAACTTGGGCAAGAGGTATATATGCTAATCTTTTTGTGACATCTACAACCCAAGAGTGACAATGGTTGTAACTTCCAATCATAAATAAATATTATAACTTCAATAACATTATCAATGCCCTTTGTAACTTTTAATTGTTTGTTAAATGATTCATTCTAATCTCACTATTACCAATGCCGTGCAATTTTGTTGTATTTCATCATATTTTTTCTATTGCTTCATATGAACTCGAGGCAAAATTTAATATTTCGCATCTCATGCTCTAAAGGAACATATATCCGATCCCTCTTCAGATTTTGGAAAGGCTCTTGGCAGGTTTTCTTCACCTAAAGTCAAATTTCATCTTTTGGCATGTTCATTACATTTCACATACATATTGGTATATTTGCAAAGCTATGACTGGAGTTGTGCTCGTAAAGAATGAGAGAATCAACATTAAAAGTCTTATGGACAAATATAAGGGCATTAATTTATTGCCAAAAATATTTTGTATTTTTGAAAAGGAATTGTAAAAATTTGTAATGAATCATGTTTCAATTACAAAAGTAATAATCTTTATGAACTCAAATTAGTACGATGCAGTTTGGCCTCATATTAATTTCTTCAGGGGATAAATTCACGAAGATGTAGTTAGTTCTTATGATAATATATACGAAATTGCAAATTTATTAGTAGAAAATCATTGCAAAACAACCCCTTAATTAAATTTAAGTTGCAATTCCACTCAGAATGCTGAATTCATAAACAGCAACAATAAATCCATCAACACATGCCTAATCCAATCACTTATTAAAATAACCCAACCAGAGCTCTCAAAAACTCACCATTAGTATAAAAGAGATAATTATAAGCACAAATACTGAACCAAAATGTTGGTCAAAATAAATGGAAGAAGAGCGATGTCAAACTCATAGCCATAAATTGAAGAAGATCGAGGGGTTACCACAGATCAGAATGACAGTGCCTGGCGGGTCTCCTGGAAGGTGAAGAAGGGGCAACTAGGATCAAGTTGCCTGGAGGTTGCCAGGATAATAGCTGGCTGGCCGTGGAAGAGTTGCTGGGAGCGGGTAAAGGCTCGGGCGGCAGTGGTGAGCCCAGGACCAGGGGTGGCGCCGGCTGGAAGCAAGGAAAACGCAGGGGGGGGGGGGGGCTTCCCTAGAGGTTACCGTCGAAGAGGCTGAAAGACGGGAGGCTATTGTGGATTCATGCGGCTTTGTAGTGAGGAAACATCGACGGAGAGAGGTGGCAGCGGCGTGAGGCTTCCGGCGGGAAAAACGATCTGGAAGGTAGAAGAAGCGGGCCCTGGAAGTCGTCGTGCTCCAAGTCGCATGTCTCCTCCTCTCCGTCGCAGTATTAGGGCTGGAAAATGCGAATCCTCCTCTCCGTCGTGTGCCTCCTCGCCGTCGTAGTTTTAGGGCTGGAAATTGCGAATGGCGTAAAATGCCCGGGGTAAAATCGCGAAAGAGGCGAAGCGGAGTTTTTAGTAAACTGCAGGGGTAAAATGGAGAACACGCATAATCAGTCCAATTCAGTCTACCAGAGTGAGGCCCGACCGGGGGGGGGGGTAGAAGGAGGCATACCATCTAAGATTATTGCATAATTATTATATTATGCAAGGTTGTTAACGCCTCATTTTGGGTGGTGGACACTGGACAGACTGCCTTTTGGTCTGAAGTAGTGCTACATTAATTGTTCTTGCATTCAAAATTCCATGAAAGCCTTTTAGTTTTGGTGGAATGACTTCATTTATCTGTTGGTAGATCTACTGCTTATGTGAAGCCCGTGATAATTATATGCATGATCATGCTTTTTCCAATTTGGATTTAGAATTCAGTCTAAACAAGTTCAATTGTGTGCTAGATGGGTCTCTGTCTTTCTTATCCCTCTGTTCTAAATTAGAAACCCATGAGGTAGATGCTAAGGATGATTCTACCTTCATTTGTCAAGCTTACCATAGATAATGTTTGGAGATCTGGAATGGCCACTGTGTTTTATGTCACAACTTCCTAATAAATCAAAGAAGGCAGAATAATGATAAAGTGAATTTCTCCTGCAGTAATACTAAGTGGAGACTTTTCCTATGACAAGAGAATCTCAGGCGAGCTCGTCGGCGTCAGAGGAGTTGTGCGCTGGAGGCGGCGGAGAGCTTCCGGGGTTCCCGTCGGGAACAGCAGGTGACGGAAGGAGCGTCGGCTTCGGGAAGGGTCGCCGGTGACCTAAGAAGCACTTGGCGTGGTCGGCGATGGAGGAACTGGAGGTATTGGGCTTCCGTCGAGCAGGAACAGGCGTGGAATTAGGGCTGGCGCTGGATGGAGAACCGATAGAAACCAAAATGGGTTCAACAGTTCGATTTCCAGCCGAATGTTAAGAGAGGGGGAGGATTTGTTTTATAGAAGGGAATTAGGGTTTTTTAGGCTATTGACAGCCATCTAAATGAATATAGGAATTAGGGAAATGGGCCAAAGGGAAGTGGGCTGATTGGGCTCACCCAAATGGGTGTTTTCATAGCTTATAAATGTTTAAATTAAAATAGTTAAATAAATTAAAGCTTGCCCTAAACTAACTCTTCTCCTAATTAACGGACATATGTATTTAGGGGCATGTTGGCCGGTCACACCAATGAGTCAAACCAAAATTGCGCGAATAACATGCGCGATACACAAATAAAACCCAAGCGCTCATAACACGCGCAATACAACTCTACGCTACAAAACAACCCAAAAAATGCACGAAAGCGTGCGCTACAAAAGTAAGATAAACATGTGCGATAATAATAATAACGACGCGACGCGGGTTGCATCAACCGTGTTGTGCGGGACCGTGTCGTGAGGAACCGCCCTTTTTCCGGATTATCCCCGACGGATTTTGCCCGATCACTCGTTTGATGATTTGCTCAACATATTTCGTTTTATTTCACATGTTGTGTGTAGGTGATGTTGGTTGACCGATTTCCTGTGATTACACGTCGTATGTGGTCCTGCGTTGTGTGTGGGTCCTGCGTTGTGTGCGGGTCAGCGTCGTGTGTGGCTATGTCCCCGACTTGATCCCCGGTTTGGAATTTCTCCCGGTGGCTCGTCTGTTGTTTTGTCTCGCATTGCCTACCTCCATTGCCGTTATTTGATGTGTCCAAGTTGAAGGTTCCCCCTTCAGCTTGAGGGGGGGGGGGTGTTCAAAATATTAAGTATTTTATTATTTTGAGTCTATTAGTATGTGAGTGGGTTTAGTCTCACACCATGAGTCGAGTGTTATGTGTCTACGGTGTTGAAAATATTAAGTATTTTATCATTTTGAGTCTATTAGTTTGTGAGTGGGTTTAGTCTCACACCATGAGTCGAGTGTTATGTGTCCATGTAAACTCCTATTTTATGCCCCATTGTGGATGAATATATTTGCAATGTCTAATTATTTCTTTCTTCTAACAATAATATTCCCTGCTCTATAAATTTCTTTGCCACCACTGCTCAATCTCTTTACATCTATTCACTGTTTTTCATAATTCTATGCAGGATGTGCACTTATGGATTGTGCTTAATTTTATTTGTAATGCCATTTAGGAAGGAAACAAATCTAAATGACCGTTTGAAGGCAAAATGAATATTATTTATTACACGATTATAAGAGTGTTTCTTTCTTTATCGTACATCTTAAATAATCACATCATTTTTTATTCTTCACAATAACAAAATATTTTTAATCACATCATTTTTTATTCTTCACAATAACAAAATATTTTGGACCCATTCATCTGGTCCTAATTCCTAAATGAAGAGGATCTCCATTCACTCGAGAAAGCCATGGAGCCTTGCAAATGCCACCACCACAACAAGCAACCGAATCAAACATTATAAAAAGCTAAATTCAATTGCTAACAACTGCTAAATAATTCTCTCAAAACACCATTTCATAATAATAATCCCGTAGATGACCCGTTTCAGTGAAGGTTGGAAATTGTTAGGATTCTTTGTAGAAGCTGCTCGCCGGCGTCACCGCTAAAGAATGAAGATTGAAGAGGCACTCGGCGCTCCGCGCGCGCTCGCGTCGCTGTCGCCATGCTTGGGGCTCGCTTGCGTAGTCGGACTAGGGAAGAATGCCAGATAGGCGTGCAGCGTGCGACATTTCACATGCATGAGTAGGAAGAGTGAAAAAATCCCGTAAGGAATGAAAAAATAAGTGCTGGGGTTGGGTTAGTGCCTTAGTGGGTTTGTTGCTTGTTGGAGTGTTTGTTTGATTTTAGTGTTGGACCAGTGGTGTGGCGCAGTTAGGGGTGGAAATAGGCCAGGCCAGACCAGACCTTATGGAAAACAGGCCCGGCCTACATTAGTCTTTTTGGGCCTGAGCCTGGCCTACTAGCCTGATGTAGGCCAAAATATAGGCCTGGTCTGGCCTATTTTGCAAAACGGGTAGGCCTACTTAATAATTCATTTTTAATATACTATTAATAATTAGGTAATAAGGGATATTTAAGTTTATATAATAAATTAATTTTATTTATTATTTAAAAATAATGTAGGCCGGCCTGCAGGCTTACAGGCCAGACTTTAATAATAGAGGCCTGTGCCTGTTTTAAAAACAAGCCCAATTATAGGCTTATATTTATGGTAAGTTAAAAATAGGCCAGGTCAGGCCGATGGCAAGCCAGGCCGCAGGCCCCTGATAGGCCGCCTGACCTATTTCCACCCCTAGGCGCAGTCCAGTCTGTCCAAATATATTATTTAGATTTTAGAACCAGATACTCAGTTAGATTTAGATTATTAGATACTTAGATTTAGATATATTAATATATTATATTATATAATTATAAGATATACTAGTAGCGGTGCGGTTTATTCAGTTTTGTCAAAGCAAAAACCGAACCGCACCACAAACCATGTGGTTTTCCAATAAACAAAACCGCACGACAACCAAACCGTTCAGTGCAGTTCGAAAACGGTGCGGTGCTGCAATTTTTTGCGGTTTTGGTTTTTAAAATTTAGACCTACGAATATGACTTTGTTATTATGTTGGGTGATCAAACTATGTTCTGCAGTGAGTGTTTTAAATATCTTGGATCAATAGTTTAAAAAGATGGAGATGTTGATAAATATGTGATACATAGAATCCAAGTAGGTTGGTTGAAGTGGAGAGGCGTCAGGGCTCTTATGTGATCGTAAAGTACCATTAAAACTTATAGAAAAATTTTACCATACTGCAATTAGACCAACGATGCTCTATGATTCTGAGTGGTGGGCAGTGAATTGTGTACATAAGAAAAAAATGGGAGTTGCGGAGATGAGAATGCTTAGGTGGATGTGTGGACACACGAGACTGAATAAAATTAAGAATGTATGTATTAGTGATAAGACAGGAGTGACACAAATTGCAGAGAAGTTGTGAGAAGCTCGACTAAAATGATTTTGGACCTGTATAAAGGAGACCATTAAAGACACCTAATAGGTTTTGTGAGACAGGTGTTGCACCCGGTGTTACACCTAATAGGTTTATTCTTAGTTTATCAACAAATCAGCCTGCCGGCCGGGTCCATCGATAAACAATAAACTAAGAAATAGTATTAAACTAGTACAAGGCCGGCCGGGTGCAACGCCGCCGGTCCCGCCCTTGTCGGCCCCTGCCCAGTCACCCTCACCAGTCACCTTGCCGCTACTCCTGTCAGTCGTAATTCCTTCGGCCTTGATTTTTTTGGCCGTCGTGCCACAACGCCTCATCGCCAAACCCGTTCGTGCAATGGGGCATTGTTCCTTCGACCGCCTTACCTTCAGGGCATCTTTTTTTGGACTGTATTGTCGCAGCTAGCTAAAACCCCAGCTGCCGCGATATGTATCGGGAGTTGTTCAGGAACGAAGTAAAGATGCCAGACGGCTCGACCACCCCGCAACGTTCGAGCTTGAGGACAAACTCAATTTGGGGGTGGGAGTAATGATGCGTTCTTGTTTTATGTTAAGGGATTGTTTTGTAATATTACATATATGTATCCCTATATATAGTTGTTGTTAGGTCTTATTAGGGTATGTTGAATGTATTTGTGTGTTCTTGTGTTTTTTGTGGTTTTGTGCAGCTGAACGGGAACTCCTCCCCTCGGCGGACGATCAATCTCCTATCAAGTACGGTTCCATTCAGAAGACATCGAGAAAACACCCTTCTACACCTACCATGACCGATTTGACTTCCTCATGATGCCTTTTGGGCTCACAAATGCATGAAGGAAACTTTGTCCCCAACTTGTAGATATAATGGCATTTGGTGCTATAAAATGTTCTACATGGATGTCAACAACTCTTGATTGGTCTTCATAAAAATTAGTCCTGTAGACAATTCCTTGGAAATATTCTCCTAATTGTGTAATTTGAGCAGTTCTTATTGTCTATTCATGGGTCTCCTGGACTTGACTTGTTGACTCTTCAACGCCACTTGTTTTCCTTTTAAGTAATTTTCTTATCCAAAGATTTTCATATAGTTGCCTTCTTAAACTGAACACGTTTCCAACTCATTTCTTCTTCTTTTCAGTTTTAGTTTTGGGTCATATTGAGTTGATTCGCTTGAACCTCCAATTTGCATTTCCACATCATCCAAAAAAAAAGATGTAGGCAACGAACTAGTTGATTCTTAGTTTATTTAATAAATAGGTCAACGGACTAAAAGGCAATTTTCCTAAACGCTAAACAATTTAGCTCTTTTTGTTTGGTAATGTTCCTTTTGGTTTTGCTCAATAGAAACCTGTTAAACATTAAGAAGTAATTTGAATATGGCAAACAATAATAAATATATTTTATGAAAAGAGATTTAGGGCTTGTTTGGGCCGGCGGCGGCGGTTGAAAATGAAGACAATAATATTTTTGAGTGGAACTCCCTCTATGTGGCTGGAATCAAGCCTAAAAAAACATTTTTGATGAATTGCGGTTTCAAATGGTGGCTATTGAAATGGTAAAAAAATAGTGTTTGTGTTTTCTGAAAAATTTACTAGAGAAAAACCGGCAAACAAACGGAACCTTAGCAAACAATAAGGAACCTGAATCGAACATGAACTTCAATAATACTCAAACACGAAGATTATCTTGCTCATTTTATTCGATTCTTTTACATTCTGTTTTATTTTCTCTTTAGCAACCTGTGATGTGTTTTCCTTTTTATACTGTTCATAGTTAGCTTTTTCGAAATCCTTCAGTGTGTCATATTGGATATATTTATGTTTCCATTTTGAGTTCTGAGTCTAATTATGGTTTGTTCCATAACTTTCAGCTGATCCGAAAAAAACGGAACATTTACGATCACTTGAAGGAGCCAGTGAGAGGCTGCATTTGGTTAAAGCTAATTTATTAGAAGATGGCTCCTTTGATTCTGCAATTGATGGTTGTGTTGGTGTCTTCCATACGGCATCTCCATTCTATCATGATACCACTGACCCGCAGGTTCATCCCAATCTCCCTAATTTATACTTGTTCATTTTCTGGCTTTGTGGATGTTCTTTTTTATGTATAGTTCATAAGAAAAACTCATTAAAAGGAAAATATGTAAAGCAAAAGCATCCAAAAAAGTGATTGTCAACATGTTAAGACAAACAAGATGTCTCCGGCACTTCACTGTGAGAGAACTTCACTTTCCTTGGAGATATGTCCTTCATTTGTGAGATAATTAACAGTACCATTTGCATGCGAGTATTCTAACAATAGAGTTTACTCGAAAGGTATTTCAATCTTCTTGATGATTATGTTTAACACCCGAGAAATAAGATGAACATAGAGAGCAAGATGTGCAAGATGTATGGATTCAACCTCAATAATGATATTGTGAAAAATGCTAAAATTGATTAAACTTAAGGTTGTAGATTGAGGCTTCGTTTGGCACGGCGGTGGCAGTCACGAACACGGCGGTGGCAGTCACGAACACGGTGGTGGCAGTCACGAACACGGTGGTTATGAACTGTCGTTCGTGAACACCCAACCTCACCTAAGAAACTTCATCCACTTTTATGTTCAAAACTAATTTTCTTTTTTGATGACGGTCATAATCGTTGTCATGCCAAACATACATTCTATGACAGCGGTGTTTTTGTCCAAACTTACTGGAGCAAAAACTGCACCAAATGGAGCCTAAAACACACAAGTCAGCTTAAGAGGATTTATTGATCCCTAAAACGCATGCTGCTTCATCCACTTCAGCATGGCATTTTAAGCAATAAAACTGCTTCAGTACCAAAGCTAGCTTAATTTGAAAAAAAACGCAGCAGAATGCAAGTAGCCTATACAAAAAGAATGAAGATCCAACTGCATGCAACTTCATCCACTTCAGCATAACAACTGCGATTGTTTTAAGCTACCTATCAGTGAACCTTAGGCTTCAATTTCTTGTTTTTTCAAGGTTTTCAGTTACACTAACCTGTAGTTTTATTTATTAGCAATAATTGATCCAGTTCTTTCTTCATTTCAGGCTGAGCTTTTAGATCCTGCAGTGAAGGGGACACTCAATGTTTTAAATTCGTGCTCTAAAACTTCAACCGTCAAAAGGGTGATAGTAACATCGTCTGTGGCTGCTGTTGCATACAATGAAAGGCCACGCGGTTCTGATGTTATAGTTGACGAGACATGGTTTTCCAATGCAGATTTTTGCGAGCAGAATAAGGTTTGCAAAAACAACACCATGTTGTTGGTTTATGCATTCATGTGGTTCTGTGTGTGTTTGTATTTTTATGCATGAGACAGATCTATGCAATATGCCCTTACATTCATTTGATGTTAATTGAGTACATGCTAATACATTTTTTGATATTACATAGTTTTTCAAATCCAACCGTTCATACACATGCAAAAAGGAGAAATTAGGCTAGATTTGCAAGATCATAACAGCATTTCCCATTACCCTTGCATGCATTAACAGCTATATGTATGTTTACGCATTTCTTAGGCTCCGTTTGGTTGCTCTGGTGAGTTTGGACAAAAACGCTGCTGCCATAAAATTTATGTTTTGCTTGATAATGGCTATGACCGCCACCAAGAAAACAAAACTAGTTTTGAACGTAAAAGTGAATGAAGTTACTTAAGTGAGATTGGGTGCTCACGAATGACCGCATAACCACCACATTCACGACCGCCAACGCCGTGACAAACAAAGCATTAACTACAATTCTGTTGAAGCCAAAAATGACCTCAATGAATGTTCACAAACCAGGGTGCAACCGATGCCTACTTCTCTCAAACCTCTACCCTTGACTGGCTGCGAAGGTCCTAAGACTGACCCAAAGCCTCAGCAGGGAGGTCCCACCTCACACCCGGAAGATCTCTGAGAGCTTCCCCTCCAAAGCCAAATGCTGGGCTGGGAGCTCTTCAGAAAGCACTAGAGTTGAAGAATAATGAAAGCCTGCTTTCCAAAGAGCCCTTATGGGTCTATTTATAGCCTTCCCTTGACCTGAAAATACTGAAATACCCCTGACGGGTCTGCCAATAGCCGAATTTCGCTGTCATCCCAGGGGCATATAGGTAATCTTACCCGAGGATAATGAAATAATAAAATAATCTTTTCCTGGGCGCCAGGCCCTACCACATGGACCCACCTAGCGAGAACTCCGGCCGAGAAGGCTCTCGCCGGGTCCCAATTGAGCTTACCTTGGCGAGAGCTCCGGCCAAGAAGGTTCTCGCCCTTGGTGGTCTTAATGCCATTGTCGCTGAAGGCTCACCCAATGCCCTCTCGCCTACCTCTGGGCGGGAGCTCCCTCAAGGCAGAAGCTCGTCTAGCCTGAAGCCCGAAGCCTGGCGCGAAGGGTCTCGCCTACAGCTAGGCGGGAGCCCCTTAAGAAGCGGGAACTCTGTTGATTTGCCCTTGGGCTAGCCCAACTCAAACCACTGAAGCTTCTGGGTCCTACCCAGCGAATATGGGGTTGTACACAATCCCCGCTCTTTTCGAACTAGCCCTGCGCTCGACAAGACAAGTCCAACCCCAAAATATTCGCTGGACACGTGCCTGTCAGCCAAGAGAATCTTTCGGTGGGCCCTACTGCTGCTATAAATACGCGCTGACAGGCGACCATAAGTATTGCCTCTGAACTACTGTTTCTTGACTGAGCTCTCGCCTGAGATTTTTTGCGCGAGACCACGATGTATACTAAACGCGCTGCCAAGCCACTTCCGCAGGACCTTCAAGATCGGTTAATCGCGGCTCAGGCGCGAGCCCTGGCTAACAGTGTTGCGGTAGCACCCTGGCTATCGAGGAAATCTCCAACCGCTGATCCTTCTGAGCCGAAGAAGAAAAAAGAAAAAAAAAGCGAAGGTGGTCCGGCGAGACCTTGCTCGCGAAAACAGGGATCCACCTTCTCCTACTCCAAATCCCGCGGGGGACCCCTCTCCGCAAAAGGTATGTCTTCTGACCATGCCTACCGAGATGATTGCGTTATAGGACCAATAGCTAACGTGACCTCTCGCAGGAGTCTGTTCCAAATGACAACGCCGGGTCTTCCCCGATTCCCCCAGACTTGTCAGCTCCCCCTCCTCAGGATCAAACGAGGGTCTCGGAGGAAATTCCTTTGGTCGAGACCCGGATGATAGGTACATTTTCTGTCACTTCTCAATACTTTAACCATGCCCTTTCTTTTCTGAACTGTCTTCTCGCAGTGCCAGCTTCCGCCGACCCGGGTCTCGTCACCCGGGAAGATGAGGCGAGAACTGTTGAACTGCCTCCCCCAGCGGCTAATCCCGCCCTGCAGGCGGGAAGGGTGGCTTCTGAACCTTCCGCTACTCCCAAGGATGCCGATCATCCCTTGAGAGAAGATAACTCCCCCATGCTTCCGGCCAGGCCGGGATCATCGTGCGCAAGCCATTCCGCCCGGGGCGAGGCAAGCCTCTTCACCTTCTTTATGGAACCGATGGGGGGGTCGGGCCTTCTCGCCCGACGTCAGTCGACGGTTCTCGCCGGACTGCAGGTATGCGAGACATTCTTGTCAGCTAATCGTTACGCCTTAATCAAATCCTTGGGCGCTCTTTTGCAGGGGATCCCAGCTTGCGGTCGGGAGCCAACGAGGGAGAAGAGGAAGAAGAAGAAGAAGATGGCGAGGGCTCCCCCCTCCCTTCGTCTGGCGAGATAGAGGAAACCTTGAACAGCGCCGGGAACGCGAAGGGGCGAAGGAGGAAGATCTCGGCCCTTTTGTCCAAGCTCATCCAGCGAGACCGTGCTCATACCGCCGCGGCGAAAGTGTTCCGCGAATCCGTGGAGCAAAAGCTGGAAGCTCTTCTTGGGCGAGACTGATCGACCGGGAGGGCCTACTGCCGAGTCTTCGCCAGGGAGATGCATCGCGCAGATCCGAGATCATGCTCGGCGGATCAACCTAGGGTTTACCACCCTGTCATCCTATTTCAACCCGCTGGTGCCTCCAAGAACTAGGCGGCGGGAACGAGGACGATGGCGCTGGGAACCCTACTAGTCCTCTAGTTCTCGCCTCTTCTCTCTTCGTAGCCTCCCTTTCTGCCAATGTCATTACCTTCATGCTTGTTTGTTTGCGCCGAAACTAGGATGTTTGCGCCGAAACAGGATGTTTGCGCCGAAACTAGGATGCTTGCGCCGAAATAGGATGTTTGCACCGAAACATGCTTGCGCCGATTAGAAACGAGTTTATTGCTGTTCCCGAGGGGGAAAACCAGTTCGCCGGCCCTCGCCACTCTGCCGTTATTTTCTCTCTATCGAGAGCGTAATGATGTTCCCATTATCCGCATTTACTTCTCTCCGGAACCTCTCCCTTTATTGCTCTGCACTCTGCTTCCGCCTCTACCTCTCTATAGCTCTCGCTCTTACCCATAAACCAAAATGCCGGGCGAGAAGAGGGTCGCGCTCATGCGCGGAAGCGTTCTGAAAGCATCTCTTTTCTTCCTGCACCCTTACCCTGGACGGTACAACTATCGTCAACCGCTTCATTCCTGCTGTTTCGGCGAGGAACCCGGGTAATCATGACAAGGTGAATATCCCGGGGGCGGGAGAGCTTGCCATCCCCCTGAACATTTCGAGGTGGGTTTCCGCCTTCCCCTCTGGCGGAGATTCGCCAAGCTCTCCGCTACTACGGAATAGTTCCCGCCCAGCTGAACCCGAACTCCGTGCGATCCTTGTGGCGTTCATATGCTAATGCGATCCGAGAGGATCGAGTTCAGCCTGCATCTTCCGAGCTGTTCAACTCCGCGCCAAAGGAGGGGTGGTCTTCTTCTCCGGGCAGCTGCTCAAGACCACCGGTCTCGCCAACAAACATCACCACTGGGGCGAGAGTTCGTCTACGTACCGGCGACTTCGGCAACGTCCCGCTCCAGCCTGTACAGTACGAGGATCCCGCCTTAAGCCGCCCGCTCTGGGGTCGCGCGAGAGCGCAATTCTGGAGTTCTTTGGCCGAAGGAGTTCGACGTCCACTTCCTCCGACGAACGTCGACTCCCTTCCTCCCGTCCACCCGGGCGAGGTATGTCTTGCCCTAGATTTGATTCCTTGTCGGATCTTCTTGCTGAATAGCGCAACTTTGCAGGAGAGCGGTAGGTCCCCCTGCGCCAACCTTTCGCTGAGGCCCAGGGTGCCAAGTCGGGCCGCGAGAGATTCTCTCGCTCTCGGAGGCCGGGATGAACTGGCTCAGCCCTTGCCGCCAAAAGCCAAGAAGCGGAAAGGCACCATTCCCGCCCTCCGATCGTTGAAGAGGCCAAAGTCGTCTTCTGCCGAGAAGGGGAAATCCTTGGCAGTCTCGCCCGTCCAATCCCCCCCCCCCCCGGGCAGGTCCTTCGAAGGGCTTCTACAGAGGGCCAACGAGATGAATGCTGCTGCCAGGAGCCGTGCCGAGGCTTTCGCCGGGAACCCACCGGCCGCAAGCGAGGCTGGGGGAGAAGGGGTCGTTGCCGAGACCTTTGCCCGGACTCCGCTCAAGGAGGTGCCGAAAGGGCACAGAAACTACGGTTTCGGCGTGAAGTACCTCGACGCTGAGGGGAAGCCTCAGCTCCAGTGGGACCCCGCGTCCAACCTGATCAAGGTTTCGACGCTCCTTCCCAGCTGGGCGGAGCGAGACGAGGTCACTGGCGAGGCCTTCTCGCTAGGCTACGGCCTCTACAGCCGAGAGGACGCCAGCGTCTACGACCAAATGCCCACCCGGTTCTTGGCCTTCGACTCCACCCGGGCCCTGCTGCGCGGGTTCGAGCTCGCGCACATATGCGCTCGCCGGAGCATCAACATAGATAAGAATTTCACGGATATGTACAAGGCGAGGGAGGGAGCGGTGGCACAAGCGCGTGCCTTGGAGAAAGAGCTCGCGAGTGCTCAGCAAGAGCTGGCGAATGCTCAACAACTGCTATCCCTACGCCCCGCAGCCGAGGTAAGCGAGACCTTCCTGGACCCCTGTTCTCGCTTCTTGAAGCCATGTTTGTGCAACATTTCTCTGAGCTGATCTCTTTTCCACAGGATTCCGTCCCATCCATGGCGCTCCGCGCGGAGCTAGCTGACGTGCGCTACGAGAACGTCCTGCTGAGGGACCAACTCCGGCGTGCGGAAGCGGCGAAAGGCCCGCCTCCTCCAACGCTTGACGAAAGGCTGAAGAGTCGCTACTTATCGGAGTACGACATCGACAAGCTGATGCAGGCGAATGCCCAGGCCACCGTCAAGCTCACCCTCGAGACGTTGCGGGACGGGAAGCTGCTGCGGGAGGCGGGCGAGACCATCATTGCCGACCAACTCCTTCCATGGCTCTTCGACCCCATCCCGAAGCCTCCAGGCGCGCCCGACTCCCCGCCCTCGGACATCCCGAAGCCTTCTACCGCTGCCGGCGAGACGTCCGAGGCGAGCTCTGGTGAGGGATCCGGCGAGAATTCGAGCGAGCGCACCAGCGGTGATTACAGCGCGCCCCCTTGAAGGGTCTTTTCTTTTGTTATTATTCTCTTTTGTAATGAGCGAGAAGCTCCAAACTCCTGTAATTTATTATTAAATATAATGCGATGTTTTACTTCTCGCTGTCGATGTGTTTGCTTGAATGAGTAGGTTAGTCAGCCAAGTGACTTCCGCGCGGGCTTCCGCCGAGACCCTTAGTCTCCTTAGGGTAACCTTCCTTAGAGATCAATTAGGCGGGAGCCTTGCGCTATCGATTAGGTCGTCCTGCCCAGGTCTGCCGGAAGCCTTCTTCGGCGAGGTCCCCCTAGCCGAGACCTTCGGGCCGAGACCTCTACTGGCCGAGACCTTTAGAGCCTCGTCTCCGATCTAGGCCAGGTCCGTGTCAAAACATCTTCCGACAAACTAAACCTATGCCCCACCGGCGAGCCTTCGGACCTGCCAGCTAGATGGGAGCCTGCGCAGCGGGTCTACCTGGGGCCGAGCCGAGCTCGTCGTAACGCAGAGTAACTACAAATCAAGAACCAAGGACCAAGAGCCAAGGACTCAACCTATCCCCCACAGGCGAGCCTTCGGACCTGCCAGCTAGATGAGAGCCTGCGCAGCGGGTCTACCTGGGGCCGAGCCGAGCTCGGGGTGTTGATGAAGATCAAACCAAACCTCTCCCCCACTGGCGAGCCTTCAGACCTGTCAGCTAGATGAGAGCCTGCGCAGCGGGTCTACCTGGGGCCGAGCCGAGCTCGGGGTGTTGATGAAGATCAAACCAAACCTCTCCCCCACAGGCGAGCCTCGGACCTGCCAGCTAGATGGACCTGCCAGCGGGTCTACCTGGGGCCGAGCCGAGCTCGGGGTGTTGATGAAGATCAAACCAAACCTCTCCCCCACAGGCGAGCCTTCGGCCTGCGCAGCCTGCGCGGGTCTACATGGGGCCGAGCCGAGCTCGGGGTGTTGATGAAGATCAAACCAAACCTCTCCCCCACAGGCGAGCCTTCGGACCTGCCAGCTAGATGAGAGCCTGCGCAGCGGGTCTACCTGGGGCCGAGCCGAGCTCGGGGTGTTGATGAAGATCAAACCAAACCTCTCCCCCACAGGCGAACCTTCGGACCTGCCAGCTAGATGAGAGCCTGCGCAGCGGGTCTACCTGGGGCCGAGCCGAGCTCGGGGTGTTGATGAAGATTCCTTCAACCAGACCTATTCTACCATCAGGATGAGAAGACATAGTCGGTCAAAGCAAAAAGCATTATGATAGCATTTTTGGAGACAGACAATGTTTTGAAATGGTAACATTGAAAAGATAATATTTATTTACAACATTACAATCCTTCTCTCCTCTTACGGGTAGAAGCGTTTTAAGTCATCACCGCTCCAGGTGTGGCTCAAGGTCCTTCTCTCCACATCCTGGAGGTAGTAACCCCCATTAGCCAGAGTCTTCTCTACTATGTAAGGCCCTTCCCAGCTGGGGTTGAGCTTGCCAACCGGGGCCGACCTTCCTGCCGCGTCGACCTTTTTCAGCACTAGGTCCCCCTCAGCGAATTGCTTGACTCTAATGTGCTTATCGAAGTACCTGACCATTCGCCGTTTGATCTCTTCTTGCCTGATGGCAGCAACATCCCGCAGCTCTTCCACCATATTCAACGAGAGGCGCAACTCTTCCTCGTTCCCCAACCTCCAAGCTTCGCTTCCTTCACCCGCGGCCGTGACCCGTGGAGACCGAACCTCGAACTCCACCGGGAGGACAGCCTCACATCCATGAGAGAGCTTGAAGGGGGTCTCCCCTGTGGCCGTGTTCGGAGTTGTTCGCAAGGCCCACAGGACGGAAGGGAGTTGCTCCACCCAGTTACCCTTCAGGTTTTCCACCTTCTTCTTGAGCAAGTTCACAATGATCTTGTTCGCCGCTTCCACCTGGCCATTGCTCCGGGGGTGATGGACAAAGGCAAACCTGAGGTCTATCCCCAATTGAGTACAGAAGCTGATGAACTCTTCGCTGGCAAACTGGGGACCATTATCCGTCACTATCGCTTGGGGTAGCCCATGCCTGCATATAATTTCCCCCCAAACAAAGTTCCTGATGACCTGGGAGGTAACCTTGGCTAGAGCTTTGATCTCCAGCCACTTTGAGAAGTAATCGATCATGACTAGGAGGAACCTCCTCTGCCCGCTAGCTGGAGGAAAGGGTCCAACTAGATCCATGCCCCAAATGGCGAAGGGCCATGGTGTCATGATGCTTCGAAGCCTTTGAGCGGGCAAGAGCTGGAGGGGAGCGTACACTTGACACTTTAGACATCTCTTCGCAAACTCAACTGCATCCTTCCTCAAGGTCTGCCAGAAATACCCTTGCCTTATCACCCTTGCCTCCAACGTCCTTCCTCCTGAGTGACTGCCGCACTCTCCCGAATGTACCTCTTCCAGGATCCTGGGGGCCTCCTCCTCGGTCACACATCTTGCAAGGAGCCCCGACAACATCTTCCGGTGCAAGCCCCCTTCCAGCATCAGGTAGTAGGCTGCCTTTCGCCTGAAGCTCTTCGCATCCTTGACCTCCTCTGACAGCTCGCCTGTGGTAAGGAAGGTCACCAACGGGTCTACCCATGAGGATCGCCGACCTACCTCCATCAACTCCCCTTCTTCAATTGCCGGTCGGAATAGTTCAGTTAAGGTTCCTCCTCCCCGAGGCCCAAACTTTGCCAATCGATCAGCTGCTGTGCTTTCCTCCCTGGGAACATGTTGAATAGAGAAAGAACGGAAACCTCCGATGATTGCCTTTACCTTGGATAGATACTTCACGAGGGTAGGCTCCCGAGCCTCAAACTCCCCTCGGATCTGCGATGCTACCACCATCGACTCGGTGAAGGTCTCCACATCCTGAATCTCCAACTCCTTTGCCAATCGAAGGCCGGCTATCACATCCTCATACTCCGCTTGATTATGGTTACGGGGAAGTGGAAAGCCACCGCCTGTTCTATGGTAACCCCTTGAGGACTCACCAACACTACACCCCCTCCCAGGGAGTGCTTTCCCGAGGCCCCATCGACCATCATCCTCCACGCTTCCTGCGGCTTCGGCTCTTCTTTCTCAGCTTCAGTGGCATAGTCTGCCAGAAAGTCCGCCACGGCCTGAGCTTTGATGGAGAGTCTTAGAACAAAAGAGATGTCAAACTCGCTGAGTTCGATGGACCACTTTGCCAGCCTTCCCGAGTGCTCTACCCCCTCGAAGACCTTACGAAGGGGATGGTCGGTTACCACCCTAATCGAGTGCGCTTGAAAGTAAGGACGAAGCTTCCTAGCCGAGACGATCAAGGCATACGCCAGCTTCTCTAGGATGGGGTATCGGAGCTCCGCCTTTCTCAAGATTCGGCTTACGTAGTAGACGGGTAGCTGTTTCTTCCTTTCTTCCCTAACCAAGACGGAGCTCACAGCCTCTATCCCCACCCCGAGATACAAGGCTAGATCTTCCCCCTCCTTTGGGCTTTGAAGTAGCGGAGCTTGGGAGAGTTGCCTCTTCAGCCCTTGGAAGGCCTCTTCGCATTCGACCGTCCATTCGAACACCTGGTTACCACGAAGCACTTTAAAGAAAGAAGAGCACCTATCCCCGGACCGGGAGAGGAACCTGCTTAGCCCGGCCAACTTTCCGGTTAGACGCTGGACCTCTTTGGCGCTGCGAGGTGATTCCAAATCTAAGATAGCCCTAACCTTGTCAGGGTTAGGTTCTACCCCCGCCGGAGTCAAGAGGTGTCCGAGGAACTTCCCGCGACTAGCCCCGAAGACACACTTCAAGGGGTTCAACCTCATCTTGAACCACCGCAGGGTGGCGAATGTTTCCTCTAAGTCTCGTAGATGTGAATCCACGCACTTGCTTTTGACCATCAGGTCATCGACATAGACCTCTAGATTCTTTCCCCTTTAATCTTGAAAGACCCGATCCATCATGCGTTGGTATGTTGCCCCTGCGTTTTTTAAACCAAAGGGCATCATTTTATAGCTGAAGCACCCCTCTCTCGTGATGAAGGAAACATCCTTGACATCGGGAGGGTGCATCCGGATCTGGTGGTAACCTGAAAAAGCATCCAAAAAACTCATAACAGAAAAACCGACGGCTTAATCAACCAGCGCGTCGATTTGAGACAGGGGGTAGCAATCTTTAGGACATGATTTATTCAACAAAGAGAAGTCGATACACATACGTCATTTTCCTCTCCCTTTCTTTACCATTACTATATTGGAGATCCAGCCTGGATACTGGATCTCTGAGATGAAGCCTGTCTCTAGGAGCTTCTTGACCTCCTCTCGGATGGGTTCCTCCAGCTTGGTGGCGATGACCCTCATCTTCTGGCGTATGGGGCGAGTCCTGGGGTCCAGGTTCAGGCGATGACAAGCCACGTCCGCGTCGATGCCCGACATGTCTGCCGCACTCCAAGCGAAGATGTCGATGTTGCTTTGGATGCAAGCTCGCATCCGCTCCTGATCCTCGAGGCTCAAGCCTCCGCTGACCCGCACCTTCTGTACCTGCCCAGCTCTGGTGAGCACCTCCATCTCTATCACTTCCTCGACCGGCTCCAGCCTCGACCGCTCCCAACCTGCCCTTGCCTCCTCCTGCTCAAGCTCTTCTCCTCCGGCCTCGTCAACCTCCATCGCTTCCACCAGGCCTTCTCCTTGCCTCTGCTCTTCTTCCCTTGCCTCTCTCAGGCTTATCTCCTCTACTTCCACTACCTCCTCCATCACTAATTCCTCCGCCTCTTGCGGGCTTGCCTCCTCCACTTCTACCACTTGCTCCCCTGCTATCTCCAACGCCTCCTCCAGGCTCGTCTCCCCCTCCTCGACACTTCCTTCTTGTCCAGCCATCTCCTTTTCCAGTTCCTCCGCCTCAACCATCCACGACACAGTGTTGACTGCCGTCACATAACACTGCCTCGCCACCTTCGGATCCCCCCTGATCCTAACCTGCACCCCTCCGTTGTTGAATTTGAGGCATTGGTGAAACGAGGAGGGGACGCAACGAAAGGCGCTGATGAGAGGACGACCAAAGATGGCGTTGTAACTGCTTGGGGCGTCTACGATCACGAACCTACAGTTCCGTGAGACGCCCCCAAGCCTCACGTGCAGGCCCACTCCTCCTTCTACTTCCTTCCTCTCTCCAGAAAAACCAAAAAGCGGTCCATCAGAAGCCAGGACCCTTTTCCCTTCCACCCTCATCTCGTCGAAGGCCTTTTTGAAGATCACGTTCACCGAGCTCCCGTTATCCATCAGTATCCGGGAGACTGTGAAGTTCTCCACCGCCGTCTGGATTACTAGCGCGTCGCAGAACGGGTCTTCGTAGTCTGGCATATCCGTGGATGAGAAGGTGATCTTTTCTTCTGGTGGGGGGGGGGGGGAGCTAGGGAGGTCGAGGCGACCCCTCTGCGGAATATGGTTTGAAGGCTCCCCTTGCGGGTTGCCTCGATCCCTACTCCCCCATGGATCACTCTGATCCCCCCGGGTCCCCACATCAACCCTGTCTTCACATCTATCCTCAGCCTCTCCGTGCTGCACCTCAACGATCCTTGCAGGCGGATCTTGCCTCCCAGCTCCTCTGGCCTCCCTCATCTCTAGGTACTCTGGGCAGGTGGCCGTTGCGTGACCTTCCTCCCGATGAAAGTCACAATAGGGCAACGCCACCCTGCCCCCTCTTCCTTCTTCTCCTCCCCTTCTACCGGCTCCTCGAACTCTTCTTCCTCTTCCTCTTCCCACCTCCATGGCCTCCTGCGGTGGTGGGAAGTGACCCCTCGGTCCCTGCCTCCATCCTCCCTGCTCAAGCCTTCTCTGCTCCCGGTAATTGTCTCTTCCCTGAAGACCCCCTTGTCCCTGGGGACGACCTTCCTGAGGCCTCCAACCCAATCGATTGTTCAGCTCCCTGGCCCCCCCATGCTGCTGCCCTTGCCCTCGGGGTTCTTCTCTCCTCCCATCCTCTCTTAGCTCCCTCTGCTCCCTCACTTCTCTCTGTCTTCCCGTTGCCGGCTCCTTCACATCATCCTCTGCCAACCTGGCCAACTTCCTCGCAAACGCAGGGTTTGCCCTCTCAAAATCTATCTCCTTTGCCGCCCTCTCCATGAGCTCCTCAAAAGAGAGAGGGGGCACTCTCTTCAACTCCATGCTAAAAAATCCCGGCCTCATCCCCAGGGTGAATGCAAGCATCAGTGCGTACCCCGGGACCTCCTGGACCAGGAGAATCTCCTCTTGGAACCGGTCGACGTAATGACCCAACGTCTCCTCCGGCCTCTGCCTTACTGCAAACAGGCACTCAGCCTCCTTCCGCTTCTTCGAAGTCGAGAACCTCAACAGAAAACCCCTGCGCAGATCTTCAAAGCTGTAGATTGAGCTCGCCGGCAACTGGTGGAACCAGTCTCTGGCCTTCTCTTTCAGAGTGATGGCAAAAAGCCTACACTTGAAGGCATCCGACATTTGCCTGATCGACATCACATCTTCGAACCACTGCACGTGCTGAACCGGGTCATCCTTCCCGGTGTAGTAGGTCATATCCGGCTCCCGGAACCCCTCCGGCACTGGAGCCGAGATAATGAGCTCACTAAAAGGGGTCTCGCCCCCTGCCTGGCGAGAGGGCACGTCCCGCGACCTCGGCTGGCTGGACCGATCCGCAAGACCGCGCCCGGGGAAAAGCTCCCGCACTGTCGCCTCCCTCTCGCCCAGATCCACCGGAACTTCCTTTCCGGGACGCTGGCCTGGGAAGAGCTCTCGCGCTGCCACATCCCTCTCGCCTGCCTCCACCGGGACTTCCTTCCCGGGGCGCTGCCCTGGGGCGTTCTCGCCTAACAGCGGGACCACCTCCACTGGAACCTGCGGCGTCTCCCACTCATTCCTTGCCGAGAAGGCCAAGCTGATCGTCTGCAGGACCTCTCGCCTGAAGTCCTCTAACATCTTTCTTGTTGCTTCCTCTCCCTGGGTGAGGGATCCTCCTGCGCCAGATCCTTCACCTTCACCTCCTGCCATGGGACTTGACTCAAGATTTTCCTGCACCGACTGCTTCCACGCTCACCGCACCAGAACTGTTGAAGCCAAAAATGACCTCAACGAATGTTCACAAACCAGGGTGCAACCGACGCCTACTTCTCTCAAACCTCGACCCTTGACTGGCTGCTAAGGTCCTAAGACTGACCCAAAGCCTCAGCAGGGAGGTCCCACCTCACACCCGGAAGATCTCTGAGAGCTTCCCCTCCAAAGCCAAATGCTAGGCTGGGAGCTCTTCAGAAAGCACTAGAGTTGGAGAATAATGAAAGCCTGCTTTCCAAAGAGCCCTTATGGGTCTATTTATAGTCTTCCCTTGACCTGAAAATACTGAAATACCCCTGACGGGTCTGCCAATAGCCGAATTCCGCTGTCATCCCAGGGGCATATAGGTAATCTTACCCGAGGATAATGAAATAATAAAATAATCTTTTCCTGGGCGCCAGACCCTACCACATGGACCCACCTGGCGAGAACTCCGGCCGAGAAGGCTCTCGCCGGGTCCCAATTGAGCTTACCTTGGTGAGAGCTCCGGCCAAGAAGGTTCTCGCCCTTGGTGGTCTTAATGCCATTGTTGCTGAAGGCTCACCCAATGCCCTCTCGCCTATCTCTGGGCGGGAGCTCCCTCAAGGCAGAAGCTCGTCTAGCCTGAAGCCCGAAGCCTGGCGCGAAGGGTCTCGCCTACAGCTAGGCGGGAGCCCCTTAAGAAGCGGGAACTCTGTTGATTTGCCCTTGGGCTAGCCTGAGGCTAGCCCAACTCAGACCACTGAAGCTTCTGGGTCCTACCCAGCGAATATGGGGTTGTACAAATTCTATACTCTAGGCGGTATAAATGTGCTAGACATATACAAACAAGCTATTGGTAGTGTTTGGTGTGTTATGTTCACTCATTGTCGTTAAATACCCAAATCAATTAAAAAAAATTAAAATTGATTTCTAATACATAAATGAATATACCAACAATTAATTTCTTATATGCATATATATATGAACCTCCTTTGTAAGTTTGCATTTCATAGCATGCGTGCACAAAAAATTAAAATTGATTGCTAATACATAAATGAATATACCAACAATTAATTTCTTATATGCATATATATATGAACCTCCTTTGTAAGTTTGCATTTCATAGCATGCGTGCACAAAGATACCCCATTGATGCTTTCTTCTAAGGGGATATTTTTGGCACGTGTGTTCTGAAATGTAAATTTACAGGCAACACTTTTGTAGTTTCAAAAGATAGAAGTGTGCAACATCTAATTTTGCAAACCTACAAGGAATGTCTTGGTAAACGATCCTATATATGTAAGTATATATGTACTTCTCAAGAAGCTGTTAATGAGTTGAACACAAGCAAACGGTGATTTGTACATGTTTGGTATGTTTATGTATCGAGCCGAAACATGGTGTTTATGTGAGACTTCTTCATTGATTAACAAGGTGAGTGTGTGCGGCTTAATGAATCGAGCATGAGTTGTTTCGAACACCGAGCTAAATGTGGCGTCCATAGTTATTTGTCAGCCTTTTAGTTTAGACATACTAGCGAAAGGACGCAAGATTCCCCTGTTCACAGTATTCCCGATCACACAGTATCTCTTGAGCTCAATATTTGCTGGTGGTAGTACTCCAACACATTACTGCCCTTCTCTGATCTTGTCGGCGCCCCTTTTCTTGATCTTGTCGGTGCCCTTTCTTTAGCAACCGAACCTTCTTCCCCTGGTGCTCCTTCAGCTGCTCCCGCTCATCTCGCCGAGTCCGTTCGTTGCCCCCGCTCGGCGCGCTAAGCCTGTTCGCTGTTCCTACAGCCCGCCGGCCTCCTCCGTCCTCCTTTTTTTGATTCGATGGCATCACCACACTCCTCTCATGTCTTCCTCAGAAAGCCTTGATGATTGTGTGAGGGAGCTCTTCCTCCAGTACCCTCTACTGCTTGGTTTGGTGCTTCTCATCACCCGCTGGTCCGCTGTCATTACTGTCAGTGTCTTAGTCATGCCACATCTGAGTATTGCAAGCTTTGGAGGGCTCAACAATCTGGTTAGCAGCGTGCTCCTGGTGCTCCTTCCGCTCACTTTATAGCTCCGACACAGTCTCTCCCCGTCTCTGAGCTTGCTCAGCTAATTGCCTAGCGGTTCTCCCAGCAAGTTTCACTGCCTCGCTTCTCTCAGCCGGCTGCCTCCTCCCCTGCAGGTATCCCCCCTTCAATTGGTTGCTTGACTCTGGAGTCTCCTTTCACATGATATATGATGCCACCCACTTCTTGCCATGTCAGCATGTCTTCTCTACCCTTAATATCATGGTAGGAGATGACATCATTCATCCCATCACCAGTCGTTGCCTCCTTCATACCAGTCATTTTCATGTTCCCGATGTTGTCTACATACCTAAGTTATCCATGAACCTTATATCCGCCAGCTAGCTCACATCCCACGATTGTCTTGTTATTTCTGATGAGCTTACATGCAGTGTGCATGATCGTCTGACAGCGACACTCTTTGAGACTGGTCAATGTCAAAGCGGGGTGTACGTCCTTGATCGTCTACACCTTCCATCCACTTCATCGTCACCGACAACTTCTATCCTTTGTCTTCCTTCGGTGGGTTTCTCTCAGTGGCATTACCGTCTTGGTCATCCCAGTAGTTCACGTCTAGCTTCTCTTATTAGTTATGTTTTGCTTGGTCGTGTTTCTATTGATTGATCTCATTCTTGTTCGGGTTGTAAGTTTGGCACACAGCTACAACTCCCCTATCCATCTAGTGAGTCCAAGTCTCAGCGTCCTTTTGATTTAGTTCACTCTGATGTATGAGGACCCACATCTTTTGTATCAAATGGCGGACATCGGTATTATATTCTTTTCGTTGATGACTATTCTCGTTGTCTTTGGGTCTACTTTATGCATTCTCAATCTGAATTTTTTCAGATCTATGTTACTTTTTTTGTCATGTTACGCACACAGTTTTTTGCTTAAATACATATTTTTCGTTCTGACTTAGGGGGGAGTATCTTTCTCATGTTTTTTAAGATATGCTAGCTACCCATGACACACTCCCTCAGCTTGATTGCCCCGGTGCACACGCTTAGAATGACACCGTTGAAAGGAAACATCATCACATTATTGAGACAAACCACACCCTTCTTATCTCTTTCCACGTTTCTCCTCATTTTTGGGCTGAGGCTGTTTCCACCGCTGTCTATCTTATTAACCTGCAACCCTACACTTTCCTTTAGGGTTAGTGTCATGGTGAGTGTCTGTACTTTGGCCCCACATTACACTCATCTTCGTGTTTTTGGTTATCGGTGTTATGTTCTACTCCTTCCACGTGAGCATACTAAGCTCTCTGCTCAGTCTGTTCCTTATGCCTTTCTTGAATACAGTACTGAGCACAAGGGATATCGATGTTATGACCCTGTTGCACGTCGTCTTCGCATCTCACGTGATGTTACTTTTAACGAGTCTCACCTTTTCTTCGTGTCTTCTGTCCACACTCGACCTCACACCCATCTGTTACTCCCTCTGACGTGTAGTTTCTCACTCTTCCCATCTCTCCGCTTCATGTATCATCTCCTCCGGTATGCCCACCTCCTTTTCCCTTGCCGCAATCTACTTTGTCACCCCCTCTTCCCTTGTCGCAGTCTACTCCGTCATCTTCTCACTCCTCCCCTTCGCCACATACATATACCTCTGATGCGCTTGTCGTCACCCTTCCATATCACTACACTCGTCGTCTCTTTTTTGTTCCCTCGCCTTCAGTGCCCCCAAACTCAGTGTTTGTCTCCTCTAGTGAGTGTCATGTGGATGAACCTCCTGTGCATCGCAATTCACCTTGTGAGTGACATCATCTTGATCGCCTTATCATTGTTACATTGCTGTTGGACCTGCCTGCCCTTCCTGCTACTGTTTGTAGTACTCCAGAGCCGAATTTCTATCGTGAGGCTGCCCAGATACCTGAGTGGCAGACCGCCATGTCTGCTGAGTTGGAGGCACTCGAACACACTCATACCTGCGAGTTTGTCCCTCTTCCACCCGGTGCTGTGCCTATTACTTGTAAGTGGGTCTTCAGGGTCAAGACCTCAGATGGTTCTGTGGAAAGGTACAAGGCTCGACTTGTTGTTCGTGGTTTTCAGTAGGAGCAGGGACAAGACTATGAAGAGACCTTCACTCCGGTCGCTCACATGACTACAGTTCGTACTCTTATTGCGGTTGCAGCTGTTTGCCATTGGTCTCTGTTCCAGCTCGACGTGAAGAATGTATTTCTTCACGACGACCTTCAGCAAGAGGTGTACATGCTTGCTCCTCCCGGTCTCTCCTCTCCTCCAGGCCTTGTATGTCGCTTACGACGAGCTCTTTTCGGGCTCAAGCAGGCCCCTCGCGCATGGTTTGCACGTTTCAGCTTAGCCATTATAGCCGTCGGTTTTCTCCCAAGTTCACATGATCCAACCCTGTTTGTGCATTCCTCCTTTCGTGGCCAGACTCTTTTGTTGCTTTATGTGGATGATATGATTATTAATTGTGATGATCCTTCTCATGTGGCCTTCGTCAAACATCACCTTCAACAAAAGTTTCAGATGACTGACCTTGGACAGTTGAACTACTTCTTAGGCCTTGAAGTCACCTCTACAGACTATGGTTTCAGCTCTCTCTGCAGCGTTATACATCAGATCTCTTAGCTCGGACCGCTCTCTCTGATTCTCGCACCGTGGACACCCGTATGGAGCTTCACCTTCAGCTACGTCCGGATGATGGGGTTCCGCTTTCTGATCCTACTTGTTATCGTCACCTTGTTGGGAGTCTCGTCAACCTCACTATTACTCGGCCCGACATTGCCCATGTTCATTTGTTGAGTCAGTTTGTTGGTCTGCCTACTTCTGTGCATTATGGTTATCTACTGCGGCTCTTGCGCTATCTCCAGGCGAAGAATTCACGAGGCCTCTTCTCTAGTTGTAGTTCTCTGCAGCTTCGTGCTTACTCTGATGTTATATGGGCCAGTGATCTTGTTGATCGTCGATCTGTCACGGGTTTCTGCTTGTTCTTTAGTTCTTCACTTATTGCATGAGAATCCAAGAAACAGTCTGGTGTCTCTCGTTCCAGCATTGAGACTGAGCTTCTGGCCATGGCTACCACCGTCGAGGACATTATTTGGCTCCGCTGGCTTCTTGGGACCTTGGTGTCGTTTCTCCAGATCTCACTCCACTCCACTGTGATAACACTGGTGCCATTCAGATTATTCTGAATCCAGTGAAGCACTCTCTTGCCAAGCATATCAAGGTGAATGCTTTCTTCCTACGAGAGCAGTATGGTCGTGGTATTCTTGCTTCTCACTTTATTCTTTCAGAGCAGCAGCTTGCAGATTTGACAACTAAACCACAGACGCGGAACCAACACAAATATTTCTTATCCAAACTCTCGGTGTATCCCCCTTGAGTTTAAGGGGGGTGTTAGATGATAAATATATATGTACCCTATTTTGTGGAGATTATTATCAAGATTGTTGAAATTCTATCACCCATATATATATATATATAGATATATAGATATACATATATATATATATAAGAAAACATATCCTTGCGTATTATACTTGCATTGTACTCATCTTCACTATGATTTAATTATTTTTCAGTCCTGGTATGTACTCTCAAAGACATTAGCAGAGGAGGCTGCTTGGAAATTTGCAAAGGATCATGACATTGATTTGGTCACTATAAATCCAGCTATGGTCATTGGCCCCCTTCTTCAGCCAACGCTTAACACAAGCAGTGAAGCTATATTGAATTTAATAAATGGTACATAGATGCATTTCATTTGTTTACTTCTGAAAGCACGCCCCATAGGTTTTAACTGTTTTTGTCAATCTTAGTTGCTATGAGCCTTTGACTGTATTATTGCAAGGCCAATATGGTCTTTTTTAGGCTATGCTTGATGGGGCTCCTTTGGACACTTGGTATTTCACTGTCCCACCATTTTAGGAGCCTTGGTATCTGGAAATTTTTCCCGGTTGGTAGGTATAATATGTTGTCAAAACTTGAGATATTAAGGATAGAAATCTTTTTGGCCTCAAATCATTCTCCAAACAAAGTAAAAAAATAATGCCTTAAGAGTTGATCCCGTAATGGTGTCAAGCATCACCTTGGATTCAGGATTACTGATAACTTAGGGTCCGTTTGGGAACTAGTTGGCTGCTGGCGGCAAGACGCGCGTGGGACGCGACGCCGCTGGAGCCCTAGGCTCCAGCCCGGAATGGCGCTGCGTTCCGTGGTTTGACTGCGCTAAACGCTGCCGATCCGGAGCGCTCGTTTGGCGAGGGTTCTGGCCCACCTCTGGCCACTATTGCGTCAGAGATGTACTGCTCCACCAAACACACTCTTAGTATCATCATCGTTGTCATCGTCATCATCATTAAGCTTATCAACAGGACTGGGATCATCACAATCATTATATGCAATGACCAAGCCAGATCAAGGATTGTATTTTCGCACTTGTGGATGTGACATAGATGCCATAACTTCTAGAATTAATTTGGGTTTGAGAAACCATAGTACGATGTGAATTGTTGTTGTGATAAAATTGTTTGGATTGGGATGATAGGGTGATCATAGATATAATCATCATAGGATACTCAAATCATGATACAGGCTAGCCATATCAAGATCTAAAACAAGGACCACAAACTTGCATTGCATGAAATAAAGGAGACAAGCTCTCTCCAAGCACCTAGAGACTTGGTCCTGCAAGACATTGCCCATAGAGATACCAAAGACTAACACTTAAAAGATACCTCACTCACAAACCAAGGGCTCCTTATATAGACGGAGCTCGCCCTCCCCATCCATCCACTCACACAATACATGACAAAATACATTAAAAAGGGCAGCCAGGTGCACAAAGCATCCCCGTGCAGCGAGGGCCCGGGAAAGGGTTCCACCATAGGGGTGAAATGTAGGCAAACCTTGCCCTACATTTTTGCAAGAGCCTGCGTCCAGGACTCGAACCTGTGGCCTCAAGGTCACAAGTCAAAATACAAACTAATGCATAGTAAACTGTAATTACAAGAATCGATGATTGGTCGTTGCATCATTATAGAAATATTACATTATAAGGATGTGATAGCCATGATCATATGTATGCTCACTGACAAGTTTGAGTCATATTATTGATAATCTCAATCATATTTACAAGTCTGTGAGCTAATTCTTCCATCTCATATTCTTCATAGATATTATATACTATTAAGGCAAAATACCCAAATTGGTCCCTTAACTTTGGGTCTAGTTTCAAATAGGTCATTTAATTTTCATTTGCTTATATGTCCCTTTACTTTTGACCTAGTTTCAAACAGGCCCTTTAATTGAGAGCAATACAAGCGTCGTGTGGCTAGGCGAAGCGGTGGAGTGCTGCACCCTAGATGGCGAGAGTCCAGTAGTCGAAAGCATCACTAGCTTACGCTCTGACCCGAGTAGCATGAGGCGCGTGGAATCTCGTGTGAATCAGCAAGGACCACCTTGCTAGGCTAAATACTCCTGGGTGATCGGTAACGAAGTAGTATCGTGAGGGAAAGGTGAAAGGAACCCCCATCGGGGACTTTGGGCTCTCGCTATCTCAGAGGGAAAGTCTTAAGTGGACCAGATGAGAAGGAAGAAAGATGGCTTATATATATATAGAAATAATTACCCAAACCTCCCCTGTAAAATAGCATAATTAGTGAGAGCACCTCTCTTATTTTCGAAATTACAAAAAACTCCCTTTAAGTTTTCATTTCATTACCAAAACCTCTCCTGGTCTTTTTATTTCATTACATCCATGAAGAAAAATACCCCCTGGACACTGTTCACCGAGGGGGGTGTTTTTGTGCATGAATGTTATGAAATTAAAACTTCAGGGGAGGTTTTTGTAATGAAATGAAAACTTTAGGGGAAGTTTTTGTAATTTCGAAAATAAGAGGGGTGTTGTTAGTAATTTAGCAAAGTTAGAGGGGAGGTCCCAGTAAATGGCCCTATATATATATTTATATTTCATATTCTTTCTCAATTAAATACTTCTATATTTTAAGAAGTTTTTTTTAAAAAAAAATTCTTCCAGAGAATCTCCTAATTGTTCCAGAACAACTAGAAAGAGGTTCTTTAACCATAAAGAATTCAATTCAGATGTAGGATACCTATCCAGAAGTTTTCGAAATTCCATCATGTATGATTCCAATTTCCCAACTAGAAAGCATTTTGGAGAGTCTTTAGGGATACTGCCCATTTCGCATTTCTCGACAAATCTAATCTGTTTCGCTATTCTAAGTGATTATTTTGTTCTGGGTAATGAAGAACTTTTCATTTTGATTTGCGTCAAATTGATCCCCTAACTTTGAGTCTAGTTTCAAATAGGTATTTTAATTTTTATTTGTTTCAAATTGGTCCCTTAAATTTATATTTTATTTCAAATAAGTTCCTAAACCACCATTATTCAGATGACTAGGCACGACCAGGCATTTACGTGACGTTGATAAATTTCTTATGTGATAATAAAATAATTTTTAGTAATTATCAAATAAAAATAATTACTTTTTTCTAATTTATAATTTCTCTAATTAATTTTTCTCTACACACTAAAAATTTATATCCATTTATTAAAAATAAAAGCAAAAAATTAGGGATTATAAAAGTCCGCACGCCATTGAAATATCAAAAATAATGAAAAAAATTAAAACGTAGCATTCTCGGTGACACTTATTTATACTAATTATCATCTATTATATATATTTTTGTGGAAATAAGTGTGACAAAGATTGTTACATTTTGAATTTCTTTCATATTTTTGATATTTCAATTGAGTGCTGACTTTTATAATCCTTAATTTTTGTTATTTATTTCTAAGAAATTTATATAAATTATAGCGTGTTGAAAAACAACAATTTAAAATTTTATATATTAGAAAAATAGTAATTATTTTTATTAGAAAAGTACAAAAAAATAGTTTATTAGTGCGTAAATGATTTGTCAATGTCTCATCAGTACATAGTAATCCAAATAACGGTGGTTTATGAACTTATTTAAAATAAAGTATAATGTTAGGAGACCAATCTAAAACAAATGAAAATTAAAGAACCTATTTGAAGCTATGTCCGAAGTTAAGGGATCAATTTGAAGCCAATGAAAATTAAAGGACCTAGTTGAAACTATGCCAAAAGTTAAGGGACCATTTGAAGCAAATGAAAATTAAAGGATCTATTTGAAACTTGACCCAAAGTTAAGGGACTATTTTGGGTATTTCCTACTATTAATTACCCTAATCTCCTCCAAGGAGTTGAAATAATTACAAGTTACACCTCTCTATTTCTAGCAAATAATTCTTCATTACCTATTACTTAATAGTTAATATTTGCTAGTTTCTACATTTCCCCATATAATTCTATCGATAAATATGATAATTATTACCTTAACAACTGCAGGAAGTTCTACATTCCCCAATATGACATTCGGGTGGGTGGACGTCAGAGATGTTTGTGAAGCGCACATTCTGGCATATGAAGTTCCCTCAGCAACTGGGAGGTATTGTTTGGTGGAAAGAGTTCTTCACTACTCCAACCTCGCCAAGATCATTAAAGAACTCTATCCTTCTATTCAGGTTGCTGACAAGTAAGTTTGAATCTCAATTCAAATATTTCTATTATTCCTTCTAAACAATAATTTCGTTTCGCATCACATAGCACAGAAGGAAGAACAGTTCCCAGACCAAAAATTCTATGAAAAATCTATACACTATTGTCAAAGTTTGAGTATACAGTTAAGGAACAGATTTCTGTTTGGCACGATGGTCGTGGTTGTGAATGCGGTGGTTATGAACTGTCGCTCGTGAACGTCCGACCTCATCTAAGGAACTTCATTCACTTTTTTGTTCAAAATTGATTTTCTTTTCTCGGTGACAGTCATAATCATTGTCATGTCAAACATGCATTCTATGACAAACATGCATTCTATGACGGATTGACGGTGGTGTTTTTGCCCAAATTCACTGGAGCAAAACCACAGCGCCAAAGGTAGCTTAAATATGCCGTCAAATCACCAAAACAGCAATATTTCTAGGCATCCAATGCAAAGACAAATATAAACAATGTAGAAGATCAGCCAGAAAGGAAATTGTTAGATGAATGCAATCCAATATCGGTTGGTTGTAGGTTTAAGATCTGTAAGTATACAAGAGGCATCAGTTATTTAATGTGCGACATTATTCTTACACGCCCCCCTCGCTTGTAGATTTTTTTGACCTACAATATATGATTCTTTTTTCTTTACTCGAGTGATACGAGAGTGTGTTATATTTTTATGTGCATTTTAGGTTATTGAGCCGAGCAGTATCGAATCAAATGTATCCGGGTCCTATATATATATGCCCCCTTAGGTGCTTGTTATGTAGGGTCAATCGGTGAAATCAAATTCCTCTTTTTCTAAGGGGAGCGGAGCTCAACCCATGGAGAAAGGGAGTGGAGAGGAAGAAAGAGAGTCATGCTCAACACTAATCCTAAAGATTGGGGATGGAGAAGAGAACTAGAGAGAGATGGTAGAATTTGAGAGAGAAAGATGGAAGAATCTAAAACATGATGGAGATTACTTACAGAGTTACAGTGCTGGGATAGTGTGGGGTACTGCCGGGCTCGAATTAATCCTTATCCGATGAATTTAGGGCCAGAAATTCTTCTATTTTTTCCCTAAATCTTCTCTAAGATTCACTTATCCATCTAACATGCAGCAGTTTATCATTTTCCTGATGACGAATCTAATCAAACTCACAAACTTGTCATTTGTTTGGGCAGACCTGCAGATGACAAACCCCTCGCGCCAGATTTTCAGGTTTCTAAAGAGAAGGTGAAGGGCTTGGGTCTCACCTACACTCCATTGGAGGAGAGCATCAAGGTGACCATCGAAAGCCTGAAGGAGAAGGGATTTGTGAATCTCTGAAAGCACCAATCTTTGTATTCTGTTTCATCTCAACTTTGTTTTTTTTTATAACTTCATGTATGGAGTGTTCAGTTCCATAACAAATTTTCTGCTGCTGCTTTGTTAGAAAAAAAAAGTATTTTGATGCATGAAAATTTGGTAGATTATTGATTTATAAAGCTTGATTATGTTGCTGTTTTGCTGATTTTTTTAATCTTTTAGCGCTTAGCGATTGGATTGTTGTTTTACTTATATTTTCGAGAAAATTATTAAGCTCATATGCTATTGGCTCCGTTTGGTGCAGCATTTTTTGACAAAAAGCGCTACTGCCATAAAATGTGTTTGACATGACAATGATTTTGACTGCCATCAAGAAAAAAAAATTGAACATAGAAGAGGATGAAGTTCGTAATGTTAGGTTGGGCGGTCCATAATCATCGTGTTCATGAACGACTCATAATGTCTGTGTTCATGAGTGCCACCGCCATTTCAAACGGACCCATTATTGTTGCGTCCAACTTATAATAGATGGAAAAAAACTGTATTTTTGCGAGCGGATCGAGATCCTCATCATTTGGCTCGAATGGAGAGGATTTATTTCACGGTCTAGATCAATCCTCGTCTATCTAATGGTGTAAAGTCACGGAGAAACTATTAATAAAAGGACCTGAAAACATTTTATGTTAACACTGCTAGTTTTGTTGCAACGGAGTGGTGGTAATATTGTCATTAGCGTAACAAGTTTGGCTTGTCTTATTCAAAAATAATCAAAACGGTACTACTTACAATATGACTACAAATCGATTCCATTCCTTTGGGCTCCTTGTCACGCTTTGATCCAGTAAGTTCGAGTTAATGAGGCGGGAATAATGATGCGATTAAGGATTTTTTTTTCAGTATACATATCAAAAACAAGAAACAAATATATTTTTATTGATATTTCATATATTATAAGTGAATATTGATAGGAATGAGAGTTTCAATGAATAGATATGTATGGATATTGATATGCTACAATATCGAACCCCCCGCCCCCCCAATCTCAAGGGGGTCATACATCGAGAATTTGAACAGTAGATATGTATGTTGATTCCCTGTCTGTGACTTAGTCATAAAATATGCAAGCTGCTGCTTAGCATGAATAAAGTGAGGAACAAGAATACAACGGCCAAACTGCTCTTGTAGGAAGAAAGCATTCATCCTGATATGCTTGGCAAGAGAGTGCTTCGCCGGGTTGAGAGTAAATGAGTAATCTGAATGGCAATAATGTTATCACAGTGGAGTGAAAACGCAACACCGAGGACCTCAAGTAGTCAGCGGAGCCAAATAATACCCTCAGCAGTGGTAGTCATGACTAGAAGCTCAACCTCAGTGCTGGAACGAGAGACACCAGACTGTTTCTTGGATTTTCATGCAATAGGTGATGAACCCAAGAACAGGCTGAAACCCTTGGCAGTTTACGATCAACAGGATCACTGACCCAAGTAGCATCTGAGTAAGCACGAAACTGCATAGAACTATAGTTGGAGAAGAAGAGGCCTTGTAAAGTTATCTCCCGGAGATAGCACAAGAGCCGCAGTAGATGACCATAATGCATAGAGGTGGATGCACCAACAAACTGACTCAACACATGAACAACATGTGTAATGTTGAGGATGAAAGGTCATGCTAAACTTCAGCTTGGTATGATGATGTAGCCCATATGACACCTTTTCATTTAAGTGGAGATCCATTTTACCTTTGAACATATTTGCTTTGGTTGTGTTTCAATGCGCATATTCTCTTTGGCAGAGCAACGCTTTGCCTGAGTGTTGCTTGTTTACTCGCGTTTCCGAGAGAATCGTGCACCGCTGAGGGTTTGGAGGCGACGTGCCCATGCCGGCTCGTTCCTTAAGCGGGGATGGAGGAGAACCTTTGTTCGGGCCTTTAGGAGAACCTTAGTTTGTCCATGCGGAGGGGGAGAGGAGCCTTCACTTGTTTGCGCCTCAGGAGAACCAGGGTTCGTCTATGCGGAGGTGGCGAAAAACCTTTTCTCACTCACACCACAAGAGAACCGAGGTTTGTCCAAGTGGGAGTGACAAAGAACCTTTGTTTGTTCGCGTCTCAGGAGGACCGAGGTCCGTTCTGGTGGAGTTGGCGAAGAACCTTTGTTTGTTCGCGCGTCAGGAGGGCAGGGGTCCATCTGGGTGGAGGTGGCAAAGAATCTGTGTTCGTTTGCTCCTCAGGAGGATCAGAGTCTGTCCGGGTGGATGTGACGAAGAACCTTTGTATGCTCGCGGCTCAGGAGCAACGAGGTCCGTTCGGGTGGAGGTGGCGAAGAACCTTTGTTCGCACGCGCCTCAGGAGGACCGGGGTCCATCCGGGTGGAGGTTACAAAGAACTTTTGTTCATTTGTTGTAACGCGCCTGATTTTTCGATGTTTAATTTAATTCTTTTATTGACGTAAAATTGACGTCAGGGAATTACGTTGACCCTTAGTTGGTGGTTACCGTTGTCGGAGCGTGATTTTGCTCGTTGGTATCCGAGGTTTTGGTTTAGGAGTATTGACTCGGCTAATTTCTCCTGTGTTTTGATATTCCCTTGCGAGCCGGGGTTCATTTTGGAACACGATGGAGTCTTTTTGGGAATGATGATATTTTGACTTCGGGAGATTTTTGCCCGAGTTTGGTTTGTCGGATTTTAATTCCGACTTCACCATTGGATTCGTAGCATCGACATTTAGCTACGGTGCGATTTTCGTTGAATTCCATGTTGGTGCGAATTTTGAGTCGTTTAGACGATTAAATAATGATAAATTATTATTATTATACTTGTTGAAGCCAAAAATAACCTCAACAAATGTTCACGAACCAAAGTGCAGTCAATGCCTACTTCTCTCAAACCTCGACCCCTGACAGGCTGCTAAGGCCCTAACACAAACCCAAAGCCTCAGCTAGGAGGTCCCACCACACACCCGGAAGATCTCTGAGAGCTTCCCCTCCAAAGCCAAATGCTGGGCTGGGAGCTCTTCAGAAGGCACTAGAGTTGGAGGAAAAATGAGAGCCTGCCTTCCAAAGAGCCCCTATGGGTCTTTTTATAGTCTTCCTTTGACCTGGAAATACTAAAATACCCCTGAGGGGTCTGCCAATAGCCAAATCCCGCTGTTCTCCTAAGGGCGTTTGGGTAATTTTACCTCGGGATAATAATAATAAAATAATCCCCTTTACGAGCGTCGGGCCCTACCACGTGGGCCCACTTGGCGAGAACCCTGGCCGAGAAGGCTCTCGCTGGACCCCCCACTGGGCCAACCTTGGCGAGACCCCTTGCCAGGGAGGTTCGCGCCCCTCACGGTCTTGAAACTATCGCGACTGAAGGCTTACTTAGAGCCTTCTCGCCTGCCCTGGGCGGGAGCTTTCCCTAAGGCGGGAGCTTCCGCAGTCAGGCCCTCTGCTTCGGTCGGTCGACGATCTCTCCTGCCGAGAGCTCGACTTTCTGCCCTTGTCGGTCGACGATCTCTCCTGCCGAGAGGTCGACTATCTGCCCTGGTCGGTCGACGATCTCTCCTGCCGAGAGGTCGACTATCTGCCCTGGTTTCCTCAGCTTTCGCCTGCCCTTGGCGAGAGCTCCTACAGGACGAGAACTCCCCAAGTATGCCTTAGGGTTAACCCGAGGCTAGCCTGAGACTAGCCCAATCCTGACCATTGAAGCCTTTGGATCCCTCCCAGCGAATATGGGGTTGTACACAATTCCCGCTCTTTTCGAGCTAGCCCTGCGCTCGACAAGACAAGTCCAACCCCCGAAATATTCGCTGGACACGTGCCAACTAACCAGGGGAATCTTTTGGTGGGTCCTACTGCGGCTATAAATACGCACTGATAGGCGACCATATGCCTCGCCCTTGAAATACTGTTTTTACGACTGAGCTCTCGCCCCCCGGGACTTTTGCGCGAGCTTACCATGCACCCCAAACGTGCTGCCAAACCGCTTCCGCAAGACCTCCAAGACAGGTTAGCCGCTGCCCAAGCGCGGGCCTTGGCTAACTGTGCGGCGGTGGCTCCATGGTTAGTGAAAAAGACTTCCATCGCCGGGCCGTCCGAGCCGAAGAAGAAGGAAAAGAAAAGGGCGAAGGTGGTCCGGCGGGACCTTTCCCGCGAGAACAGGGATCCTCCTTCCCCCACTCCCAATCCTGAGGGGGATCCTTCTCCGCAGAAGGTAAGCCTTTCAACCGTTCCTATCGAGCTGATTGTGCACTGGATCCGACAGTTAACGCAAGCTTTCGCAGGAAGCCGCTCCTAACGATGGCGACAAGATCCCGCCAAATTCTTCGAACCTGCCCGCTCATTCACCCAAGGACCAAACGCGGGTCTTGGAGAGGATTCCTCCGGCCGAAACCGGAACGATAGGTACATTTTCCCTTGTCAGTATTTCGACCCGACCTTTTCTTCTCTGAACCGTCTTCTCGCAGTGCCAACTCCCGCCGACCCGGGTCTAACCACCCGGGCAGATGAAGCGAGAACCGTTGAAGTGCCTCCTGCGGCAGCCAACCCTATCCTGCAGGCGGGAGGGGCGGCTTCTGAACCTTCTGCTACTCTTCAGGATGCTGATCGTCCCCTGAGAAAAGACAACTCCCCTCCTGCTTCCGGCCAGGCCGGGATTATCGCGCGCGAGCCCTTCCGCCCGGGGCTGGGCAAGCCTCTTCACCTTCTTTATGGGACCAACGGAGGGGCCGGGCCTTCTCGTCCAACTTTGGTTGACGGTTCTCGCCCAACCGCAGGTATGCGAGACCTTTTAAAACCGTTGATCGCCATGCTTTAACCAAAATTCTCGCACGTTTCTTTCGCAGGTGATCCTGGCTTGCGGTCGGGAGTCAACGAGGAAGGAGAAGAAGAGGAAGAAGAAGAAGATGAGGAAGAAGAGGATGAAGAGTCCCCTCTCCCTTCGTCTGGCGAGATAGAAGAAACCCTGAACAGCGCTGGGAGCGCGAAGGGGAGACGGAGGAAGATCTCGGTCATCCTGGCCAAGCTTATCCGGCGAGACCGTGCCCATACCGCCGCGGCGAAAGCATTCCGCGAATCCGTGGAGCAAAGGCTGGAGGCTCTGGAGCGGGATTTCTTCTTGGGCGAGATTGATTGCCCGCGTGGGCCTTCCGCCGAGTCTTCGCCAGGGAGGTGCATCTCGCAGATCCGGGATTACGCCAGGCGGATCAACCTTGGGTGTACCACGCTATCTTCTTACTTCAACCCGTTGGCGCCCCCAAGAACTAGGCGGCGAGAACGGGGACGATGGAGCTGGAAGCCCTACTAGCCTTCACGCTCTGAATCTCAATGTATCTTTTTTCTTTTCAATGTATCTGTAATAAACATTATTATCAATTAAGTTTTATCCAGCTTGCGCTAGCGAGAATCCCGCTTCTACTCATGTCTCTCTTTTCCTTTTTCTTGTTATCGCTCTGCGAGGCTTTTTAATTAAGACGCTTACACCAATCTAGGATGCTTGCGCCGATCTAGGAGGTTTGTGTTAACCTAGGAGGCTTGCGCCAATTTAGGAGGCTTGCGCCAAAACCAGAAACGACCGTTGACCGCTGTCATCCCGAGGGGGAGAACCGAGGCGCCGTTAGCCCGGATTCTGACAGCTGTACTCCGCTGTCACTTTCTCTCTCTGTCGGATGAATTCATGATGATTACGTTTTCTTATAAATAGAGAAGTCTACCAACCGCATTTACTTCTTCGATCCGGAACCTCAGCCTTCCCTCCTTGCTTTCGCGTTCTTGCTCTCGCTTCGACCCCTCTTCCGCTCTCGCTCTTACTCACAAACCAACCATGCCTGGCGAGAGCAAGGGTCGCGCCCACTGCGCGGAAGCTTTTCAAAAACACCTCTTCCCTTCTTGCAAGCTCACCCTCGACGAATACAACATGATCGTTGACCGCTACATCCCCGCCGGCTTCTCGGCGCGAAACCCGGGGAATCACGATAGGGTGAATACTCCGGGGGCGGGAGAGCTTGCCATCCCCCTCGAGCACTTCGAGGTGGGCTTCCGCCTCCCCCTTTGGCCGGAGGTTCGGCTAGCTCTTCGCTATTATGGGGTGGTTCCCGCCCAGCTAAACCCGAACTCAGTCGCGATACTTATAGCATTCATATGCTATATGCGATCCGAGAGGATCGAGTTTAGTCTGCCCATCTTCCGGAAGCTATTCAACTTCCGCGCCAGGGGGGGGGGGTAGTTTTCTTCTCCGGGCAACTGCTCGAGGTTACCGGTCTCGCCAACAAGCACCACCACTGGGGCGAGAAGTTCGTTTATGTCAGCGGGGACTTCGGCAACGTCCCGCTTCAGCCCGTCCAGTATGAGGACGCTGCCTACAAGCCACCTGCTCTGGGATCGCGCGAGAGCGCAATCCTGGAATTCTTTGGGACCAAGGAGTTCGACGTCCCCTATCTTCGGCGGGACGTCGACTCCCTCCCACTTGTTCACTCGGGCGAAGGTACGGTCTCGCCTCAGATTCCCTTTTTTATCAAAGATTTTCTTGTGCTGAAGTGCTAAAGCGTTTTAACTTTGCAGGAGAGCGGGAGGTCCCTCTGCGCCAACCCTTCGCTGAAGGCCGGGGTGTCGAGGGTCTGGCAGCGAGAGGCTCCCTCGCGCTCGCGGAAGCTAGCGCCAGCGCCTGCCGAGAAGATCCAGCCCCTCCCTTGCCGCCACCGGCCAAGAAGCGGAAGGTCACCCTTCCTCCTCTCCGAATGCTGAAGAGGCCGAAACCCTCTGCCCTTGAGAAGGGAAAAGCCCCGGCCGTCCCGCCTGTCCAACCTCCTCCAGAGGGCAGGTCCTTTGAAGCGATCCTTCAGATGGCCAGCGAGATAGATGCCGCCGCCAAGAGCCGCGCCGAGGCTTCTACTGGGAACCCATCGGCCGCGAGCGAGGCTGGGGGAGGAGTGGTCGCCGCCGAAACCTCTGCCAGCGTCCCGCCCCAGGAGGTGCCGAGAGGGCACAGGAACTTTGGCTTCGGCGTGAAGTACGTCGACGCGGAGGGGAAGCCTCAGATGGAATGGGACCCTGAGTCGAACTTGATCAAAGTTACGACGCTCCTTCCCAGCTGGGCGGAGGGGGAAGATGTGACTGGCGAGGCCTTCTCGCTTGGATACGGCCTTTACAGCTGGGAGGATGCCAGCACATTCGACCAGATGTCCACCCGCCTTATAGCCTTCGATGCCATCCGGGCTCTATTGCGCGGGTTCGAGCTTGCGCATATGTGTGCGCGCCGAAGCATCACCCTTGACAAGAATTTCACCGATATGCGCAAGGCGAGGGAGGACGCGATGGCTCGAGCGCAGGCCGCGGGAGAAGAACTCGCGAAAGCTCAACAAGAGCTTGCGGATGCTCGACTGGCGCTGTCTCTACGCCCTGCGGCTGAGGTAAGCGAGACCCTCCCGAACCCTTGCTTTCGTTTTTCAAAGTTATGATGGTGCGATGTTTCCAGGCTGAACTCTCTTTTTCTTTTCACAGGATTCTGCCCAAGTCAGGGAGCTTCGCGCAGAGCTGGCCAACGCGCGCTGCGAGAGCGTCCTCTTGAGGGAACAGCTTCGCGCAGAGCTGGCGAAGGTCCCGCCTCCGGAGCTAGATGCGAGGCTGCGGAGTCGTTACCTTTCGGAGTACGACGTTGACAAGCTGCTCCAGGCCAACGCTCAGGCAACCGTCAAGCTGACGCTCGAGACGCTGCGAGACGTCAAGCTGCTTCGGGAGGATGGCGCGACCATCGACGCTCGCCAGCTTCTTCCTTGGCTCTACGATCCAGTTCCCAAACCTCCGGGCGCGCCGGACTCACCTCCCTCAGACATCCCGAGGTCTTCTACCGCTGGCGAGACATCTGGAGAGGGCTCTGGCGAGAATTCAAGCGAAAGCACCAGCGGGAGTTACAGCGCGTCCCCCTAAACTTCTCTTTTTGTTTCTTTTGTAATGAGCGAGAGGCTCCAACATTGTGTAATTAATTTTATGTAAAGCAGTGTTTTATCTCTCATTTTCAGCGTGCTTGAAAGTATATTGTTCTGCCGAATGGCTTCCGCGCGAACTTCCGCCGAGACCCTTAGTCTCTTTAGGATGACCTCTTAGAAATCCGTTAGGCGGGAACCTCGCGTTGTTAATTGAGTTGTCCTGCTCAAGTCCGCCGGGAGCCTCCTTTCGCGAGAACCCCCCCCCCCCTTCGACCGAGACCTTTGCTGGCCGAGACCTTTTAGCCGAGACCCTTACTGGCCGAGACCTTTGGGGCCTTGCCTCCAGTCTAGGTCAGGGCCCTACCCACGTATTTTTCCAACCAATTAAACCCCTACCCCACCGGCGAGCCGTCGGACCTGCTAGCTTATTGAGAGCCTGTGCAACGGGTCTACCTGGGGCCGAGTCGAGTTCGTTGTAATGTAGAAGTGGCCAAGAACAAAGTATCTCAGGAGCCAACCTATCCCCCGCAGGCGAGCCTTCGGACCTGCCAGCTTGATGAGAGCCTGCGCAGTGGGTCTGCCTGGGGCCGAGCCGAGCTCGGGGTGTCGTAGAAGTGGCTAAGAACAAAGTATCGCAAGAGCCAACCTATCCCCCGCAGGCGAGCCTTCAGACCTGTCAGCTTGATGAGAGCCTGCGCAGCGGGTCTACCTGGGGACGAGCCGAGCTCGGGGTGTTGAAGAAGATAACCAAACCTCTCCCCCACAGGCGAGCCTTCGGACCTGCCAGCTAGATGAGAGCCTGCGCAGCGGGTCTACCTGGGGCCGAGCCGAGCTCGGGGTGTTGAAGAAGATAACCAAACCTCTCCCCCACAGGCGAGCCTTCGGACCTGCCAGCTAGATGAGAGCCTGCACAGCGGGTCTACCTGGGGCCGAGCCGAGCTCGGGGTGTTGATGAAGATAACCAAACCTCTCCCCCACAGGCGAGCCTTCGGACCTGCCAGCTAGATGAGAGCCTGCGCAGCGGGTCTACCTGGGGCCGAGCCGAGCTCGGGGTGTTGATGAAGATAACCAAACCTCTCCCCCACAGGCGAGCCTTCGGACCTGCCAGCTAGATGAGAGCCTGCGCAGCGGGTCTACCTGGGGCCGAGCCGAGCTCGGGGTGTTGATGAAGATAACCAAACCTCTCCCCCACAGGCGAGCCTTCGGACCTGCCAGCTAGATGAGAGCCTGCGCAGCAGGTCTACCTGGGGCCGAGCCGAGCTCGGGGTGTTGATGAAGATAACCAAACCTCTCCCCCACAGGCGAGCCTTCGGACCTGCCAGCTAGATGAGAGCCTGCGCAGCGGGTCTACCTGGGGCCGAGCCGAGCTCGGGGTGTTGATGAAGATAACCAAACCTCTCCCCCACAGGCGAGCCTTCGGACCTGCCAGCTAGATGAGAGCCTGCGCAGCGGGTCTACCTGGGGCCGAGCCGAGCTCGGGGTGTTGATGAAGATAACCAAACCTCTCCCCCACAGGCGAGCCTTCAGACCTGCCAGCTAGATGAGAGCCTGCGCAGCGGGTCTACCTGGGGCCGAGCCGAGCTCGGGGTGTTGATGAAGATAACCAAACCTCTCCCCCACAGGCGAGCCTTCGGACCTGCCAGCTAGATGAGAGCCTGTGCAGCGGGTCTACCTGGGGCCGAGCCGAGCTCGGGGTGTTGATGAAGATCCCTCCAACCAGGCCTATTCTATCACTGAGATGAGGGATCATAGCCAGTTAAAACTAAAACATAAAGATTGCCTATTCAGCGACAGTCAACATTTTGAAGTAAACTCATTGAAAATGCAACAGTTGTTTACAACACTACAATCCTTCTTTCCCTCCTACGGGTAGAAGCGCTTCAGGTCATCACCATTCCAGGTGTGACTCAAGGTCCTTCCCTCCGCGTCCTGGAGATAGTAGCCTCCGTTAACCAGAGCCTTCTCTACTATGTAAGGCCCTTCC
Organism: Platanthera zijinensis; assembly: GCA_039513925.1. Classification (NCBI taxonomy): domain Eukaryota; kingdom Viridiplantae; phylum Streptophyta; class Magnoliopsida; order Asparagales; family Orchidaceae; genus Platanthera; species Platanthera zijinensis. The sequence goes on along the minus strand of CM077082.1, from coordinate 21,569,926 downwards.
CAGCTAGGGTTGAGCTTACCAACCGCGGCCGACCTTCCCGCAGCGTCGACCTTTTTCAGTACTAGATCCCCCTCGGCGAATTGCTTGACTCTGATGTGCTTATCGAAGTACCGAGCCATTCGCCGTTTTATTTCTTCTTGCCTGATGGCGGCAACATCCCGCAGCTCTTCCACCATATCTAATGAGAGGCGCAACCCTTCCTCATTCTCCAACCTCCAAGCTTCGCTTCCCTCAGCTGCGGCCGCGACCCTTGGGGACCTGCCCTCGAACTCCACAGGGAGGACAGCCTCACACCCATGAGAGAGCTTGAAGGGGGTCTCTCCTGTGGCCGTGTTCGGAGTTGTTCGCAAGGCCCACAGGACGGAAGGGAGCTGTTCCACCCAGCTACCCTTCAGGTTCTCCACCTTCTTTTTTAGCAAGTTGACGATGACTTTGTTTGCCGCCTCCACCTGGCCATTGCTCCGAGGATGATGGACAGAGGCGAACCTGAGGTCAATCCCCAATTGGGTGCAGAAATTGATGAATTCTTCACTGGCGAACTGAGGACCGTTGTCCGTCACTATCGCTTGGGGCAACCCGTGCCTGCAAATGATTTCCCCCCAAACGAAGTTTCTGATGACCTGGGAGATTACCTTGGCTAACGGCTTGATCTCCAGCCATTTGGAGAAGTAGTCAATCATAACTAGGAGGAACCTCCTCTGTCCGCTAGCTGGAGGAAAGGGTCCAACCAGGTCCATTCCCCAAATGGCGAAGGGCCATGGTGCCGTAATGCTTCGAAGCCTTTGGGCGGGCAAGAGCTGCAGAGGAGCATGCACTTGGCACTTCCGACACCTCCTTGCGAATTCAGCTGTATCCTTCCTTAAGGTCCGCCAGAAATATCCTTGCCTTATCACCCTTGCTTCCAATGTCCTTCCCCCTGAATGACTGCCGCATTCTCCCGAATGCACCTCTTCCAGGATCCTCGGGCTTCCTCCTCGGTTACGCATCTCGCGAGGAGCCCTGACAACATCTTCCGATGCAAGCTCCCCTCCAGCATCAGGTAATGAGCCGCCTTGTGCCTGAAGCTCTTTGCATCCTTGACTTCTTTTGACAGTTCTCCTGTGGTCAAGAAGGTCACCAACGGATCTACCCATGAGGACCGCCGATTCACCTCCATCACCTCTCCCTCTTCAATGGCTGGCCGAAATAGTTCGGTTAGGGTACCTCCACCCCGAGGCCCGAACTTTGCTAACCGGTCAGCTGCCATGCTTTCCTCCCTGGGAACATGTTGAATAGAAAAAGAACGGAAACCTCCAATAATAGTTCTTACCTTTGATAGATATCTTGCGAGGGTAGGCTCCCGGGCCTCAAACTCGCCTCGGATCTGCGATGCTACCACCATGGAGTCGGTGAAGGCCTCCACATCCTGGATTTCCAGCTCCTTTGCCAAGCGAAGGCCAGCGATCACAGCCTCATACTCCGCTTGGTTATTGGTTACAGGGAAATGGAAAGTCACTGCTTGCTCTATGGTAACTCCCTGAGGGCTTACCAACACCACACCTCCTCCCAGGGAGTGCCTTCCTGAGGCCCCGTCGACCACCATCTTCCACGCTTCTTGCGGCCTTGGTTCTTCAACCTCGGCCTCGGTAACATAGTCCGCCAGAAAATCCGCTACGGCCTGGGCCTTGATGGAGAGCCTCGGGACGAAAGAAATGTCGAACTCGCTTAGTTCGATGGACCACTTTGCCAACCTTCCTGAATGTTCCACCCCCTCCAAGACCTTGCGAAGGGGATGGTCGGTTACCACCCTAATCGAGTGTGCTTGAAAGTAAGGGCGAAGCTTCCTAGCTGAGATGACCAAAGCATACGCTAGCTTCTCCAGGATGGGGTATCGGAGCTCCGCCTTTTTTAAGATTCGGCTGACATAATAGACGGGTAACTGTTTCTTCCCCTCTTCCCTAACCAAGACGGAGCTCACTGCCTCTCCCCCCACTCCGAGATACAAGGCTAGGTCCTCCCCTTCCTTCGGGCTTTGAAGTAACGGAGCTTGGGAGAGTTGTCTCTTCAGCCCCTGAAATGCCTCTTCACACTCGACCGTCCATTCGAATGCTTGGTTGCCACGAAGTACTTTGAAGAAAGAGGAACATCTATCCCCTGACCGAGAGAGGAACCTGCTTAGCTCGGCCAACTTCCCGGTCAAGCGCTGGACCTCCTTGGCGCTGCGAGGCGATTCCAGGTCTAGGATAGCCTTAACCTTATCGGGGTTAGGCTCTACCCCCGCAGGAGTCAAGAGGTGTCCGAGGAATTTTCCGCGACTAGCCCCGAAGACACACTTCAAGGGGTTCAACCTCATCTTGAACCTTCGCAGGGTGGCAAACGTCTCCTCTAAGTCTCGTAAGTGGGAATCAACACACTTGCTCTTGACCATGAGGTCATCCACATAGACCTCCAGGTTCCTTCCCCTTTGATTTCGAAAGATTCGATCCATCATGCGTTGGTACGTCGCCCCTGCGTTCTTCAATCCGAAGGGCATCATCTTATAGCTGAAGCATCCCTCTCTCGTGATGAAGGAAACATCCTTGACATCAGGAGGGTGCATCTGGATCTGGTGATAACCTGAAAATGCATCTAAAAAACTCATAAGAGAAAAACCAACGGCTGAGTCAACCAGCGCGTCGATTCGAGGCAAGGGGTAGCAATCCTTGGGACATGATTTATTTAATAACGAAAAATCAACACACATGCGCCATTTTCCTCCTCCCTTCTTTACCATTACCACGTTGGAGATCCAGCCTGGATACTGGATCTCTGAGATGAAGCCTGCGTCCAGGAGCTTTTTGACCTCCTCTCGGATGGGGGCTTCTAGCTTGGTGGCGATGGCCCTCATCTTTTGGCGTATGGGGCGGGCTCTGGGATCCAGGTTCAAGCGATGACAGGCCACGTCCGCGTCGATGCCCGGCATGTCTGCCGCGCTCCAAGCGAAGATGTCGACGTTGCTTTGGATGCAGGCTCGCATCCGCTCCTGATCCTCGAGGCTCAAGCCTCCGCTGATCCGAATCCTTTGCGCCTCCCCCGCTTTTGTAAGCACCTCCATCTCCACCACTTCTTCGGCCGGCTCCAGCCCCGACCGCTCCCAACTTACCCTTGCCTCTTCCTGCTCAAACCCGAGCTCCTCTCCCCCAACCTCATCAACTTCCATCGCCTCCTCCAGGCTCTCCTCCTGCCTCTGCTCTTCTTCATCCATCACTCCTCTCGCCTCTTCTAGGCTGATCTCCTTCACCTCTGTCAACTCCTCAACAACCTCCATCGCCTCTCCCAGGCTTATCTCCCCTTTCTCAACCCCTTCCTGCTCAGCCATCTCCTTCTCCAACTCCTCTGCCTCCGCCATCCACGACACGGTATTAACCGCCGTCACATAGCATTGCCTTGCCATCTTCGGATCCCCCCTGATCCTAACCTGCACCCCTCCATTGTTGAACTTGAGGCATTGGTGATATGAGGAGGGTACGCAGCGAAAGGCGCTGATGAGGGGACGTCCAAAGATGGCATTGTAACTACTTGGGGCGTCTACGATCACGAACCGACAGTTCCGTGAGACGCCCCCAAGCCTCACATGCAGGCCCACTCCCCCTTCCACTTCTTTCCTTTCTCCGGAGAAGCCAAAAAGCGGTCCATCAGAAGCTAGGACCCTCTTTCCTTCCACCCCCATCTCATCGAAGGCCTTCTTGAAGATCACGTTCACCGAGCTCCCATTATCCACCAGTATCCGGGAGACGGTGTAGTTTTCTATCGCTGTCTGGATCACAAGCGCGTCGCAGAACGGATCCTCGTAGTCTGGCATATCCGCGGATGAGAAAGTGATCTTCTCCTCTGGGGGTGGAGCCTGGGAGGTCGAGGCGACCCCTCGGCGGAACATGGTTTGAAGGCTCCCCTTGCGGGTTGCCTCGATCCCCACTCCCCCGTGGATCACTCCGATCCCTCCTCGGGTCCCCACGTCAATCCTGTCTTCACATCTGTCCTCCACCTCTTCCCGCTGTACTTCAACGATCCTTACAGGCGGATCTTGTCTTCCGGCCACTCTGGCCCCTCTAATCTCCAGAAACTCTGGGCAGGTGGCCGTTGCGTGACCTTCCTCCTGATGGAAGTCACAATAGGGCAACGCCTCCCTGCCCCCTCTTCCTTCTCCTCCTCCCCTTCTTCCGGCTCCCCGAAATCTTCTTCCTCTTCATCTTCCCACCTCCATGGCCTCCTGCGGTGGTGGGAAATGACCCCTTGGTCCTTGTCGCCATCCTCCCTGCTCCAGCCTTCTTTGCTCCCGGAAGTTATCTCTTCCCTGAAGTCCTCCTTGGCCCTGGGGGCGACCCTCCTGAGGCCTCCAACCCAGTCGGTTGTTCGGCTCCCTGGCCCCCCATGCTGCTGTCCCTGCCCTCGGGGCTCTTCTCTTCTCCTATCTTCCCTCGGCTCCCTCTGCTCTCTCTGCTCTCTCTGCTCTCTCTGCCTTTCCACTACCGGCTCCTTCACATCATCCTCGGCCAACCTGGCCAGCTTCCTCGCAAATGCAGGGTTTGCCCTCTCAAAGTCTATCTCCTTCGCCGCCCTCTCCATGAGCTCCTCAAAAGAGAGAGGGGGCACTCTCTTCAACTCCATGCTGAAAAACCCTGGTCTCAGCCCCAGGGTGAAGGCAAGCATCAGCGCGTACCCCGGGACCTCCTGGACCAGGAGAACCTCCTCTTGGAACCGGTCGACATAGTGACCCAGCGTCTCTTCCGGCCCTTGCCTTACTGCAAACAGGCATTCAGCCTCCTTCTTCCGCTTCTTTGAAGTCGAGAACCTCAACAAGAAACCTCTGCGCAGATCTTCAAAACTGTAGATGGAACTCGCCGGCAACTGGTGGAACCAGTCCCTGGCCTTCTCTTTCAGAGTGATGGCGAAAAGCCTACACTTAAAGGCATCCGACATTTGCCTGATGGACACCACGTCCTCGAACCATTGCACGTGCTGAACCGGGTCATCCTTCCCGGTGTAGTAGGTCATGTCCGGCTCCCGGAACCCCTCCGGCACTAGAGCCGAGACAATGAGCTCACTAAAGGGGGTCTCGCCTCCCGCCTGGCGAGATGGCCCGTCTCGCGTCCTCGGTTGGCTGGACCGATCCGCGAGACCATGCCCGGGGAAGAGTTCCCGCACCGTCGCCTCCTTCTCGCCCAGATCCGCCGGAAGCTCCTTCTCGAGACGCTGGCCTGGGAAAAGCTCCCGCGCGGCTACGTCCCTCTCGCCTGCCTCCACCGGGACCTCCTTCCCGGGGCGCTGCCCTGGAGCGTTCTCGCCTAGCAGCGGAACCACCTCCACCGGAACCTGCGGCGTCTCCCACTCACTCCTTGCCGAGAAGGCCAAGTTGATCGTCTGCATGACTTCTCGCCTGAAGTCCTCAAACATCTTCTTCGTCGCCTCGTCCACCCGGGTGGGGGATCCTCCTGCGCCTGATCCTTCACCTTCGCCTCCTGCCATGGGACTTAACTCGAGATTTTCTTACACCGGCTGCTTCCACGCTCACCGCACCAGAACTGTTGAAGCCAAAAATAACCTCAACAAATGTTCACGAACCAAAGTGCAGTCAATGCCTACTTCTCTCAAACCTCGACCCCTGACAGGCTGCTAAGGCCCTAACACAGACCCAAAGCCTCAGCTAGGAGGTCCCACCACACACCCGGAAGATCTCTGAGAGCTTCCCCTCCAAAGCCAAATGCTGGGCTGGGAGCTCTTCAGAAGGCACTAGAGTTGGAGGAAAAATGAGAGCCTGCCTTCCAAAGAGCCCCTATGGGTCTTTTTATAGTCTTCCTTTGACCTGGAAATACTAAAATACCCCTGAGGGGTCTGCCAATAGCCAAATCCCGCTGTTCTCCTAAGGGCGTTTGGGTAATTTTACCTCGGGATAATAATAATAAAATAATCCCCTTTACGAGCGCCGGGCCCTACCACGTGGGCCCACTTGGCGAGAACCCTGGCCGAGAAGGCTCTCGCTGGACCCCCCACTGGGCCAACCTTGGCGAGACCCCTTGCCAGGGAGGTTCGCGCCCCTCACGGTCTTGAAACTATCGCGACTGAAGGCTTACTTAGAGCCTTCTCGCCTGCCCTGGGCGGGAGCTTTCCCTAAGGCGGGAGCTTCCGCAGTCAGGCCCTCTGCTTCGGTCGGTCGACGATCTCTCCTGCCGAGAGCTCGACTTTCTGCCCTTGTCGGTCGACGATCTCTCCTGCCGAGAGGTCGACTATCTGCCCTGGTCGGTCGACGATCTCTCCTGCCGAGAGGTCGACTATCTGCCCTGGTTTCCTCAGCTTTCGCCTGCCCTTGGCGAGAGCTCCTACAGGACGAGAACTCCCCAAGTATGCCTTAGGGTTAACCCGAGGCTAGCCTGAGACTAGCCCAATCCTGACCATTGAAGCCTTTGGATCCCTCCCAGCGAATATGGGGTTGTACAATACTTATATCTATAAGTATAAATAGCCTTGCGATAAGACAGAAACCCTATTCATCATCTTCTTTTTGAAACCGTCGGCCTGTTTGCGTAAGAGAGAAAGAGGCGGTCCTTGGGGTGCCTTCGGTCGTCGAATGTAGGAGCTCTGGTGTACGAAATCATCGTCGGAGTGTAGATCCGGATAGCTCTCACCTAGATCTACGTTTCTACGGTAAGTTTTTCCCGTTTCGTGGATTTAAGTTGCGGTTTTGACTTTCCTTCCTCTCAAAAAATTTCAGGTTTTTCTGCTTAGGAGTTTTTGCGGCCAGATCTGTAAAAAAAGGAGTGCTCGTGTTGCCAAAGTTTGGCAAGGTTTGAGGCAAGTGGTGGTTTTCCCCCTTGCTTGTTCTTTGTTTCTTATTGTCTTGATTTTCCTTTCTGTACAGAAATTGAAATAAGAATAGGTATTTTCTCCTTGTCAAATTTTTTTTTCTGTAGATTTTTGGTGCAAGTGGTGGTTTTTCTCCTTATTTGCTCTTTATTTTTTCCTCTGGCTGGATCCTTTCCTGTACAGAAATTAGGATTAGGGTAGAGTATGACCATCGCGATCTGTTGGGCAGTAGAGGCTTTTTCGGCCAGGTTTAATCTAGTCGACCTGTAGAAGATAGTTGAGAAAACTTAGTTTATTATGGAATTAATCTGGTTAGGGTAATCTCATCGGGTTGACATTTCAGTTAAGTTAAATGTGTCTTATATGACTGATTACGGTAAGTCAGAAATTAATCCTTGATGGTAGTAGGTTAATTTGTCGAACTGAGTCTTAGACTTGAGCAATTTCGTCAGGAAGGTTAGGCGTTGAATGTAATCCTAGCATTGGAATTCAGTTTTTAGTCTAAGGCAAAGGCGTTGAGTGTGCTGCACACACTCAATACTATCGGGTAATTTTTAGAGACTAAGTATTAAAGCGTTGAGTGCTCTGAATACACTCAACGCCACCGAATATTTCCATACACTAAGTCAAAAGCGTTGAGTGAGCTCTATACACTCAACACAACATTGAGTGAGCTGAATACACTCAACGCCATCTTTTAAATTCTAGAGTCTAAGTGTAAAAGCGTTAAGTGTGTTGAATACACTCAACGACATCGATTTATTGTGAGCTTAAGTGTAAAAACGTTGAGTAGGCTGACTACACTCAACGCGACATTGAGTGTGTTGAATACACTCAACGTCGTCGGTTAAAATTTAAATTCTAAGTTAAAAGTGTTGAGTTTGCTGAACACACTCAACGCGGCGTTGAGTGAGCTGAATACACTCAACGCCACCCTGTAAAATTCTGTTTAAGTATAAAAACGTTGAGTGAGTGTTATACACCCAACGCGGTGTTGAGTGAGCTGAATACACTCAACGCCATCATGTTTTCTGGTTGGCGTCGAGAGCGTGGACTGCACTTGCCACGACGTTGATTATACTCGACGCTTTTTTATGGACTTAGTTTTATTTTTGCTGACTTATGGTATATCACCAGTAGGCTAATTTTGCTAAATAAAATGAGTCTAGTGCCTGCTATTTTCATCAAGTTTGGTTTTAGGCCAATTTTTTGGGGGGGATTTATTCTTGCATTTATTGTGGGAGAAGTCCAATGCTTGGTTATGGGTTTTTTTGTGTCTTGGCTATGATTGCCGGTATATTAGCAGATCTTTTGACCCTGATGGGTTTATAACTATGGGTGTGCTGGTGGAGGTGTCTCCCCCCACAGGTGTCGGTTTTCCCCGGTTTAGGAGTATTAAGATATAAGACCTCCTTTCCTTGGGTCCTTGTGAAGTTTTATTGTGGGTGTGTCAGCGGAGGTGTCTCCCCCCACAGGTACCAGATTATGCCGGTGAATTTGCTCACTAATATTAAGCCGACCTATTCTTACTTTTATATACTTATATATGCATTTTATGAAGCTTAGTTCTTTATTGCACCTGGTGCAAGTACCTTACCCTTGGACTGGGTGAGTTTATCATTTACTACGATTTTTATTTCTTGGTTTGTTTAGGTTTTGTCAGCTAATCTTCGATTTGGGGTTGGTAACCCTTTTTCCTCCTTGTTTATTGTTTTTTACTAACCTTTCTATCACCATTTGTATATTTTTTACTGAGGTATTCTTTTCTTGTGAATGCTTCAGGATTGGAGCAGTAGTTAGTTGAGCGGCTAAGAGTTTTGGATTTAGGCTAGTGTTCTGCAGCTGTTTATTCCTCACAGGTTGTGAGGTAGTTGTTATTGTTTACTTTTCCTTTAGTTCAGACATACATTATTTGGTGGGTTCGTGTCAGGTTGTTGACGCCCATATGATTTTATTTAATGTTAAGTACTTGCTAGCTGCTAAGTCATTCTTGTAGGATTTATTGGTTCCTACTTGCTCTTTGGGAGGTTTTATGCCAGATTACACGTTAGATATTTTAAAAGTATAAATGTATCATTTCTATTACCACATTCATGTCATCTTTTAAAGCTAATGTCATCATATTTTAACTAGTGTACAAACGATTTTTATACTTATATTAAAAACTTAGAGGTATGCATTTCATGAGTTGTCCTTTGGGATGTTTATGCTCATGTAGGGTGTTAACCATTATAAATAAACTATTTTTCCGCAGCGTATAATTATGTCTTTACTTGTGGAATAGTGATCCACTGAGCCGAGGGATACGACTAATTAATTTAACTTAACTGGATTTTCTTCATAAATACTTATGAATTTCATATAAAATGTATAGTTAGAGTCTTGCCTGAGCGTCTGCAGTTATCCCCTGCATGATGTGACATCACGACACGTATTTTCTCTTACTCTGATATACACTTAAATTCGGAGAAAATGCGGGCTGTGATATTTGTGCCTTAGGATAACCGTGGTCCGTCCAAGTGAAGGTGCAGATGAACCTTTGTCCATCTCTCCTGGGAGGTGCAGACAGACCTTTGTCCATCTCGCCTAAGGAGTAGAAGGGCTTTTGCTGATCCTCCCTGAGGTGCAAAAAGGATTTTGCCGATCTCACATGGGAGGTGCATAAACGCTTTCACCTATCTTGTCTGGGAGGTGCGGAAAGGTTTTTGCCGATCTCGCCTAGAAGGGCAAAAAGGCTTTTTCCAATCTCGTCTGGGAGGTGCAGGAAGACTTTCGCCGATCTCGCCTTACGACGACTCGTTTGTGGTGGATGAGAAAACAGACATTGCATTGCTGAAAAGAAAGATACAGGCGTATGCGAGTCCACCCTCGCAGCTTATTCTTCAAGACGGAAATGGGGAACGTAGCAGATAACCACGGGAGTTCTGGTCCGGGGTCAGCTTGTGCTTTTACAGTCCCCAGGACCTTGGAGAAGCGTCTTGTGGGCGGATATCTAATGTCATGCCTTGAGCAAATACGTCGGTGCATAGTGCCCATAACATTGGTCCCACGAGGAAGGTGTCGCATGTCGAAGCAACCCGGATGATGATGAACTGCACGTTATACGTAGCTAGCATTGGGGGGACCCCCAAAGTTACTGGAAGGATGATACTTCCTACAATCAGGATCGTTGGGTGCCCTGCGACATATGAGCCCCCTAAACCGAGCTGGACGTCTCTTCCAGAGATTTCAAAATGGAGAAGAGTTGATAGGAATAACACGCTGGCGAATACGTCGCCGTCGATCATTATCCAGGGTACTTTGACTTTCGGGCTCCCGAGGGTTGACCAGATTTGTTGAGGAGCAGATCTTGGAAGGCCGGGGGCGGTTGGCTGGGCAGACTATGACGGCTTCTTGAGCGGAGTCCCCTCGTGGTCCTGCCCCTCCGTGGGCTCTCTCGGGATTGGTGGTGTGACCCGAGCCTTTTTGCGAAATTTTTCGAGGAGCCTTTGGCGTGCGAGTCATTCAACTTCCTCCTTCAGGCGAATGTAGTTTTCGGTGTCGTGTCTGTTTCCTTTGTGAAAGTCGTAGCAATACTGGTACTGATTTTCCCGGCCCCGAGGGATCCCTTAGGTCTCCAAAGTAGCGGGTAGCTTATGAGGGCGTCTAGAACCTCTGTGAGGGAGGTGCCGAGCTCGCCGAAATGTTGTTGCCCTTGCCTTTTGAGGTTTCGCCGAGGGGTTCGTTGCGCTTCCCGGGAGTCGGACTTTTGACGGGCGGTGTGTAACTGCCTCCCCAACACCGCACTCGAAAGAACGATCGTCGCCACCCCCAACACCACGTTCGGAAGGATTTAACCTCAACAGGTCTGCAGACTGCACACCCCAACCCCTCTCCAGTCCTATGGCTGCAACCTCCCTTCTATGGGACATATGTGCGGCATCTTTGACCCAAAAATTTCGCGGGGAAGTTTGAGGATGGCCGGCGCGGGGAAGGTCGTGTGCGTCACTGGAGCCAGCGGCTTCATCGCCTCGTGGCTCGTCAACCTTCTTCTCCGACGAGGCTATACAGTAAAAGCTACCCTCAGAGATCCCGGTGATTCCTTTTGCTTCCCCTCGCTTTACATCCGCTTCTTTTCTCCGTTATCCAGCAGAAACCTCTTAAAAAGCTAAGAATGGGTTGCTTCGATTCCAACGAGCAGGAATCGCACACAAAAATTAATAACATTTCTGTTCCTTTACAGCCTAATTTATCTATTTCTGTTCCATATACTCCAGCTGATCCGAGAAGAACGGGGCATTTGCGATCACTTGAAGGAGCCACTGAGAGGCTGCATTTGTTTAGGGCTAATTTAGTAGAAGAGGGATCCTTTGATGCTGCAATTGATGGTTGTGATTGTGTCTTCCATACAGCATCTCCAGTTCTTCTTGGTGAAGTCAATGACCCGCAGGTTCACACCTATCTCTCCACAGTATATTCATATTTCATGAGGAAAATCCACTAATTTCATACGTAATAGAGTCAATCACAAGTAAAAATGACATCGGATTCGGTGGTGTTCACAAATGCAAGAGTCAACTACTGGATAATCAACTCCAGACCCTTGAGTCTCTCTCATTGACTCGTAGATAGACGCGAAGAGGCTTCGAGAATCCTATACCCGTAGTTGAATCTTTTCTTTGAACTTATCATTAGGGTCGGTGGTCAGGCTATCTTAGGACACTTATCATAAGCAGGGGTTCTATTTGTCCCATAGCGCATAACATTACTATCGTAAATCCGAATACGTCTAAAAGCATGTAGATAACGTCCATGGGAAGAACATTGTACTATCCATATTCGTCGAGGGTGAGCCCACTTGAAGAAGCCATGTCATCAAAGGGCCAAAGTCAAACAGGTCAAGACAGAAGTCAGAGTCATTATTCAAGACAGTAGAAGACTTGAGTGAGTATGACGAGCTCCCCTCGCATACTCGCCGAGTAGACGACTAGGGCCGATAGTCGCCCAAGCCAGGCGAGTTCCCCCGGAAGCCGCCAGGTGGGGGTCGGGCTATAAATAAGACCCCCCTTTAATTTTCCTATAAATAGAACCCCAAAGATACGAGATTTGTGACTTCGACCAGAACTTTTGGAATCTCGTTTTTGAATATCTGAGCTGTGAGATTGTGATCATCCCCCATAGTTGTAGATAGTCACCAGGCTAGTGTCCCTCTTGTACCATGCTCATCCATTTTTGGTTGTGGAGGGGAGGCTTGTTCTAAGCATCCGGGTACGTGGTAGGACCTCTTTGCCGCAGCACTTGGAGTCCTTCTAGTTGTCTCCCTGTTTCTGTGTCCTAGCTTGTTAAGCTGCCAAGCCTTACCGCTGGATCAGTAACCTTTGTTTACATTGATCCAAATATTTTGGAGTATGCATTTTCTCGGCTTCAACACTTTAGTGCGGTGGGCGTGGATCACAGTCAATGAGGAAAATCTTGTGAGTAGGCGAGATGACAGATGCGTGCGAGAATGTGGAGATAGTCTGCAACTCGGTAGCAGTTGACGCCATTGCGACAATGACTGTTTTCGAAGATTTCGCACGAAGGATAATGACGACTGTGCGAGCGGGGTTTCTTTCTTGTCAGGAAGCCACGACAACTTCACCCCGTCGTGCGACTCCCCCGGAGGATGGCAACCCCCCCAGGCGACTTGGGAAGGAGCATGCGAGGGAAGAGCCGGAGTGATTAGCTCAGTCGCAGTTTTACCCGACGAGTTCCCATGACATCAGGTTCCGGGATGTGGAGTATCCGGCGAGGTTTCAGGACGCTCGACAAGGTGGCGAGTATGAAGGTGCTACTCGCCAGGCCGAGATCCTTCGTCGCCACGACAAGAGGTCGCCGTTTAGTGAGGGGTGTTGTCGGCCCCAGTTCCAGGAGGCTTTAGAGAGTCAGTCCTGAGCTACTATTCTGGAAGAGATGACCTGGTCAAACATCTCCATTCTCCAGTAGTTCGAGGATGTGGTGTCCATCCGTAAAATGACAGACGCGTTTAAGTTTAGATTCTTCTCCATCACCTTCAAAGGGAAAGCCAGGGACTGGTTCCACTAGGCTCGATCTACTGATTCGATGAGCTGCACCGAGGGTTGCTGGCGAGGTTTGCAACGTCGAAGAAGAGAAAGAAAGAGGCAACTGCTTTCTTTCTCATCAAGCAAGGGAAGAGTGAGAGGCTTGGTCGTTACATCGTCCGATTCCAGAAAGAGGTCCTTGGCATTTAGGAGGTGGATGGCTTCACCTTGCAGTTGGCCCTGGCGTTCGGTCTGAAGGAGGGTCTGTTTAAGATGGAAGTCAGCTCGAATCCTGCGGTGTGCTACGAAGATCTGATCGAGAGGGTGAATAAGTTCGTCCAAGATGAGCCGACAAACTCTTGCTTCTTGGACAAACTGGAGAAGGTGACCCAGGAGGAAGGAAGGACGAGAGCAAGACGAGAGAAGGAAGGAAGAGCCGAGGAAGAGAGAAGAGCTGAGGAGGCAGGAAAAGCCTCAAAGACAGGAAGAAAGGAGACCCGTAGTGGTTCCGCAGAGAAGAGAGGAGGCTCAGAGTTTCCAATGTCTGGTGAACCGACCCCCATGGAGGCCAGCAGGAAAACCCCAATAGCAAAACTAGGAAAGGAGGAATGGAAACCAACAGGAGAGGATGCAGAGAATAGCGCGAGAGGAGGCGATGACTATTGTCCGACAAGGAAATAGACACCTCAGAAGGAATCAACCAGGGAGGAACCAGGCGGAGGATGTTGGAGTAATTTGCCAGCAGGACACGTGTGTGTGGGACCGACCCTGTGGCTTTCCCCATCGCGTTCCTGGTCTGGGTGTTGACCCCGGTGGGCCCCCTGTGGCGGAATATCCCTGCGGTCCTGTGGTTGGGATTAGTCCCATATCGCTCGCAGCGCTCGCTCCTCCGTGTTTATGTACCCCGCCACCCTTCATCTTAATACCTGGGTTTTGAGATGTGATATGGGCGGGCGGGTTCTCACATGGTATCAGAGGGAGGTTGTCCTGCTGCGGGGGTGTGTTGGAGTAATTTGCCAGCAGGACACGTGTGTGTGGGACCGACCCTGTGGCTTTCCCCATCGCGTTCCTGGTCTGGGTGTTGACCCCGGTGGGCCCCCTGTGGCGGTCCTGTGGTTGGGATTAGTCCCACATCGCTCGCAGCGCTCGCTCCTCCGTGTTTATGTACCCCGCCACCCTTCATCTCAACACCTGGGTTTTGAGATGCGATATGCGTGGGCGGGTTCTCACAGAGGAGATCCCCCTTTACTGTGAGCTACATCGAGTAGAGGGGCACATGACCATGACTTACCCTGATTTTTTGGAAGCAAGGAGGAGGTTGGAAGCAGGAGCGACAAAAAGGGAGCCAGGGAGGCAGGAAGCCCTGACGGGACCGACAACATTCCAAACTTCGTACAGGAGGAGGAATGAAGACCGGGTTGACCAAGACGACCGCGGCGAAGTGGTCCAAGGAGTAGGAGGACAAGTAGGAGTGATCCATGGAGGAGCCAGGCTAGGAGCTTCTCGAAAGGGAAGTCTGCATCAGATCTATCGCAAGAGTATCGCTTCGACCTCTCAAGCACCGCCCCTGTTGGAGGAGATCATCTTTTTGCAGGAGGACATGCTGGGGAATAAGAATCCCTTTTATGATGCCTTTGTAATCCAAGACGCCATTGAACACTTCACCGTTGACCGGATCCTGGCAGATAATGGGAGCTCGGTGAATGTCATCTTCAAAAGGACATTCGTCGGGTTGCAGGTGGAGGCATCCAGGGTCCTAGCTGCAGATGATCCCCTTTTTTGCTTCTCTGGAGAGAAAAGGACGTGGAAGGAGGAGCAGATCTGCTGGTAACACTTCTATCAAGTGCAAATTCGTCATTGTGGACGCACCAAGCTGCTATAATGCTATCTTCGGTAGGCCACTCATCAACTCCTTCAAGGTCGTCCCATCCTCATACCGTCAATGCCTGAAGTATTGTTGCAAAAATGTCCAAGTAAGGATCAACGGAGATCCTATAGCTGCTCGGGAGTGTTACCTCAGTGTCGTCAACACCATCAGTTAGATGGAGGACGCAGAGAGACTGAAGAAGATCCTGGAAGGAGGGGACATGCTGGAAGCTACGGAAGAGCTGAAGGAAGTGGAGGCGATCTCCGAAGGTAGAGAGCCCGGGTGTTGAAGATCAGAGGATGCCTGATACTAGAATGGAAGATGGAGATAACGACATGTTTACAAGAAAATGTAGGCATCTTCGTTTGGAGCGCCACAGAGATACCATGGATCGACGCAGAGGTTGTCTGCCATCGTCTCAATCTGGACCCCAAGGTCGCACCCGCCTGCCAAAACTAAAGGAAGAGCGCAATTGCGCTAGCCGAGTCCATCAGGGAGGAAGTAGGGAAGCTGCTAGATACAGGTTTTGTTTCGGAGTTCTAGTATCCGAGCTGGGTCTCCAATGTTACAATGGTGAAGAAAGCCGAAGGGGGAAGTAAAACTCAACGAGTTCGACATCTCTTGATAGCCGCGATAGCCGCGATGTCTTCTTCATCACCAGTGATGACTGCTACTGCTATAAAATGATGCCCTTCGGGCCGAAGAATGCAGACGCTATTTATCAGAGAATGATGGATCAAATCTTTAAGCAACAGAAGGGGCAGAACCTGGAAGTGTACGTGGATGATCTCTTGGTCAAAAGCAGGAGCATCGCAGAACATTTCAAGGATCCGGTGGAGACCTTCAGGACGCTTCAAAAGTTCAAGATGAGGCTCAATCCGGCGAAGTGCGTGTTCGGAGGGGGAAAAATGAAGTTCCTGGGTCGCCTTCTCACTCCGGGGGGGGGGGTATAACCTAACCTTGATAAAGTCAAAGCCATTATGGAGATAACATCCCTGAGTAATTCCAAAGAAGTTCAAAGACTAACGAGAAGGCTGAGAGGTCTTAGCCGCTTCCTGCCCAAGGCAGAGGAGAAGTGCTATCAATTCTTCAAAACTCTTCAAGGATGTCAACACTTCAAGTGGACGTGTGAGAAGGCTTTCAAAAAGCTTAAGCAACGGCTAATCCAAGCTGCTCTACTCCAAGGCCCTAAAAAGGTGAAGATCTCCCCCTTTATCTAGGAGTGGGAGCGGAAGCAGTCAACTTGGCGCTTGCCAGGGAAGAAGAGAAGGGGCAACTTCTCATCTACTATGTAAGTTGGGTGCTCAGGAAGGCGGAGATGAGATATCCTATCTTGGAGAAGTTAGCTTTCGCCATGGTGATTTCAACACGGAAGCTCCGACCTTATTTTAAAGCTCACTCTATCAAGGCCGTCTCCGAGCATCCTCTTCAAAGTATATTGGATGGAGTAGAGCATTCAGGAAGGCTAGCGAAGTGGGCAGTAAAACTCAACGAGTTCGACATCTCTTTCTCACCAAGGGCAGCGATCAAAGCCCAGACAGTGACAGATTTCCTGGCTGGCTTCTCAGCCGAGGTAGGAGAATACGAAGGCTCTTCAAGCCCAGTTTTCTTGAAGATGTTTGTGGACGGAGCTTCGGGCAAAAATTCAGTTGGAGTAGGCGTCGTGCTGGTGAACCCGCAAGGAACTAAAATCGAGTAAACAGTCGAGATCCTCTTACCCGTTACGAACAATCAGGCAAAGTACGAAGCCATGTTGGCAGACTTGCGTCTCGCCAAAGAGTTGAAAATCCAGGATGTCAAAGCCTTCACTGACTCAATGTTGGTCGCGTCACAAATCAGGGGAGAGTTCGAAGTGCGCGACCCCATCCTGCAAAGATACTTGATAAAGGTGAAAGGCTTGATGAGTAGCTTTCAATCTTCCTTTGTCGAGCATGTGCCACAAGAGGAAAATTCAGAAGCAGACCGCCTAGCCAAGTACGGCCCAAGGGTCGGGGGAACAGTGGCAGAGTTATTTTGACCGTCCATCGAAGAAGGGGAGATGATGGAGATCGAACATCGAGCCTCCTGAAAGGAGCCGTTTGCCACCTTTCTAACAATAGACCGACTTGCCGCCGACCAAAGAAAATTTCGATACAAGCCTGCCTGCTACCTGCTGCATGAAAGAAAACTATATCACAAGATCATCTCGGCCCCCCTGACAAGATGTATGTCGGAGGTTGAAATCCCCCGAGTACTTGGAGAAATCCATTCAGGAGAATGTGACAGCCATTCGGGAACTCGTACTCTGGAGCTACGAATCCTCAAACATGGATATTTCTGGCCGATTATCCGGAAAGATGCGGAAGCCTTCTCAAAGAAGTGTTCGGAGTGTCAACTCTTCGCTCGCATTTAGCTTAGCTGGCTCAGGAGCTTCGCTCGATTACCGCCCCTTGGCCCTTTGCCATTTGGGGAATAAATTTGATAGATCATTTTCCCCAGGCTACCGGTCAAAGGAAGTTCGTCTTCGTCATGATCGACTATTCCAAGTGAATTGAGGCGAAAGTTCTTGCCAAGACCGCGCCCCAGATCGTGAAAAATTTCATTTGGGGAGAGATTGCCTGCAGGTTCGGGATCTCCCGCGCCATCATCACCGACAACGGCCCGCAATTTGCCAGCTTGGATCTGGAAGACTTTTGCAGACAGCTAGGGACAAATGTCTGATTTGCCTCTGTCCACCATCCTCAGAACAATGGACAGGTGGAGGCTGCAAACAAGCTAATCATGAACCTCATGAAAAGGTCACCAACTTTAAGGAGAACTGGGCGGAGCAACTTCTTTCGGTCCTTTGGGTGCCAAGAACCACTCCCAATTCAGACACGAGGGAAACACCTTTCAAGTTATTCCACGGGTCTGAGTCTCTCATCCCGATGGAGTTCGAGGTCAGGAGCCCGAGAGTGGTTGCAGCAGAAGAACTGAAGAAGGCGAAGAGGAATGATGCTTGGAGAACGAAAATGCTCAGAAGCTTTCTCTTGATTACAATGAATAGCTTCGAGAGCTAGCCTCTATCCGCTAGGAGGAGGTCAAATGACGAATGACGAAGCACTTCGACAAAAATGTCCCCACCAAACAGTTGCTTGTAATAGATCTCGTTATGAAGAAGGTGAACGCGTCTGGAAGGGCAGCCGCTGTCGGAAAGCTGAACCCTAATTGGGAGGGACCCTTTCATCGTCCACGAAGTGTTGGCCACTGGAGGATACCGCCAGCAAAATCAGGAAGGGGAGCTACTTGGAAACACTTGGAGCGGTGATGACCTGAAAAGGTTCTATCCATAGTAGGAAAGGATATGCCTTCCTGAATGTAAAAAATTATTCAATTTCTATAAAATTCCTCGCCCCCTGAAATATGTGATTGAGCGAGTTGTCTTCTCTTTTCAAGAAATATCTTGAGATTGCTAAAAACAGTGAAGTCCATCTCCGCGATCGGTATGAGAAACCTGCCTCCGACCCGATTCTCTTAAAAAGCCCAGAGCGGGTGATGGGACAGTGTGTCGGGTTTTAATGCGTTTTTGTAATACCAAGCCCCTGCATTGACGATTGAGATCACCCCCTTATATGTTGGCTTAGCTACCTCCCGATCGCACTTCCCATTTGACTGGAGGAACTATTAGAAACAGGTCTGTACGCCAACCTCCTAAACTCGACGAAAGGTCGACTTAACAAAGCGACACCTTGTACAAAGGCGTCATCGGTGTTTGAAAAGACTAAAGACCCGCTCTTAGCGTCTTCTGTCCTACTGGGCAGAAAGCGTCTCTGCGTCTGGTCAGTACCTGGGTGAGGATAACCCCCCATGCTTTGTAAAATGACTAAGCAAGTATGCAAAGGAGTTCCAGGAGGTGAGAATCCAACATAGGATGGAGGCCTTAAGAGTGCGCGTCCCGCGGGACCCCCGATTACCGTTCCCTATCTCTGGGTCCCCTCAGTTCTTTGCCAGTTGAGGTGGAGTGGAAGCCTCGTGAGTGTGCGTCTTGCGAGACCCCAAGAGTGCCACTCCCTTATCCAAAGAGTCTTAGTTAACAAGTGAAGAAAAAGAATTTTGCTTATTTGCGAGCATGTACTTGGGTGAATTCATTGACTTGCGAGCAGACAAATATGATGAATTCCTTATGCGAGTGTGCAGGTGCGAGCATGTAGGAGAGCGCATGCAGGTGCGATCATGCGAGCATAGAACGCCCGTAATGAGCACTCAATATCATCGCGCCTATGAGCCGTGCGGATATCGAAGACATGCGAACACAAAAGCACAAAGCGAGCAAAAAATTCTTCTTTTATATATGTGGCGATTAGCACATGTACAAAAACGGTGACGCCTTAAATAACGGTTCGTCCAAAAGAATTCCTATCTATTCTACATAATTAAATATGTCCACGCGTAGGATGTCTTCCGCCGACTAGGTGTCGTCATCGCCAGTATCGACTTCATTGTCTTCGTCATCCTCGATCATGACATCAGCTTCTGACTCCTCGTCATCCTCGCTCTCTTCCTCGCCCTCGCCTTTTTCGTCATCCTCGTCATCACCATCTTCATCCTCGTCAGAGTCAGTGGTGGAAGACAGGACGTAATCAGGCGAGTTTGATTCTTCAGCAAGCATGCCTGGGATGAGATCCATCACCGTCAAGTCGGCCGCCTCCGGGCAGAGATTGCCGTCAATCCTCAGCTTGGCGAGGATGGCATCTACCGTCGCTCGCGCGATGTCGCGACAAATCGCCGGTATCTCATCGTCGTGGAAGCGAATCTTCTTCCCCAGTCCCTAGGTACTCGATACCGCTAGCTGCTGCTCGGCAGGGTGAGTTTCAAGCTCGACATTTTGCACTTGGGTGGCCTCCAACGCGACTTTGGTGTCCGCGAGTTCTTGCTCCAACTGGGACATCTTCTTCTCCGTCTCAAGCTCGGTTTCCTGCGAGTAATAACAATAATCGTCAGTAAGTTCATCATCTAGAAGCGACTATACTAAGGTCGCGCATCGAACCCAGGTTACCTCATATACTTTGCACTGGGCGGCCTGTAGCCCCAACTCCAGCATCTTCTTAGTCACCACCCTGAGTTGATCCTGGGCCTCGAGCAATCTCTTCGACGTGTAATGGCCCAGCTCGGCAGCTCGCAGGAGTGAGCGAGCAGTTTGATTTGCGAGATCCTCCGCACCGATGTCCTGCAACGACTCGGCGTCGCACGACCGTAGAGCGCGAAGGCGACATCGTAGGCCTTGCCCTTGTCCTCCCAATCATCCGACCATGTAGGCAAGTTGGTGTTCAGAGTCACCTGATGATCGCGCTCGTCCAGGTCACCAACGCGCGATCGTAAGCATCCTTGCCGCTGCGCCCTAGCCCGTAGTTTGGGTGAAGGTAGGGCTCGCCGACCTCGGCGGGATCTTTTTTGCCAAAAACCTCGCGGAAGACCTTTTCCTTTTTCCTCGCGGGTTCTGGGGACTTGTCCTTGCCCTTCCCCTTGTCCTCTTGCTTCTGCGAGGAGCCTCCTTTCGCGCCAGGTCGCGATCGGCCTTCAATGCTTGCAGGAGGGTCGGTGGGGAGCTCTGGAACTTCCTCGACGTCGATGGACGGAGTTTGCGAGCTCTAACGCGAAATTGCGTTTTCCTTCGCCAGTGGGTGGGGGGGGGGGGCTCGCAGGAGGATGAGGGAAGCTGCAAAGAAGAAAGAAAACAGTTAGTCGGCGCAACCAAGCATGATACACGCCAAAGGCAGTGAGTATGGAAGAAGCTTCTCCAGACATTCAACTTCCCCCAAGAAGACCTCCCCCAACTCATTGATGTGTAGTCGCCAATGGACAACGTCAAACTTGCTACCTCGAAAAGCTTCGACAAGTTGCTTGCGCACCCCCTCTAGGAGAGGTGGCAGGAACGTCACCTCTGATGGCTGGTGCGCCCGACGAGGTACTCCCTCAAAGTCGCCGCCGACTATGTCGGGCTATTCTCCCCAGTGGTGAACCTTATTCGCCGTGCCGACCAGAGTGTAGACGCGACTGTTTTGGAAGACGACGCGCTCGTTAGTCACCACGAAGGTGAAGATCTTACGAAAGACAGAAAGATCAAAGACGATCTTCTTAGATTGTTGGAAGCAAAGGAACCCCATGATCATCGCCACACCATTTGAGTTGATCTGGGCCGGGACTATGCCGAAGTACCTAAGGATCTGACAGTACTCTGGCCATATGGGAAGTCGCAGACCGACTTCAAAATGTCGGAGGGGGAGGACCAGCTCGTCTTCCAAAACCGTATTTAGTCGTTCTTCGTTGAGGAAGTATGACCGAGTATCCTTCTAGCAGAAACCTCTTCTTAAAGTCTTCTTAGTCCCTCTCCCCAGCAACGGACGTTTTGAAAATAGCTTCAACAAAGTTTCTCGCATGAGCCATGTAGCGAGCGTTTGCATCATCTCCAAGCATCATGAAGAATGCGAGGAAGATTGGCGAGTATTGAGGACATGCAAGGAAAAGGTCGGGAGAAGTCGCGAGCAAGGAAGGAAAATTGCAAAGGCGTAATTAAGACAGATCTACCCCCTCTATTTATAGGCGGATGCGGGGGTATTTGATACCTTGCCGCGAGTATCGCTCAAAGTCGCTACCTACCTGCTATGCCTAGAAAGTCGCCAAAAGTCCCGATCTTACGAGAACTCGTCCAAAAAGTGCTAGCTCGCCAGAACCTGAACAATTAGCTACAGAGATCACATAAAAGATTTAAACAAACACAAGACATCATCACAGAGAAAAACAAGTCACAAATCCAGCACGGGATCTGAGCTCGCCATTAATAAATAAATACTTGCAAATTGTTTATTGTTACAATGTCGTCTAAAGCGAAGGGGAGAAAAAACTTAAAGAAAAAAAAAATTCTATTTTCAAGGAGGTCGCTGCTAAGGAAAAGGAGGATGTCGTCTGACCCAGTCCATATCGCGTACACGCCGGTAGTGCTCGCTCGTCACAGCCATCGCGTCGTCGCCGCGACAATGTTATTCTTCCATCCTCACCGGCCTCCCCGCAGAACCCATACTCGTTCGCATCCCGGACAACTCCTCGTTGTGTAGTTGTTGGCGAGGCTCAGTCTTGGATTGTCGCCGCTCCAGCTCAAAAAACATGTGGAAGCAGGACTTAGCGCCAACGAACCTCTCAAAGAGCTCCTCCATCTTCACCATCCGAATCTTGCATAGATCCGGTGATGAGGATCGCAGATGACGAACTGATCGAATTTCGCCTCCAGCTCAATGTAGGCGCGAGCTACCACATGACGATATTCGTGAGTAGGGAGGTAGAGGGCG
Source organism: Platanthera zijinensis (assembly GCA_039513925.1). Classification (NCBI taxonomy): domain Eukaryota; kingdom Viridiplantae; phylum Streptophyta; class Magnoliopsida; order Asparagales; family Orchidaceae; genus Platanthera; species Platanthera zijinensis. Next base: position 21,547,919 of record CM077082.1, on the reverse strand, counting down.
TCAATGAATGCACCCCCCGGGGTTGAGCGACTTGTCAAGAAAAGAGAGAGTCGCCCCTGCTAGATGGAGCCACAACAAGGAAGCGATCTACTATTCAACAACGACGAGTTACCCGACCTAGTAGATCGAGATCGGTGGGGGGGGGGGGGGGAGGGCTGCGGCGAGCTGAATCTCGCCGACCTGACGAGGAGCCTCCCAAATGCTCGACGACTTGCCCCTGGCTGCGACCACCAAAATCTCGCCCTCTTGTCCTCGACAGGAAGTAGTGCGAGTATCTTTCTCCCTGACCTTGCGATGAGCTTGCGGGAGCGTTTAAGGGAGCATGAGTCTTTTGGGGGCGAGTATTAGAGGGAACAGACGAAGTCGCCAGCAAAGGCGGCGACGACAGAGGAGTACTCGCCGAGGGCTGAGATGAGCCCGTCGCAGGGAGGGAGGCTGATAAGTAAAAAGTTGAAATTTCTTAATTTATTTTAACGGTGATTGGATAATTCAATTTATGCGTTGCGTTTTATCTATTTACTTATATACTGCGATTAAGGCAAGTGTACCTATCGAGTAATAGTATAATATTTTTTTTTAATATCAATGTCGTATTTTTTCACGGATCTGTGTCGAGTACTCTACTTGAAGGAATGAAGCTATTATTTTATCGAAAAGAGTAGAGGTTTATGTTTGTTTTTAAAGTGAAAATAAAATTTATATGCTTAAGTTTTGAAAATAGATAAAGGAGAGAGCCCTCGATTTTTATTATTTTGGAAGATATTTAAGAAACATTCGAAGTTGTTATTAATTAAAATACTTGACCGTGAAGGTTCCCTAAATATGAATGCACCTCTATCGAGGATACCCACCTGCGATTAAGATAAATTGATCGAACTTTCGTCCTCCAAAAATATCTTAACACACGCTTTATGTTGTGAACCCCGCTATTGACTTTCTACTGATATTCGAAGGTTCAACTCGGGAGGCTTACGTTCATCTATTTCGAGTACGATGCGTAGTTTCTCTTTACCTGAGAGTGATCAATTCGTAGACACAAATCTTTCGGCTACTAGTTACGAAATTCAGAAGTGAAAACCATATATCGATTTGTATGGTTCCACTCAACTTCGTTCTTAGGTAATTCTTAAGTTAATTTATTATGTAGAAATTTAGGGTTTCAAATAATATTATGTCCAACATTTATTTCAAACGAGCGCTACAATGACGTATTTTCAAAATATAGTTGGAATTACAAAAATATATATCCTTCCCAACGTATCTCGGTGGACTGCTAAAAAGTACTTAGCCTGTCAATCGGGATAGGGGCGGTAGTAGAAATTGAAATGACATATAAAGGTGCATAAATAATATCCGTCCCACTATCTTAATCAAGCGCTAAAAAGTTCTTAGGCTCTCATCCGGGATAGGGGTGGTAGTAGAAATTGAAATAATATATAAAGTGTAGAAATAATATCCGTCCCAACCATCTTAATCAAACGCTAAAAAGTTTTTAGCCTCTCATCCGGGATGGGGGTGGTAGTAGAAATTGAAAGAGAGAAATGAAATAATACTTGAACAATAACTTGAAAACTGAAATTTATTAGACTTAAAAAGTGTTACACACAGAACCCAAATAGGGTTTGAAAAATATCACTCAAAAGCTACTCATAAATACTAATAAGAAGTATGTGGAACTCTACCAGTTCTTCTCTAACCATCAACCTTGGCCATCTATTTATAGCGAAAAAAATAAGTGCTTTTGGAAAATCACTTTTGGAAAAGTTGCCAAACAGTTTTTGGAAAAGCTGAAAATCAGCTTATGGGACAGCTGGCGACTTGAGAAGTTGACACGTGGCGGATGATGATGAGCTGACAGCTGATTTGGTGGCTGGATAAGGACAACTGAGCTGGCTGGATAAGAAGGCTGGCGGGTCGGGCTGGCGGGTTGGACTGGCGGGTTGAGATGGCGGGTCTGGCTGGAATAAATCCTTTCAAAACAACTGCGCTGGTCAGGTCTCGATCCCGAGCAACCAGAGAGAACAACTAGACACCATTCCACCAAACCAACTGATCACTTCTGTCAAACACAAAAACATATTATTTATATTATGTATTTTCAGATTTATACATATAGAATAATTATCTTAATTATTTATTTATTTTGTTATAAAATTACTTTATATATATAATGATAGAAGCATATATAAATATTATATATACATATAATATATATATTGATATGAAAAATTATGTTGTCATAGTTTTTATTTTTATTTTTTATTTACATATATAGATATGGTTTTATATTGTATATATTTTTATATATACCTAAAATTAATTATTTAATATAATTAATATATAGGTTTAATTTTAACTTTATATATATACATATAATGATATATTAAATATATATATACTATTATTATTATAAGCTATGATTATTATTATTAAATAATATAATTATTATTTTATACTAAATACTATAATTATTTTATTATATATATATATATATATATTATATTATATACTATATGAAAGTAGTATTTAAATTATTATTATGACTATACAATTATATTTAATATTTATTACAATAGTTATAATCTACTTTTATTTTTATTATTATATATATATATATATATATTATATAAATACAACAATTATATATTTTATTTAACTTATATCTAAACAAGTTATATTTGTTATAATATAGTATTTAATATTTAATTAAATTTATTTAGAGAATAAAAAAAACAGATCATTTATTCAATAATTTACATAAAATATTACAAATTATATTTAGAAATTAAATTAAAACATATACTAAAATGTTTATAAATAACTACTCATCAAATACCCTCATACTTATTTTTTGCTATTCAAGAGCAAAAGTATGAGTTGATTATACGAACAGTTATAAAATTTCTAATTCAACTATCAATCTATTTAATCAAGGGGAAGATAGACATGAAGATCCGGAGTATAAAGCGTTAAGTCCTACATTATGCAAATGATTTAACAAAAGATAATTGTTCGTAGCCAAAAGACTTCTTGAGAAAACCAAATAGCAAGCAATATTGCAATCATTAATAACAAGTTAGATTGGCATTATCAAAACCGTACTTTTAAAAGAGATATGATGGAAAACAGACAGCCTATTAAATATGTTCTCTCAAAATTTTAAGCAAAATTAGATCAAATTATAGTGGTATTTTGGGGTACAAACTTGACGTTCATCTATAAAGCAGGATGTGATGTATAAGGTGATGAATTTTATTCTCTTACCTTATTCTTGCTTTGTTACAACTACTCAGGAAAATATTTTCCAAGGTAGAAAAAAATATAGCAGATTTAAAGTTTATTTTAATCCAATGTATATGTTTAGGAGCACATACTCCCTTTCATATATTCTTTTAACAATTATTAGATGCCTATGTTTACGGAACGAAGTTTTATTTCAATTGGCATAAGATCTTTTTCTTTTCTAGGAGCACATACTCCTAGATGCTTGCTTGCGTAAGAAAACATGCCAAACAAAAAGTAAGTAGGTAGGGGTTTTCAACAGAAATTCTAATTTTGATAAAAGATTTTGAGAGCAACTATAATAGCTGGAAAATTCCTATATTTCAATAAGAGTGAAGTAAAGATAATTATAGTCTACATATGTTTGGCTAACATAATACACATGCCTCTCTTTATCGTAAACTAGAAGCAGTGCTTAAAACAAATCTTTTAAAAATAAAATGCACAAGATATTCTTTAAAACTTTACTTCAACAATTTAGATCTATCTAGTTATGATTAATAAACCACTAACAAATTGAAAAACTAGATAACTGCATATATAACAACTCATTTTTTTTTTGGTTTTGGGATAAGAGATAAATGAAGTAGGGGTTTTAATTTTATTTTCGGATGATTGACTAAGCAAAAATATATATTTTAGGTAGATGTTTTTGTTTTTGTTTTGTTTTTTTAAGCGAATATATATACATGACTTTTGAAAAAAATATATTTTGTATAAGACTATATATATATAAACTTTAGAAAATATTTTGCATAAGAATGGAGAAAAAAGAAAAACTATATATATACAAAACTGTAAAGTACAATAAGATAGAGGTCTTTCTGATTGGAGGTCGGGGAGGCCGTAAGCAAAAACGTGCATATTTAGTAAAACAAAATAGATAAAACATATAATTATGGGGTGTCTCCCACTCGCGCTTTGTTTTTTTGTCGCGTAGCTTGACTTATTTAGTGAGATTATTTATATGTTAAGGTGAGTGTAGGATTCCATTTGTGTATTTGAAGAGTCCCCCGTAAGATAAAGTTTTAAGCGGTGCCCGTTTACTTTAAAAGAGCCTAGTTCGGGGTGAGAAATAAGAATAGTCCCATATGGCCAAACCTCTTTAACAGTAAAGGGGCCAGACCATCGGGATTTTAATTTCCCCGGAAAAAGTTTAAGGCGTGAGTTATAAAGAAGGACAAGATCGCCCGGTGAAAAAGATTTTGGAAATTTATTTTTCTATCATGATAAAACTTAGAACGCTATTTATAAAATTTATTGCTTTCGTAGGCGTTGGTTCGCCATTCATCAAGTTCATTGAGTTGAAATTTTCTTTGTTCGGCGGCTAAGTTCATATCTATGTTTAAAAATTTTAGCGCCCAGTAGGCGCGATGTTCTAATTCTACCGGAAGGTGACAAGCTTTTCCGTAGACTAACCGATAAGGCGTACAACCGATAGCGGTCTTGCATGTCGTCCGATAAGCCCAAAGCGCGTCGTCAAGTTTAAGCGACTAATTTTTTCGATTGATGGCTATAATTTTTTCAAGAATACGCTTCAGTTCCCTATTGACTACCTCAACTTGGCCGCTCGTTTGTGGGTGATAAACGGTGACTAGTTTGTGAGTAACTCCATACTTAGCTAAAACTTTTGCTAACTGGGCGTTACAAAAATGTGTACCGCGATCAACTAACGATTGCACGAGGCGTGCCAAAACGAGAAAATAAGTTTTTCAAAAATTTCACGACAACTCTCGCGTCATTGGTGGAGAGACCTTGCGCTTCTGCCCACCTTGACACGTAGTCAACCGCTACTAAAATATAACGATTTTTAAAAGATAGAGGTAGAGGGCCTATAAAATCAATACCCCATAGATCAAATATTTCACATTCGATAAATAAGTTCTGGGGTATTTCGTCCCGACGAGAAATATTACCTGACCGTTGACAGTTATTACAAGTGCTTACCAATTTCTGAGCATCTTTGAATAAAGTGGGCCAGAAGAAGCCCGCTTCAAGCACTTTTCGCGCAGTCCGATTTGCTTGATAATGTCCGCCGGTTTGTCCTTCGTGGCAGTGTCGCAATATTTTGACGCCTTCCTCGCCCGAAATACATCTCCTAATCACATGATCCGCACAGACTCGAAATAAAAACGTGTCTTTCCAAAAATAGTTTTTCAGGTCAGAAAAAATTTTCTTCTTTTGCTGACTTGAAATTTTTTTTAGAATGACTCGAGCAACTAAATAATTGGCAAAGTCTGCAAACCAAGGAGTAGAGGAATTCGTTACCGTTTCTATGACGAGAAGGCGTTCTTCAGGGAATTTGTCCTCAATGTCGGCCTCCACTAGCGTATCTGCAGCAGCATTCTCTAGTCGAGAAAGATGATCAGCTGCCAAGTTCTCTTCGCCTTTTTTATCTCGGATCTCCAAGTCGAATTCTTGTAGGAGGAGAATCCAGCGTAGTAAACGGGGTTTGGCTTCTGCTTTACTTAATAAATATTTCAAAGCAGAATGATCAGTAAAAACTATAAATTTAGATAGCGTTATATATGATCGAAATTTATCAAAAGCGAATACAATCGCCAGTAGTTCCTTTTCCGTAGTGGTGTAGTTGGCTTGTGTAGATGTGAACGTTTTACTTGCGTAATAAATAAGATGAAAATACTTGTTTACGCGCTGTCCTAATACAGCTCCTACTGCATAATCGCTCGCATCACACATTATTTCAAATGGAAAGGACCAATCTGGTGCTACTAGAATAGGAGAATTGATAAGTTTTTCTTTTATAAAATTGAATGCTAATAAGCATTCGCTATCAAAAAGAAAGGGAGATTTTTTTTTAGGAGGTGGGTTAACGGATTAGAAATTCTGAATTTTTTTTGAATAAACCGCCTATAAAAATTTGCGTGGCCTAAAAAACTTCGTATAACTTTTACGTTTATAGGAGGGGGAAATTTTTCGATAATTTCTATTTTAGTCTTATCGACCTCGATTCCCTGGATAAAAATTTTATGACCGAGAACTAAGCCTTCTCGGACCATAAAATGACATTTCTCCCCGTTCAATGCTAAATTCGTGTCTTCGCAGCGTTGAAGAACACGAGCGAGATTATCTAAGCAAATATGGAACGAGTCTCCGAATACGGAGAAATCCTACATAAACACCTCCATAACATCCTCTACTAACTTGCCAAAAAGGGTCAACATACATCTTTGAAATGTAGCCGGTGCATTGCAAAGGCCAAACGACATTCTTCTATATGCGAAGGTGCCGAATGGGCAACTAAACATGATTTTCTCTTGATCTTCGGGGGCGATTGGTATTTGAAAATACCCCGACAGACCATCAAGAAAACAATAATATGAGTGGCCAGAGAGCCGCTCCAAAATTTGATCGATAAACGGTAGTGGAAAGTGATCTTTTCAGGTGACATCATTTAGTTTTCTATAGTCGATGCACATCCTCCAACCTGTAACAGTACGAGTTGAAATTAATTCGTTATTAGTGTTTGACACTACCGTTATGCCGCCCTTTTTCGGGACGACGTGCACGGGACTAACCCACGTATTGTCTGAAATTGGGTAGATAATCCCTGCATCCAGAAGTTTCATTATCTCAGTCTTAACCACATCCTTCATATTATGATTTAGTCGTCGTTGAGGCTGGATGGATCTACGAGGATTATCTTCAAGAAAAATTTTATGCGTACAGAACGAGGGGTTAATCCCCTGAATATCAGAAATCTGCCATGCAATTGCATGACGATGTTTTTTTAACACTTCCACTAAATTAGAGATTTTCGAATCGTTTAACTTTGAAGAAATGATAACAGGGAGTTTTGAATTTTCTTCAAGAAAAACGTATTTTAAATGATCGGGAAGTGATTTAAGCTCGAGGGTTGGTGGTTCTTCGTAGGCTTTTTTTTATTTTGAAATTTTTAGAAGTAATGGTTTTAAAAGACAAATTATTAAATATTTCGTTTGAAATAGGTAAGTTTGTCAAGTCCGTTTCTTCTGAAGTTTTAGAAAATTCGTCAGAAAGAGAAAAACCATTTTCCTCAAAAGAGGCTTCCAATTGAAAGCATGAATCGTCGTTTGAAAGTGACTTTCGCATATATGGATTTATATTAATAGTAACCTCGTCATCTCCAACCCGGAGGTGGAGTATACCGTTACTTACACCAATTAAAGCGTGGGAGATGGCGAGAAAGGGGCGACCGAGTATAATGGGTACATCAGCGTCTTTCTCGATGTCAAGGATAACAAAGTCTACCGGGAAGATAAACTTGTTAACCTTGACCAGAACATTCTCCACTATTCCTATCGGATATTTTATAGAACGATCTGCTAATTTGATGCTCATTTTAGTTGGGCTTGGAATACCCAATCCTAGTTTTTGAAAAAACGAGTACGACATTAAGTTAATACTAGCGCCCAAATCTGCTAATGCATCTTTTATTAATAAATTACCAAAAAGGCACGAGATTGAAAATCGTCCCGGATTGTTTAATTTTTGAGGTAATTTGTTTAATAAAACTGCCGAACATTCAGCGTTAAAGGAAACTCGAGATATATCTTCGAGTTTCTTTTTATTAGAAAATAACGCTTTAAGATATTTTGCGTATTTTGGCATCTGCGCGATTGCCTTGCAGAAAGGAACGTTAATTTGTATTTGTTTTAAAATTTGTAGAAATTTTTTATAATGCTCGTCTTGTCGCTCATTATTTAATTTAGAAGGATAAGGTAAAGACGTTGGAGAAATACACGGTGAAATAAAAGAAGGAGAAGAAGAAGAAGTAACAGGAGGTGGGGTATAAACTCTAACCTCAGATTCACTTTTATCAGGTAATTGTACCTCCTTTCCACTTCGAAGTGTGATGGCATGGGCATTCTCCCGTGGATTTGGCTCCGTATTTCCTGGTAAAGTTCCAGGTTGGCGCTCCGACAACATCTTTGAAATCTGTCCAATTTGAGTTTCCAAATTTTTAATTGATCCGGTCAGGTTCTGGATATTTGACTCATTTGTGACGACATATTTAGTAAAGATGTCTTCTATCGGGGTGGGCCGTAGTGGCTGTGATTGTGGAGGCGGTGGTTGTGGTGCAAATCCATTTGGATTTGCATTAGGCGGACGTTGAGCATTATTGGGGTTGCTCCATGACAGATTTGGATGATTCCTAAACCCTGGATTATAAGTATTATTATATGAATTAATATTTGGGTTATAGGAAGGAGGTCAATATGGATTCCCCATATAATCGACTTGTTCTTCAATTATATTATTATTAGTTGAATTCCAAGGAGGAGTGACGAAGGGAGCAGACATCCCCGCTACTTGCCTAGTTAGAAATTCTACTTGGAGTGCTAAATTTGAAGAAGCGTCGAGCTCATAAAGCCCAGCAGGTTTATTAGGACGCGACCTAGACACGTTCCATTGGTAGTCATTCATGGCCATTTCCTCAAACAAAGCTTGAGCGGCCTCGGGGAATGTTCCCCCGGCGACAACATCAATCATTTGTCTGGTTTGAAAATTCAAACCATTATAGAATGTCTGCACTTGGAGCCAAACCGGCAGTGCGTAATGTGGACACATACGTAAAAATTCTTTAAAATGTTCCCAAGTCTCATAGAGAGACTCAGACTTGCCCTGAACAAAGGAAGAAATATCTGTACGTAATTTAGCGGTTTTAGCAGGCGGAAAATACGTTGTTAAAAAATTTTCGGTCATATCTGCCCAAGTAGTGATGGATCCTCTAGGTAGAGAACCTAACCACTGCTTGACTTTCGTCCGTAACGAAAATGGAGATAAACACAAACGAATGACATCATCAGTGACGCCATTTATTTTAAATATATCGCATATTTCTAAGAAATTAGACAGATGAGTGTTCGGATCTTCATCTGGCAATCCATCGAATTGTACGGAGTTTTGAATCATTTGGATTATGCTACATTTGATTTCAAAGTTATTATTAGCAATTGTGGGACGAACTATACTTGACCCGGTGTCGTCCAAGTTCGGCCTCGCATAATAAGACATAGTCCTTTGCGGGGCCGCAACTGGAATTTGATCTGCCATAGCTTCTACGTGCGTGGTTCCGATAGACTCTTCCAGATTTAAAACTTGGTCTTGGTCACGAGATCGAAGGCGCCTGTAATAGGTGCGGTCGATTTCAGGATCAAAATCGAGATTATGATTTATTGGAGAGTTTCGTCGGGTCATGCAATAAAAAACTATTATATAAATTTTTTTTGTTATTATTTTTGTGTGTGTGTGGTTTTATTTGTTTTTTAGAAAATAAAAAGACAGAAATAAAAGTGTTGTTAATAAAAAATATAGTTTTTATGTAAACAAGGTTTTTAAATAGAGTATTTTTGCTTCGTTTATTTTTATAAAAACAGTAGTTTTTAAATAACAACTAGGATAAAAGTAATAGTAAATCCTTTTTTTTTCAAATATCAACACAAAAATGATCCTCGGTATCGGCGCTAAAAACTTGATAAGTAAAAAGTTGTAATTTCTTAATTTATTTTAACAGTGATTGGATAATTCAATTTATGCGTTGCGTTTTATCTCTTTACTTATATACTGCGATTAAGGCAAGCGTACCTATCGAGTAATAGTATAGTATTTTTTTTAATATCAATGTCGTATTTTTTCACGGATCTGTATCGAGTACTCTACTTGAAGGAATGAAGCTATTATTTTATCGAAAAGAGTAGAGGTTTATGTTTGTTTTTAAAGTGAAAATAAAATTTATATGCTTAGGTTTTGAAAATAGATAAAGGAGAGAGCCCTTGATTTTTATTATTTTGGAAGATATTTAAGAAACATTCGAAGTTGTTATTAATTAAAATACTTGACCGTGGAGGTTCTCTAAATATGAATGCACCTCTATCGAGGATACACCCACCTGCGATTAAGATAAATTGATCGAACTTTCGTCCTCCAAAAATATCTTAACACACGCTTTATATTGTGAACCCCGCTATTGACTTTCTACTGATATTCGAAGGTTCAACTCGGGAGGCTTACGTTCATCTATTTCGAGTACGATGCGTAGTTTCTCTTTACCTGAGAGTGATCAATTCGTAGACACGAACCTTTCGGCTACTAGTTACGAAATTCAGAAGTGAAAACCAAATATCGATTTGTATGGTTCCACTCAACTTCGTTCTTAGGTAATTCTTAAGTTTTTAATTTATTATGTAGAAATTTAGGGTTTCAAATAATATTATGTCCAACATTTATTTCAAACGAGCGCTACAACGACGTATTTTCAAAATATAGTTGGAATTACAAAAATATATATCCTTCCCAACGTATCTCGGTGGACTGCTAAAAAGTACTTAGCCTGTCAATCGGGATAGGGGCGGTAGTAGAAATTGAAATGACATATAAAGGTGCAAAAATAATATCCGTCCCACTATCTTAATCAAGCGCTAAAAAGTTCTTAGCCTCTTATCCGGGATAGGGGTGGTAGTAGAATTTGAAATAACATATAAAAGTGCAGAAATAATATTCGTCCCAACCATCTTAATCAAGCGCTAAAAAGTTTTTAGCCTCTCATCCGGGATGGGGGTAGTAGTAGAAATTGAAAGACAAAAATAAAATAATACTTGAACAATAACTTGAAAACTGAAATTTATTAGACTTAAAAAATGTTACACACAGAACCCAAATAGGGTTTTGAAAATATCACTCAAAAGTTACTCATAAATACTAATAAGAAGTATGTGGAGCTCTACCAGTTCTTCTCTAACCATCAACCTTGGCCATCTATTTATAGAGGAAAAAATAAGTGATTTTGGAAAATCACTTTTGGAAAAGTTGCCAAACAGCTTTTGGAAAAGCTAAAAATCAGCTTATGGGACAACTGACGACTTGAGAAGTTGACACGTGGCGGATGATGATGAGCTGGCAGCTGATTTGGTGGCTGGATAAAGACAACTGAGTTGGCTGGATAAGAAGGTTTGAGGGTCGGGCTGGCGGGTTGGACTGGCGGGTTGAGATGGCGGGTCGGGCTGGAATAAATCCTTTCAAAATAACTGCGCTGGCCAGGTCTCGATCCCGAGCAATCAGAGAGAACAACTAGACACCATTCCACCAAGCCAACTGATCACTTCTGTCAAACACAGAAACATATTATTTATGTTATGTATTTCCAGATTTATACATATAGAATAATTATCTTAATTATTTATTTATTTTGTTATAAAATTACTTTATATATATAATCATAGAAGCATATATAAATAATATATATACATATAATATATATATTGATATGAAAAATTATGTTGTCATAGTTTTTATTTTTATTTTTTATTTACATATATAGATATAGTTTTATATTGTATATATTTTTATATATTCCTAAATTTAATTATTTAATATAATTAATATATAGGTTTAGTTTTAACTATATATATATATATACATATATTGATATATTAAATATATATATACTATTATTATTATAAGTTATGATTATCATTATTATTAAATAATATAATTATTATTTTATACTAAATACTATAGTTATTTTATTATATATATATTATATTATATATCATATGAAAGTAGTATTTAAATTAGCATTATAACTATACAATTATATTTAATATTTATTATAATAGATATAATCTACTTTTATTTTTATTATTATATATATATATATATATTATATTAATACAACAATTATATATTTTATTTAACTTATATCTAAACAACTTATATTTGTTATAATATAGTATTTAATATCTAATTAAATTTATTTAGAGAATAAAAAAAACAAACCATTTATTCAATAATTTACATAAAATTTTACAAATTATAATTAGAAATTAAACTAAAACATATACTAAAATGTTTATTAATAACTACTCATCAGAGGCCTTACTCGTCCCGGGACGCGATGTCTTATTCGCGGGGATATCTTTGTTTCTCGCCTCAGGGATTTGTGGTTCCGACCACTTCTTCTTCGAACCAACATTGATCCGAACTGAGTGACCAGGTCGCGTCTCCTGCTGAGACTCAAGAGCGAGTCGAGGAATTGATCGCAGTGGTGGCACAGCTAGATGCTCGCCCGAAACCTCGGTAGTCGGCAGTGGAGCTGCGAGTAGAAAAAATGTGTCAGTATGGTGACAATCAAGAAAGTTGTGACATCTTGAAGTAGACAACGACGAGGGTTTAAACCTCACAAGACAGTGAGGTCTGACTGCATCTGGGCCTGAGACTCAACGAGGTTCGTGGCATTAGGAGAAGGCGGCAGAGGATTTCGAGAATATTCAGGCGCGGGCTGTTTAGCATTGTCTCCCAGACCTAATTCGCCGAATAACGTTTGAGTGACAACATGAATCTCTGGATTGTCGGCTGGAGTAGCGACATCCTCAGTACCCGACGATGAGTTCTTCTTCTTGGAGCCGAGCGACTTCTTTTTCAATTTCTTCTTCTTTGGTAGAGGAAGTTCAGCATGATTGTCGTCATCTCGGGGCCTTATCAATTTCTTAGGAGTCAGGAATCCCGACAGTGTAGCAATGCTCGCGTTATATATTTCCTCGGTTGGATGCGACATCTTGTGCGAGTTCAGAAGTTGTGCCTCGAAGATGAGCCACCCCCTCTATTTATAGAGGCCAGGAGCCAGCCAGAGACTGCGAGTAATCCAAATACTCGCCAGAAGCAGCTCGCCAAATAAGTGTTGGATGTTTCTTTCCATGATCCTACGTCGCTTGCAAAGAGCGGAGATTGTGTACAACCCATATTCGTCGAGGGTGGGCCCACTTGAAGCCATGCCATCAACGACTCAAAGTCAAACAGATCAAGACAGAAGTCAGAGTCAGCATTCAAGACGGTAGAAGGACTGAGCGAGTATAGCGAACTCCTCTTGCATACTCGCCGAGTTGGCGATTAGGGCCGATAGTCGCCCAAGCAGGGCTAGTTCCCCCGGAAGTCGCCCAGTCGCCAGGTGGGGGTTGGACTATGAATAAGACCCCCCACCCTTTGGTTTTCCTATTAATAGGACCTCAGAGGTACAAGATTTGGGACTTCGGCCTGAACTTTTGGAATCTCATTTTTGAAGATCTGAGCTGTGAGATAGTGATCATCCACCATAATCGCCATCTTGAGATAGTCGTTAGGCTAGTGTCCCTCTTGTACCCTGCTCGATTATTTTTGGTTGTGGGGGGAGGCTTGTTCTAAGCATCCGAGTATGTGGTGCGACCTCCCTTCCACAACACCTGAGGTCCTTCTAGTTGTCCCTCTGTTTCTGTGTCTTAGCCTGTCAAGCCGTCAAGCCCGACCGCCGAACCTGTAATCTTAAGTTACATTGATCCGAATACTTTGGAGTCGAAATTTTTCCGGCTTCAACAAACATCACACCAAACATTATCTCAAATGTGGCAAGATTAATTGGTATAAGACACCATTGTTTGACTTATAATGTTGCCTTGTCAATCCAAATGATCAAATAGGAATTGTGGTGAGGTCCAACCTTCAATCTCTTATGCTCATGATCCTTTTTATCCTTTTCAACTACTATATTGATATAACCTTCACTATCAATAACAAGTTTGTAGGTACTATCGGCGTTAGGAAAGTACGTGTACAATATTGCAGTGTCTCTAATCCTCATATAATCCCGGTGTAAATAGTAGGCATATCACCACACTCAACTCATGGGATTTATTTGAATTGGTTTCCTAGTCTTCCTTCACAGTAACAACAATATCTTCCTCAAATTGGGCTACCTGATCAAGGTCAGACTAATTCTCTCCATCGAAAATTAGATTCCTCACAGAGCACCAGGCACAACGTGTCTTCTATTTCAGCTTCTTAAGCATCATATTCCACCATGATAGAATGATTTTGTGGCTGGGGCATCTGTATGAACATGACCAGGCACAATAATGTCCTAGGATTAGAGAAATTCCTAATAATGAATTTGTTAGGCTACAAACAGTAAGAAAATGAAATATAACTTGATAGAAATTGAAAAAAACAGAATTTTATTTTCAAAAAATCCCATGAGTTGAGATAATTTACAACAATATCAAAGAGCAGGCACCAAAGATGAATCTGTTGGTCATTGTCAACAAAGTTTACGGTTAACCAATCTTATTCACAATCACCACAAGGTGCGACCACACGCGGGTAACCACACATATATCTATCAATCAACAGAGATTGCGGTTAGCCAAACTTAACCGTGTTGATCGCATGATGCGGTTAGACAAGGTCAACCGCACATATATGTTCTAACACTCCCCCTCAAGCTGAAACATATATGTCGATCATGCCAAACTTGTCACATATGTCAGAGAATAATGCAGGTATTGGTTTGGTAAAGATATTTGCAATTTCTTTATCGGAGGTGACGAACAGAGTGCAAATTTGTTTCTTAAAGATTTCTTTCCTGATGAAGTGTCAGTTAACTTCAATATGCTTTGTACTCTCATAAAACACTGAATTCTTTGATATGTAGATGACGACTTTGTTGTCTCAGAACATCGGTAAAGGATAGTCATAGACTTCTCCTAAGTCAAATAGAAGTGCCCGTAACCATTTTAATTCACAAGTGGTTTGTACCATGCTTCTATATTTAGCCTCAACATTTGATTTAGAGACATCAATTTATTTCTTGTTCTTCCAACTAACAAGATTTTCTCATACAAAAGTACAAAAGTCAGATGCGAACTTTCAATCTCCTTTATCATCAATATAGCTGACATCATAATAGGCTTATATCCTCAGATGGTTATTCTTTTGAAATAGTATCTTCTTCTCTAGAGACTCTTTCACATATTTCAAGATTTTTAGGGCTGTTTGCAGATGACACGCCCTGGAAGCTTGCATAAATTGACTGACCTTGACCACGACATAACAAATATCAGGTCTTATTACTGTCAGGTAAATGCGTTTTCCCACTAGGCGCCGATGCCGAGCGATATCTGAAAGAAGAGGCGAATCCTCACTCCAAAGTTTATCCTCGCCAACCGTCATTGGACACCGAACAAGTTTAACACCAAGCAGACCTATTTCTTTTAGAAGATCAATAACATACTTGCATTGTGAGAGAACAACTGAGTTGTGCTTACACGAAATTTCAATAACATACTTGCATTGTGAGAGAACAGCTGAGTTGTGCTTACACGAAATTTCAATACGTATGAAGTATTTTGGAGGTTCCATATCTTTTGTGACAAAGTGTTGAATAAGTTGTTTCTTTGTCAGAGCAATGCCAACATTATCATCACCATTAAGGAGGATGTTATTAACGTAGACACCAAGAATGGCCAACCCACGCAAAATTTTGCGTATGAAGAGAGAGCGATCTGCAGAGCTGCGAACAAAACCAGTGGTGGAGATGGCGTCACTAAACTTGTCGAACCATACCCGAGGACTTTGTTTGAGGCCATAGATTGCCTCCGCAATTTGCATACTTGAGACTCCCCCTGAGCAACATACCCAAGAGGTTGCTCCATATATACTTTTTCTTGGAGATCACCATAAAAGAAGATATTCTTGATATCTAACTGAGACATTTACCAATCCTTATTAGTAGCTACAAAAAAGAGAACTTGGGTTGTGCTGATGTGAGCAATCGGGGAGAATGTATCAAAGAAGCAACACCGTAGGTTTGAGTGATGCCCCTGACAACCAATCAAGCTTAATAACGATCTACATTGCCATCAACATGATATTTCACCACAAATATCCAACGACAACCAACAATATCCGCCCCCGGAGGAGTGGGGACAAGAGTTCCGTACCCCTCTTGGTTAAGGTGGTCATTTTTCCATTCATGGCAGCTTTCCAATATGATAGGGTAAGAGCATCTTGGTAAGTGGCCGGAGTGATAGTGGCCAAGAGGGCCAGAGCAAAGTCCCTGGAAGAGGAAGTAAGTCGAGCATATGAGACAAAATCATGAATAGAATACCGAGTACATGTGAGAACCCCCTTGCGGAGAGTAATTGGGAGATCAAGGCCTGATTTGTCATCCTCATCAGATCCGTTCGACGAAGAGAGTGTTGGCCTGAGAATTGGTAGAGGCGGCCCCAAAGTTGGAGGATACGAGGTGGTAGTCAGAGAAGGAGACGGTGTGGTGGGAAGTGGAGGTGGCGTAATATCAGTTGGAGTGGCAGAGATAATAAGAATAGAAGTAGGAGTGTCAGTTGTAGGGAAGGACCAGGATCAATCGAGGAGTAGACTCAAAAAAGGTGATGTCAGCCGAGACATATTGTTTTCTGAGAAGATGGTCATAACATTGGTAACCCTTCTGAGCGGGAGAGTAGCCAATCAAGATGCATTTAGTTGCGCGAGGAGAGAGTTTATCCCGACCGAGGGAAGGAGAGTGAACAAAACCGGTACATCCAAAGACGCGTAGAGGTAGAGAAAAAAGTAGGGGTGAGCACAAAAATCCGCGCACCGCAAAAACGGCCCACTCCGCAAAAAGCGTAACGCGTAATGTAGGTGTGGTGCAGTTTTGCAATTTTATAAATTGCTTGCGGTGCGGTGCTGTTTTCAAATATTAAAAATCTCAAACACCGCACCACATCAATTATTTGGGTACTTTCAAATTTTTATAATTTTGTGGCATCACATTTTAGTATATTAAATAAAAGTTAATATATTTATACGATTTAATAACGCCACATATTCACATTTTATTCTTCTACAACCCACATATCACCTATTTACATTTTATTATATGATATTCAATTATTCCCCAATTGCCATCTCTAGTTTCGAGTCACGGGTCATGGCTCAAAGGCGCTGAAGGCTGTCGGCAGAAGCAGTTTGCGACAAGTGTTTCTAGCAAGAGTGCGAGATGATTTAGGGCTTCCTCTTCAGCGAGAGGCGAGAGCTTTCAGTTTCCGCACGATGTCGGCGTTTGTGATTTTAGTTTCCGCACGTCATTAGTGATTTCGGCGAGAGCTTTCAGTTTTCGCAGCCCCAGGTCTTCCTTCTTCCTCTACTGCGAGAGGCGAGTGCTTTTAGTTTCTGCACGACGTCGGCGTCCGCGATTTCAGTTTCTACATGGTGTCAATGATTTCGGCGAGAGCATTAGTTATTAAAGGCACAAGACGAACCGAGACGCAAAGGGGTCTTAAAGCCTAGGCGCAAGCCTCAAGGCGCAGACACGCGCCTGCCGAAGGTAAGACTAAGGTTTTGAAAATCGGACCGGACATCGAACGGCGGAGGGAAAGGTTCAAGGTCGAACCGGTCCAACCGGTTCAACCGGGGTCGAACCGTTACATAGATATATATATATATATATATATGTAGTGTGTACACACACGCATATACACACACGCATATACAGACACGCATATACAGACACGCATATACAGACACGCATATACAGACACGCATATACAGACACGCATATACACACACGCATATACACACACGCATATACACACACGCATATACACACACGCATATACACACACGCATATACACACACGCATATACACACACGCATATACACACACGCATATACACACACGCATATACACACACGCATATACACACACGCATATACACACACGCATATACACACACGCATATACACACACACATATACACACATGCATATACACACACATATACACACACACATATACACACGCACACACACACATATATATATGTATATACATATCTCTACCATATATATCAATATACACATCACTTCAAGCACACCAAACACTTCCCCTCAACCATTTGATCAAAAAGCATATTAAATCTTATCATTTAGATGGAGAGAGAGAAAGAAAGATTGAAAAGAGAGGGGGAGAGAGAGAAAAAGAATATTGATAGGTCTCTTAAACCTATATGAGAGAGAGAAATTAAATTTTTTACGGCAAATCGTACATTTTTTTAAAAAATAAAAATTGTAATCTTGATTTATATTTTTTTACGTTTGTTTTGAGGACTCATATGTATATGTTGCGGGTGTAGACGTTTTGATGCGGGCGCAACCCGCATCGACACATCAAGCATGGGTGAAGCCCGTGCGAAGGCGGGCAAAGCCCGCCTGGATGCGGCCGATGGCCGCCCGAGAGCATCGAGCACGGGCATAGCCCGTGCGAAGATGCTCGTATATATATATATACATATAAGTGTACGAAGTTTCGTATATAAGGTCGGAAGTTCAAGAGCGACGGTTCATAACCACCACGTTGATGACCGCCACCGCCGTGTCAATCTTTAATTTTTAAAAGATAATTTAATATGTTAATATTTTAAAATATCTAAAAAATATGTAATTAATATTTATATAGATATGTATATTAATTATATATGTTTATTTTATATATACATAAGTATTTATATGCATATAATATATTATAAAGTAAAACAATAAGAACCAAATGATCAGGTGGTCAACCCTTAACCTACTCTGGTCTTGGTGGGGGTTCGAAACCCCCCACCAACATTTTTTCTGCTATTTAAAAGCGGGTTTGGCCCGCCCGGTTTTGTGAAACCGCGCCCGGTTCCCGGCCCACCGGTCCGCCCGCCCGGTTCCGCGGTTCTTGAGCGGTCCGTGGAGGGTCCGGTTTGGTTACCTGGACCGGGCCGGCTGTACCCCCCGTTCGTGGTTCGACCGGTCCGACCGGCCGGTCCGGTCCGTTTTTTAAAAGCTTGGGTAAGACACAATCACGTCCATTTTAGATAATTATCATTAAACACATGTTCAACTTCCCGATCATGTTCTTAATATATTCTACTCATTAATAATTCATTACTATCATTTATATATCTCTTAAAAATAAAATCAATGTGGTCATTAGGATCATATTTATGCTTCGACACTCGATTATGTTTCACCAAACTACATAATGCAAAAATTATTGATTTCTTACATTATTTTTTTCTTAATTTTGAAAAAAAAATTATAGCAGAAATTTCACTAAGGTGCACCTTTTATACTTCAAAGGCGCACGAAGGCGCAATCATCTTCGCCCGGTGAGCTCGGAGCCTTAGGCGCACCTGAGGTTGCCTTTAATAACTTAGGCGAGAGCTTTCAGTTTCCGCAGCCTCAAATCTTCCTTCTTTCTCTTCTGTGAGAGGAGAGAGCTTTTAGTTTCCGCACGGCGTCAACGATTTTGGCGAGAGCTTTCAGTTTTCGCAGTTGCCTTTTCTCAGATTATAAGCATTGTTGTCAGGGTACACAACCCCTACTTCTGCAAACTGATCATGATCAAACATAAAGCTCCTCTCGATGAAAATTCATGGCAGTTTTTGCTTGAAACTCTAACATGGTTGTTTCTAGTGTGAGAAAATGTTTCCCTGAAATCTGAATATTCACTGTTCCTCATATACCTTTTATCTTGTTTGAATGAAATGGACCCTTAGATTGTGCTCTCTTATTTCTTTTATTTAAATATGATGAAACGCTAACTTGTGTTAATAGTGTAGTGCCCCAAAAAATTCTAATCATACTAAATTCACATCATTGGCTTGCATTAAACTTAATTTTAAGTCAAAAAAATCGCACTGAAACCGCAACTGCACTGCAATAAACCACACCGCTTAATTTCAGTGCGGTGCAGTTTTGCTCGGGCCAAAACTGCGCTTTGCAAAACTATCAAATTACGCAGAGTGGCCTCCACAGCCAGTAGTGTTACCACGACAAGCAGTATGAGCAAGACTGTCAGAAGGTGCAGGGAGATACCCAGAGGACGGTGAAGAAGAGACGTAGCAGCCGATATACGAGCAACAGTGACATTGATGGTCAGAGAGTCAGCTTCACCCAAAATTTGTTGACGTATTAAGTCATAGGAGTCTGGTTGGCGAAGAAGATAATAAACACACTACCAGAAGTTCCTGAGAATGCTTGTGCTATTCGACAAGATTAGCAGAGAAAGATCGATGTTGAAGAAGCTCTGAACCAAGAGTCTAGACTTCCTGGTAAGCTGCTGTGGGGGTCATGGTGGGGCGGGCAAAAAGATCTACATATAATGTGTAAATACGAGATGTCTTTGCTTCCTTTGAGTTAAGAGCGACGAGATGATCCCAAGTATCTTTGATTGTTTCATCATGAGCCATGGCCAATAATGGGTAAGCATTCGTTAGAGAGACGGTTGGCGAGTCATGTTTGAACTAGGGCATCGCTAGCATCCCAGTCGTCATAAGTGTCAAATCTTTTATCTGGAGGATAATCAGTTAGATGATGCCATTTGCGTTGAGACCTCAACAGAAAGGTAAATGAGACACTCCAATCTGGGTGGTTCTGCTAGATCAACTTGGATGCAGTGCTAATATTGCCCGAGGAACTTGAAGCTGAAGAAATGACACCCAGAGTCTCTATAGAGAAGAGAAGAAGATAGTGTGGTCAGAGAAACTTAACCGCATAACCGAAACAAAGACTGTACAAGTCGCAAAGGGCGAGCTGACTGGCGGTCAGGAAAATGGAGATCGCACAAACCGCAAAGAGTATGACACCGAGCAGCGAGGAGGTGGGCG
Source organism: Platanthera zijinensis (assembly GCA_039513925.1). Classification (NCBI taxonomy): domain Eukaryota; kingdom Viridiplantae; phylum Streptophyta; class Magnoliopsida; order Asparagales; family Orchidaceae; genus Platanthera; species Platanthera zijinensis. Next base: position 21,527,186 of record CM077082.1, on the reverse strand, counting down.
GTTAGATAAACGAAGTCCGCACAAGGAGCAAAATAGGGCTGGCGATTAGAAAACCGAAGTCCGCACAAGAACATAGTTAACAATCGAAGGAACGCTGTTTCCCTATGATACTATATAAGGAAATTAAATATAACTTGAGAGAAATTGAAAATGACATAATTTTATTTCCAAAAAATCTGAATATTACAAGAGTGCACCTTCCTTTATATAGAGTCTTGGAGGAGAGAATTTACAATTTGCTAATGAGTGACTAATTACAGGAATCTATAGATGTGCGACAAGAGCGGTCATTGCGTTCATACAGTGGTTGACCACGCAGGAATATGCAGTTACACAAGGGTAACCACCCATACCAACAGTAATAGAGAGTAGGTGTCAAGGATGACTCCATCAGTATTCGTCAGCAAAGCTTGCAGTTAACCAATCTTTATCACAATCACCACAAGGTGTGGATACACATGGGTACCCTCACATATATCTATCAATCATCAGAGATTGCGGTTAGCCAAACTTAACCACGTTGACTACATGGTGCAGTTAGACAAGGTTAACTGCAAATACATATATATGTGATTATTTTCTAACACAAACCAACTCACATTGACTATATAAATCTCAGATACTCGAGGGCTCGCTGCAAGATTTCTGGACTTAGGGGAATCAACTCAATGTTTCTTAGAATGGAGTAAAGTCTGAAATATGAAACATGTGGCAATGAGCTCCTTTTGACTGTCACTTTTCACTACTAACTCGTCGATCCAAGTAATACAATCGACAACAAACATCGTCTTTTGCCATAAGACGTATAATTGATCAAGGAGCCAACTCCTGTATGACACTGAGAAATTTCTTTTTCAACTTCCACTTCATGCCCATCCTTTAGAAATGGTGCCAAGTCCTCGCACTCTTTCACCCTTCCTAAGCTATTCCAATAGATGTTAGCCTGACCACGAGTCTTCATCTTAGTGAATCTAACACGACGCTCATCCATCATCTCATATTAGCCAAAATAATGATTCATATTTAGAAGTCAATCATTGAACGCCTAGTTCAACTGACCTTCAAAGGGCGACATATCTATCTTGACTCTACAAGTTATGTCATCCTCGACGTGGTGACCTCCATGAGGATTTTGGTAATTATCAGAAAAGTCATTTTTACCATGATTAAATCATGTTGGACAGTCAATACGGTGTCTGTGTTGGGTGGGTGTGTATGATGGTGGCCCACCTGATGGTATTGGGGTCTACCCTGAGGACCTCTCCGGGGTCTGTCGTATACATGCTCAGGATCTTCTAATTAGGGGGGGGGGGGGGGGACCTTTATTCATAGGATTCCTAACTGAATGATTACCAGGATCTTTGAATTTGTTAGTCTCATTTAATTACTCTGGAAGGGGTCGGGTATGATCTTATCAAGAAGAGGTAGCATTAACCAAACTCCTAAGTGCACCTAACTCATTGTTTCCAATTGGGGTTTTAGATTGTCTGAGCGTGCGTCAATATTATTAAACAGATCCATATATACTTTAGGCTTTACCAAACGAAGCCTTAAATACAAGGCCTTGATAGAAAGTCTGATGCAAGCTAAGGTTATATGGGAAGACACTGACCTAACTCTATAGCATGCAATTAACGGGTGCAAGTGAATAACTAACTTAACAATGATGGCGTGCACTTAATATGAGTCATCATGCAATAATATCTGATGGGTTATTGTATTAACTAAATAAACTTTAAAATTTAAACAACAGTCACTTTAGATCGCAAAAAATTCAAGTCTAGTTCGCAAAATCTCATTGCACACTTAGTGAGAGCGCTTGTGTTAAATACAAAATAAATAAACCCCACAAGCTCTGAAATCAATATAAGCAAAAACCAAATAACAGATAAGTACTAATCATATAAATATGAGACTCACAAATTATTCATCTCTCTATGGAAAGGACATCGAACATGAGATGCGATCAAGATACTGTTGTCGGGGTTAGATACTTGCAATGGGTTTGAAGTGCTGGTGGTTTTGATGGTTTTCTGGATTGCAGTAATTTGGGGAGAAATGAAAATGGTAGGCGTTAGTGGTTGTATGGCATGCAACTGTAGAAAGTGGTGGTGGTTGTAGGAAGTAAGCGTGCAAATGTGGTTGAGGATGGAGGAGAAGGAATGAGTTGTGACAATAGGAGGTAGGGTTGCTCCGGTTGACTAGGGAGGGATGGGAGTCAGATTGGCTGTTGGTGGGAAAGACGTGAGTTGCGGTAGTTGTAGGTGGGAAATAAGCCGGAGCTACCAAGTTGCGGTTTTATTCTTGTTACAATATGAATTATTCCTATTTTATTTTTTGTCTTTTATATTTATTATTTCCCGTGTCCGCCTCCATATATAGAGGAGACTAGTTCTCTTTGGATTATTATCAATCATATTTTGGTTCACTCCAACATGATATCAGAGCCCCGACGCCTGGTGCCCTAGTCGTTGTTTCTTCGCCCGATTCAGTTCTCCCGTTCACCGCCCGCTCACGTCTCCCGCTCTCGGTCTTCTACTCCTCTCCGCGTCTCAGCCTTCCAGCGCCCACGCCAGCCTTCCAGCGTCGCTCCTCTAGGTATTCCAGCGCCATCGTCAGTAGTCTTCCAGGCCTCGCCGGCACCCAGCCAATATCTTCTCTTCCGGCCAACCTCCTAGGGTTTGTAGCCCCTCTCCTTCCGGCGCCGGACATGCCGTGAAGCCTGTGCTTACTTTCCGGCGCCAGACATGCCGTGAAGCCTGTGCTTACTTTCCGGCGCCGCTTGCTTTCCAGTCATTGGATGAAGTTGATTTCTATTCCTCTCCTCTTCTACTTCGCCCTTTGTTCGGCGTAATTCGTCGCCCTTTGTCGCCTTGCGTGGCGTGTGGTCTCCAAATTTCTATTCTTGGGCCGATATGTCTTCTCCCAGTGATTCCTCCACACCGGTTCCTTCTCCTGCAAATTCTGTGCGGGAGTCATGATCACAATACTCCGCAGATTACTACTATCAGATTGGATGATTCTAATTATCTTTCTCGGTCTCGCTCTGTCACACTTTCTCTTAAGAGCCGTCGCCTCTTAGGTTATGTCACTGGGCGAACTAAGAAACCGGAGAAGATTGCTCCTGACTAGCCTCAATGGGATTCCAAAAATTTCTTAGTCATGTATTGACTAACGAATTCCATGCAGGAGCCCTGCTCTTGCTGCCGGTACCCCTTCTTTGCTGGCGGCTTGCCCAACCCATGATTCTAAGCTGAAGGGTACTGATAAAGACCACCTTCTCTGTGATTATTGTGGGAAGACCCGTCATACAAGAGACATCTGCTTCTGACTCTATGGTTATCCTCCACTGAGAGGTGGTGCTCCTCCTTGTGGTGGCCGTGGTTTCAGACGCTCCCCTGGTCGGCTTACTCGTTCTGCCAATCTTGCTGATGCTGCTATGGATATTCCCCCTGCTTTGTATGGTGCTGATACTTCTGTCCTCCCTGGCGTTTTCTCGGCCGATGAAGTCCTTTCCCTTCGCTGCATGATGCAAGATCTTTCTACAGAGTCTTCTGCCTTGTCTTCGTATGCCCACACTGGGACTCCAGGTGCTCACTTTGCTGCTGCTCACTCTTCCCCTGAGTGGATCATAGACTCTGGAGCCACCGATCATATGACTGGCTCCGCCTCAGGTTTTATCTCTTATACCCCTCTTTCTGGCCGTGATAAAGCGAGCATTGCTGCTGGTTCCCTTTCCTATATTGCTGGGAAGGGTTATATCTCTTGTTCCTCTCTCACCTTGTTGTCGATTTTGCATGTTCCGTATTTCACACGTAATTTGCTCTCTATTAACTATTTGACTAATTCCATGAACCGTTCAGTAACCTTACCCTTCCTCTTATGTGTTTCAGGACCTGAAGACGGAGACGGTGATTGGCTCTGGTAGTCTGGTCAATAGTTTGTACGTGCTCGGCTCCAGCCCAGTGAGACCTTCTCTGCCCCTTCACTCCAGCACATCCGACCTATATTCTTGGCATTGCCGCTTAGGACACCCGTCTTCTCTGCCCCTTCTCTATTACCTGTTATACCTGTTGCTGTTTTTACTTCCTTTGTTTGTGATGTCTGTGTTGTTAACAAACATTATTGTACTACATTTAATCATGTTTCGTTACCAAGTTCAGTTACTTTTACAATGATTCACTCTGATGTTTAGGGACCTTGTCCTGTCTCTTCTACTTCTGGCTGTGTTTGGTTTGCCACTTTTATTGATTGTTTTTCTCGCATTACCTGGTTATTTTTATTATGGGAAAAAATGATGTGTTTCCTACATTCAAAACGTTTCATAACATGATCTCCACCCAGTTTAATGTTAAAATTCAGATCCTCCGTAGTGATAATGGTCGTGAATATCTGTATTCACACTTTGCTAAATATTTGGCTGATCATGACATTGTACACCAAATCACTTATGCTTATTCTCCTGCTCAAAATGGGGTTGCAGAGCGTAAGAATCGTCACCTCTTGGAAGTGGCTCGCTGTCCCTTGGCCACAATGCATCTTCCCAAGTATTACTGGGGCGATGCTGTCCTTACGGCCGCCCATCTTATTAATCGCATGTCATATCGTATTCTTGGGAATGCCACTCCCCTCGGGACTCTACGGGTCCCTTCCTCTCAGCTCTCTCCTAAGGCGTTTGGTTGTGTCAGCTTTGTTCACATCCATCATACTCCTCCCACCAAACTTGATCCACGAGCTCTCCGGTGTGTGTTTATTGGCCACTCTCCTACTCAAAAGGGGTGCAAATGTTTTCATCCTCCTACTAAGAGGGTTTTCGTTACCATGAATGTCACATTTCGTGAAACTGAAGCCTATTATCCTTCCTCGGGTGACTCATCTTCTTCGCCCTCTTCGTCTTTGCCCTCCCCGTCTGTACCTCTGCCCGTTCCTCTTTCGTAGTCTTCACTTCAGGGGGAGTTTATACCGTCGGAAGTGAGTGATATTCCTGCCCATTCTACCACTGCTCCTGCTTTGTATGTGTACTATCGACGGTGAAAGAGGCCTAACGACACACTTGACCTGACTATGCAACCAGATCAATCATTGGACTCGGATTCAGGGCCTTCCGAGCTTCCAATTGCCCTTCGTAAAGGTATCCAGTCCTGCACTCAACACCCTCTTTCTATTTATGTTTCTTATGACTCATTCTCCACCTCCCATAAGACCTTTATGTCTTACCTTACGTCCATATCCATACCGACATCTTGGCAGAGTGCTCTGGAGATTCCCGTGTGAAGAGAAGCGTTGTCTGAGGAAATGACTACGCTTGAAATGAACAACACATGAGATTTAGTGCCTCTCCCCTTCTGGGAAGACATCGGTTGGATGCAAATGAGTGTTCTCTGTCAAACAAAATTCCCAGATTGTTGTGGAAAAGTGTATAACAAGATTGATAGCAAGAGGGTACACTCAAACCCCTGAAATTGACTATCAGGAAACGTTTGCTCCTGTAGCAAAGATGAATACTATCAGAGTCCTCTTATCCCGTGTTGCTTGAAAAGGGTGAGACCTTTGACAACTTGATGTAAAAAAATGTCTTCCTCCACGAGAATCTGGATGAGAAAGTTTATATGTCCCTCCCACCAGACCTTACTCCTAAAAATTCAGTGGGACACGTCTGCAAGTTAAAGAAAGCTTTATATGGACTGAAACAGTCTCCAAGAGCTTGGTTTGGGAGATTTCACAAAACCATGCTGTCTTTTGGGTATCAGCAGAGCAATGCCGATCATACTCTATTCATCAAGCATAGGACCGGTAAACTTACAACTCATTGTTTATGTGGATGACATTGTTATCACAGACGATGATGTGGAAGAAATCAAGCTTTTGAAACAAAACTTGCTTCTGAGTTTGAAGTCAAGGATCTGGGTGCTCTCAAATATTTCTTGGGCATTGAAGTGTTAAGGTCCAAGCATGAGATCTTTATCTCTCAGAGGAAGTATACTCTGGACCTTCTTGAGAAGGCTGGGATGAGCGGCTACCGACTAGAGAATACTCCAATTGAAGCGAACCACAGAATGAGCCGTGATGATTGAAAGGAGATTGAAAACATACCTAAATTTCAAAGGCTTGTAGGGAGACTGCTCTACTTAGCTTATACCCGTCCAGATATAGCTTATGCTGTGAGTGTTATTAGCCAATTTATGTATGCTTCGAAGACTCGTCATGCTAATGCTGCCAACAGGATACTCAGATATCTCAAGTCCTCACCTGGGAGTGGGATCTTGTTTTCCCCCAATTCGGCTCTAAAAATTGAGGTCTGCACTGATGTTGATTGGGCAGGGTCTGTTGACGATCAACGATCTACCTCAGGGTATTGTTCTCTTGTTGGTGGGAATCTTGTTACTTGAAGGAGTAAAAAACAACAGGTCGTGACAAGATTAAGCGCCGAAGCAGAGTTTCGGGTTATGGCCCATGGTGTCTGTGAAGCTCTCTGGCTGCGGTTGTTGCTGAGTGACCTGGGACTCTCTGGAAATGAGTCCATTTGGTTATATTGTGATAACAAGACTGCTATCAGTATCGCACACAACCCTGTCCAACATGGTCACACTAAGCATATTGAAGTGGATCGTCATTTCATCAAGGAGAACATTGAAAAGGGGATCATGTGTACTCCCTTTGTTCCCTCAGATAGACAACTTGCTGATATTCTCACGAAAGACCTGAGTGGAAGTACCTTTGAAAGAATTATTGTCATTATTGTCAAGTTGGACATGATCAACATCTCACGTCCAACTTGAGGGGGGAGTGTTATAATATATATTATTCCTATTTTATTTTTTGTTCTTTATATGTATTATTTCCTGTGTCCGCTTCCATATATAGAGGGGATTAGGTCTCTTTGGATTATTATCAATCATATTTCGGTTCACTCCAAAAGTTCTTAAGTACTGAACAAGTGACCAACGGTTTTAATGTTCAGGACAATCAATTCTCACAACACTGCATCCTCACTCATATTTAAAGCACCTAAATGTAAGTTAAGTGTGACGAACAACCTAAAATATCTGATCATCTCACTTAACTAAAAATGGGAAAAAAATACAACTAAAAAATAAAGTAAAATATAGAAAATAGTAAACAAATGCTCCGATCGTATTCACGGGCTCCGATCGTATTCACGGGCTCCGATCATATTCATGTGCTCCGATTGTATTCACGGGCTCCAATCATCCAGGTGATGACTCTACAATCGGCTGTGAAAATAACCGACCCCCAACAAAGTGCTTTGATGAGTCTCCTGATCTCCATAAAACTCCTATATGATTGTATAAACAATATGCCTTGGGTCAGGGCTGAACTTTGTTTTGTTTGGACTTAGATCCATCATTTAGGAGATAATCTCTTTAAGTTTGTATGCCAGTACACTAAGCATGAAGTATCCCGGTCTTCCTGAGGATTTGGTTGAAGATTCTTGTAGAATAAACCGGCTGAGCATTCATGTAGAAAACATGTGAATGTGATGTCACTTATGCGAAGACGCAAGGCTTCCTCACTAATATGAAAGCTCCCTGGAAAGGAAAGCTCGCCAAATGGGTCTCTCGGGGACTCCGCGAAGGGTTCCCCGAGGGGGTTAATAATGACAAAATGATATTTCAAAAGAAAATCATCAATAACGGTAGGTCCATGGAAACAAGTGGGACACCCGCAACAAAGTCAATGCTAGACCCTTGACCCTCACTCGGGACATGACTCGTCACTACACGTCGTTACACTTGAAAGAACGTGAACTCAAAACCAGTCTATGATCAAGGTCCTGATTAAGTCAATGCATGGGGTTGGAGAAAGGGGAGGGTCTATTGCTACAATAAAAGGATTTATAAATATAAAATCATCAGATTACTCACATTACTCTCTTTCAGGGTCATAAGGTATGAGTCAGACTCCAATGACGGACAATTCATCAGGCAAAGAATCTCACTGTAGTGGGATAACTCCATATAATCACTTGTCTTTCGTGTTAAAGGGGGCACGAGTAGGCGTGATGGTAGCCTCAGGACAAGGACTCTTTATGATGGGGCGATTAGAGTGTGAGTCTACTTGAGTAAGTCTAGTTGACTCCTCTTGAATGTCACTTTTCACTTCTAGATCATCAAAACAATTTTTATACTATGCGATGAACAAAGATCCTTGTTGAACAATAAATAATTGACCGATCAACCGACTCGATACGGTGCTGACAAATACCTTTGACACAACCTTTGTTTCATCTCTATTTAGCTAGTGATGCAGTGACGACAATCTCGCTTGCGGGTCCTCTCAATGCTAAACCAATATGCTCTCGCCTGTTCTAGAAGTTTAATTTTTGCAAATATGATATGACGCTCACCCAATAATTCAAAATAATTAAGATAATATTCCATGTCCACGAACCAGTAACTAAAAGATTCAGGACTCGACAACCCATCTAACGGTGAAGCAACTGCACAAAACCTACATTCAAGATCTCTTTTAAATAATATGATTCTCATAGCAATCATCCCTAAAATAATCAAGTTGTGCCGAAGAGTTAACGCGATCTTCTTGTACTTGGGGATAAGGATGACGATAATCATCGTAGTCATCGTCTCTAACATAGTGGAATCGCGTTGAGGGGCCGATACGATCTATGGAAGTGGTGTGCTGCAAACGAGAATAATCATCGTAATAACATATGATCTCTCTGAAGGGGCTCTATGAGATCGGGTATCAATATACTCGTGATCCTCAAATAGAGGAGAGGAATGACAACAATAGCTAGCCATGAAAGGACCTATAGACTCAATTGTCGCGTACCAAAATAAAGCCCAACCTGGGACTCTGATACCAATTTGATTCAAGACAAATTTGCTGGTGACAGATGCATGATGCCCTAATCCTAGATGAAATGCAAGCAACCACGACGAATGTAATGAAACCAACGATGACCATAAAGTTGCGAGTGACGGAAGAAATGCAAGCACACATAATCCAATGAACATGATACGTACGCCATGAATCCTAAACCTACTGCGAATGTGAATTTCAGTCATGTAATTAAATCAACGAGGGATTAATTAAACAATTAAATTTAAAACTTAAGTCTTCAATCACATTTAACTGCATATGTTCAAATTAGTAATCAAAGGCCATTGCAACTTAATTGAAAATGCTTCAGAATTCAAAGCACATGACAAATAAAAAATACACGATTTCAAAAAGCGAAATTATCAAATTAATTTGGACAAAATATTACTAACAATACAAAGTACTCATACAACGCGAAGAAATGAAAACTAGAAGTAAAAGTTCACCAAGTAATCGATGTCGGTGGTGGCGATGAAGATTTGATAGCAGTGGTGGCCTACGAAGCACCGTCACTTTAAAATGCCCAGTGTGTCGGTGTCGGACTCTCCGACACTCGTCCGACTCTCCGACACTCTCGGACACTCGTATCGGAAGTCCAACACACTAGTTCAAGCGGGACTCGCGTGCCCCGCTCAATCAGACATGCGTGTCCCGCTCAATCGGACACGTGTCCCGCTTATTTGTAAACGTCGCTAAGCCAGTTACTCATGGTGAGACGGAAGACAATTTGTCTTGAAAGTGCAATTTTTTTGAAAAATATTTTATAAGTTCATATATAAAAGTAAGAACACATTTGTTAATGATTGGTGGAAAAGAAATTGAAAAGTGTGTAAAAGTCTCAAGTAGTGATCTATTTGAGGTGAAAAAACTAGTAGAAAATGTGAATGTTAGAATAACGAGTTTTTCTCCTAAAAAGTGTTTTTGCCCTCTTTTGACATTTATAGTAATGAAGGTGGATCTACTAGTGATGTGAATATTTTCTCTAGAAAAAAGAAGATTGAAAGTGGGGGAAATGGTTTACTTGAGAATCCATTATTTTTACTGATAATATATAATGATAATGTGCTAATGTTCTATCATTTTTTGATCTGTTAAGTTTTGCATTTGAATATTTGATAAGTAATATTTAAACTTAACTTAGTTTATTTGAATATTTGTTAGTTATTTATTATTTTTATTTTTTAAAAATATTTTAAGATTTTCATAATTATATAAAAAAAATATTTAATATACGTGTCCAGCGTGTCAGAATATGGTACTTTTTGAGAATTGACGAGTTGCATGTCGTGTAATTCGTGTCGCATGTCGGTGTCGATGCAACATAGGTGGTGGCTATACGGAAGGGAGGATGTTGCTATGTAGGAGCTGTTAGAGGGAAAAAAGCAAGCTTGACTAGAGGTGGGATGGCTGTGGGTAGTGCTCAAATAAGGGTATAAGGGCTACAAGGGTGGGGGTGGTCGGCAAGGGCTGAGATAGGGAAGGAGGCCAGAGGTTACTGTCGGGGTTAGTATGGGCTGGGTAGGCAAAACAAGGGAGGGAATGCAGTTGGAAGGGTCGGGTGATGGGAATAGGAAGTACCTTGGGAGGGACGGCCGACGCAGGGACTGGTCGAACAACGACATCGGTGGATGCAGGGGGTCAGTGATGTAGGGTAGGCTGTGCAGTGGACTCCTAGAATGCAAGCTAGTGGCGTGGAGGGGCGGACTCGCTCACACCTAACGACTATATGTCATGACAGATTTTAATCAGGCGAATTAATTAATAAACGCAACGAAACATCACAATAAAACAATGCATTCAATCAGGATAAAATAAACAATTTTCTTTAGGCGCTTTGGCGATAGCTTTCCTTCGCACGAAGGGCTAGACTAGGCGCGCGATGAATTAAGGTGTCCTGCAAGTTAAGAGATTCACAGGCAAATAACAACAACCTATAATTCCTTTAAAACAAGAGTTCCACAAAGCGCGCAATGCTTTCACAACCAAACAACAACTAGCACCGCAAATAACGAAGCAATATGAAATCTGGAATAAAATTAGGGCTGCAAGGATCGTAATAAATCTGAAATTGTGGAGGTGAAATGGGGTTTCCGGATGGTGAGAGACTAGATCGGGTAAGGGGAAGTGGTTCCACGGAAGGGGAAGGGATGGTGGCTGTAGGTATAGGTGAGGGAGGGCTAGATCTGAGGGGGGACGGGCTGGATCTGGACCAATATGTCCAGATCTGGACAGATCTGGTACCTACGGTGGGGCAGGGGGAAGGAGGGCTGGGCTGGGGTTTTTGGCGTGCGGCTGTAGGGGGAGCTGGGGGCGGCGGCGTGCGGCTGTATGGGGGGAAGCAAGGCGGGGGCGGGCGGCTGTACGGGAGCAGCGCCTGGACGGGGTAAAGGGGCGACGACAGGAATCTGAACGGGGTGGAGGGCTGGCTGATGGTAGGGGGGAGGGGAAAACAAGGAGGGGAAAGGATACTTACCCAAGGAGTTGTCACCAAGGGGCTCCACGACGTCGACACCGCGGAATGATCACCGGAAATGAGGAAGAACTCTTCTCCAAATTTCAGCAATGCCCAAAAACTGCAGCCCTAGGTTCTATTTATAATGAAATAAAATTAGGGCAACCAAGATGGACGGCTATGATTGGCCGTCGATCTCGGCGCCAAAACAACACTAAATAATATCCGAAATACAACATGCTATATATGAAAATTCATCAGAACGATGAGCTGGACACAACCACGGTGGCGGATCGGCGATCCGGTCACGCCCTCCTGCGAGAATACACGAACGTGGGGTCCGCCCTGCGCCGTGTCGCGCCAGATGGTCCCCCATCAACTCCCCCGGACTGAAAAGCCTTCATCTCCGATGAATGGAGACGCTCGTACTGAAGTCGAAGTCCCGGGGAGAGTTGATCCAACTCTGCAGCAGCAATCCAGGTGTCGTCGGTATAGGGTCGTCCAAGCCAACGAACCAAGTAACGGCACACGAGCCCATCCGTAGAGGGGACGAACTTATGCGCAATGATCTCAGTAATCTGTTCGGCCCTCATCACTCGGGGAAAGCGTTCCGGTGATGGTGGTGGTGAGCTCCTGGGGAAGTGGGAATCAAGTGGAGGCTGGGTGGCGGGAGAGAGGGGCGGTGGTGTAGGCTCGGAAGGGCCGCCAAGGTAGGGATCGGGGTACTCGTGAGGTGCAAAGTAGGGTGTCAGGTCCTCGACATTGAACACAGGGTGGATACCCATGCTCGCAAGAATGTCCAGCTCGTAGGCATTCAACCCGATTCGTCTCAAAACTGAGTAGGGCCCAATTCGCCTGGCGCTTAGTTTCTTAGCAGGCCCCTGAGGGATCCGCTCCGCACGGACTCGTACCATCACTTGTTCGCCAACCAAAAAATGTTTTTCCCGTCTATGCTTGTCTGCCTGTTCTTTATAATGCTCATTGCGTAAATTAATTTTACGCCTGATGGACTCATGCAACTCATGCAAGTGACGTGTGAAGGATTCAGCTGACTCACTAGGGCGTGACTCACTCGGGACGGGTATAAAGATCAATAGGCTTCCTAGGGTCATAACCTGATACTACTTGAAACGGGCTCAGACCAATCGACCTATTGATGGAACTGTTGTATGCAAACTCAGCTATAGGGAGCACCGAGTCCCAACTAGACGCATGCTCACCAACTAAACACCTCAGCAGATTACCTAAACTTCTATTCACCACCTCCGTCTGACCGTCCGTCTGAGGGTGGTATGCGGATAAGAATTTAAGAGTAGTCCCGGTTTTACGCCATAACGTCTTCCAGAAGTAGCTAACGAACCACACATCTCGATCGGACACGATGGAATTTGGGAGACCGTGTAATCTAAAGACCTCACTCATAAATAAGGCCGCGATGCGGGGGGCATCGACGGTCTTACTACACGCGATAAAATGCGCCGTCTTAGAGAACCAGTCGACCACAACAAAGATAGAATTGTGCTTCCGCTGGGTGCGCGGAAGCCCAAGCACAAAGTCCATACTAATGTCCTCCCAAGGACGATGGGGAACGGGTAAAGGGGTGTATAAGCCCGTGTTCTGCTTCGTTCCCTTGGCCGTTTGGCATACACGACAATGTCGGACGATACAAGCCACATCTTTCTTCAGACTCGGCCAATAGAAACGATCCTCTACCATAAAAATCGACTTATCCCGCCCAAAATGACCGGCGGCACCCCCGGCGTGTAATTCCCATACTAAATAATCACGATACGAGGTGTTGGGCACGCACAAACGGGAGCCCCAGAATAAGTACCTATCAATGATCTGAAACCCCTCAATAGGATCAGGAGGGTCCCTCGATAGCGCAGTGTATAACTCGGCAAAATCAGGACAAGTGGGGTAGTCCATAATTATCCTCTCGAAACCATCCACCTGGGCCCGCAATGTGTGTAGTAGAGAGACTCGACGACTGAGTGCGTCGGCGGGTTTGTTCTCAACACCAGCGCGATGTTTGAGAACGTAGTGGAAATCCTGCAGATACTCTACCCACTTCGCGTGGCGGTGACTCAGCTTCTTCTGAGAGTCGAGGTAGCGTAGGGCCTGGTGGTCAAAATACAGTACAAACTCCCCGGGAAGGAGGTAGTGTCTCCAATAACGTAATGACTAGACGATAACATAAAATTCTCGATCGTAGTTCGAGTATTTTTGCTTGGCTTCGTTCAGTTTCTCACTAAAGTAAGAAACTGGGTGTCCCTCTTGACTCAACACTCCCCCAATACCCACACCCGACGCGTCATAAGCGACCTCGAAAGCTCTGCTAAAATCGGGGAGTCGGAGAACGGGAGCGGACGTCAGTTTGTCCTTAATTTCTTCAAATGCATGAGTGGCCGCGGCTGTCTACTGAAAGTCTCCCTTACGCAAACAACTAGTAAACGGGGCCATGATCGAGCTTAACCCCCTAACGAATCTCCTATAAAAGGTCGCAAGTCCATGAAAGCTACGGGCCTCATGAATGGTCGATGGTGTGGGCCACTCGCGGATGGACTGGACCTTCTCATGGTCAACAGACACGCCTGAGGAGAAGATAATGAATCCCAGAAAGTGGACTGACTCGGATAAGGAGCACTTCTTCGTATTGATAAACAATTTCTCCTTTCGGAGAATGTCAAATAGGAGTCTCAAGTGCTCGAGGTGATCCAACTCGGTATGGCTATAATTCAGAATGTCGTCAAAGTAAACGATTAGGAATTTGCCCATATAGGGCCGTATGATTTGGGTCATGACTCGCATGAACGTGCTCGGGGCGTTCGAGAGCCCAAATGGCATGACCGGCCACTCATACAGGCCGTCTTTCGTCTTAAATGCCGTTTTCCACTCGTCTCCCTCTCGAACTCTGATCCGGTGGTACCCGCTTCGGAGATCGATCTTTGAGAAGATCTGGGCTCCGGACATTGTGTCTAATAGGTCATCCAGACGAGGGATCAGAAAACGATACTTCACCGTAATCTTGTTGATAGCTCTACTATCAATACACATACGCCAACTGCCGTCCTTCTTAGGGGTAAGAAGGGAGGGGACGGAACATGGACTCAGGCTCTCGCAGATAAACTGCTTCCGGAGAAGCTCATCAACCTGCCTCTTGAGCTCAGCGTGCTCAACAGGATTCATGCGATAGTGTGGTAGATTTGGGAGCGAGGCCCCCGAGACTAAATCTATAGCGTGCTGGATGTTCCGCAGAGGGGGTAACTCGTCAGGGAGCTCCTCTGGCATAATATCCGCAAACTCACCTAATAAGGGTCGAACGGCAGGGTGGATCTCAGGTGTAGGACAATCAGATACCATAGTGGCTGCCACTACATACATGATACCAGCATCAGTGCTGTCTCTCATAAACTCACAACGCCTCAGGATATGCACGGGTCTCGAGGCAATCGTGCTGGTGGAAGGCTCAATCCGACCCTTAGGTCTCTCTCTGGGCTGGGTTGGAGATAAAGTGATCTTCCGCCCTTTGTCATAAAGACACACGTGTTCAAACGACCGAAGCACGTGACGTCGCGATCGAAAAGCCAAGGGCGGCCCAATAGAACGTGGGCGACATCCATGGGGATGACGTCGCACCAGACCCGGTCCTCAAAGGAAGCGATGCTGATCGGTACGAGACAGCGCTGGGTAACCTGTATCGCTGTCTTGTCTACCCAGATGACACGATAGGGGTGTGGGCGAGGCTTCGCCTTCAACTGCATACGGTCTAGACCCTTCTGGGCCACTATATTCACATAACTCCCACTATCGATGGCCAATTTGCAGGGTCCGCCTGCACTCGGGAAGTACGTGTAGAAAATGGTGGTGCGGCGCCAATCCTCATCGACACGTGGGGTATGTAGGAGGCGTCGGACCACTCCCACCTCTAATGAACGCTCAACGTCGCTCTCCCAACCCTCATCAACGGTGGCAGTAATCTCCTCAGTAGCCTCCTCATCTCCCTCTAGTCCTTGCTCCTCATCTTCAATCAACCGATTCCGTGTGGGGCAGTGTGCCGCCACGTGTCCTCTGCCAGAGCATCTAAAACACTGGATACCCCCAGGCCTCTGACCCTCAGTAGCGACAGCCTTCCCCTTCATGTCAGGAGTGACTCGTGGGGGTGGGGCAGCTGTAGCAGTCTGGGCTGGAGCGGGCTTCCTAAACGTCGACGACTCTGTCCGGGAGGAGAACTGTTTCGTACCAGATGTACGAAGGTACTGCTCGTACTCTAGGGCGAGCTGGAATATCTAGTCTACAGTCTCCATGCGATGGGGGATCAGCTCTCTCCGGAGCTCCGAACGGAGGCCAGCCTTGAATCGAGAGGCAGTGGCAATGGGTTCCTCCGAAATATCGCTCCTAACAACCAGCTCGTCGAATCGAGCCATATACTCGGCTACCGTAAGCGTCCCCTGACGTAAGCTCTGCAGCTGATCTAGTAGCTGGTCACGGTAAGAGGCAAGGAGATACTTATCCTTGAGTCTCTCCTTCATGTCCTCCCAACCGGTGATGGGGTAGTAGCCGTCTCTCTCAACAGCTCTCTCTACACTAATCCAGAACACCTTGGTCTGCCCGACTAGCTTCATTTTGGCAAACCGGACACAACGCTCATCACTCATATCATACCAATCAAAGTAATGATCCATGTCAAGGAGCCAATCGCTAAAGGCCTTTGGATCCAGGCGGCCATCAAATGTCGGGGCGTCAAGGCAAATGCGACGAGTCATGTCAAAGGCGCGGTCATCTCTCCGCGGATCAGGATAATCATCAGGATAGTCGTCACGGTCATAATCGTGCCGAGCGGGCGGGGGCCCGCGCTCACGTCGACCCGGCGGGTAATACTCATCTCGACACTGGTCGTGACGACCGTGTGGAGGTACACGGTTCCTAGGGTCAGGCTGACGTGGCAAGCGGTATTCTTCCCGCTGAGGCGGGGGTCGACCACGTGCTGGCTCTGGGTTTCGCCTTGTTGGCGGAGTGGGGACTCTCACAGGGGTCTCATGACGGTAGCGGTCTGCTGGTGGCGGATCATCTCTGACCCGTTGACCGCGATGGGGAGAGCCATCCGGGTCATCCGCGATCTCATCGTCATGTAGTGAGGGAGTATCCCTAGCGTTCTCTAACTGATCTAGACGACGATTCACCGCGGCGGTATCGTGACGCACGTTTTCGAACTGGGTGTCTAGGGCATCAAAGCGGTCTAGGATTAGACGCTGAAAATCCGTGGTGGCGGCGCTCAAATTCGAGCCGGCCGCCTGTTCGTTAGTGACTTGTGCATGTACCATGCTTCTAAATGCCCTACCACTACGGAGCATGCAAATGACCCGACCTGGGCTCTGATACTAACTGATGTAGGGTAGGATGTGCAGTGGACTCCTATAATGCAAGCTAGTGACGTGGAGGGGCGGACTCGCTCACACCTAATGACTATATGTCATGACAGATTTTAATCAGGCGAATTAATTACTAAACACAACGAAACATCACAATAAAACAATGCATTCAATCAGGATAAAATAAACAATTTTCTTTAGGCGCTTTGGCGATAGCTTTCCTCCGCACGGAGGGCTAGACTAGGCGCATGGCGAATTAAGGCGTCCTGCAAGTTAAGAGATTCACAGGCAAATAATAACAACCTATAATTCCTTTAAAACAAGAGTTCCACAAAGCGCGCAATGCTTTCACAACCAAACAACAACTAACACCGCAAATAACAAAGCAATATGAAATCTGGAATAAAACTAGTGCTGCAAGGATCGTAATAAATCTGAAATTGTGGAGGTGAAATGTGGTTTCCGGATGGTGAGAGACTAGATCGGGTAAGGGGAAGTCGTTCCACGGAAGGGGAAGGGATGATGGTTGTAGGTATAGGTGAGGGAGGGCTGGATCTGAGGGGGGCCGGGCTGGATCTGGACCAATATGTCCAGATTTGGACAGATCTGGTACCTATGGTGGGGCAGGGGGAAGGAGGGCTGGGCTGGGGTTTTTGGCGTGCGGCTGTAGGGGGAGCTGGGGGCGGCGGCGTGCGGCTGTATGGGGGGAAGCAGGGCAGGGGCGGGCGGCTGTAGGGAGGCAGGAATAGGCGGCGGTGGGCGGCTGTAGGGGAGAAGCGCCTGGACGGGGTAAAGGGGCGGCGGCAGGAATCTGAACGGGGTGGAGGGCTGGCTGATGGTAGGGGGGAGGGAAAACAAGGAGGGGAAAGGATACTTACCCATTGAGTCGTCACCAAGGGGCTCCACGGCGTCGGCACCGCGGAATGATCACCGGAAATGAGGAAGAACTCTTCTCCAAATTTCAGCAATGCCCAAAAACTGCAGCCCTAGGTTCTATTTATAATGAAATAAAATTAGGGCAACCAAGATAGACGGCTATGATTGGCCATCGATCTCGGCGCCAAAACAACACTAAATAATATCCGAAATACAACATGCTATATATGAAAATTCATCAGATCGACGAGCCGGACGCAACCACGGTGGCGGATCGGCGATCCGGTCACGCCCTCCTGCGAGAATACACGAACGTGGGGTCCGCCCTGCGTCGTGTCGCGCCAGATGGTCCCCCATCAGTCAGTGGCTCAAGTTCTGGAGTGGCAGAGACAAAATCAGGCTCGACTGGGCAAAAGAGAACGACAACCAGCCTTGGACGGAGTGGCGGTGGCTGGTACAGGAGGCGAAGGCTAGAGTCAGCACCAACAATGATCGTGTTAGGACCCTTGGCATCAACACCAAGAGGTGTGGGCGTCGGTACCTACGAAGCAGTGACCGAATGGCTTGCAGGTTCTTTTGAAGTCGTAATACTTGGTACCCTTAAATCGGGAGAGTCACATTCATATGAGAGTGAGTTAAGAGGATCCGATGGCTCAGATTGTCTGAACGAACAACTTAATCTCACTCCACAATACAAAAAAAAGAAAATACATAAAAATTAGTAAAAATTGAGCCGATCGCATCCGTGAGCTCTGATCGTCTACCAATAATGCTTTTAAAAACAAATCTCTCAATGTAATGTGATCCATCCCATCACTACCCCAAATGGTAATGATAAAATTATTGACGGTGATGATGACGCCACAATAGTATGTTGCGCACACACACTGTAAATCTTATTAAGTCTTCATCAATTCAATCGGTCTGCTAATCTCGATGAACTTTAAGCATCAATTACTTTATCTTATCGTTTCCATTATTCTGGTAATGTTTAATCAAGGTTGTCAGTTATTGTATCCTGTAGTTTTATTTCTTTATTTCAGGCTGAGCTCTTAGATCCTGCGGTGAAGGGAACACTCAATGTTTTAAATTCAAGCTCTAAAACTTCGACTGTCAAGAGGGTAATAGTCACATCTTCGATAGCTGCTGTTTTGTGTAATGCGAAACCACTCAGTTCTGATGTTATAGTTGATGAGACATGGTTTTCCGACACAAATTTTTACGAGCAGAGTAAGGTGTGTGAAAACAACAATATATTACTGATTTATGTGCATGTGCACTTGTTTTTATTTGTCTATTTATGCATTTGGTACATTCATTCAGCATGTCCTTAACATTCATTAGCTGTTAATTAATTAAATGATTATACATACTTTAGGCTGCGGAAAAGCGAGAATGAAGAACAAAGAACAAAAATAAACAATAACATACGACATAGATTTACGTGGTTCACCCAAGATGGGCTACGTTCACGGTTCATTGAGCATGTTCTTAACATTCATTAGCTTTAATTAATTAAATGATTATACATACTTTATGTTGCAGAAATGCGAGAAGAATGAAGAACAAAGTACAAAAATAAACAATCACAGACAACACAAATTTTGTGTGCTTCACCCCAAGATGGGCTACGTCCACGTGCAACAACAGTAGGATTGTCGCTATTTAGAACATAGACGGTTACAAAGAGTGGGTGGAATTCACAGAATTTAGAAGAAAGGACAAAGTCCTCGGACAAATTTGAAAATATGCCACATTGAAGACAAAACAACTAGGAGTTTATATTACACTCCGTTCATGAAAAATAAGATCAATACGACCATGTCACACACCTGTGTGCCTTGGGCGTGTGGCCCAAACGACGTGTCTTTTCATCATTAGATGTGTAGCAACCGCCATGGAGCCGTCAAAACGGCACACGCCCTGGGGGCACGCCAATGTGCCTTCGGTCGTGTGCCCGAAATGTTGCGTCTCCACTCTCTGGATGCGTCCGCTGACTACTGGAATGGTTATACACACACCCTGGGTCGTCGCCTTTGGGTTAGGGTTGGAGACATACAATTAACCCTTAATTGATGCTTCATAGTTTGTGATATTACTTCTTTGTGCAATATAAGGTATGGCAATCTGTAATACAATGACTCCTGCACATGCGAACTGGAGTAAATAGGCTAAATGTGTGAGATAATGACATCAAACTCCAATACTCATGAAATGAGGTGTGAAAGTACTCTCTTAGTATGCAAAAATAAGTAATCAAGGCCATACACAATTCCAAGCATCCAATGCATGGTAAACATAACTCTCTTATTGTAATGATCCCCCTCAAGCTGGTGCAAAGTAAGAGACAATACATTTGGATTGTGCACGCATCAAGGAATTAAGGACCAGCCTCTTCATCCTTCATCAATTTTGAGTTTAATACATTGTGTTTTCTGTTGGCTTGCGTCCCAACATACATGCATTGCTCAACAAATACAGCCTTGCCGACCATTATTTGGCTTTGTGTTTGCTGGAGCAAGCGATGTGAATGCACTTTTTTTTGCCGGGGCTTCCTCGACAGGTTTCGTTTTGTGAAACAAAATCAATACTTCTTCTGAACAGTTATTCCACTTTTGGCTTGACCAGGGCAGATTAAATCAAGGATTTTGTTGTTTATAATATACCCCTGTCATTCTTTTTCCAGGTGCATCTATGTTATTCTTTATGATGCTCCACCGGACCGGTCCAGCTGGACTGGTCCGGTTCTGTTGTTTGTTTTTTAGTTTATATATATAACTTGCACAGGAAGTAAAAAATAAAGACCCGATTCTTTCTTCCTTAACCTAACCGAGAGAAAGGGAACAGCGGGCGGCGACAACATCGGGAGAAAGGAAGAACGGAGGGCGAGCAGCGGGCTTTCTTCTCCGGCGACGGTCGGAGATCCGGCGGCAGCGGCACAGGAGGAAGAGGCGAGCGGCGGGCTAGGGATCTTAGCTCGTCTTCTCCGGCGGCAAGGAGGAAGACGGGGCGGCGCCATCTAGGGCTTCTTCTCCGGCGGCGGCAAGATCGGGAGCGGCCTCCTTCTGCGGCGGCGTAAGGCAAGCCCGGCATAGGGCTATCTTCTCCGGCGATCTTGGAGATCCGGCGGCGGCAAGGGCGTCCAGAGGTGTTCTTCTTCTCGTTGCTCCTTCTCCGGCGACAGCAGCGATCAGAGGAGGCAGAAGGTTGATTGGAGTTCCGATCTAGTGCACGGCAGCGGCATCGGCTCCATCTCCGGTGAAGGAGAGGGGAGATCCACGGCAGCGGCGGGTGTAGGTTTCTTCCTTTGGTGGCTCCGGCGATCCAGCGGCGGCGGCAACTCCGGCGGTGAAAGAGGGAATAAGGCTGCGGTTCCTTCATCTTGAAAAGGGCAGCGACTTTCTTGGCCGGAGGGCGGCGGCGTGTGGCGGAGGGAAGATCGGGTTACCCGACTTTGGGCACCAGCGGCGCATCGGGTTCATCTCCAGCGGTCACGGCGGCTTGGCCAGCTGTATCCAGGGAGGAGAGGGGGCTCACGGCGGCGCCTGAGTGCAGATTCCTCTGGCGGCGATCAGATTCAGATCCAAGCTGCAGTATCGGCCGGTTTCTTGCGGCGACATCCCTGGCGGCAGCAGTGCTAGGGGAGTTTTCTTCCCTCTTTTGTTTTCTTGTTGTTCTTGTTTTCCTATTTTAGGTTAGTGTCGATCCGTTGAGGATCGTTGAGTGTCTGTGTTGTAATCGGATATTTTTTTGTTTTGTGGATCCGGCGCGCTCTTCCCGTGGACGTAGGAGCTTAACTCCGAACCACGTATATCTCTTGTCGTCTGTGTTTTTTTTCTGTGTTTTGGAAACTCGAACTGCTTTGTTGGATTGGTGCGCGCCACTATTTGCTCACATATTAGCTTCCGTTGCTATTGTCCGCGACGAGTTCCGTACTCGCGGGCCGGTGCCAATTGCACAACACATCTACTGGTTGATCCTATAGTAAATGACTTTCTTGTTTCATTATTTGGCTTCTTAGGATGACTTAGCATACATCCGGTGGTCTGACTTCATACAACACCTCGTCAATATAATCACGAGCAACTGCGTATTTCAGTTGGCACTGTCTACTAATCGCTGTGTCGGTGCCCCTTCTATCCATCATAGCAAATATGAATGTGGGTGTGGCGTTGTTCTTAAGCCTAACCATTTACTTCTTTCATGTGAATTGACGTTCTTCGCACTTCCTGTATCCATGGAGGATCGTTTGGCTTTTCTTTAAGTTTAACCATCAGATAAAGATTCAAATATCTAAAAACTTCTTGCTCCAAACTCTTGTGGTGGGTATACTAAGGCAATACACTTACGCCCCGTTTGGGAGGAAACGGAGAAAATAATTAGAATTGGAATTGCCAATTTCATTTCTGCTATTCAGCAACCAAATTTTTTTTGGTGGGAATTGGAATTCAATCCAATTCCATGGGAATTCAATCCAATTCCATGGGAATTCAATCCATTTTCATGGGAATTCAGAATAGGCTATTTTTCTTCCCCCCATTTCTGACCTCTTTAGGTCGGACTTGAGAATTCCCCCTCCTCCTGCGTCCAGCGTTCCTCGTCCCGTGCTGGGAAACTTTGTGCCCTTCCTCTCCCTCCCTCTCCCCAGCTCGCTTGAACCTTCTCCAAGGCTCGTCAACCAAACCTCCATCGATCTCTGCCCCTTTGCGACGTCGACGACGTGTCCTTGCCCCTATCCGACAGCTTTCGATACTCTCACGGGCTGTTAGGTTTTCTGAAATTTCACGCCGGAGACTCCCAGTCCATGCCACAACTGCCGGAGACCTAGTGCTGGAAATCCATCCGCTTTCATCCTTCACAGTCCGTCTCCAGGCTCGGACTTGTTTTTATATGTGAAACATTAGCCAAGGCTTCTACTAATCGGACTTCAGACTACAATTCTATTTGTTATTTTATCGAGAAGGATGTGATGAGGGTCCTTTTTGATGCACTTGATGACTATGCTGTGACAACAGAGGAGATGTGCATGAGGCTGCCATGGATGGACTTGAAAGGCGCAACTACATCCTTCGCAAGTACGATTCTGATGGTAACATTTATGTAAAATGTATATTGACCATTGCATGGTTGTATTTGTGATTGTATTGTATGTTTTTGTGTTTTTGTGTGTGCACCACTATTTTAAATTTCAATTTCATCCACTGAATTCTAACATACAACCGAACAGAGGAATTACTACTTCCAATTCTTATGACAAAATTCTTGTATTAAGCCGAACATGAGAATTGGATTTGACTTCAATTCCAATTCTCACGGGAATTATAATTGGGCCAATTCCAATTCCTGCATCCCACTTCCTGTCAAACGAATGAAGCGTTATTGTGATTCCACTTCCTGTCAAACGAATGAAGCGTTATTGTGATTGCCACACTTTGAACTTCTCCAGGAGGAATGTTTGGTTCACTTTCCAACACTTTGACCCTTGATTTTGTAGTGGTCATTGCTTGTTACCCCACTCTTTCATGTTGGGCCTTCTAGATAAAAGGACCACTTCTTTTCGTATTGTTTTCATGGTTGGCAGGGTATTCCCTTTGGCATTGTTTTTTTTACTTTCTATTTTCGTAGTCATGCTACTAGTTTGACTCAACAACATGAACACTCAAGCCTTTATCCCACTATAGTGGGACTAGTTTGACTCAGATCATTATAAATTATAATTGCATCTCTTTAGATATACTCAAGTGTAAATCCAAAGTATATTTGATCACAACGAGATATCTAGGATGATGGCTGGATGGCGAAAAACGGTGTTGTATTCTTCCATGGACTGGACAACCGTAAACCTAAGGTGTATTTGCTCACAATTGAATATCAAGGATAAACGCTTGATGGTGAAGTTTTGTGGTGTATCCTTTCACGCATTGAACCGGCCACTGGTGAAGACCATACCATTTTGTCCTGCATTTTCCCTTATGTCCGGCCGGTAGAACTCTTTATAAAACAATTTTTTTGAATTGGCTCCACCTGGATTCTCGCGTGTGATTTTGCTACCCCGCCTTTAACTATGCAAGCCCATGGCGCGACAATTTAAGTCTCATGAACACAATTGTCTTTCTGGATTACTAATCGTATAGAACGAAGTAGGTTTCTAGTTGGTCAATCCAAATGTTGGTTTCTAATGCACCATTTGATCCCTTGAAAGTGGAATCTCGACTCCTGCCTCCATTATATGCTTGTATGTTATGTTGGAGTGGCTTCATATTTCAAATCATGGTTGGTTGGAAAAGCACATTCCCCCCGTTGGGTGATAACTTTATGCCTTGAGGGTAAGCATAGAAGGTTACTATTTTACTTGCTGAGGAAGTCCATCATTGTGATTATCTGTATATGTAGGAAACCCGACTTTAGATGGGAGTTTTGTGTGTGTGTGGAATTCAGTGTTTGTTTGTCATCTTCTGTTACGAGTCCACGTGTCGCGGGCACGTTCACTCAAGTGGATCCCCTTCGTCATAATTTATGGAGCGCGCATATGGAAGTCATCATGGTCGTGGGCGCATTCACTTAAGTGGACCCCTTATCATAATTTATGGAGCGTGCATATGTAAGCCGCCATAATCGACCTTCTTAAAATTAATTTGTATGAATTAATTAATTGATATTAATTAATTCATACTAATTAATAGCAATCAATTAACTTAATTATTTTGTATTTTCTTGTTGGGTTGCCTTTTGTATTTCCTTGTTTGGGTGTCTTTTGTATTTCCTTGTTTAGTTATCCTTCCTCATCTATATAAGGGGGATGAATTTATGTATGAAAGGATATTGGAATGTATGAAGGTATTTTTTAGAGTTGTTCCCTAATTTTGTCTTTTTTTCCTCCTTCCTTCTCGCTCACCACCTCCGTCCCTTCCCCTTGACGGATTCCTCCCGGGAACTAATCGTAATCGTATCAATTAGTCCGACCTGCCGCACTGCCGACCTTCTAGCCGCCGGTGCTCAAGATTGTGTTAGGTTTCGATTGGCTTCTACTAAAATTTCCGCTTTCGCGGGAATTATCGTTTCAGTTCCCGCATCGAGCGACGTGCGTCTGCCGCTTCCGCACCGCTCCCGTTTTTGACTTCCGTCGCCTCCGCTGGAATCATTCGTCCGATCAGTGGCTTCTACCAACGTACAACACCGCACCGGTTTTGCCTGTCCGTCGCGCTTATCAATCTGCCACACCGCAACTCCAACAACGTGCAACCAGTTCCGCTGATCCGCTTCCAGATCCTCAGGCGGAGTGGGTGCCGCAGGTTTCCGCTTCCCGCGTGTTTCGCCCGCTGCATCTCGATCACAGTTCCGCCTCCCTCCGCGCTTCAACTGCCGCCCCGCCCATTTTTCTGCGACTGTCGATCGGCCTACACCGCCGATCTATCGTAGAAAGGCCGCAGGACCGGTTCTGCCCCGATTTCTTCCGAATCTGCTTTCCCTTCACATTTATGCTGCAGGGAGGCCGCCGCCCGGGGCCTCTGTTCCGCTGTGCCAACTTATCGTGCCGCCACAGACATCGCCGACATCATATCCAGCCTACATCCTGGGCACCATGGCTACTGCTCAATCCGCCGCTCCCGGACCGTCGTTCTTGCCGTCTCCGACCACCAACCCTCGACTAGATTTTGCTGCCCCAACTACACAAATACAGGCCACATGTGCCTCCCTCCACGCCAAAGTTGATCATCTTCTCGTGTACCACGGACGGGCTTCTGCAACCCCCCACGAGGTTCTCTGCTTTAAGTTATCTCCACCATAGTTATCTCTTGCACCATGCGAGAGTTATCCTGCTATGCCGCCCCCAACATTCCTCTACGACACCAACCGGCCCCTCCGCCCCGCAGTCGATCCTCCTATCGAGAGCGAACCGGCCACTGACCTACCACATCTCTTCACGGTGGTCGTACCTCCACCACTTCCGCCACCTCTCCGGTTACCTTCTTGGTCGCCTCCTTCGGCCATCTCACCGCCTCCTCTCCCGGCTCTTGCTCCACCGGCCCCTGCCTTGTCGCTCCCACCTTCTGCCTCGCCGAATCTTCTGCTGTCCCGTGCCCTGCTGTTCCTGACGGATCCGTTCCTACTGCCGACTGTCGCGTCTCCGACATCCTTATAGCTGCTGCTCACCACCGCTCCACCGACCTTGCGGAAGCCATTACTTCTGCCGCCCGTCTTTCCGATGGTGCTGCCGCGACTCACCAACACCGTCGACACTGCTACACCCTACCTGGCCTTGTTCTGGTGGGAGGTCAAGGTATTAGATGATCCGACACCCGCTTGGTACACGAGCTTGAGGGCAAGCTCGTTTTGAAGGACGGATGGAGTGTTACGAGTCAACGTGTCGCGGTCACATTCACTCAAGTGGACCCCCTTCGTCATAATTTATGGAGCGCGCATATGGAATTCGTCATGGTTGTGGGCGCATTCACTTAAGTGGTCCCCTCATTATAATTTATGGTGCGCGCATATGGAAGCCGCCATAATCGACCTTAAAATTAATTTGTATGAATGAATTAATTGATATTAATTAATTCATACTAATTAATAGCAACCAATTAACTTAATTATTTTGTATTTCCTTGTTGGGTTGCTTTTTGTATTTCTTTGTTTGAGTATCTTTTGTATTTTCTTGTTTAGTTGTTCTCCCTCATCTATGTAAGGGGGATGGATTTATGTGTGAAAGGATATTGGAATCTATGAAGGTATTTTTTAGGGTTGTTCCCTAATTTCATCTCTTTTTTCCTCCTTCCTTCCTGCTTACCCCCGCCGTCCCTTCCCCTTACCGGATTCCTCCCGGGAATTAATCGTAATCGTATCTTCTCTCAGGACCGTACACATGAGGGCTAGTTTTTGGTGATGAAAAATTTTTATTCTCAATCTCTTTACTGCATTATTTAAATTTGGGAATAATGCACAGACTGGATTAGGACTTAAAACAAAACATTTTTTACTCTCCTTTCTCCTTGCTTTACTTCTTAGTATAGGCAACACACGTAAAGGTTTTATGGTGAGAATCTTAAAAGGTAACAAGAATTCTGATGTCATACCGCGTATGCGATTTGGACAATTCGATGGCTAGGATTACAGAGACAAATTCACTAAATCCTAATTTACTCTTAAGTGGCCCCATGCGTTATCAAGTATATGTTTGTTGGGCACTCTCGCACACAGAAGGGCCATGTGTGTTACGCTCCCACTGATTGAACACTTGCTACATTTGTTGATGTCACTTGCTCGAGAATCAACCCTTCTAGTCCTCGACTCGTTGTGATACTTTCTCACATGCTATCCTGCGTGTAATGTACACTATCAACAATAACACACCTTCCTCTCACGCTCCCAATAGTGTCACCTCCTCTTCGTGTGTACACTCGTCGTCCTCCTCGACCTGATGCTCTGAGACAATTGCCCCAACTGACGAGGCTCCACGACCAGCTGATCCTACTACGTCATCTACCACTCATTTTTCTTCTCATTACGTCTCCTTACACCGCTTATCTTCTAACCTTCATAGGTTTGCGATTTCCTTGTCTTCCATTTCCACCCCCTCTTCTATGTAGGAAGATCTTCAGTATCCGGGGTGGCAGATAGGGTTGTCAGGATCGAGATCCTAAATGAGATCATTTTGAGGTAGGATCGGATCAGATAGTAGGTTCGGATCGAGGATCGCTTTACAAAATCAGGATCGATTTACAACATTTGGATCGTTGGATCGTAAGATCCTATGATCCGGATCGCGATCCTGACAACCTTGGGCAGACTGCGATGGATGAGGAAATAACTTCTCTCTAGTCCAATCAGACCTTGAACCTTTCCCCTCTTTCTTCTGGCTAATCTCGTGTGGGATGTAAATGAGTCTTCACTATGAAGCATTGTCCTGATGACAATGTTGAACGTCTAAAAGCTTGTTTTGTGGCTTGCGGTTTCACTCAACAATATGATCTCGACTTTGAGGAGCTGTTCTCTCCTGTCACAAAGTTGAACATCGTCCGAGTATTGATATTCTTGACCGTCTGTTGCATTGGCAATTGCATCAACTTTACATCAATAATAATATCCTTAATGTCGACCTCGATGAGACTGTTACATGTTGTAAGCTCCTGGTTATGAAACCATAGGGGAGTCTCTTATCTGCCATCTCAATAAATCTCTCCATGCCTTCAAGCAGTCTCCTTGGTCTTGCTTTGATAATTCAGTTAGGTTGTTCGAGATTTTGGCTTCACTCAGAGCTCGGCAGTCTTCTCCCTATTTACTTGTCGCCGTCCGACTGGCCTGGTGATACCTCTTGTATATGTTGATGATATTCTCATCACGGGCTACGATTTGAATAATATAGCTATGATCAAGAAGCCCATGGATTTGCATATTGAAACCAAAGATTTGGGTCATCTCCGATATTTCTTGGATATCGAGGTAGCTTGTCGACCTAATTGAATCGTCTTATCTCAAAGGAAGTGCTATATCAATCTTTTTCACGATGCTGAATACTCAGGATGCAAGCCCGCTGACACACCAATGAATGTCAACCACAAGCTCTACTCTCATGCATCCAACTTTGATATGTTTCTCCATAATCCGGAGTACTATCTCCGCTTTGTTGGTAAACCTATCTATCTGACGGTCACACTGCTCGATATATCTTTTGTTGTTGGTGTGTTCAGCTGTTTTATGCATGCTCCTCAGATATCCCACCTCCAGGCAGTCAAGCGAATTCTTCGGTATCTGAAGAATGCTCTGGTACAAGGGCTTATTTATAAGTTCTCCTCGTCTTCATCATTAGTTGCATACTTAGATGCATACTATGCTAGTTCCCTCGATGATCGTCGATCTACGAGTGACTACTGCACATATTTTGGAGAGCACTGGTTACCTGGCGAAGCAGGAAACAAACGGTGGTGGCATGCTTTTCTGCGTAGACTGTGTATTGTTCAAAGACGTCCCTTGTTTCTGAACTCGATCTCGATGTCAAACTCCCCTTTCCATCTGTTCTTTACTACGATAATCAAGTTGCCATCCATATCGCCAAAAATTTTGTGTTTCATGAATGTACCAATCATATCAAAGTCGATTGTCATTTCATCTGAGAAAAGTTCAATTTCACAAGTTGAATTAAGACATGTACCTGCTACCGAACAAGTTTTTGATGTTCTCACCATTGTAGTTCCCGTCCATTGTATTGGCAGTTCATTTCCACCTTGACGCCTACGATTTGTATGCTCCAGCTTATAGAGGAGTGTAGAAGAACTATGTAAAAGGCCCATGCAAAGACCCATTTTTCTCATGTATATATTAGTTTCACATTTTATTTATATCAAGTAATAAATATTGGAATTTCATACTCTTTTTTTACATGTAGGTTACATGGATCGTACAAAATTCCAAAGATTTGGTGCGAGATAAATATAACTCTTATTCCAACGCATTGTATGTACTGCTATATACCTGTTTATGCATACTTAACTGTAATAATATATAAGGGTACAAACAAGCCTGGCATAAATGAACAAGCTGCTATCAGTGTTTGATTAAGTTCAATCATTGTTCATGGGATGTTCTTTTTTTTATTGCTTGATGATTCTCTATTCAAGCTTGGTTTGTTATTTTTTGGCATATCAGTTTTCCACTTAATGTCAGACTCTTATTGAACCATTCTCATATCAATCTTACCGAATAAAATTATCTAGTTCAACAAAAAATAAATTCAAAATTGATAACACAAAACTTGATATAACAACATTGAACTTCTTATGTATGTTGTGTAGCATGAAGATCATGTCTCACTCCTCCCTCCTATATGTACATGCGTGAGACTTGTATTTTTTAAGTTAATGAGAAAAAATAAAATAATGTGCTTCATATTCCATTTTTTTTACATGGTATCAAAGCCACTCTATTCCTAATGTAGAGCTCTTAACGATTGATCTTCCGTTCTGTCCGATTGATCTCCCACCTCTGTTTCCACCCAAACTCAGCCCGCGATCTGGACGTCTTGCTTGAGCCCTTTTTCAATTACTCACAGTCTGTGCTTCCCGAACTTGCCAACTTCTTGTCGAACATAACCCACGGGCTCTCCACTTTTTTATAGCTTCCCACCCACCGGTATTCTCTGACTAGGTCACGCCGCCACTTGTGCTTATACTGCAGAACCCATCGAACTTCTTCCATGCCAAGCTCGTAGACCTGACACCTTCTTCAACAACATTTCTCGCTGCCACCTATGCACGTGCTCTCGTCGCCTCCTTCAGTAACAAGCTCACTGATTCTTTTAACCCGAGCGCTCGCTGAACTCCTTCGTTCCCAATCCAACCCTAAACCTCATGATTCCTTCTATCTAGCGTTCACGATCCCCTCTCTCCAGTGCTCGCTGTCTTTCTCTTAAGAACCCACTGCTTCCTAAGATCGTCGATTCCTATCTTGAGTTCCCTGGTATTTGACCTCGAGCCTCATGTCCTCACTTATTTCGGCTCTTGCCAAACTCGTGGAAGCCAACCCCTTTAATAGTAGAGCTTGCATATCCCTCCTTCTCAAGCTTCCAACTTCCAGGACTCGCAGATTTTTGCTTCCAGAACTCCCCTCCTTTCTGGATTGAGCTCGCACGTGTTGCTTGAACTCTCTGTGTTGTTGGAGCTTGCCCAGACTGCTGCTTTTAGCTTCAGCTCGCCCTTATCGCCTCACTCGTTGTTTGGACTCCTCTTAATTTCCTTAACATGTGAATGAATGTTGTGTCCACCTCGCCCACCATTCTATCCACCTTCGCTCCAACTCCCATCTATGAAGTTCGCAACGAACTAAGAATTATCGCTATTTTTCTCTGTGGGAAGAAAATTTTGTTGAGTGGGTCCACTCAGTGCACCGAGTACTCTAGACCAAGGGTCTTCTTCATCATCTGTTTTACGACCCACCTGTTGAGCCTACCAAGAAATGGCTCCTATATGATGATAGAGTTCAGTACCGAAACTTGTATTCCATGGAAATGAGCCATATCACATGACTACGCACCATGAGACCGCAAAGGCCATGTGATGAACTGAAGTCCCTATATTCCTGGAAGACATCCTTCAACTGTTCACTCTTTAGTTACCTTCAGGTCGTTAAACTGGGTTCGGACGTTGACTTGACACTATTCGTGGCACAATACAAAACTCTCGGCTTGGATTCAACATCCTCCGATTTTGGATTTTGTTACTCATGATTATGACAACTCTATCTTTTCCACTTCTTCCTTTGTGGTGCAGGTTCGATGGATACTGGAGTATCATTGGTAAAGGACATCTGTCCACTAGTATCTGCACTCTAGACCTCTCCACCATGGCTCTATCCTATGCCACCTTTGTTGATTGTCTCGACCATGCTCCTCTTCTTATACTGCAGAAGTCTTTTCATGAGTTTTTTTTTAATTTACATATGAATCTTGTATCTACGGAAAACATCATCATTCTTCATTCTCCCCTCATTCTATTAGGAGTTATGCTCCTGCTTCTTTAGTTCATTCCAATATTTGTGGTCCTTATAAAACTGTTGGTTTATCTAGATATCGTTACTTTCTTATTTTTATTGTTGATCATTCTCACATGATTTGATTGTATTTACCGCTGATCACTCCGAATTACTGTGTCTTTTGCTCATTCATTATTGAGACTCGTACTCAATTTTTGAGCTCAATTAATTTTTTTTGAATTAATAATGCGCGTGAATATATTAATTGGATTCCAGAAAACTTACAATATGTTGAGTATTATTCTCCAAATATCGTGTGCTTGTACACAATAAAATAGCGTGGTCAAGCGGAAGAACTCTCACCTTCTTGAGATTGTCTATTCCTTTATGCTTCAAGTGTAAGTTTCCAAGATTTATTGACACTTTACCATCTCCACCGCATGCTATTTAATTAATTGCATGCCTCATCTATCCTAAACTTCGCGATGCATTTTCCATCATCTTTCTTTCAGCACCTCAGTTCCTCCTGACTTTTCGATTTTTTGGAAGTGTTTGTTTTGTCCATCAACTTTTCTCTCCTGTGGACAAATTGGCCTCACACGCTACCAAGTATATCTTTGTTGGGTACTCTCACATACAAAAGGGTTGCGTGATACTCTCCTATCGATCGAAAAATGGTAACATCCTCTGATGTCACCTTCCCGAGGATCAACCCTTCTACTCCTCTCCTTCTTATACCATCTCACATGCTATCCCACATCCTAACGTCCCCATCATCAATTGACCACCATCTGTGTTACTGATACCTTCTCCTCCTCTTCCTCCTTTTTAAAAAGTATACACTCATCACTGTTTTCATTCAAATGTTCTAGGATAGTTGTTTCCTATTAATGACTCTTTGTGGCCCGCTGATCCAACTACGACTCCCACCTAGAATGCACTCCCCTTTATAACTCACCCTCTCTCTCTCATTATGTCCCTTTTCTCCACTGATCTCCAAAACTTCACAGGTTTGCAGACTCTGTCTTTTGTTTCCATACCTCTTATGTGCAGGAAGCTCTTTAACATCCAAGATGACGAGCCACGATAGATGAAATTGCTGGATTTTGGGACAATTATACACAGGATCTTTTCTCTCTTCCTCTAGGCCAATCACGTGCAGGATGTAAATGCGTCGTCACTGTTAAGCACCGTTCTAATGGAATAATTGTACGCCTCAAAATCCATCTTATGGATCACGATTTCACTCAACAATATGACCTCGACTATGATGAAACATTCTCTCTTGTCGCTAAGCTGAATACGTTATGATTATTGATCTCCTTGATCATTCATCATTATTGGAAGTTGCATTAACTTGATATCAAGAATGCATTCCTTAATGACGATTTAACAAAGACTATCTTTATGTAACAATCTTCTGGTTATGAAACTACGAGGGATCTCTTGTATGTCATCTCAGAAAATCTATTTATGACCTCAAACAGTCTCCTCGAGCTTGGTGTGACAAGTTCAGTCAAGTCGTTCTAGATTTTGGATTCACTCAGAGCTCGGCAGATTTCTCCTTATATACCCATCACCTCCCAACAAACATGCGATACTTCATGTGTATTTTGATATTCTCATTACGGGTGATGATCTGAATGGTATATCTCTGATTAAGAAGCACTTGGCCTCACACTTCCAGACCAAAGATTTATGCTGCCTACGATCCTTCGTGGGTATTGAGGTAGCTCGTCGATTTGATGGACTCGTTTTATCTTAACGGAAGTACTTTCTCGATCTTATTCAAGATGTAGGCTACTCAAGTTGCAAACATGCTGACACCAATAAATGTCAACTACAAGATCTGTGGTCATGAGTCCGATTCTGATTTGATTCTCCATAATCTTGACTAATACCATGGCCTTGTAGACATGCTTATCTATCCGACTGTCACACGACCATACACTTATTTAATGTTTGTATTGTTAGGTGATTCATACACGCTCCTCAGATATCTCACCTCCAAGTTGTGTAGCAAATCCTCCGGTATTTGAAAAATGCTCCAAAATAAGGGCTTGTGTATAAACCCTGCTCCCCTATCATTAATTTGTTATTCTGATGCAGAGTATGCTGACTCCATCGATGATTGTTGGTCTACGAGCGACTGTTGCACATATTTTGGAGGACACTTTTCACTTAGTGAAGCAAGAAGCAAACAGTGGTGGCACACTCCTCTAGCTAGTCTGAGTATCGTTCGATGGCTTTAGTCGTTTCTGAACTCATGGTTGGAAAGTCTTCTTACTGATCTTGATGTCCAGATCTCCTCTTTGTTCATCCTCTATTGTGATAGTCAATCTGCCAACTATTTCGCCGAGAATTCAGTTTTTCATGAACATACCAATCATATTGAAGTCAATTGTCATTTTATCTGGGGAAAAGTTCAACTTCGCAAGCTTGATCTGTGGGATACATGCTATCAATAAGTTTTTGATATCCTCACCAAGCTATTACCTCGCCTTATACCTATAGTTTGTTTCCAAGCTTAGTGCCTACAATCTACATACTCCAATTTGCAGGGGTGTATAAAAGAATTATGTATAGGCTCATTGTAGATGCCCACTTTCTTGGTCCATTAGGAGATCCCTCCCATGTATAGATTAGTCTTTCAACTTATTTGAAGTTCAGATCTCACTTCTCCCTCCTATATATGTGTGTACAAATAGTTGAGGTTTGTTTTACTAAAAAATGACAATGTAAATCTAGATGGGAGGTTTTGATAATTTCAAAAAATAGAGATGTCCTTATAATTAGAGCAGTGTTTTGGACATCATATTTGGCTATGGACAGCTAACGGCTATGTACAACCAATTATCGCTATTTACAACCCAATCACACAATGTACACACCAAATTGTTATTTACAAACCAAGTATCAATAAAGGTCATTTAAGCATCCAAACAATTTTTAAAATTATTAGCACTAGAAATATTTACCTTAAACAGTCTATTACACAAAATATTTGAGTACAAAAATAAGATATGAAGTAAAATTATGTTTTTAACCATTTTCAAGAAGCAATATTATAACAAGAAGCAATCACTAAGCCGTTAAACAATACATTCAAAGATACTTCATTATACTAAGGTAAGCTTAGAACCACTCTGCCTGCTCAGTATCCCCGCATTTTACATATAAATCAACCAAACCAGATCCAAGCGATTTTAAGGCAAGTTAGAACTACTGCATTTTTATAGCTTGTCCATGCATCTGTCGTCCAAAATCCAAGTTAGAACTATTTGAACAGGTTTTAGGCCTACACGCAGATCAAATCCTTTTGATGCATTTCTCAACGTCATCCTTTCCTCGCGTATAATTGGATGCGAGGGACGTTTAGGATACTATATCCCTTGATGCATTTCTTCGAACACCATGTGAGCATAGTTTGTACATCTCAACCTCATCCTTTTTTCGCCACACGTCTTCATCCCAACTGAGATGCAATCCTGAAGCATGGATTGATAGTTTTGCAGTGTGTTGTGGAGATAGGAATCTCCTAATGTATAAAAAGTATGCGGTTTGGAAGCCTCTAATGGAGATTTGATTGCCGGAGTGGGGAGCTTTTAGTGCGTCCTGAAGAAGAAGTGGACGGCTCTTTTGAATTTCCGGTTTCGACTCTTGAGCTTTGCAGTAACTGCAGAAGTCGAAGTGTGGAGGATGGGAAACTGTACATGGCAAAAAAAGAAGAAAAGGGTGTGTCCATAACACCGCTCTATAATTATGTAGTCTCAAGGTGATGTCTCGGTAATTTTTTATTCACATACATACTCCAGTGTGTGTTAGGGCATATCTCACAACACTTTCTTTCTTTCATTATATGTTTTTAGGAAACAGATAATCTTTTTTACTATAAAGTCACGAGTAACTCCCAACTCTTAAGATACAGTCATTTTCTCGCTTCTTTTAGTTATATCTCATTACTTGTCATTTGATATAAATGTCTCAGGCCTGGTATCCGCTCTCAAAGACATTGGCAGAGGAGGCTGCATGGAAATTTGCAAAGGAGCATTCTCTTGATTTGATTACAATAAATCCGTGTTTTGTCATTGGGCCCCTTCTTCAGCCGACGCTTAATGCAGGCAATGAAGCGATATTGAAATTAATAAATGGTGACTATATGCATTTTATTTCTTATAAAAACATGTCTAATAGTTTTAACTTCATCTTGGAGCATTATTTGTCTATGTTACATGCTGTGCCTGTATTTATGCAAGATTTATTTTTAGATTTGGGGAAAAGTCGGGGCTGTTGCCAATTCAATTTCTAGCCGATCTAGACTCCACTCAAATTGGATTGAGCAAGTTACTCGGCTCGAAGTCAGATCGGCATTTAAATTTTTTGAGTATTTTAGTATGACTTTTTTTATAAATCATAACTTCATGTCATGAATAACCTTAGTTTTTAACATCCATACTAAGTGAAACTAAAATTGATAAATGATAGAGGTTGGACAAAAAATGAAAACTATAAATCTTATAATTATTGGACTATGTTATGGGATTGCCAAGATACTATGGAACCGGAACCGCGATTGCCTAAGTGGGGCTTGCTCAAGGGAGAGAGAGCTTCCACGATCTCTTTTAGGGTTAAGAAGATAGACTTTCGTTTATTGATTCCTTGATACATGACTCTAAGGGCCAATATATAGCCCCCCCCCCCAATAATATGATCGTAATTATAACAAAATACATAAAATACCTATAATGCTCTAACTATGACTAGACTCATAAAAACACTAATAATACATTTGACTCAACTCAGTACATATAATAATAAATAACTTATGGAGGATCCGTAATAGATCCATAACATCTCCCCCGCCTTTAAAATAGGGCTTGCCCTCAAGCTCACACTTTATGCGGATGGCCAGTTCATCAGGCACCTTGATTTCCCTCCAAAATAGCTCCCGGGAGTACGACGCGGTAACGTCAAGGAGTAGCGATAGCGCTGTCAAAAAACTTGGTGGTGGAGGGACCGGGTTCAGCGGGGCCTACAAAGCGGCGGTGAGTAGCAACAACAAGGCGGCCATGGGGACTACAACTAGGGGAACTAGCCCCAATAGAGAAAGAATTTTGGGCAAAGACGGTGCAATGGCCGACATCAATGACGGAGGAGGCAGAGTGACGATGAGGAATGACAACAAGGAGGCCAGGGGAACAACGATTGGTAGAAGGAACGAATCTGGATGGATTGACAGAGCGGGGGCCAGCAGAGCAAGGTCCGGTTGCAGGGGAGGCGAGGTGGTCGGAGGGTCCAACAAGTCAGGGTCCGACAGAAGCAGTGGAATGACGACCCCCCTGGAGAGGGGGGGTCTGCAGGTGGCGGCAAAAGCGATGACTACGTCTTGGAAGCCTGGGGTTACTTTGTTATAAAGTTCCTCAAACAACATTAGAAGCTCAATGATGCGCACGCCAAAATCTTGGATGCTAATGATCTCTTCCATATTGGAAATAAAATAAAAAGATTTTAGGGATACTGCCAGACAAGAGGCCATTGGAAAAAGTACCATAACTGTAGGCAAAATTCAGGTATATGATGGTAAGGTTATGAAACCTAATTAAAGCAACTAAAATCTAAGGGGGTGTAGTAAGGACTCATGAAATTATCTTATAGATGAAAGACCCTCCTACAGATCATTTTCAGAAGAGCGAAATGAAAACTGGTTCCAAGTATGATGAAGAGGAGAGGATTTTTATAAATTGAAAAAGAAGAAAAGAAGTACAAATAAAATTATGAATGAAGAATCCATGGCTCTTACCTAATAGCCAGTCAGGATACTAGAGTAGTAGATTTACGAGTCGGGCTACTAGAATAATAGTAGATTCCCCTATTAAAATTTTATCAGAGCTACGAACCTTCAAAACTTGGGCTACTTAAATTTAGAAATTAATTATAAACCAAATAGTATCGGCATTGAAAAATTTAAACATACATGTTATTGCAATACAATTCATTCTCATGCTCTCCGTGGTACAAATAGCCAATTAAACAGTATAGTAGACATTATGATAAGTTTAGTAATACATTAGACTTCACAACCATGAATTATATTAATATATATAAGCTCAATGTGGAAAAATTAGACCACAAAAATAAGATGTTAAAAAAAATTACAACAAACCAACAATATATAAAAAAGCAACTTTCAGTTAAAAAAACTTAAAGAAATCAAACATAAAATTCTAAAAACAATCCCAAATTAGAATTACAAAATAATGATGTAAACATAAAACACTTACTTTCTGAGATAAAACAATTAATCTTATCCTAAATGAAAATTGAAGGATATAAAGAAGCTTTAAGACAAATAAATGTATACTTAAAAAATCCAGTAGGATTTAGTACCCGCGACCCGGACGGAGATGTCAATAAAATTATTATAAACAAAATAATATAATAATGCATTCACTCATTCAGCGTCATAAAAAATTTGATGTGCTCAGACAAAAACCAGACAAGGCAAAGAATGATGAAACTCAAGTAGAAGGTCTAATCGAACAATTAAAAAATTTAAAAATAGATAAAGTAAAACCAATTAAGCCATGAGAAACATTATATAAATTTGGAATATCAAAATGAGTTTACAACTATTTAAATGAACCAGTAGATCTATCACCTCTGAAAATAGTAACATCGACTCATTTTTTAGGCAGAATCCTCCGTCCTAAAAATAAATCAGAAACTGTATTAGAAGAAGTTTTCGGCGTAGAACAAGATCGTATATTATACAATAACCACCAAATTAGTCTTTTAAACTTGAAAACTTTATATCATGTAGGAATGTTTAATTTTAATACCAAATTACTAGTTAATAGAGAAGGAGAATGACTAGTCACTGATGTACCTATAAATACAAAGTTAAATAGTAAAGATACAATAACACTGATTAAATAGACTGATAAATAATTAGTCCACTTAAGTTTGATTGTTATAGGATTAAAAAGATTAGTCCATAAAAGATCAGGAACTAAAGTATTAATAACCCTCCTAGATAAGAGATGACAAAGTGATGCCCACAAAACAATTCTAGCAGCCATGAAATATAATATGTCTGAAAATAAAGGAAATTTTTACTGTAGTCCCGATTTTATGGTATGTATTAAAGATATTGATCAAATCGAACAAGACATACATACAAAAGGACATGCAGATTTTACAGGGAATAGTAATATATTACCAAATATCAAACTTTTAGGAAAATTAACAAATAATAGTACAATAAAATACAAACTCAATATTCAACATATCAATGACGAAATTAGCAGCTCTGGTGCTCGGTACGTTGTCTAGCTCTTCTGGGTCGGCGTGTAAGGAATGTTTGTGAGAGGGCCCTTGATGAAGACAAATTTCGCTGTCCAGTAATGGACTTTGTTCGCGGTCTCGTGCACCTTGATGTGTGAGCCAGTGAGAAAAAAACGTAGGACGGCGGAGGCTTTCCGGTCTGGAGGTTTTCTAACGAAAAAGAGGAGAGCGGCGGGTAGGATTTCCAGAAAGGAGAACTTCTTAATTCATCAAAAGTAAATTACATAACACAGGCACCTCCTCTAACACTATGAGGAAGGGAGGGACGGGGGGGGGGGGGGGGGGGGGGGGTACAGACGTCCAAATAGTACATTTCATCAAAAAAGAAACAACCCAGAAACAGAACATTACAACAAAAAATCGACTTAAGTAACAGGTCGTTCCGCTCTAACAAGCAAGCCCACAGAGACCCGCCTCAACGTGGTCTCCAACAGTAACGTGGTCTCCATCAGTCACCTCTACTTGAGAAACACTCAACCCCGAGTGCTCAAGATAAAGAGGGACGTTCGGGCTGAATGCGGACATGTCGCTTACATTAAAAGTCCTGGAGATATTGACTTCAGGCGGAAGATCTACCACGTAAGGATTGTTGTTAATTTTACCCACCACCGGGAACGGGAATACTTTTTCGGTAGCAATTTGTGATAGGTTCCCACGGGAAGTCGCTCCTTGCGGAGAAATACCATTACCAAATCCCCCACTTCGAATACCTGTTCTCGACGATACTTGTCGGTCATGGCATTGTACTTGGCGTTTTACTGAATGAGCTTCTGCCTAGTCTCCGCTTGGATATCTTGGACTTCCTCAACAAGCTGGGCTGCTGATTGTGGTGCAGCGGGAATGCGAGTCAAGTCAAGAGCTGTCGGGGTGCCTTGGTGTACACAATAAATAAAGGGGCACGACCTGTTTAGCTGTGCACCACATTATTATAAGCAAATTCAGCCTGAGCGAGTGCGTGATCCCATTGTTTAGGGCGGTCTTGGCAAATACATTGGATAAGATTCCCCAAGGTCTTGTTCATGACCTCTGTTTGGCCGTCCGTTTGTGGATGGGCGGTGCTACTGAACTTGAGGGACGTGTCAAACATTTTCCATAACATTTACCAGAAGTGGTTGAGAAATTTGGGATCACGGTCGGACGTGATGGAGGTGGGGACACCATGCAAACGCACCACTTCACAAAAAAATAAGCGTGCAATGTGAGATCCATTCGACGTCTTGCGGCAGGGAAGATAATGAGCCATTTTGGATAAGCGATCCACTACGACAAACACCGAGTCTACACAGTATTGGGTGCGCCAGTAACCCCAAGACAAAATCCATGGATAGGTCTTCCCAAATGCCAGAGGGAACAAAGAGCGGCATATAGAAACCCGTGTTTTGTGCTTGCCCCTTGTACTGTTGGCACACAACATTTTTGGATGAAATTGCCAACGTCCTTCTTTAGATGGGGCCAAAAATAGCACTCCTGTAAGCTGGTCAGTGTTTTGTCACGACCCAAGTGACCACTCAAACCGCCTCCATGCAAATCGCGGATGAGTTTTTCCCTCAAGGAGGTACGATGAATACATATGCGATTATCCTTTAGTAAGAAGGCATCTAGAATGAGGAAGCCTTCATAGGAACTGCCCAAAAAATAGGTGTGCCAAATGTCCTTGAAATCATCATCTTTAGCATAAAGTTCGGCGAGAGTGTCAAAATTGATGATCTCGTGATGCAGAGAGCCAATAAGAAGCTTCATCAACTGAGGGCGTCGGCGACAATATTGCTATTCCCCGATTTATGATGAATGATGTAAGGAAACCTTTGAAGATAAGAAGTCCATCGGGCATGCATTCCATCCATTCGCTTTTGGCTATTAATATATTTGAGGGCCTGACAAGGTTGTAGATATCGGATGTCGGGTTCATGTCGGTTTGGGTTTAAAATGTCGTATGTCGGATTGCGGGGGATATATCGGGATATTTTACAATATCGGATTTTAATATTTAAATAAATATAACAATGTTTATAAACACATTTTTTGCAAATAAGTATAAATGTACAGACAATATATGTTAAACTGCATTTAGAAAGATAATGAAGAAAGAAAAAACAAAGGATATATACCCACAAATATAAAATAACATATAAAGTTTCTGTACTCGGGAATACAAACTATCTCCAAGCAATTAAATTGTGTACTTATAGATATAGTGATCCAACATTCTAGACCCATATGCTCATGAAGAAAGAAAAAGAAAAAGAAACCCTAAAGCCCGTGAAGTATAGAAACCCTAAAGCCCGTGAAGTATAGAAACCCTAAAGCCCGTGAAGTAGTAGAAAGAAGCAGTAGTATTAGAGTGAAGAAGTAGTCCCGTGAAGTAGTAAAGTGAAGTATAGATCCCGTGAAGAAAGAAGAAGAAGAAAATAGAAGAAGGGGGCTTACAGTGGAGCGAGAAAGCCCGGTGGCGTCACCGATTCGTCGTCGGATAAGAGGATTCGTCGTCGGAGAAGAGGATTCGTCGCCGATTCCGCAGAGCAGTCTCCCGCCGCTAGAGAGAAATTAGGGCAGTTGTCGAGTGTCGACCCGTGAAATCAAATATAAGAGCCGATTTTTTTAATATAAAATAAAAAATGGCGTTATAACGGCACATGATATATCGCTATATCGCCGAGATAATTCCGATATTTTACAAAACGTTATCTGGCTCAAATAAATCGATTTCGTTGCGGTTTGCCCCCTAAACCGTTATATCGGCCGACATATCGGACATGTCGGCCGATATCTATAACACTGGGGCCTGATGATCAGTGTACAAAATGAACTCTTTGTGTAAGAGGTAATACTCCCAGTGCTTTAGCGCTTGAACGACAGTGTAAAATTCATGGTCATAGACCGACCATTTTCGCTTGGCGTCGCTCAGTTTTTCATTGAAAAAAGCTACATGCCTATTCTCTTTGGGCAAGACGACACCGATTCTAATACCGCTGGCATCACATTGAACTTAGAAAAGCTTGTCAAAACTCGGCAGAGCCAGCATTGGAGCGGAGCTGAGTTTGTGCTTGATCATTTCAAATGAGTGCTCGACTTCATCGCCCCAAGTAAACCTCCCTTCTTGGGCAATCAGTCATCGTGTCGTGATGGTGCTAATGTCACAGATGAAACATTGGTAGTACGTACCCAAGCCGTAGAACGAGCGAAGCTCCGTAAGAGTTTTTGGAGTCCTCCATTCTTTAATCGCCTGGACCTTCTCGTCATCTACTTGAATGTCGTTCGCACCCATAATGAAGCCCAAGAAGTTCAGTCGCGGCACCAGAAACGTACACTTCTTGAGATGTACAAATAGTTGGTGCTCCTCTAAAACCTTCAATATGACACACAAATGAGAAAGGTGATCCGTCCTATTTTTGTTGAAGACCAAGATGTCATCAAAGTAGACCACAATGAATTTCCCCAAGAACGGGCGTAATACTCGTGTCATCAAACACATAAAAGTATTGGGGGCGTTAGATATCCCAAATATTAACTTCCACTTGAATAGACCATCCGTCGTTTTGTAGGAGGTCTTCCATTCATCCCCCGAGTGGATCCTGATTTGGTGATACCCGCTTCAGAGGTCAATCTTTGAAAAAAGGTGCGAGCCGTCAAGCATGTCCAACATATCATCAAGACGAGGTATCAGGAAACAATACTTGATGGTAATCCTGTTAATTGCACAGCTGTTCACGCACATTCTCCAGGATCCATCCTTCTTCGGTACCAGAAGTGTTGGGACACCACAAGGGCTAAGGCTTTCACAGATGAAGCCTTTCTTCAATTGCTCTTTGACTTTCTTTTGTAGCATTTAGTGTTCCTTGGGGCTCATGCGAAAGTGGGGAAGATTTGGGAGACTGGCTCTGGGAATTAAGTCAATTTGGTGTTGGATGTTCCACAACGGAGGGGGATGGTCGGGGAGGTCCTCAGTGACAATGGCCTTGAATTCTTGCAACAGTTCCTGCACGTCAGGGGGGCATTGGCTGCTGCTTGCTCTCCTATGTGGTATAGCCCGTAAGGAACGAGGGCCACAACCTCATGCGCCTCTTCCATGTCTCGCTCAAAAAGATTAGGATCTGCGCGCGTCATCAATAGTTATGCCCTTTGCCTGGGGGAGGGGTAGACTCGGGTTTGTTCCCGACCCGAACAACAATCTGAATCTTCTTGCCGGCCCAAGTGAAGGAGTATGTATTTGTTACGTGCCCGAGATTGCGAGCGTGTGCGCCGGGGAAGAGGAGGGAAGTCCTCTAGAGAGGAGGAGCGAGTGGCCCGACGAGCTATGGCGGCGGCGGCATGCGGTGTCGAGCGGCGGAGCGGCACGGGTGGGATCACGCGTATCGCGATTTGGAGCGGCGGCTAGGGCAAGCGGGTTCGGTCCCGTGGAAATATTCAGAAGGTTAGAGAGAGAGAGAAATAGAGAAAATTAATAGATAATTTGTGTTTGCTTCCCCCAAATCTTGGCTCCACCGAAGTATAAATAGTCATCAAAATGCCCCCTCCTTGGTCTTAAACACGGAGGATCGACTACGCATATAAAGTTATAAAATAGACTAGATAAATAGTTCGCAACGTGCATGACCAAAGCAAAATCAAGGCGGGACCGTAACCTTCCCCACCCTTCCCGACGACAAGCTTGCCCTCAAGCTTGGTCTGTAGTGTCGGTGGGCGTCGGATCTCCCGTGTCAGTGTCAGCATCCTGTTCAAAAGCCAAGTCGTCAACCTCCAACCAGAAGAGGCGCTTGCAGCGATGTCCACGGAAAAAGGGCTCGTCGCAGTTGTAACAAAGGCCCTTGGCACGACGGTCATTCATCTCCTATGGCGACAGCCATCTAATGGTAGTTGGGCGGTCAGCGTCGCGGTCTGGGGCGAGGAGACTGGCTGTGGTCGATGACAGAGGCCGTGGAGGACGCTTGGACCCCTCAGTGTCCTGGTGATGTAGATGAGGGCGGTCCAAAAGCAGACGCTTCTCGCAAATGCGAGCCAAGCTCATTGTAGTGGTCAGATCTGCGTGCCTGAAATTCTACGTCCATGCAGAGGCGCTCATGGAGTCCCTCCTTGAAGATGGACACCTACTGTGTCGAAAGAACGGTGGTAGTGCTGGCCAAGAGGACTTGAAACTGTTCAAGGTACTCGTCAATCGGACCAGTCTGTCGGAAAGAAATGAGATCCCCTAAGGGATTGCTGTGGAGTGGTGAGTCGAAGCGGAGGGTGCAGTTGACCTTTAAATCTTCCCAAGATAGTAGCGGTTTCTCTCGTTGCAGTTTGGAAAACCAAAGTTGTGCGGGGCTCATCAGGTGGAAGGCCGCAATATTGAGCCACTCTTCTCAATGGGTGCGTTGTGGGG
The DNA here is from genome assembly GCA_039513925.1 of Platanthera zijinensis. Classification (NCBI taxonomy): domain Eukaryota; kingdom Viridiplantae; phylum Streptophyta; class Magnoliopsida; order Asparagales; family Orchidaceae; genus Platanthera; species Platanthera zijinensis. The sequence continues at coordinate 21,483,454 of CM077082.1, read as the reverse complement.
AGAAGAGCTGCTCGCAGCGAGAGAGCCAGGCTAAGGGGTCTTCGTGGTCGTCGAATATGGGAAAGTCCAGCCGTAAGTATCGTGGCACCCCTTTGCCCTCTTGTCGCGGGTGAAACAATTCCAGTAGAGTTGGCGGAATCGAAACCTCACTGGAGGAGCCCGCTGTCGGTTGGACCGATCGGTTAGGCGCTAGTTGGGTGGTGACGGCGGCAATGAGAGCGTTGTTGTTATCCGTGAGGAGCTTGGCGAGAGACGCAAAAACTTGCGAGAGGGAGGGCTGGTCGGCCATCGCGTAGGACGAAAATAGTGGGTTGTCAGCGCCGGAGAGAGGTAAAGAACAAGGGTCTGGCAACAGAAGTAGCCTGGTAGAGGCAACGAGCAAGGGGCCCCCGTCGAGGGAGGAGCCGAGAAGGATGCGCTGGAAAGAGGGGCCGGCGGAATAGGGTTGGCAGAGAGCGGCAGATAACGGAGCCGGACAGGGCCAAGTCGGCTGGCCGGAGCTTTTCGGTGCGGAGTCGGGCTGTGCGAAGCGGCCGAGAGGGGTAGGCGGCGGTGGATCTGGAAGGTCGGTCGCCGGATGATGTTGCGGCGGTGTCACAGGTGCTGGAGGGGCTTCAATGGCGGCTGGCCGGGGATGGGTGGCCGACAATGGTCCGGTACATAGGGAGACGACTCCAGTGCAGGCGGGGTAGACCGGATCTAGGTCGTCAGTGGTGGTAAGGAGATTTCTCTCTGATACCAAGTTGTTACGTTCCCGAGATTGCGAGCGTGTGCGCCGGGTAAGTGGAGGTAAGTCCTCTAGAGAGGAGGAGCGAGTGGCCCGACGAGCTATGGCGGCGATGGTGTCGAGCGGCGGAGCGGCACTGGCGGGATCGTGCGTATCGCGATCTGGAGCGGCGGCTAGGGCAAGCAGGTTCGGTCTCGTGGAAATATTCGGAAGGTTAGAGAGAGAGAAATAGAGAAAATTAATAGATATTTGTGCTTGCTTCCCCCAAGTCTTGGCTCCACCCAAGTTTAAATAGTTATCAAAATGCCCCTCCTTGGGCTTAAACACGGAGGATCGACTACGCATATAAAATTATAAAATAGATTAGATAAATAGTTCGCGACGTGCGCTACCAAGGAGGAATTAAGGCGGGACCGTAATAGTATTCTCACGGCCTTTGTAGGTCACATCAATGTCATATTGCCACGGTTGCCCCAAAAGGAGGTGGCTCGCGTCCATCTCCACGACATCACACCAAACGTCCGCCCTGTAGTGTTTCCCAATGGCAACGGGAACATGGCAGCGATGCGTCACACGAACAGAAGGTCCCCACTGAATCTACCCGATAGAATAAGTGTGAGGGTGTGGCTCGGTAAGCAGTTGCAAGTATGAGACCAGCCGGGTTGCAACAAAGCTCTCACAGCTTCCATTGTCGATCAATAAATCACAAATTTTACCCTTGATCATGCAGTAGCTTTTGAAGATGTTGCAGCGTTGAACATGTTCGTCTAAGCGCGGTGCAAGTAACAAACGATGAACCACGCAAACGACAAAGTCTCCTTCTTCATCATACCCGTCTACCACTTCGTCCGCCCCCTCAATGTCCTCCGTCACCTTGCCATCCTGATCAACGGAATGTATAGGTTGACGGAGTTGCGGGCAATGAGAAGCGAAATGTCCTGGTTGTTGACATTTGAAACTGTCGCCTGGTGTGGTCTTATGTGGGAAAACAGTGGCCTTAGGGTCAAGGTCGGGACTCCGTCCTTTGGACGAGGAGGGCGTCTTGTCGGTAGAATCCTTGCCAGAAGTGTCCCGGGTGCCTATGTTCGAGGAGTCCCCCCATGATCGCCGCCCCCCTGAACGGTCGATGGCTTTTTCCAATTGCTCGGCCTTGGGAGCCATGTTATTTGCTTCCTCAACAGTGTGCAATACGTGAAGCCCAATTTTCCGCCATACAGGAGAAAGTAGAGATACAGGAGAAACGACGGTACGCCGACCGGAGGAAATGAGGAAAATAACGGTGCCGAGAACACAAAAGGGCGAAGAGCGGACAGGATGAGGTCGGTGCGGTGACCGACGACGATCGAGCGTAGAAGTCGAGCGCAATCCCTCTGATACCAACTGACATAGGACGACAGAGACCTTCCGATCTGGAGCTTTTCTCACGGAAAATAGGAGAGCGGCGGGTAGGGTTTCCGGAAAGGAGAACTTCTTAATTCATCAAAAGTAAAGGGAGATGTTATAGACAAAACAGATTGGGCTATATACAAACCTCACTTTTATTCAAACCAGTGCAAATAAAAAATTGTTATATGTAGACAAAATTGTTATAAACAGACCATGTCAAAAAAATAGATTTTTTGTAAACACTATATCATATTAGATCATCAAAATTAATGCAAGAATTTTTTTCAAAAACTACAGTAATCGTGATTTCTAAATCACATTCATCATATAATCAAGCAAAGAAAAAATTACAATAAGATTTATTACATGTAAAGGTTTTCTCTTATGAAGAGTCATGAGAGCACTCAAGCAAATACTTGAAGTGCTGAGTTCACCCGGGCATTTGGTCGAGCACTTGACGTGCACATATCAGCCATGCAAGAAGAGGCCCTCCGAGAGGCGTGGATATCATCCACCAAAGTAGCATATCATCATCATCATCATCATCATCCAGATACTAAGCATTTCAAATCCTAGATACTTTGATGTATACATGCCATAGATTGTATCCGTTTTTAATTACGAAGAATTTAAAAATAAGTTGAATTTGTATGAAAATTTATGCTCGAAGCGATCAATTATAATGTGGCTGCTTGGATCTTCTATCTGGTCCCACCATGAATATGTTATCGCTTGAATCTTTAGAGAATGGAAGCAACGCTTTATTGGCGTACATCTATGGCGACCATGAATATGTTATCTTTGATCCACTTGGAAGTGGAGAAATTCAGGGCACGAGGAATAATCGCAGAAGTCAAGTTTCTCGTGAAGAATCAGCTATCGTATTTTACACATCTTCTTTACCGCGGATTGTCGTCGGTCGTGGATGTTCGTCTGTCGGGGCTGCTGTCGTCGTTCAGGGATGTTCGTCGGCGAGCTGTGTCATCGTTCGGGGATGTTCTCCGGCGAGGGAAGCGAGGGATCGGGATAGACGAGAGGAAATTTAGGCGGACGGCTAGGGTTAGGAATGATTTCTTAATTAATTTTAGGTATTTATATGGTTTGTGAATGGTAGTTCAAAAGGCCATAAAAAACTCTAAATATCGGTTTGTATATAACCACCCGGTTTGTGCATAACAACTCCGAAAGTAAATTACACAACACAGCCACCTCCTCTTATACTATGAGGAGGGGGGGGGGGGGTACAAACGTCCAAACATTACATTTCATCAAAAAAAGGAACAACCCAGGGAAACAGAACATTGCAACATAAAATAGACTTAAGTAAAATTAATCACGCGACCCGCGGCTTCCATAACGGGCCGTTCCACTCCAACCAAACAAGCCCACAGAGCCCCGCATGAACGTGGTCTCCATCAGAAACGCTACCTCATCATTCGTCGCCCTGTAAATAAACAGCTTGCGAAAGAACGTAAGGTTGAACTCGATCTTCTCCGCGCGTAAGTAGCATGCGAATGCAACTATCATGGCGATCGCATTTGTGTTGAGTTTTGCGGGCACAACCCCGAAATATTTGAGGATCTGTCGAACTTTTGGCCACAATGGGAGGTGAAGTCCGACCTCGAAGTGCGCGATAGGGAAGGCGAGTTCGTCTTCGTAGAATGAATTAATCGACTCGCCTTTCCCAGAGGCGCGAGCGCTGAATCCGGTCGGGATATACTCGGTTTTGAAGGCAAGGATCTCCTTCTCCGACACACGCCCGTCGGGAAAGGAGTATTTGGCAAACTGCTTCGCGCTCTTCCCCTCCCATCCGCAATGTCACCGTCACCTCCCATGGTCAGCGAGAAGAGTATGCGAGTGCAAGGGACAAGAGAAGAGAGGGTTGGGGAGGGTAATTAATGCGGCAGGTAAATTTACAAAGGGGGGGTCTATTTTTAAAACAAATCGTACATAGTGAGGAAAAGGAGGTGGGTGAGTGGTAAGTGATTAGCGCGTTTCCGCCACCTCGCCTCCGCCGTTTAATCCACTCGGCAAGACCTTCCCACTCGTCCACGAATGAGGCAGGTTTGGTCATCCCGGTAATCAAAAAATAAAAATGATAATGATTCCCTCACGCGAGATTGAACATATCACCTATGAGCACGCATGTCTCGTAAAATAAAAACAAGCAATACTTGCAAAGTGAGTGCGCATAATTATCATACAACGAGCATGGTCCAAACAAAATAAATTGACAATGAAAAAATTTGATGCTTCCGAAAAGATAAAAGCGAGTTGGGGGGGATGAGGGGGAGGAGGGATCAGAATTGGAGCCATTTCCACTTTTCCCGGTCTCATGTCACCATCCCCGGCGGTCGGCGAGGATTATTGTACTTGCGGAAAGTAGTATTAGAGTGAAGAAGTAGTCCCGTGAAGTAGTAAAGTGAAGTATAGATCCCGTGAAGAAAGAAGAAGAAGAAAATAGAAGAAGGGGGCTTACAGTGGAGCGAGAAAGCCCGGTGGCGTCACCGATTCGTCGTCGGATAAGAGGATTCGTCGTCGGAGAAGAGGATTCGTCGCCGATTCCGCAGAGCAGTCTCCCGCCGCTAGAGAGAAATTAGGGCAGTTATCGAGTGTCGACCCGTGAAATCAAATATAAGAGCCGATTTTTTAATATAAAATAAAAAATGGCGTTATAACGGCACATGATATATCGCTATATCGCCGAGATAATTCCGATATTTTACAAAACGTTATCTCGCTCAAATAAATCGATTTCGCTGCGGTTTGCCCCCTAAACCGTTATATCGTCCGACATATCGGACATGTCGGCCGATATCTATAACACTGGGGCCTGATGATCAGTGTACAAAATGAACTCTTTGTCTAAGAGGTAATACTCCCAGTGCTTTAGCGCTTGAACGACAGTGTAAAATTCATGGTCATAGACCGACCATTTTCGCATGGCGTCGCTCAGTTTTTCATTGAAAAAAGCTACATGCCTCTTCTCTTTGGGCAAGACGACACCGATTCTAATACCGCTGGCATCACATTGAACTTAGAAAAGCTTGTCAAAACTCGGCAGAGCCAGCATTGGAGCGGAGCTGAGTTTGTGCTTGATCATTTCAAATGAGCGCTCGACTTCATCGCCCCAAGTAAACCTCCCTTCTTGGGCAATCGGTCATCGTGTCGTGATGGTGCTAATGTCACAGATGAAACATTGGTAGTACGTACCCAAGCCGTAGAACGAGCGAAGCTCCATAAGAGTTTTTGGAGTCCTCCATTCTTTAATCGCCTGGACCTTCTCGTCATCTACTTGAATGTCGTTCGCACCCATAATGAAGCCCAAGAAGTTCAGTCGCGGCACCAGAAACGTACACTTCTTGAGATGTACAAATAGTTGGTGCTCCTCTAAAACCTTCAATATGACACACAAATGAGAAAGGTGATCCGTCCTATTTTTGTTGAAGACCAAGATGTCATCAAAGTAGACCACAATGAATTTCCCCAAGAACGGGCGTAATACTCGTGTCATCAAACACATAAAAGTATTGGGGGCGTTAGATATCCCAAATATTAACTTCCACTTGAATAGACCATCCGTCGTTTTGTAGGAGGTCTTCCATTCATCCCCCGAGTGGATCCTGATTTGGTGATACCCGCTTCAGAGGTCAATCTTTGAAAAAAGGTGCGAGCCGTCAAGCATGTCCAACATATCATCAAGACGAGGTATCAGGAAACAATACTTGATGGTAATCCTGTTAATTGCACAGCTGTTCACGCACATTCTCCAGGATCCATCCTTCTTCGGTACCAGAAGTGTTGGGACACCACAAGGGCTAAGGCTTTCACAGATGAAGCCTTTCTTCAATTGCTCTTTGACTTTCTTTTGTAGCATTTAGTGTTCCTTGGGGCTCATGCGAAAGTGGGGAAGATTTGGGAGACTGGCTCTGGGAATTAAGTCAATTTGGTGTTGGATGTTCCACAACGGAGGGGGATGGTCGGGGAGGTCCTCAGTGACAATGGCCTTGAATTCTTGCAACAGTTCCTGCACGTCAGGGGGGCATTGGCTGCTGCTTGCTCTCCTATGTGGTATAGCCCGTAAGGAACGAGGGCCACAACCTCATGCGCCTCTTCCATGTCTCGCTCAAAAAGATTAGGATCTGCGCGCGTCATCAATAGTTATGCCCTTTGCCTGGGGGAGGGGTAGACTCGGGTTTGTTCCCGACCCGAACAACAATCTGAATCTTCTTGCCGGCCCAAGTGAAGGAGTATGTATTTGTTACGTGCCCGAGATTGCGAGCGTGTGCGCCGGGGAAGAGGAGGGAAGTCCTCTAGAGAGGAGGAGCGAGTGGCCCGACGAGCTATGGCGGCGGCGGCATGCGGTGTCGAGCGGCGGAGCGGCACGGGTGGGATCACGCGTATCGCGATTTGGAGCGGCGGCTAGGGCAAGCGGGTTCGGTCCCGTGGAAATATTCAGAAGGTTAGAGAGAGAGAGAAATAGAGAAAATTAATAGATAATTTGTGTTTGCTTCCCCCAAATCTTGGCTCCACCGAAGTATAAATAGTCATCAAAATGCCCCCTCCTTGGTCTTAAACACGAAGGATCGACTACGCATATAAAGTTATAAAATAGACTAGATAAATAGTTCGCAACGTGCATGACCAAAGCAAAATCAAGGCGGGACCGTAACCTTCCCCACCCTTCCCGACGACAAGCTTGCCCTCAAGCTTGGTCTGTAGTGTCGGTGGGCGTCGGATCTCCCGTGTCAGTGTCAGCATCCTGTTCAAAAGCCAAGTCGTCAACCTCCAACCAGAAGAGGCGCTTGCAGCGATGTCCACGGAAAAAGGGCTCGTCGCAGTTGTAACAAAGGCCCTTGGCACGACGGTCATTCATCTCCTATGGCGACAGCCATCTAATGGTAGTTGGGCGGTCAGCGTCGCGGTCTGGGGCGAGGAGACTGGCTGTGGTCGATGACAGAGGCCGCGGAGGACGCTTGGACCCCTCAGTGTCCTGGTGATGTAGATGAGGGCGGTCCAAAAGCAGACGCTTCTCGCAAATGCGAGCCAAGCTCATTGCAGTGGTCAGATCTGCGTGCCTGAAATTCTACGTCCATGCAGAGGCGCTCATGGAGTCCCGCCTTGAAGATGGACACCTACTGTGTCGAAAGAACGGTGGTAGTGCTGGCCAAGAGGACTTGAAACTGTTCAAGGTACTCGTCAATCGGACCAGTCTGTCGGAAAGAAATGAGATCCCCTAAGGGATTGCTGTGGAGTGGTGAGTCGAAGCGGAGGGTGCAGTTGACCTTTAAATCTTCCCAAGATAGTAGCGGTTTCTCTCGTTGCAGTTTGGAAAACCAAAGTTGTGCGGGGCTCATCAGGTGGAAGGCCGCAATATTGAGCCACTCTTCTCAATGGGTGCGTTGTGGGGAGAAGAGCTGCTCGCAGCGAGAGAGCCAGGCTAAGGGGTCTTCGTGGTCGTCGAATATGGGAAAGTCCAGCCGTAAGTATCGTGGCACCCCTTTGCCCTCTTGTCGCGGGTGAAACAATTCCAGTAGAGTTGGCGGAATCGAAACCTCACTGGAGGAGCCCGCTGTCGGTTGGACCGATCGATTAGGCGCTAGTTGGGTGGTGACGGCGGCAATGAGAGCGTTGTTGTTATCCGTGAGGAGCTTGGCGAGAGACGCAAAAACTTGCGAGAGGGAGGGCTGGTCGGCCATCGCGTAGGACGAAAATAGTGGGTTGTCAGCGCCGGAGAGAGGTAAAGAACAAGGGTCTGGCAACAGAAGTAGCCTGGTAGAGGCAACGAGCAAGGGGCCCCCGTCGAGGGAGGAGCCGAGAAGGATGCGCTGGAAAGAGGGGCCGGCGGAATAGGGTTGGCAGAGAGCGGCAGATAACGGAGCCGGACAGGGCCAAGTCGGCTGGCCGGAGCTTTTCGGTGCGGAGTCGGGCTGTGCGAAGCGGCCGAGAGGGGTAGGCGGCGGTGGATCTGGAAGGTCGGTCGCCGGATGATGTTGCGGCGGTGTCACAGGTGCTGGAGGGGCTTCAATGGCGGCTGGCCGGGGATGGGTGGCCGACAATGGTCCGGTACATAGGGAGACGACTCCAGTGCAGGCGGGGTAGACCGGATCTAGGTCGTCAGTGGTGGTAAGGAGATTTCTCTCTGATACCAAGTTGTTACGTTCCCGAGATTGCGAGCGTGTGCGCCGGGGAAGTGGAGGTAAGTCCTCTAGAGAGGAGGAGCGAGTGGCCCGACGAGCTATGGCGGCGATGGTGTCGAGCGGCGGAGCGGCACTGGCGGGATCGTGCGTATCGCGATCTGGAGCGGCGGCTAGGGCAAGCAGGTTCGGTCTCGTGGAAATATTCGGAAGGTTAGAGAGAGAGAAATAGAGAAAATTAATAGATATTTGTGCTTGCTTCCCCCAAGTCTTGGCTCCACCCAAGTATAAATAGTTATCAAAATGCCCCTCCTTGGGCTTAAACACGGAGGATCGACTACGCATATAAAATTATAAAATAGATTAGATAAATAATTCGCGACGTGCGCTACCAAGGAGGAATTAAGGCGGGACCGTAATAGTATTCTCACGGCCTTTGTAGGTCACATCAATGTCATATTGCCACGGTTGCCCCAAAAGGAGGTGGCTCGCGTCCATCTCCACGACATCACACCAAACGTCCGCCCTGTAGTGTTTCCCAATGGCAACGGGAACATGGCAGCGATGCGTCACACGAACAGAAGGTCCCCACTGAATCTACCCGATAGAATAAGGGTGAGGGTGTGGCTCGGTAAGCAGTTGCAAGTATGAGACCAGCCGGGTTGCAACAAAGCTCTCACAGCTTCCATTGTCGATCAATAAATCACAAATTTTACCCTTGATCATGCAGTAGCTTTTGAAGATGTTGCAGCGTTGAACATGTTCGTCTAAGCGCGGTGCAAGTAACAAACGATGAACCACGCAAACGACAAAGTCTCCTTCTTCATCATACCCGTCTACCACTTCGTCCGCCCCCTCAATGTCCTCCGTCACCTTGCCATCCTGATCAACGGAATGTATAGGTTGACGGAGTTGCGGGCAATGAGAAGCGAAATGTCCTGGTTATTGACATTTGAAACTGTCGCCTGGTGTGGTCTTATGTGGGAAAACAGTGGCCTTAGGGTCAAGGTCGGGACTCCGTCCTTTGGACGAGGAGGGCGTCTTGTCGGTAGAATCCTTGCCAGAAGTGTCCCGGGTGCCTATGTTCGAGGAGTCCCCCCATGATCGCCGCCCCCCTGAACGGTCGATGGCTTTTTCCAATTGCTCGGCCTTGGGAGCCATGTTATTTGCTTCCTCAACAGTGTGCAATACGTGAAGCCCAATTTTCCGCCATACAGGAGAAAGTAGAGATACAGGAGAAACGACGGTACGCCGACCGGAGGAAATGAGGAAAATAACGGTGCCGAGAACACAAAAGGGCGAAGAGCGGACAGGATGAGGTCGGTGCGGTGACCGACGACGATCGAGCGTAGAAGTCGAGCGCAATCCCTCTGATACCAACTGACATAGGACGACAGAGACCTTCCGATCTGGAGCTTTTCTCACGGAAAATAGGAGAGCGGCGGGTAGGGTTTCCGGAAAGGAGAACTTCTTAATTCATCAAAAGTAAAGGGAGATGTTATAGACAAAACAGATTGGGCTATATACAAACCTCACTTTTATTCAAACCAGTGCAAATAAAAAATTGTTATATGTAGACAAAATTGTTATATACAGATCATGTCAAAAAAATAGATTTTTTGTAAACACTATATCATATTAGATCATCAAAATTAATGCAAGAATTTTTTTCAAAAACTACAGTAATCGTGATTTCTAAATCACATTCATCATATAATCAAGCAAAGAAAAAATTACAATAAGATTTATTACATGTAAAGGTTTTCTCTTATGAAGAGTCATGAGAGCACTCAAGCAAATACTTGAAGTGCTGAGTTCACCCGGGCATTTGGTCGAGCACTTGACGTGCACATATCAGCCATGCAAGAAGAGGCCCTCCGAGAGGCGTGGATATCATCCACCAAAGTAGCATATCATCATCATCATCATCATCATCCAGATACTAAGCATTTCAAATCCTAGATACTTTGATGTATACATGCCATAGATTGTATCCGTTTTTAATTACGAAGAATTTAAAAATAAGTTGAATTTGTATGAAAATTTATGCTCGAAGCGATCAATTATAATGTGGCTGCTTGGATCTTCTATCTGGTCCCACCATGAATATGTTATCGCTTGAATCTTTAGAGAATGGAAGCAACGCTTTATTGGCGTACATCTATGGCGACCATGAATATGTTATCTTTGATCCACTGGGAAGTGGAGAAATTCAGGGCACGAGGAATAATCGCAGAAGTCAAGTTTCTCGTGAAGAATCAGCTATCGTATTTTACACATCTTCTTTACCGCGGATTGTCGTCGGTCGTGGATATTCGTCTGTTGGGGCTGCTGTCGTCGTTCAGGGATGTTCGTCGGCGAGCTGTGTCATCGTTCGGGGATGTTCGCCGGCGAGGGAAGCGAGGGATCGGGATAGACGAGAGGAAATTTAGGCGGACGGCTAGGGTTAGGAATGATTTCTTAATTAATTTTAGGTATTTATATGGTTTGTGAATGGTAGTTCAAAAGGCCATAAAAAACTCTAAATATCGGTTTGTATATAACCACCCGGTTTGTGCATAACAACTCCGAAAGTAAATTACACAACACAGCCACCTCCTCTTATACTATGAGGAGGGGGGGGGGAGTACAAACGTCCAAACATTACATTTCATCAAAAAAAGGAACAACCCAGGGAAACAGAACATTGCAACATAAAATAGACTTAAGTAAAATTAATCACGCGACCCGCGGCTTCCATAACGGGCCGTTCCACTCCAACCAAACAAGCCCACAGAGCCCCGCATGAACGTGGTCTCCATCAGAAACGCTACCTCATCATTCGTCGCCCTGTAAATAAACAGCTTGCGAAAGAACGTAAGGTTGAACTCGATCTTCTCCGCGCGTAAGTAGCATGCGAATGCAACTATCATGGCGATCGCATTTGTGTTGAGTTTTGCGGGCACAACCCCGAAATATTTGAGGATCTGTCGAACTTTTGGCCACAATGGGAGGTGAAGTCCGACCTCGAAGTGCGCGATAGGGAAGGCGAGTTCGTCTTCGTAGAATGAATTAATCGACTCGCCTTTCCCAGAGGCGCGAGCGCTGAATCCGGTCGGGATATACTCGGTTTTGAAGGCAAGGATCTCCTTCTCCGACACACGCCCGTCGGGAAAGGAGTATTTGGCAAACTGCTTCGCGCTCTTCCCCTCCCATCCGCAATGTCACCGTCACCTCCCATGGTCAGCGAGAAGAGTATGCGAGTGCAAGGGACAAGAGAAGAGAGGGTTGGGGAGGGTAATTAATGCGGCAGGTAAATTTACAAAGGGGGGGGGTCTATTTTTAAAACAAATCGTACATAGTGAGGAAAAGGAGGTGGGTGAGTGGTAAGTGATTAGCGCGTTTCCGCCACCTCGCCTCCGCCGTTTAATCCACTCGGCAAGACCTTCCCACTCGTCCACGAATGAGGCAGGTTTGGTCATCCCGGTAATCAAAAAATAAAAATGATAATGATTCCCTCACGTGAGATTGAACATATCACCTATGAGCACGCATGTCTCGTAAAATAAAAACAAGCAATACTTGCAAAGTGAGTGCGCATAATTATCATACAACGAGCATGGTCCAAACAAAATAAATTGACAATGAAAAAATTTGATGCTTCCGAAAAGATAAAAGCGAGTTGGGGGGGATGAGGGGGAGGAGGGATCAGAATTGGAGCCATTTCCACTTTTCCCGGTCTCATGTCACCATCCCCGGCGGTCGGCGAGGATTATTGTACTTGCGGACAGCGACGAGTTCCAACTGTGCGCGATGCATGTACTCCTCGATCTGCTGGTCATGCGTCTCCGGAGATGTCGCCTCGCCTCCTGCTCCCTGGTGCGTCTCTTCGGCCAACAACATAGAATCTTCTTCAAGGGCGCTCACCCGCTGCTCCATAGCGGCCTCGCTCGCAGCTCTTTCCTCCTCGATCTCGCGCAACATGAACCCGTATTTCTGGAGAACATTCACCATTCGCTTCTTCAGGTCGACAGGGTTACTCAGGTCGCCCTGGAACTCCTCGATCATATCAAGAGAAGGTGGCACCGAGTAGGCCCCACATCGTATGATTCTTCGGCCGCCGAAGTCTTGTGTTTATCTAAAAAAGGGTTATGAGGGTTGGAGCTTGCACAATGCCGAAGAATGAGGGGAGCAAGTGCTTTAACTAACCGTGCGGGACGTCGACTTCTTTCCCCAGGTACCGGCGAGACAGACTCGGTCTTCCTTGGAAACAGTTAGTAAGGGGGAAGCGTAAGCGATTTCCCCAGGCCCGGGCGAGAGGGAACCTTGTCGAGACCTTGCGCTATAAGAGGAACGAAAAGGTTGGGAGTGTATTTCACCATAGTAGCAGTATTGGTGAGCTCATGTACGAGATCGCGAGCAGGCAACTTCGGCAGTAGAGGGGTCTCGCCAATGACACCGAAGGAGGGAACTGAAAAGCAGTACATAACCGGCTTACACCAAAGGAAGAGATCGACGGAGTGACATTCGATAACTCACCAGACACTTATGGACGGATACTGGGGACCACATGGGGACTCGCACTGTCCTGAAGGCGAGCACACTGGGTCACTTGGAGGCTTGGTTCGCCCTGAGTGAGAGTGCTCGCGGTACCTTGGTCAAAATCAGCCCGGACTCCAACGTCCTTCACAAGGGCGGGATCATTCTGCGAGAGCTGAGGTCATAGCGAGAATTTCAAGTAAATCACGAGTGAGTAAAGTCACAAGATTCCACACCTCATCGGAAGGGGTGAGCCCAAGATCGAATTTTGGCATTTCCGGGTCGAGGGGAGTGGGCTTCCCCTATGTTAGATCATGCTTGACCTTCATGGCCTTTCTCATTCTTTTCGATGGAGACCACGAGGATGTGCCGGAGATGAAGGTCAAAAGACCGGCGATAGAAGACTTGTTTTTCTCTCGCATGACAGCGAGTCGGTCATGGAATTCTTGAGAAAGAGACATCGCGCAATAAAGGACAAAAAGTTAGGGGAGGGAGAAAGGGAGAGGTGGAGCAGTTGGCAAGGTCCTTCCCCACCCCTCCTCCGTCGATATATATAGTGAATTGAGGGGCCACCGAGAGATTTTCTTTAATTTGCCTAGCACTAGCCAAATACTTGGGGTTGGACTTTCTTTTCGAGCTTTGGGCAAACTCGTAAAGAGCAGAGATTGTGTATAACCCCGTATTTGCCGAGTGGGGCTCTTCGAGTCCACCTGGAAGGGAAGGTATCTTTGGCCCAGACAGGTTGAAGGGGCGAGTGTAGGGGCTCCACCTTACGGGCCCCGGGCGGGTGGACGGTGCTCCACCTAACTCGCCTCAGGCGTCTGGGATCAGCGAGTCGTGGAAATCTCCCTACTCGCCCTGGTCTCAGTCGCCGACAGCGAGTGCTTATAACTTCAGGCACTCGCTACCCCTAGGCGGGTGGGAGTGGCGCGACCCCGACTCGCCAGTAGGGATCGCTTTCTTTTTCCCCAGGAAGCCAAAATTTGGCCTGCCGTTAACCGCTTCGAACAACAGGATTTCACTATTGGCAGACCAATTTGGTCCGTGCTTAGTAAAACCAAAAGGCGGGATTCCGCTAAACGCAGTCCGTTCTAAAAAAATTATAAATAGACCCCCAAGGGCACCTTTAGAGAGGACTTTTTGGACACTCAGCCCCCTCTCCTTTAGTTAATTCTGGTTGACCAGAGCTCCCACACTATTAGCCGTGGTTTCCAGATGGACAGTCTGATGCTCTCCTGTCCCCTCCAAGGTGCCCAGGTCAGCATTGACTTGGGAGGGGAAACTCTCTTTGATCTTTCGGGTGTGTGGCGGGATCTCCTCGCTGCGACTCAGGGGTCTGTTTTTGGTTGTCCACCTCTTGTGGGGGAAGTTTCCTTGCTTTAAGTGACCAGTCGAGTGTTCAAACTAAGAAGAAGTGCAAGCTGCCCCATCGGTTCGAACTCCTCCTTGAACCGTGATTTTCGGGTTCAACACGACGGTTTCCGCGAGTGGGAAACAAACCTTGGATGCCCTAGCCAGCCCCCTCCTGCATGCTTAAATACAACCTAACTGACTAGAAAACTCGATTGGGACAACTCATATCATCCAAGCCGATCGGGCGTCTACAAAAATAATGTAAGAAAAAGACTTGAAACGACCGCCCGAATACATCCGTAGACTTGGATCATCCTAATTATTAACAGATCACCACCTCCCTCAGAAGTACACGTGTGTAGTGCGATCTCCATCAAATTCCACCGGTAATCAAAATTTGCCTAATAATTGCTAAATTGATTATAAGGTACTAATTAATAATACCTTAATTATTGCGGGAAGTTCTACATATCCCAATTTAGTACTTGGATGGGTGGGTGTCATAGCTGTTTGGGAAGCATACATTATGCCATATGAAAATCTGTCGGCAAGCGGGAGGTATTGTTTTGTTGAAAGAGTTATTCCCTACTCATGCATTATCAAGTCCCAGGGGGGATCAATTTCGACGTCCAAATGTAGTCGATCGTGGAGCCTTACTGTAAAGATGGCGATATGCATCTCAGGGGGTATCGTGAAGTGCGCTAGAAGAATATGAAATTGTTTGATATAGCCATCAATCATCCCTGTCTAGCTTAAGAGGGCCCCCAGGGGGTTGCTACGAATCGGGGTGGGGGGGGGGGTTCAAAGCGCATGTTGCAGGCCCGCTTGAAGTCGCTCCAAATCAGTCCAGGATTGTCCGCCTGCAAACAAGCGAACCATAAGTCCATAACTGCGAGATATCATGCATGTGGAAGTAGGCAAAACGTATCCATTTCGTCACCGGTGTCTGTTAATGGCTAAAAAAATGTTCGCATCTGGTGAGCCAGCCTAAGAGATCGTACTTGTCGTTATAAGTTGGAAATACCAACTTGTTATAATGGGGCATGATGTTGCCCTCATGTCGTATCCTAGATAGGGGATCAGGTCGAAGAAGCAGTGGTGAAGGTGCCTGGCTGTTACAAGCGTGATCAGTTGGTGGGGTAGTAACCGGTACTGAAAGTGGGACCATAACATATTAATCCAACAATTGCTACTAGAAAATGCCAAGTAATTTTGATTCTTTTATTTCATCAATATTGTGAAGCCTATAGAACACTTATCCTGAAGAGTAAAATTGAGTTATTTACTTGGAAGTTTGATTTCAATATAGGAGGTATATTTCTTGAATCTTCAAATGTTCAATCTGAACCCACTAAATAGGAACTGGTGGTTAACATGCATAGCACGTAGTCACTTGTAATGGGAACTAAACGTATGCAGAACATATATTATACTGTTTCTGACAGAGTGAAACTTATAAAGACAATAAATTGCACAACCTGTACACAAACAATAGAACACCACACAAAAGAGAACTTTAAAGTTGAAAACCAAATGGGTAAAAGAGTACATATTGATCAAAGCACAACCCGTAAAAGGCTTCACTGATGAAATAGAGCAATTATATTCACCCCTCTACAAGCTTTTCCAACAGATCCAACAAGGATCACCACACTTTATAAATTATAATGTATGAAAATAATAATGGAGAAAAACATCGGTTACCAAGAAAGAGAAACACGAAGTCGCCCAATGTGGAACTCTCCAAAAGATCTCTGAATCTGCTTTCAAGCATTCCAACATTCCCTTTCTCAGTTTCTCTTCCTTGCAATGCACCTCCTTGTGAAAATTTAAAGTAGGCATACTTTTATATTTAGCATACTTCTGTTTTTTTATGAATGTCATATTTATTCACGGGCACTAGCAATGTAACATTTATTTACGGGCATGGGTTGGGCCGAACTGCGTGTTTTTTTGTTCATTAGAGAATTTGTATTTATATCGTGGTTTGTGTTAGAGCCGGGTATGCATGAATAAGAGCTTTATTGGGCATCAAGAGGTTTATGACTCCCAGTCGCCTACCACATGTTCGACCCCCTCTTCCTTCCATCGTGCGTTCAACCAGCCGCCCCATCCTGTGTGCACTCCAGGGTGAAGCCCGTCCGTTACTAGGGCGCACAACCATTGATTGCATCCACTGTAGGCCGCCTCAAGCAGCATCATACACTGTTTTTGGCGCAATCACCAGTTGATTATCCTTGAGCAGGCCTCCAACTGTAACACCCCTTCCCAGTATTTCAGAAATCAGCCATCCGGCCGGGTCAGCGATATAAAGAAAACTAGGATACAATATTAAAACTAGTTTGCAGCAGGTAAAAGAAACATCTACTAAGAATTTAAAACTTACAGCAGAAGCTAAGAAAGTAAAGTAAGGGTAACCACATACCTCAAATCTGGATTCACAGAACCACTACACGAAAAGAAGTGAAATAACTGAAATTCTGAAATAACATTAATAGTCTGATACAAGAAGGTACATTGTCCACAACTACAAGTATATGTTGAAGGTAAAGAAAACTGAAAGGTAAATCACTACTAACTGACGCCACCATAACGCTCATCCTAGACGTAGTCTGGTGGCCAGGTTTGAAGAGTGATGTTGCAGATTATGTAGGGAAGTGCGAGACATGCAAGTTAGTTAAGGCCGAGTGTCAAAGACCTGGAGGCAAGTTACAGCCACTTCCCATTCCTGAGTGGATATTTAAGGATATATCCATGGATTTCATCCATGGTCTGCCGAGATCGCAGAGAGGGAATGATTTCTTATGGGTTATAGTTGACCGTCTATCTAAGGTCGCCCATTTAATTCCTATTAAGAAGACGGATCAAGGTCCGAAGCTGACACAGTTATACATCGATGAGATAGACTTCACGGTGTTCCCAAGACGATTGTTTTAGACCGAGATGACAGATTTACCTCCAGAGAGTGGCGATACGTATAGGAGCGATTGGGCACCAGATTACATTTCAGCACCGCATTCCATCCCCAGACCGATGGACAGACTGATCGCACAAATAGGACTTTGGAGGATCTGTTACGGATGTTTCTTTTACCTCTTGCATACTAGTTTTAATACTGTTTCCTAGTTTTCTTTATATCGCTGACCCGGCCAGATGGCTGATTTCTGAAATACTGGGAAGGGGTGTTACACCAACTATCTTCCTTCCTTTCAATCCTCCACTTCTCTGCTTCCGCAGAAAGACTTCGGCTCCCTTTGGCACGGAGGTGGCGGTTGTAAATGCTTGGGTTAAATTGTCATTCGTTAAGGATCATCTAACAAACATAATCCATTTGAACATAAAAGTGGATGAAGTTTCTTAAAGGAGTGTTAACAAATGAAAATTTAATTCTCATGGTCATGACCGCCACCATTGTGTCAAACGGAGCCTTCATCATAGGTCGCCATCAAAGTTCAATTGAAACGTGATTCTCATCAATCCCCATTTTCTTATTTTGTCTCATTTTGTCTGGTGCACATGGTCCCGTGACATCCACACCATTAGAATAATCACTACTATTCCCAAAATTTTAGGATATAGAGTGTGATTGACAAAAGCGCATTTTATGTTGTCTATAACCGGGAGATTGCTCTAAATAGGCTTCTTCGTATAAGTCACCGTAGAGGAAAACATTTTTGGCATCAAATTGAGACATTTGCCATTTTTGGTTGACAACAACGAAGAAGTGGACCTGTATAGCACTGATATGGGAAACTAGAGAGGTGTCAAAGAAATCAACATCATATATATGTGTGAACCCTTTGATAACTAACGAGTCTTTTATTGATTCACAGTGCCGTCTGGGAGAAACTTGATGATAAAGACCTAACGATAACATACAACATCGCCTCGAAATGGGGTTGGGGCAAGAATCCTGGTATCCCGTGATTTTAAGGCAGCGATTTCCTCATTCATGATCGTTTTCCAACAAGGTATATGAAGAGCTTCCTCATATAATTGGAATGATGTTGGTAGAGAGTGCCCATGCAAATTTGCTGTATGAAGTACTGAGATTGGCATGTGAGACTACATTAGTAAGAGGATGTTGGATACTCCCCATACCCTTTTTCGCAAAGCGATGGGAAGATCCAGGTCTACGTCTACTGAAGTGTAGGAACCTTTTGAAAAGGTGAGTGTTGGCCTGAGAGCTGACGTCGGGTACTCTGGATTTGAAGGATCAGGATAGGTGGGGAAGCAGGTCGTCAACAATAATGATGTGGAAAGGAGGAGCATGAATGATATGGAATGATGAAACAAAGGTGGGATGAGGATAGGTGGTAGAGAAAGGCAGGTAGATATCTCGAAAGCGTCCCTTCGTCCTTGGGGAGATAAGGGGTGGACTCAAAAAAGGTGACCTTAGCGAATACGTATTGACGTTGGAGATAAGGTCGAAACAACGATATCTTTTTCTGAGTTAGCCAGTACCCCCACAAAGATACATTTGGTTGCGCAAGCGGAGAGTTTATCGCGAGCAGATGCAGGAGTGTGGATGAATACATAAAAATTTCAGAGCGATCCTTCAAAAGATACACCCAAGTATATATAGAGAAATTTGTGTGGAGTTTAGTAGGGAAAGTAGTACAATGATGCTTGCCATACTGATAAGACTCGCATTCTAAAGTGTAGTCGGTTTTGAAAGATGATAGGAGTTGGTGGAGGGGGGGTAACGACGGATGACCCAGATGATAATGCCATAGGAGCAAAGAAGTGGAGGCAATAGCTCCAGAGAAAGTGGGTAGATCGTTGAGGTAGTAGAGACCGTCGCGTTCAATCCCGGTAGCAATTATTCTCTTCGAGTAAAGATCTTGAAAATAGCAAGTAGTAAAATAAAATGGGACAAAACATTGCAATTGTTGTGAAATGCCATTAACAGACAACAAATTAAAGGAAAATTTGGACAAATAGAGTGCCACACAACTGGAGATTAGAAGAGATAGTCATAACTCCAGATCTACAAATTGGAGCAGGAGAGCCATCGACCACAAAGATCGGTAGCCAGTTATGCTTTGCGAGATGAGAAAAGAGAAGGGAGTTCCCGGATATATGATTGGTTTTCACCTGAGTCGATGAGTCACTTACTCTGAGTTGCATCATGCACGCTAACTGAAAAAATTGCAATGGTGGAAGGTTGCTTGGAGGCATTGATGTGACCCTCAATATCTATGGAGAACTAGCGATCAGACTCTGGTGAAGGGATGGACGACGAGGCGAGAGGCTCGAACATTGTGATACTGACATGAGTCTAAGGAAGGAGGTGAGGACGCTTTCTTCAGAAAGCATTTTTTGGCAAGATGAACAAGTTGGACAAAATGAGAGCAAAGAGTTCAGGGTCCACCACGACCCCTATGCGCCCTCTACGACCATGTTGAGCTCCACGACCGGCCGCATGAGCAAAATTGTCAGAGGGTGGAAGCGATATGATTGGAGGCCGTTGAAGAAGATTTGTAATAACAAAGATGTAAGGGGTAGCGACATCCAAGGTGGGAATGTCAGGTTCTCCTAAGATCTGGTGGTTTATCATCTCATAGGTATCTGAAAGATGAAGAAGATAACAAATCACCGAGAGTTCTTGAAAATGTTTCTGCTATATGACGAGGTCCGTAGATAAGTGTCAATGCTGGAGAAGACTGCATCAAGGGATTGAATTTCATGATACACATCATTGAGAGTGTTTATCGAGTGAAGATATCATAATACAAGGTGTATATGCGAGAGGTTTTGGCACCCTTGAGGTAAAGAGCGACGAGATGATCTCGCACAGTCTTCACAGTGTCTTCATGACGGTTGATGAGCAAACATGCATCAAAAAGATTGTTTGCTAGTCAGATGCAAACAAGAGTATAGTATCACTGGCATCCCAATCAACATATGCGGGAGACACAGAGTTAGGAAGAGCATCAATGAGATGATGTTGTTTGCGTTGAGAGCACAAAAGGAAGGTGAAAGAAACACTACAATCAGGATAATTTGGTCAAGTTAATTTTGACGTAGTGCCGAGATTTCTAGAGGCACTAGAAGTGATTATGGGAGGAGCAATGTTGGCGGGAGTAGAAGGGAGTGGTGGATTGTCCATAATTCAAAAAAGATAGTCGACGAATTCAATAGATGGGTCGGCAAGTTCATAGGAAGAGCCCGCGGGAAGAATTGCTCGGATTCTCAGAGATGTCGGCAAGTTTACGAGAAGAACCCTCGGGGAGGTTTGTGCGAGTTCTCAATCCTGAATCAGTGAGTTCATGGTTTTCGGATGAGTTCACGTGCATCTTGCTAGGATGAGTTTGTTGGTTTGCAGGAGTGTGCTAGAGAGAGAACTTGCGGAAAGAGTATTCATTGATGCCAAATATCTATGTGCGGGAGGTCGAAGCAGGGATTGGCCTATAAATATCTCGTGGGTAGAACTTGGTTTGGTCGGTCGATCCTAATTGACCGGAGAGCGGAGGATGGCGAGCTTAGTAGCTATGTTGCATCGACACCGACACACGACACGACACGACACGCGACTCATCAATATTCAAAAAATATCATATTCCGACACGCTGAGACACATATTAAATATTTATTTTTTATAATTATGAAAATCATAAAATATTTAACAAAAAAAATGAACAATTAACAAATATTCAAATAAATTAAATGTTTAAATAATACTCATCAAATATTCAAATGCAAAACTTAACAAAAGAGTTAAAAAATAATAGAACATTACCACATTATCGTTATATATCTTTAATAAAAATAATGGATTCTCATGCAAATCTTTTCCTCCACTTTCAATCTTCCTTTTTCTAGAGAAAATATCCACTCCACTAGCAGATCTACCTTCACTATTTGAAATGCTAGAAGGGGGCAAAAACATTTTTTGAGGAGCAAGACTCAATATTCTAGCATTCACCTCTTCTTCTAGTTTTTCCACCTCAAATAGATCACTCCTTGAGACTTTTCACGCTTTGCAATTCCTTTTCCACCAATCATTAACAAATGTCTTCTCACTCTTGTATATGAACTTATAAAATGATTTTCACAAAAATTGCACTTACGAGACAAATTGCCTCCCGCCCCACCATGAGTAGCTAGCTTAGGGATACGCGTGTCTGATTGAGCGGGACACGCGAGTCCCGCGTGAGCCAGCGTGTCAGACTTTCTACACGAATGTCAGAGAGTGTCAGAGAGTCAGACGAGTGTCAGAGAGCCCGTACAGACACGCTGGGCATTTTTAAGTGTCAGTGCTTCATAGCTTAGTAGGCGAGTGACAAACTCTACTAGGGAAGTTGCGAGCTCTACCAGGGAAGCTCCAAACAGAAGTTTGTGCGTGGTTATGGGAGCAGTGAGTTCAAGGGCAGTTGATCGTAGGAGCTTTACCGTGAGGATTGGAGCGGAATGATTTTATTCACGTGTGAGGAGAGCAACGAGGAATTATATCCTGCTTTGCTCTGATACCATGTAAGATATTAGCACCCCAAAGAGGCTATTCACACCTCAAAAAAAGAATAGAAAATGACCTCTTTTTAGCTTTCTTTCATTCCTATAATCATACCCCAAATCCCCAATCCCTTTTCTGCTCACTCAATAGGATTTTCGCGTGCCTCACCCTTGCAAAGAAGACGATCAACTCCTTTAGCGAAGACGACAAGGTCATCGAAGATGACACGCCATCGATCCCATTTCTCCTCTGCTTTTGCACTCGGCGCACCCCTGCCCATTGACTCGCTGGCAGCAACATAGAAGAATCCTCAGTGGTGCAAGTGAGGTTTCAATGGTTGTTGCCGAGGGCTCTACGAGGGAGGGTTAGAGAAAGGGGGTAGAAGAGGAGGGGAGGAGTGTTTTCTCGACAGCCTTCTTGTCAGAGGGTATTATTATAAGCGAGCTTCCCTCTTTATATATAGTTGAGGAGGAAGAAGAATATATATTTGGAGATGTGGGACTAAATACAAGAGGAAGAAAAATTATACAATGGGCCCCTATATGGGCCTTTTGTCTTGGGCTTTAACATTTTGCTCGATAATTGTTTGATCCATTGACTGCTTCTTCAATCTCAGACATAATTTTGCTACTATATGATATGAAGTCTTCCGAGGAAATTTTGCATTTCCTCGTATAATTCTACCGATAAACCGGCGTGCACCATATGATTACTAAAACGATTATAATGTGCTAATTAATAATACCTTAATAATTGCAGGAAGTTCTACATTTCCCAATTTATCATTTGGATGGGTGGACGTCAAAGATGTTTGTGAAGCACACATTCTGGCATATGAAAATCCCTCGGCAAGCGGGAGGTATTGTTTGGCTGAAAGAGTTCTTCACTACTCAGACGTTGTCAAGCTCATAAAGGAAATCTATCCTTCTATTCAGGTTCCTCACAAGTAAGTTGAATCTTTTTTTCAAACATTTCTATACCTTTTCTTTATGTGGTGGCAGCCCGGTGCACCAAGCATCCCTATGCAGTGAAGGTCCGGGGAAGAGCCCCACCACAAGGGTGAAATGTAAGCAAACCTTACCCTGCACGTGAGAGGCTACTTCCAGGACTCGAACCCGTGACCTCTTTTTTATATTTTTGGAAATTTTGAGGGCATGGCTCAATAAAATTACATTAAAATGTATGTAGTATGTAAACTAACAGGCTTGTAATTTGCTGGGCAGAACTGCAGATGACAACCCCTTCCCACCTAATATCAAAATCTCCCAGGAAAAGGCAAAGGGGCTGGGCATCAACTTCACTCCATTTGAGGAGAGCCTCAAGGAGACTATTGAGAGCTTAAAGGAGAAGGGATTTGTGAGCCTCTGAAGCACTAAAATAAAACTTTTCTTTCTTTATGTGATGTTTTCTGATTCCATGCTTGTGACAATTTTTCTGCTGATGCGTTGTTTGAGGGGCGGGCCCTCGGGCACATCACCGAGCCCCCATTTCTTGGTTGGATTGCATCACATTTGCAGATCATACATCTCAACCAACTCTCCACACCCATTTAATCATGTGGTAGGTTTTTGAGGTCGAGCTTAGAACCCCTTACCTCCTTGATGAGCAGTACTTCCATGAACTTCCATCATCAACTGAGCTGAGAGCTGGTTGGGGGCGTATGGTCTGTAGACCTGGTGCAACTCGGACAGAGAATGGGGGCCAAGTGATGTGCATGAGGCCCGCCCTGGAGAACAGGTTGTATGCGTATATATAATATATACTGGGAATTTTGTGAATTTGCAAAATTACAGCGTTCCAGTTTACATTCCGTAACATGCATTCATAAAAATATCATTTGGAGGGGGAGCGCCAGGGGCGTGTTTTGGCGGTCGAATATTTGAACTTATATAATGCATGTTCACCTTTACATGGGTTGTCCTATCACGAAGGACTGCGCGCAAAGATCGATAGAGATGATGTCCATGTTATTGTTAAATTTTTGGATCTTGGAATGAGCAAAAGTTATATCAACTAAAAATTGAGTCACAACAGGAACAAGTTTTTATTCATAATATCAATCTCTTTACAAAGCAAGACATACATGGCGAGCCATGGTTTCGCCAGTATGTAAAAGCAATCAAACAAAAAAAACACAAGATAACCGCGGCCTGAGAAAACAGTCCGTCGAGACCGCCATAACCGCAACTGTTGTTCGTCAGATCGTCGAGACCGGCACACTGCACTAGCCGCTCTAACACGAGCACAGTCCGCAACCTTCAGAATAAGACCGCCACTTCACAACTGTTCTCTACAGATTGCTATCCGCGAACTTCCCCAAGTCGCCAGCTAGAAGAAGAGCTGCTTGGTCCTATCCGCACAACCTGCACAGACAAGTGACTTCAACAAGCCGCGCGGTCAAGAAAAGCCATTCCGCAAATTCTAATCGCAAGTTGAGCTTACTGTGCTTCGATGATTATGCTGTCACGGAGGGATCCTATTTATATGTACGGAGAGAGATGTGGTCACCGCCCTAACTGATAGGAACACCTCCCTCAGTTCGCAGACCGCCTACACCAGTCCGCACAGTCCCCTTGGACAATCGGACGAGCCAACACGCCTACACTCTTAAAAAAAGCCAGTCCGTAGAATCCGCGGAGACAACATCTCACAACATATCACTGACTGCCAAGACCGCAATATCTGTGTACACTGCTCCAGCTCGCAACAGACCGCGGAGTCCGCTCCGCCAAGATCGCCGCAGGTAGGCAAGTCGGTAATCGAGTCAGTGAACAAGACAACAGACCGCTGAGTCCGCAACGTCTGCGGACACTGCTCCAGTTCGCAACAGACCTCAGTCCGCCAAGATCAATGACAATCTCCCGAACTCCAACATCAGTCTGCATAGACCGCTCAAGATCTACTCGACATCCTCTAAACACAAGGCCGCACCGCAGCTCGCAAAGACTGCGACCTCCAGTCCGCACAGTCCGCGCGGTTTGCCTAATCAACCATTTACACTTCAAAAAATTCAACACTCTCCCTTGAAGTGGGAAGTGGAAATCAGTCTAAACGAACTCCTCAACCGGGTGAATGGTCCCTTGGCTAGCGGTTTCGTGAAGATGTCCGCTATATTGTCCATACTCTGAACATGCTTAACCATGAGAGATCCCTCTAACACCTTTTCACAAATAAAGTGATGTTCGATCTCTATATGTTTGGTTCTCGCGTGACAAACTGGATTATTTACAAGTTTGAAAGCACTCTCATTGTCCCCACGGAGCAGAGTAGGACCTCGAACCTTCATATGTATATCATCCATCAATCTCCTGAGCTAGATGGATTCTTGAGCTGCCAAAGCTGAAGCCTTATATTCTGCTTCTATGGTAGAAACAGACACCGTGTCCTGCTTCTTGATGCACCAGGATATAGCTGCTGGGGCTGCCATAAAGACGTATCCAGACGTCGACTTCCGATCATCCGAATCTCCCTCATAATCGACATCCATGTAGCCATGCAACTCAAAACGCGTGGCTTCTCTATAAGGAAGACTCATATCTGAGGTCGACTTTACA
Organism: Platanthera zijinensis; assembly: GCA_039513925.1. Taxonomy (NCBI): domain Eukaryota; kingdom Viridiplantae; phylum Streptophyta; class Magnoliopsida; order Asparagales; family Orchidaceae; genus Platanthera; species Platanthera zijinensis. The sequence goes on along the minus strand of CM077082.1, from coordinate 21,458,323 downwards.
TACTTCAAGATGCTTTTTGCTGTCATCAGATGAGGTTTTTGTGGTTCCGCCATGTACCGACTCACCCTGTCAACTGCATATGCAATATCCGGCCTAATGATTGTCAGATAGATCAAGCTTCCAACCAGAGCTTGGAACACTAATGGATCAGAGAGAATTCTCCCCTCATCACGTTGAAATTTCAGACATGCTTCTAGATGTGTAGAACTGTTTTTCCCCCCTTCCATGCCAAATCGTTGTACGATCCGCTTTGCATAGCCAGACTGGGACACAAGTATTCTGTTCTCCTGCCTCTGTACCTCGAGTCCTAGGAAATGGTGAAGCTCAGTCAAATCCTTCATCTCAAATCTGATAGCAAGCTCGACCCTCCACCTTGTTACCTCCTCCTTTGAATTCCTGGTGACAATCATATCATCCACATACAACAGTACGATGACCTGAAGCTCCCCCTTCTTCTCGACGAATAAGCTTGAGTCTGAGTCTGAAGCAAAAAACCCGCAGAACAAGAGATATTCCGCAATCTTTCCATACCATGCTCTTGGCGCTTGCTTCAGCCCGTAAAGGGTCTTCTTCAGCTTGCAGAAGTAGTCCGGATTCTCTTCAGAGATAAATCCAGGCAGTTGGATCATGAAGATATTCTTGTCAATCTCGTCGTACAAGAGGACATTTTTCACGTCGAGCTGCCAAATTTTTCATCCACTGAACGTCGCTAAGGCAATAATCATTTGTACTGAAGTCATCTTAGCAACTGGACTAAACGTCTCCTCATAATCTTCCCCATACTATTGTGAAAATCCTCGAGCTACAAGGCGAGCCTTGTACCGCTCAATGCTGTCATCTGTTTTCTTCTTCAACTTGTAGACCCACTTTACAAGTTACTGGAGTGATGTTTTTCGGCTTAGGTACAAATGACCATGTTTCTTTCTTCTTAAGAGCAGTCATCTCCTCCTCCATAGCACAGTCCCACTCCTTGACTCCTGTGGTCTTCTCGAAACATGATGGCTCCTGCTCATCTAGAGGACGAGCAAAGAAACATGATACGAAACTCATCATGTTTCCTTCCGTGTAACGGGTTGGTGACTTGATAGTCCTCTTTGATCTTCTCAAAGTTGGTGATTGACTGACTAACTCCTCAGCTGCCTCTTCTGTACTACCTTCTCTTCCAGACGTTCTTGGAGCATCGCTCCCCCTACTTCCAGAACCAGAAGTTTCCGCCTCTGAGCTAGACACGACTGGAGCTCATAGTGAAACAGACAACTCTACTTGAAGATTCACAACAGCTTTTTCTTGTCTATCAACCCTGCTCTTAGGTAGTTCAATCCCTGAACTCCCTTTGTAAGATGTCAGCTCATCAGACACCACATCCCGAGAAACAAAAAATCTTCGCGTCTCTGGATCCATGCATTTCCAACCCTTCTTCCTGTCATCATACCCCACGAAGACTAGCTTCCTTGCTTTCGCATCTAGCTTCGTCCGAAGAGTGTCAAGAACATGCACATAGCAGATTGACCCAAATACCCGAAGATGAGCAACACTTGGTTTCTCCTTGAACATCAATTCATGAGGTGTCATCATGTTGATTGGACTTAGAGGCATTTAGTTAATAACATAGGCTGCACAAGACATTCCCTTCGTCCAAAAGACTTTGGGATACTCTTGGCATGAAGCCAGCACTTGCAGGTCTCCGTCAAATGACGGATCTTCCTCTCTGCAACTTCGTTCTGTTGTGGGGTATGTGCACAAGTAAGCTCTCTTCGAATACCGCTCTTCCTGTAAAAATTAAAGAATTCGGCAGAGGTGAACTCTCCACCATTATCAGTCCTCAACTTCTTAATTCGCAGGCCTAGTCGACCTTCCACGAGTTCCTTGAACTCCACAAACTTTCCGAATGCTTCTGACTTTTCTTTCAGAAAATACACTCAGACATATCTGGTGTAACAAATGATATGATCGAAGAGTTCGGGTGAGATAGCTCTCTTGAGAGTGAACTCAGCATTTGCATTTGTTCTCTTCCAAGTATTCACTTCCTGAGCATTATCACCAACAAGAACTATTTCCTGAGTATCATCTCCTCCAACCACCTCTCAGAGATCCTCACCCTCAAGATAACTCTTCATACAAGACTTTCACTTCTTAAAGTTAGTCTGTGTTAGGAGTTTAATACCGAGACCTCTTGCATATCTTGCTTCTGTGGCACTAACGTTGGTTTCCTCTACACAAGAGCAACAACAACTCCTAGTTGATCACTGCTTAACCACTCCAACCTCCCTCTGATACCATGTTAAATTTTTTAATCTTGGAATGAGCATGAGTTATATCAACTAAAAATTGAGTCACAACAACAAGAAGTCTTTATTGATAATATCAATCTCCTTACAAAGCGAGACATACATGACGAGACATGATTTCACCAGTATGTAAAATCAAACAAACAAAAAAAACCACAAGATAATTGTGGCCTGGGAAAACAGTCCGTCGAGACCACCACAACCGCAACTACTGTTCGTCAGATCGCCGAGATCGGCACACTGCACTAGCCGCTCGAACACGAACACAGTCTGCAACCTTCAGAATCAGACTGCCGCTTCACAACTGTTCTCTACAGATTGTTATCCGCGAACTTCCCCAAGTCTCCAGCTAGAAGAAGAGTTGTTTGGTCCTGTCCGCACAACCTGCACAGACAAGTAACTTCAACAAGCCGCGCGGTCAAGAAAAGTCAGTCCGCAAATTCTAATCGCAAGTTGAGCTTACTGTGCTTCGATGATTATGCTGTCACGGAGGGGTCCTATTTATAGGTACGGAGAGATATGTGGTCACCTCCCTAATTGATAGGAACACCTCCCCCAGTCCGCAGACCGCCTACACCGGTCCGCACAGTCCGCTTGGACAATCGGACAAGCCAACACGCCTACACTCCTAAAAAAAGCCAGTCCGCAGAATCCGCGGACACAGCATCTCGCAAGATATCGCTGACTGCCAAGACCGCAATATCTGCAGACACTGCTCCAGCTCGTAACAGACCGCGGAGCCCGCCAAGATCGTCGCAGGTTGGCAAGTCGGTAATCGAGTCAGTGAACAAGACAACAGACCGCTGAGTCCGCAACGTCTGCGGACACTGCTCCAGTTCGCAACAGACCTCAGCCCGCCAAGATCAATGTCAATCTCCCGAACTCCAACATCAGTTCGCATAGACCGCTCAAGATCGCAAAGACCGCGACCTCCAGTCCGCGCAGTCCGCGCGGTTTGCCTGATCAACCACTTACACTTCAAAAAATTCAACAGTTATCACATTAAGGGTATGCTTGTTTGGTCGGTAAAAATTAGGGCGGTGAGAACGAGAGTTGTGAGAATGTAGTGATGCGAGATGAGAGTGATGTTTTGAGCTGTGACGGTTGAAATTGGATGTTCATCAAACCAATTTTTTTTTGACACGGTAGTGTTTTTCTCATAGTTGACAAGATGGCGGTCCGGATCATAGGATCTTACGATCTAGATTTTGTAAATCGATCTTGATTTTGTAAAGCGGCCCTTGATCCAATTCTACCATCCGATTTGATCCAACCTTGAAACAATCTCATCTAGGATATCGATCCTAACAACCTTGATTTTTCTCCCACCGAACAAAAACGCCCAAACAAAAAAGCCTAAACTTTGATAGGTTGCAATGCTTCATGGTTTGCGGCACCCTCGGTATGAGTTTTACTACGAGCATTTTTTTTAGAATGCTGTAATTTTAAAAAAAATTTAATGATGCTTAGTAGGGCATAAATAGCTTACCACACTTAACACCAAAGTAAATACCAAAATAGGGATGACATGCATAATAAAATAGCATAAGCAATGTTGATTTTATCAAATGCAATGACAAAATATGAAATGAACATATTCCTCATTCATGAGTAATACATCTCAGATAGCCCAACAATAAAAAAAAGAGCAGCCCGACACACGAGGCATCCTCGCCGAGCGAGGGTTTGGGGAAGAGTCTCACCACAAGGTTGAAATGTAGGGAAAAACCTTACCTTGCATTTGGGAAGACATTAGGTTAAGAGTCAACCATCACTCACGGGAAGATGACTGTTATTCCATTTGACATGCGAACATGAATTCATATAAATCTCGTGGTATGAGCTATAAGCCTATAATATGATGGTCAATTTGTTTCCACCGAGCATCGTTGATGATCGACATAGAAATTTTCGATCAAATAATTTCTGCCCAAATTCACGGGAGTAACGCAGGGCAAACCCTAGGTTAACCCACTAATCTTATAAGCTTTAAAACCTCCATCCAATCTCATTAATTAAGAGTAATCTTATGTGTAAGCTCATTTTGATTACGTGCAAATCATGGTTATGTGCAAATAAAAAAACTTTAGGTACACTTATTTAAAATTGATTTGCAAATTGCACATAATAAAATTGATTTGTACTTAACACCACTCTTAATTAATCTATGAAACCTAGATAATTAAGTTCTGAATATTCAATCAAGTGATTCCAACCCAAATTCCCCAAGAGTCGAGCATGCATGGCAAACCCTAGGTTAACCAACAAACCTTATAAACTCTAAAACCTCCATCCAAACCCATTAGTTAACCTACTAACCCAAAAGACAAATCCGGATATTAGTTAACCTACTAACCCATTAGTTAACCTTATAAGCTCTAAAGCCTTCATCCAAACCCATTAATTAACCCGCTAACCCTAGAGAGAAAAAAAGCTCAGATGGACGCATGGCAAACCCTAGGTTAACCCACTGACCTTATAAGCTCTAAAACTTCCGTCCAAACCCATTAATTAACCTACTAACCCAATAAAGGATTTAGCACAAACCCAATCCCATTGAAGGAATTTAACCAAACTAAACTCAATTGATAATAACGCTTCACCGTTCTTAACTTTATTACACAACTTACCCCTCTGGGTAATCAACCGTCCTAACGGCCTCCATCTTCCCCGGCTCCGGCGACCCCTCGGCCGCCTCCACCTTGTAGTTATACCTCATCGCCACCCACAGAAACACCCCCAAGTTCGCCGCCGTTATCCCCATCAGAAACGCGTAGTAATAATCCAAATGCGAGTCGTTGAAGTTCTTCCCTATCCATCCCTTCCCTCCCCGCCGGCCCCTCGTCAGCTTATCCACCGCCGTCACCAGAACACTGCTGAGAAAATTCCCCGCCGCGATCCCGCTGGTGAAGAAGGTGGTGCCCAAGCTCTGCATGTTCTCCGGCGACTGGTCGTAGAAGAACTCCAGCAGGCCTATGGCGGTGAAGACGTCGCCAAAGCCGAGCAGGGCGTATTGCGGCACCAGCCACAGGATGCTCATGGGGACGACGGCGTCCGGGGAGGCGATGCGGTGGGCTCGAATGACGCGCATTCGGCGGAGCTCGACGGAGTAGGCGACGGCGGTGACGAGGATGTGGGTGGTGAAGCCGACGCCGAGGCGTTGGAGGAGGGTTATGCCGCGGGGGAGGCCGGTGCGGCGGCGCATGAAGGGGACGAAGCAGCGGTCGTAGAGTGGGATGGCGATGAGCATTGAGATGGTGACGAAGCTGCCGATGGAGGCGGCGGGGATGCGGAAGCCGCCGCCGCCGGCGATGGAGCGGTTGAGGGTGGTGCCCTGCTTCACGAACAGGGTGTTGACCTGCGCGAAGATGGTGCAGGGGACGAGGGAGGTGAGCCAAATGATGGACATGCCCAATACCAGCTTTGATTCCTCCACCTGCGTCGCCGTCGGCTGGTTTGAAGTACGGCCGCCTTTCACCGCCGCCTTGTCCAAAAACCTGTTTTTGCGCCATTAATTTTGAAAACACATTATAAGTATTTTTAAAGTTGGTAAACTTGGTTTAAATTTTAATTAAAATATGCTTATAGAAAAGTTTGGAAGGATGCTTGAAGTACTTAGGGCCCGTTTGATATACGGCTCCGTTTGGCATTGCGGTGGCGGTCATGAACATGAGATTAAGGTTCTGTTTGGGATACCGGTGCCGTTTTAAAACGGGAAAGTTCAAAAGGGAGATGTTAAACTGTATTTTAAAAACTGTGGTTTTAAAACTGAGACTTTCTTTGGGTAACCTCCGTTTCAGTGACAGTTTAAATTATTTTCAAAATTATCTTCGCATGAATTTTATTTATTTCGCATCAATTTTTTCTGAATTTTTTAAAACAAAATTAAGTATTATATTTGTGGTTTTTTTTACAAATTTATGGATATAATTATATTTTTTATAGGGGTTAAATTGATTAAATAAAATTAAATTAAATTCAAAAATATTTCAAACGGCCGTTTTGAAAGGGAGAATGGAGGTCTCCCTGACTTTTTCAAAACGGAGGAAAATGTAGGTTTTAAACCGGCCGTTTTAAAATGACAATATTTTAGTTTTTACCAAACACCTTTCCTCCGGTCCGTTTAGAACGGAATGAAGTTAAAACGGGCTGCCAAACATAGCCTAAATTGTCATTCGCCAACTCCCACCGAATGACGGTTTAACCCATGCGTTTACGACCGCCATCACGTGCCAAACGGAGCAATATGCGATCGTGAACGTAGCGGCTACAAAACAGACATTCATTTTTTATGTTTAAAATTAATTTTTTTGGGAGCGGTCGTAGGAGTTCTCAACTTCTCATCATCTCATGTCAAATATATATTTTATGATGAAAACGTTTTGTTCAAACTCAGTGGATTAGAACACTGCGAAGTTTTTCATGCACGTTCATCAAATTTCACACGACTACTATCTTACACCTTCTCTTATCTTAGACTTTGTTTGGGGGGACTTATTTTCAGCGGTCAAGCTTGACTGCTGAAAATAAGACCCCCAAAACGAAGCCTTATTTTCACAGTGCTCCTTCTCAAAGCGCTGCAATTGAGCCAAACATAGTTTTTGGTTTCGTTTTGTTCGTTGCTTCACCGCCTCCGTTTAGAGCAAATGCTGCCGGACGGCGGGTAAATAAGCGGCCGCCGGCAGCGTTTGCACCCGCAGTAAGGAGGAAACATTCCCGATCCGCTCCGTTTCGACCTCCACCTCTCCCCCCTTCAGTTTCAAAGTGACGTTTCGACATACCGGATGCACCCGTCATCGCCGAATCAAATATAGCCTTACCCTCATGTGAGTGACCATTCATAAAAGATGACGAGTCAGAGGGCAGGGAGACCAAATTAATTTCTAGCTCCATAAAGATCACAATATTTCTTAAATATTATGGAGAAAAGACTATACTCTTTATTTAGAAAAAGTGATGAGGTTGTCGATCTACTAGTGTTGACTTGCTCTCTCTATTCTAATTTGGATTTTATTCTTGAATCAAACGTGCGTTTGACTCTACAATGATTTAACCTGAATATAGTTGGCTTTAAAAATAAAAATGATCGGTTTAATAATTAAATTAATAAAAATAAAAATCTAAAACGGAATTCCATTAAACAGGACTCCATAACATAACATAATGGCTTGATTTTTAAGGGTGTGTTTGGGGTCCCGGTGGCCGCTAGGAAAATAGTCGAATGTGACAAATTTGTGGACGGCGTGTTTTCGCCGCTCTCTCTCTCTCTCTTGTATTAAAAGGAAGCCGGTTTTTATATAAAGATATTTATATATATACGAGCTTCTTTGCACGGGTTATGCCCGTGTTCGAAGCTCATGGGCGGCCTTTCGCATGGACTATGGCAAGATCACTCGACGCAAAACAGATATTGCCGTCGAGAGCACTCGACGTTATGTATCCTTGCTTGGCGTCGAGTGCTCTCGGCGCCAAGATCTGTTTTGCGTCGAGTCATCTTGGCGTTGAGAGCACTCGAGGTCAAGATTTTGGAGTCGAGAGCACTCGACGCCAAGATCTCGACCGTCGGAGACCAAGATCTTGGCGTCAAGTGATATTGGCGTCGGAGACCCAGATCTTGGCGTCGAGTGCTCTCGACTCCAAAGTCTTGGCGTCGAGTGCTCTCTACGCCAAGATCACTGGACGCAAAAACAGACCTTGGCGCCGAGAGCACTCGACGCCATGTATCCTTGCTTGGCGTCGAGTGCTCTCGACGCCAAGATCTGTTTTGCGTTGAGTGATCTTGGCATAGCCCGTACGGAGGCGGGCGAAGCCCGCCTGGATGAGGCCAAAGGCCGACCAGGAGCTTCAAGCACAGGTGTAGCTCGTGCGCAGGTTGGCAAAGCCCGCCTAGAAGAGGCCGAAGGCCTCCCGAGAACTTCGAACACGGGCGTAGCCCGTGCGCAGGTTGGCAAAGCCCGCCTAGAAGAGGCCGAAGGCCTCCCGAGAACTTCGAACACGGGCGTAGCCCGTGCGCAGGCGGGCAAAGCCCGCCTGGATGCGGCTGAAGACCGTTCGAGAGCTTCTTCGCACGGGCATAGCCAGTGTGAAGAAGCTCATATGCTTAATTTTATAAACACTGTATGCTTAATTTTATATTGAAAGTAAACAGAATTTAAAAATTAAATTATAATAAAATGGAATTTATTAAATCATCTAAAGCTAAATTAAAATATAAAGGTGTAAATATAAATCATGTTGTTGGGTATTGTATCCACAATAACATTGATTTGAAAAAGGGTCTAGTCAAACTAAGATGAATTGAGATTGTATTTGATATTGCTTTTTAATTATGTCCTTGCAGGTTTACAATGTCAAGTACACACCAATGTTAGATTACAGTGGATCACTAAACACAAGACTATACAATGTAATCTTTCATTGTGTAGACCAATGTGTTGACTCACGTGTAATCTTTCTATTGAGGTGTACTTTTATCTCAAGTACAGGAGAAGGATCAAGGAAGGCCAAAGACCAGGAGTCAGAAACATATAATTTTACCTAAGTAAAATTCGGCGAGTATGATGAGCCATACACGTCGAATTCGTCGAGTATCCCCTTGATACTCGCCGAATTCGTCATGTATGCTTCCCGATACCCGTCGAATTCGTCGTATATACTTAGGGAAAATTCGCAGAGAAGCAGAAAAAATCGCCAAGGCAAATTCGTCGACTATCACTGGTGATACTCGCCGAATTCGTCGAGTATCACTAGCGATACTTGTCGAATTCAACGAGTATCCCATGCGATACTCGCCGAATTCGACGAGTATCCTGAGCGATACTCGCCGGGTTTGGTTGGCCTTATGTCGACTTTTCTTATATTCTGTCTAAGGCATTTTCGGCGAATATCATCTTCATATTTGGCGAGTATCATACTGGATACTCGATGAAACTCGCCGAAAAACACTTAGCGATTTTTTCCGATTTTCTTCCTGGTTCGAAACCGACGGCCATGTACAGTGTAATTCTAGGGTTTTTTTTAGGAAACCTTTTATAGCCGTTTGATTTTGAATCTCCCTATAAATACCTAAGATATTTTTGAAATCAAAAAGAAATCCAAAAACCTAATTTCTCAAATCGAATTTTCAAACTTCCCGAAATAGATTTCTGTCGGCCGCTCCACACCGATTTCGCGAATTGCATCTGATCGGCCGTGACTTTGCGCAACCATCTTCTTCGCCGACGACATCATTGACTAGATCGCTTCTTCGTTCAAGATTTGTTTTTCTCCGGTCCTTGTTGGTCAAAGATCAAGGTACTAGATCCAAGATTTCAAGGTTCCGAGTTCTCCAAGATTTAACTTCGATCCGTTAAAGAACGTCGGATCAAGATTGGAATCATGTGTTATTGTTGTAACATATATAAATTCTAGCTTTTTTAAACCTAAAAAAGTTTGAGCTGATTCTCTCATAATACATGTCGAAAATTGTTTTACGATTTTAGGCTTAAAAAAACTTGAGCTTATATATTCCAAACCCTATATATATATATATATATAGTCAAGGAAGAACAGTAGTCGTCAGATAGAAGCGTCACCTTGGAAAGAAGTAGCCGCCCCTATTCACGAAAAGGAGGGGCCACTGTGTGAAGGAGACCGCGCTGCCTCGGGCTTGCGTTGAAGGAAGGCCGCCGCCTCCACCGGGGTTGCCGGTGGTGCGACCCGGTGCAGCGACACCGGTGTCGTTGGTGTCGATCACGTCGTTTCCACCTTGTTCCTTCTCACATGTGGAACCCTCGACGCATCCCCCGGCTTTAGAGATGATAGTCGTCAGTCTTGGAGGGGGTCTTTGCCGATCTTGGAGGACGTGTGTTGGTGGGAGTTAGTCAGTTTCACGGTCGGGACCTCTGGTGGCGGAGTTCAGAGAGCCGGATCCAAAATCTAGTGCATTCGGGTCCGGTTTGCGGAGTTAGTCAGTTTCACGGTCGGGAGTCGGGACAGTTTGTTGTGTATTCGGGTTGACCCAAACCGGACCCGAATGCTACCAAGAAACTGTCCGGTCTATTTAATCTGACGGAATAATGACCCGAATCCTCCGCAGGTTGACCCGCCAAAATGTCAAAGAGAAGATTGCGGCGCTGACCTGAAAGCTGACGTGTGCTGCAGTCTCCTCTTCCCAGCATCGACGTAATGCAGCTGGTCCAGCTCGTGCAACTCCTTCGGATCCTCCGGCAGCCGCAGCCGGCGGTTGGCGAAAGCCGCCGCCCAAACTTGAGCCACTTCCCTCGCCGGACTCTCGCCGCGCCGCGCTTTGTGCCGATAATTCGGCGTCCCGGCGTAAAATATGAGCAGTGAGACGATGAGTCCGGTCGTCGGAATAGCGTATCCGACGCCCCAGCCGAGGTTCTCCTGGATGTAGACGAGGCCGAGCGTCGCGATTAGACCGCCGAGGAAGGAGCTGAACATCCACCAGTTGAAGAAGGAGTCCTTCTTCTTCTTCTCCACGTCGTCGAAATCGTCGAACTGGTCGGCGCCGAAGGTGGAGATGTTGGGCTTGGTACCGCCGGCGCCGGCCGCTATGATGTAGAGGGCGGAGTAGAAGAAGGCCAGCTGAGATGCCGTCGCCTTGGCGCAGTTTCCTTCGCCGGCGGCGCAGGTTGGCCGGAGGGACTTGAGTGAGACGGCCATCGTCAGCAGAACCATTCCCTGTAATTAATCAACACGTTCGCCGGTGAAGAAAGTGAAGATTTTTTTTAATTACAATTTATTTTATTTTTTTCTAACTGTAAACGTATTCTTCAGATTTTGTTTTATAAAAAAAAGGCATTGTTATCCGCACTACAGTTTTGGTTATTCACACATATTTTTTCCTAATTTTTCGGGTCTTTTAAGAATACGTCTTGTACATGCATTTTTACGAAAAGTGTTCAACACCAAAGTTGTAGATCTCATCGAGATCTACAGCTTTCGTGTTGAATACTTTTCCTGAAAATGCATGTACAAGACGTATTTCTAAAAGCCGTGAAATTTAGGTATATTTCCAAAGTACGTCTTGTACATGCATTTTCAAGAAAAGTGTTCGACACGAAAGTTGTAGATCTCGATGAGATCTACAACTTTGATGTGGAACACTTTTCTTAAAAATGCATGTACAAGACGTATTTGCAAAAAATGCGAAAAATTATGAAAAAATATGTTCGAATAACCAAAACTATAGTGCGAATAACAATCGTCTAAAAAAATTACCTTTTTTTTTTGTGGCTCCGTTCATAACCTTAAATAATAAAGGCGCTGTTATTAGCATTACATTTTTGGCTAGTTTGAATCGTACTTTCACCTACTTTTTCGCGCCTTTTAGAAATATGTTTTGTAGATGCATTTTTAGGAAAAGTTTTAACACGTTGTAGATCTCGACCAGATCTACAACTTTCGTGTTGAACACTTTTCCTAAAAATTCACGTGCAAGACGTATTTCCAAAAGGATCAAAATCTGAGCGTATTTCTAAATTACGTTTTGTACATGCATTTTTAGACAAAATACAAAACGTATTTCTAAAATGCGCAAAAATTAGATGCTGACAACATATATGAGAGCCGTGCGCGCAGCCGTGTGCGTGCAGGGCTGCATCTCAGCCATTCATTAATTCTTTTTTTCATAAGCACGCCTGCCAATCTCAAGATTGTATCGGGCAGCCCACCTTCCTCCCACACGCAAAATTTTGCCATAACCTTAAAAAAATGACTATGATAACATATTTTAAAAAATTAAAGAAAAAATAACTAAATAAAATTCAATTTTTTAAAATATATATATATTAAAAAAATGAAACTTTTGTAATGAAATGGTAAAACTGAAAAGTCAATTATAGCACCAAAGGAAGTTTTTCACCAATAATTATAGTATAAATATATTTAGAATTTTAGATGAAACAAATGTAGACAGAGAAATATCATATGCTTAGTAGCCTGTTTGATAGTATTTTTAGGGTCATGTTATATGCAGATCAATTTTGAATGTATATAATTCACGAATAAATGCAGGCCAAATTAAAAACTCATAAAACCTGTGAATCCGTTCAGAAATTGACCTGCATATAATCATTTTCAAATACACGGCCTGCACAGTCAAAATGGGACTGCATATTGTTATTACCTATTTTTACTAGGGTAAGTTTGAACAAAAACTAAATAATTATAAAATATGTGTTTGAAATAAAAATTCTGATCAATACTAAGTAAAGAAACTAATTGTGAGCATAAAATTGAATGAAGTTCTTTAGGTGAGGTTGGATTTTTCACGAACAATGACTCATTATCACTATGTTCATGATAGTGCTAAAGTAACCCTGATGGAAGAACGGTTCCAATGCAACGGCCGAACAAATAAACTCGCACGCCGGAAATATGCGACTGTGAGGAAAGAATTTCCGGACTGAACTTTTGCAATTTACGACCAATGAAAATTGGGTGACATTTGATGAGGTTCTCCTTAAGTTTGTTCGAGTCAAGCCAGCACTTTCAAAATCATGGCCCAACGGGATCGACTAAATGTACCGCCTCGACCAAGCGAGAACACCTGAGGCCTGGACGTGCGGCGAATCCGAACCACGTCGCACGCATGCACACGCCTCAAGCACATCGTGTGTGCGCCCCCCGCCTGCACCTGTAAGATGCACCCCTACGTGTGCGTGCGTGCAACGTGCAGAGAGCACCCAACCGCATTGCAGCGTAGTTGGGTGTGAGAGGCTCCCTCAGGGAGCTCTTATAAAGGAGGTCAGGTGTTCTATTCCGGACTTCAACAACCTACTTCCCGATATTTGAGAGGAAATGGTTGAGACTGAAATCATAAAGTTCGAAAAAATTAAAGATAAATTATAAAGTTAGAAAAAATTAAGGACTGAAATCTTAAAGCAAAAAGCTTTGATACAGAACTTAAAAGTAGGGACTGATTTCATATTTTTGTCAATATAATTTCATTAGGATTATTATCTTGATTGAGATTATCAATCTTTGATTTGATTTCCAAAAGAGCATTAAAAATAATTAATGGCATGGTACAATAAATATAAATTAAAGACATGCTTTAATTTCTAAGTCAGTGATGGCCCCACCACACAAAGAAGCCAGGCCATCATTATACCCAATATTTCCACACACAATACCAAAATTAAAGACAAATCAATTTTGTCAGATATGGACTTTATTTTACTCTGGACTACACTATTAAATTATTTTGTACTTTTTACAGATTATTTATTATATATCATAACCAAATATTATATATTATACTATTAAATTATTTTGTACTTTTTACAGATTATTTATTATTTTCCTCATTAAAACATAATATTTGGGCTCACATCCAATCACGTGAAAGCCGTGCTGTTGGTGAGTCATCCGAGAGTTTAACATCATATAAGTAGTGTTCTCATACGGCTGTTCCTCATTTATTGACTTAGGCTCCATTTAGTTTGGCGGTGGCGGGTCGATTCGGCGGGTGAAAACGGAGTGTTCGAATCGGAGGGCGGGCGGGCGGGTGGAAACAGAGCAATCGTCACCGGAGATTCATTTGTTTACCCTCTTTTCGGCGGCGTTTGCACAAAACGGAGCAGCGAAACGCCCAAACAAATAGAGTCTTAGGCTTCATTTGATAGAACAGTTGCGGTTGTAAAATGAGTTGTTATAAATGCAAATTTGTAAATTAAGTTGTTGAAAACTGATTGCTGGAAATGAAAATCTGTTTGAATAGTCCGTGTTTGCAGAGCGATTCAAAACAGAGAACTTTTTGACAAAACTAAGGTGACATTTTGTAATTTTTTTCATTATAAAATATTTTCTATTATATAAATTTTTTAATTATTTTTTTTATTAAGAAAAATATATTTTAAAACAATTAATAATTTTATATATTTTAATAAAACAATTTTTTAAAAAAAATTTCATTAAATTTTCCTAAAGTCATGTTTTTATTATCTATCCTTCCTCCCGGCGGTGGAAAAATAGAGGCGGTCAAGGTGTTCGGTGAGGGCAAGCCTGACGATGTGGTCGGCGAGAGAGAAAGGAAGGGTGCGGGTGGCATGAAGGTATTTGGTGAGGACTCGGCTAGGGCGCGGGGGTGGTTCCGATGAGATAGATTTTTTAGATTTTTAGGGTGGAGGTGACGTCGACGGCGGTGGAGGAGAAGAACCGGCCAGATAGTAGAGCCAACAATGCGACGGGAGAGGCAACGGAGGAGAAGACAAGTCGAGATGCTGTCGGAGTCGCGAACGGGAGAGATGATGCGGCGACGGGAGAGACGGCGGAGGAGTCGGAGAATATGTGGTGGGGCGAAGGCCCAACCTCGCGGCTGAGGAATTTTACCGTCAGAGTCTCGGATGACGTCCGGAACTATCCTGAGATACAATAGAAGCTTAAACAGGTGCAAATTGCTCGCGAGATACAAAATTGCGCAAATAGCTCGCGAGGCATGCTGCAATTGGTCGCGGACTCGGTCCGGATCCCGGACGGTAAAATTTCGCCGCGCGGCGACGGGAGACACGGGTAGGGTTTCGGGACGCCAAGTTTGTCACGCTGGAGTGTTTAGGCGCGACTCGAAAAACAGGCAGAAAACAAATGAATAATTGTCCCTACGTTGCGTTTTGCATAAACGCGCTGGCTTGAAACGCCTTCCCAAATGAAGGCTTACTAAGGCTCCGTTTGGGGGTTGAAAATGAGTTTGTTTGGCACCCGCATCCCGGCTCAATCAGGTCGCAATCCGAGTCTTTTTTCCTAACACGTGATGTCAGAGCTGTGAAAATTTGTTCGCATAATTTGCGAACAAACATCTCACAGGGCTCAAAGTTATCATAAGTGGTTGAGTATACATACCGTTGATGCGCGGTGCTTGATGTTAACAAATATTCATATTTGAGGCGGAGTGACAGCCGATGTTGAGAGCTCTCAGTCGAGGAGCCTTAGGCTTCATTTGGCACGATGGTGGCGATCCTAAACACATGGGTTAAATCGGCATTCATTCGTTAAGGACCACCTAACAAATATCATCCATTTGAACATAAACGTGGATGAAGTTTCTTAGGTATGTGTTAACGTATGACAATTTAACCCTCATGTTCATCACCGCCACCACTATGCCAAACCGAGCCTAAGATTGTTGAGAAAGTATTCATTTAGTCCCACATCAAATTTATTAAACTTTAGTCGGTATAAAAATATCATGGGGGTATATGGTGCACAACTTGCCCAGTGAATATTGGCATTAGGGCTCTTAGGGTCTTGAAAACAATGATTGAGGCTTCGAAGACGAAGAGCGCGATGATGCTTACCAGGACGTAAATGAGAGACGAGACCGTGAAGGTCCAGAAGCGGCCGAAGTAGGAATCGGCGATGAAGGCGCCGAGGATGGGGGTGATCCAAACCGATCCGGACCAGTTATTTACGTTCCTCACGGACGTGACCGTGTCCTCGTGCAGCTGCGTGGTTAGGTACACCACTAGGTTGGCGGCCACCCCATAGAAGGCCATTCTTTCAAATGCTTCATACCCTGAAATTTATTGATCACCATCATTTATGAACACTTTTTTTTTTCGAAGAACTCCAAATATATCACATTTTAAGAACTTTCATTTACAAACACGAAGGTGTTACACGTGTAATGTCCTCCAAAATGTGATTTAAGCAAGAATTGGGCGAAAATCCAAGGGAATGGAAAACCCCGCAAAGAAAAAAATATAGGTTAAATGAAGTTTATGCCAAAAACTTAAGGAATGTTTCGGTCGGGGCTCGGACCCAATGGACCGTTCAAGATCGGAAGCGGGGGTGTGCTGCGACACATCGAACCGTTGAGAGTGCATCAACACTCGCGCCGAGATACGTGCATGAGTGCTGATGCACTCGCAGCCGCTGGATGCTGCACTGCACGGTACAGCACAGCATCCCCCACTAACCCGGTCACGATCCGGCAAAGTATAATGCACTTTTGCGTGTGGCGGCCGGGCTGGCAACATGGCTGGCAAAGCGAATGCCCAACCTCACCTTTGAAACTACAACCCTGTCTAAGTTCAAAACAAGATATTTCTGTGATCGATCATGGTCGCAAACGTCGTCGTCCTGACAAATGAGTGTCTTATGACGGCGGCAAACATTGGGGCATAAACGCCGCGCCAAACAAGCCTCAGTCAATCAAAAACAACAACAAAAAAACTCATGTAAGAAATTAATTGAACAACAAAATCTAAAAGGCTCTTCTTCGTCCTCTGATTTTCTGGTTTCTCTAACTTCCCTCTTTCTCCCCCATGACACTGAAACTTCAATACATCTAATTTGAAAAACTCAAAAAGGCATGAAATGAATCATGGAGAAGTTATACTGGATACTGCAAACAGGGAACAGAAGGAACAACACAAGGCCATGAACATACCAACTAAGAAAGCGCAGGCCCTCCAGCAGCCGGTTTTAGCGGCGAGCACCGGCCGGCCGCGGAGATCGACGGTGCCGTCTTTTGTGTATCCTATTATCTCCATGTTGGAGAAAAAAGGAGGGGCCGGGAATTGAGTAGTGGTGGCCGGCCTGAGAGCTTGGGCGGCGGCCACTACTACTCTCTTCACCCAATTTGCTTTCTTATTCTCCTCAAACTTTGCCTTTTGAATTTGTAGCTGAGGAATTAATGATATATTCTTGGACTCAACTGTGTGTCTTGAAGCCACCTGATAATGACTTTTTCGATCGCATATGCGAGTGTTTTTCGATGCTCTGTGATCGTTTTGTGCGATTATTTTTGTCGTCATCATTTTTATGGGATTATATTCAACAATGTTTGGAAGGGCGCCGGGTGAGGTGTATTTTTGTTATAAAATAGTTTCTATTTATATTATTTAAAAGGTATGCCAACACTTTAGATAGTAAAATAGCCGGGTGTTGTCGCTCCTCGCGACCGCACGCGTGTCGCGTCCGGCCTCCATGCTGGCCACGACCGCATCTCTCTCTCTCTCTCTTCCTATAAGTTATAATGAGGAGCGGTCTGTCACCCCCGTTTTCTCAAAAAAAATCTTGTACAACGCCAACAAGATAGTTGAAGTTTGGTCGGTACAGTCCCGACTACGCGGTGTTTCACCCAATTCCGGGATTTTCCACGTTAAAAAACCTTTTATCAGCCGTCTCATTTCTCTGTGACTGATTGCTTGTTTGACCGCTCTCGAACTAAGACGGTGCAATCTCGGTCAGTCGGCAGAAGCATCGAGTGAGCCGCAGCATGGGTATTTATCAATCAAACTAATTTTCTTTAACAAAGGATTAATTAGAAACTTTGTTGCCTTAATCATATTTTTTCTAGCTAATTAAAAACTTGATGTAAGTTGTACAAAACAGCATAGAACAAATAAAAACTCAAGTTCATAAGATTCAGAGTAGCGCATGGTGGCGAGCATGCTTTCCATTTTACCGCAAGATGGTGGCGGTCATAAATGCATGGGTTAAACCGTCATTCGTTAAGCATCATCTAACAAGCATCATCTGAGGTGGGCGTTAACGAATGACAATTTAGCCCTCATCTTCATGACCGCCACCACCATATCAGACGGAGGCTTAGGCTCCGTTTGGGGGGACATATTTTCACCGGTCCATATGAATCAGATCATAATTAAGCTAGTTCCGATTCATGCGATCGTAACCGCTTAACCGGTAAAAATTAGCCCCCCCCCCCCCCCCCCAAATGGGCCTTAATCTTTTCTTTTATAATTCCTACAATCATTAGAGCGAATGAAAAATATGAAATGTAAAGAGCACACAATATTAATTTTATATGATTTAAGATTTTTTACGTCCTCAATTGCATTATTAGAGTTTTCTCATTAATTATTTCATGAAAAACCGTAGCAAGGTAGAGAGCCCTTTAAATGTGGTAGAGTCTAGGCCTACATTCATGGGGGTGAAATTAGGAGCATATCCTAACTACATTTATAAAAGTGCATGGGGTACACATTAGGCTCCACATGAATATACTCTTGAATACTATAATGCTTGCTCTTCAATGATTAGGGCGCCGTTTGACATGGTTGCGGCGGTCTTAAATGCATTGGTTAAATCGTCATTCGTTAAGGATTACCTAACAAATATCATTCATTTGAACATAAAAGTGGATTAAGTTTCTTAGATGAGTGTTAACAAATGATAATTTAATGCTCATGTTCATGACTGTCACCACCGTGCCAAATAAAACCTAATTATCTTCCACGACCGTTATACGTGAATAATGATCATGTTTAATGAATTACTCACTCTTAAATATCCTTAAGAGCGTCAATGCTTATATATAGTACTCTTTGTATAAGCATTGATGTGTTTCCCTCTGAATTTTCTGAGTTAAATCGGAGCTCGATCAAAGACACGCAGATAAGCTAACGGTACCATGCAACTCCACGCGTAAGCGCACACGCAAAGACCATGCATGCCTCGCGCGTGTGCAGGCCCTAGATGTGTCCACCTGCACGCAGCGGCGCTGGTGCAGCCCCACGGGCACGACGATTTGCGCACGGAAGCCAGTGCGTAGCAGCGCTGCCGCGACGCCGCGCGCATAGCGGCCTGCGCCCGACAGCCCCCGCGCAACAACGTTGTCCCGACACCGCGGGTGCAATGGCCTGCGCGCGGCCGCCCGCGCACCGCACCACGCGCGATAGGGATGCCACAGCACCGCGCGCGCAGCAGCCCCGCGCGCGGCAGTGCAGTCGCGGCACCGCACGCGGCCAAAACCAAGCGCAGCAAGGCGGCTGCGGCACCGCGCGCGACTAGCACCCAGCGCAGCGAGGCGACAGAGGCACTGCGTGCGGCCAGCACAAAGCGCAGCGATGCGGTCATGACACCATGCGCGACAGCCCACACAGCAGCAGCACTGCCACTACATTGCGCATGCGACACGATGGCCTGCACGACCGTGGGTCCGTGCTGCACGGCCGCCCTGTGCGCCCGCACGACGCGCTACTGTGCGCGGTTGCACCCGCGCGGGCGCCGGCGAGCGCCGGCGGCCTCCGCCGCCGACCCTTATCCTCCCCAGCCACCTCCATCACCGTCGGCCACCTCTGGTCTCTTCCAGACACCTTGCCCAGGCCTCCCGGACTGCCCGGGTGAAGGGGGCACTCTCATCATTTTGGCGAAAATAGTGATCCGGGTGATCGAAATGGAGCAACGTCATTCACCAACACAAATCACTCCCCGGCAGAATTACCACCACGACCTTCCAGAAAACTATAAATAGGCCCTCAGATCTTCATTTGAAGACAAACAACTCTAGAGGAAAGAGAGAGCTTTGAGATTTTCCGGCGAGATCGTGGACTTAGGTCGATTCTTCGCTCAAAAATTCTCTCCGTTTTTCTTCTTGCGCTAAGGTTTCCTCACGTCCCAAGTGACGTCAACCCCCTCCGCGAGAGCGTTTCCATACAAGCTCCACATCTACGAGAGTGCTCCCTCTAAAAGCTCTGTGGACTTGGAGAATTTTTTAGCCTAAACACTCTCACCAAGATTTTGTGCGTTCAACATCATCTCAAGACCGAAGCGCTTCCATGAAGTCTTGAGAACTTAGTCATTTTTCCTCATTTTCTGCACCTATAACGGAGTAGTGGTCTGTCATCCTCCGAGATCAAATCAATCTATGTAAAACTCCAAGAAGCTAGTGAATTTTGTCTTGACACAGTTCCAACCACGTGGTTTTCACCCTTTCGGGTTTTCCACGTAAAAAATGCATTTTGTCATTTGTTGCAGTCCACCTTGACTGTTTGCGCGCTTGGTTCGATTCCGAGCTAAGGCGGTACAATTTCTCCGGACCGGGAAAAGGTCGGGAGACCCGTAACAAGTATCTTTGACAGTTTGTTGTCTTATTGTTATAAGGACATGATTAATGTCAAACTAAGCGGCGATGCTTTCACAAACGTCACAAAAAAACGTAGATGTTGGGGATCGCTCAAGGTTCTGATAGACCGAACTAAATTGGACCGCCTTAGCCCGGGAGCGGTCGAGCGCGCCAACAGTCACAGTCAGTAAAAAACTGGAAAAAGAATTTTTTTACGAGTAAAACTCGTCAACTAGGTGAAAAATCATGTGATCGGGTCTGTGCTGGTCAGACCTTCACTATTTACTAGTTGTACATGACTTTTTTGAAGAGCTCGAGGGCGACAAGCCGCCTCTCATTACAATTGTTAAGAGAGAGAGAGAGAGTGGAGGGAGAGCTCAGAGGGTGACATACGACCACTCGTGGAGCTTAATATTTATTTGTGAGTTATGAGCATCGATGCACCGACCCCGCTTTTAAGTCCTTTGTTGATGCTCAGAAGTCGAGGCGACTTGCTACACTCGCACCCTAGTGCCTGGGGCTTGGAAACTCGAGCGGCGCATCCTGCACGCCGTATTTTCTGTGATTTGTCTCTTGTTGCACTTTGATGAGTCAGGAATAGCTGACTCGCCGCCACCCGACGAGCTTGTTGCGGAGTAGAGGGCGCTGGGAACGTTGTGTGTACCACACGCCGGGCTGTAGCTGAGTGCTCCGTCCTTTGCGGGCTCTGAAGTTGCTCTTGTAAACTGCTGGAGGTGCAGGGCACACGAACTATATGCACTCTGATGAGCCTGGCCTGCTGACACTGAGGAGACTTGGAAGTCCCGACGGAGTGTGCGGAGACGCGGTTGGAATGGTCTGGACGGCGGAGCGCACGGAGGCACCCTTGGAACGGTCTTGATGGCGTAGCGCGCAAAGGCGCACTTGGATGGTCTTCACAGCGGAGCGTATGGAGGCAGGCTTGGATGGTCTTGACGGCGAAGCGCGCTGGGATTGTCTTGACGGTGGGGCGCGCGGAGGCGCGCTTGGAACGAACTTGACAGCAGAGCACTTGCTGGAGGAGAGCGCGCAAAGTGCTTGTTGGAGGAGGATGCGTGGAGCGCTTGCTAAAGGAGAGCGCGTGGAGCGCTTGTTGGAGGAGAGCGCGCGCGGAAGCGCGCAAGGAAGTGTCTCGCGCGCGAGTGCGCATGGAAGAGGTGCACGGGCGAGCGCACGAGGAAGAGGCGCGCGTGCGAGCACACACAGAAGAGGCACGCACGGGAGCACGCACAGAAAATGCATGCGGGAGAGAGCAAGGAAGGGGTGCGCGCACGAGCGCACAAGGAAGGGAAGCGGTGTTGAGAGAAAATTGTATGAGGATTTCTCGGCCGAGGAAAAGATGAAAAATGAAGAGAAATGAGCCATATTTATAAATTTAAAGAGGGGCAAAGCCGGTAATTTCTCCCCGTAACCACCGGCCGGACAAATAGAATCGTTTCGTTCAGAGTACGTGGATCACAGATTTTATGGAAATGATGAGACCGCCCCCAATCGAAAAATAACCGCCCTCACCGGAAAATAACTGCCTCTCCTGCTTGGTTAGGGGAGGCCCGACGAGGGCGGCGGCTGAAGAAGGTCTGCGGCCAGGGAGGCGAGCCATGGGACGAGGCTGGGCGGCAAAGTAGGCAGGACGGGCGGCGAAAATTATCGCTCATCCCTGCGGGTAGAGAAGCCGCGCCCAAAGGGGGCGGAGGCTGGACGGGCGACAGAAATTGCCACCCGTCCAGGGTGCTAAA
Organism: Platanthera zijinensis; assembly: GCA_039513925.1. Classification (NCBI taxonomy): domain Eukaryota; kingdom Viridiplantae; phylum Streptophyta; class Magnoliopsida; order Asparagales; family Orchidaceae; genus Platanthera; species Platanthera zijinensis. Next base: position 21,436,469 of record CM077082.1, on the reverse strand, counting down.
GGTAACAGGGCGGGCGACAAAATTGATGCCCGACCCTGATCTGGTAGGAAGCTGCCCCAAAAAATGTGGGGGGGGGGGGGGGGTTGGAGGGGCGGCAAGGACTGCAGCCCGTCCATGGCACGAAGGACGGCATGACAAGCGGCAAATTCGCCGTCCATCCTTGTCAGGAGGGAGGCCGCCCCCAAAAGGGGGCGACAACTGGAGGGGCGGCAATTTTGCCTCCCGTCCTGGGCGCTGAAAATGACAGGGCGGGCGACAATTTTGTTGCCCGTCCTTGTTGGGAAGGAGGTCGCCCGCCTCCGGGGAGGCGTCCGAGGCCGCGCGGGGGCTCCGGGCACGCTAGCTGACAAGGGGACGACCAAGCTAAGCAACGGAGAGGACGACGATGGCCACGCCTCAGGCGATCGTGCGCGGTTCGATGGGTTCGACTTAATTGGCTTGGGAGAACCCCATCAGTAGTCAATGTTGTATTTCAAGGTGAAATGGTGATCAATGATGATGCGATGGGGTAGAGTTTGGTTGAATACGAAGGAGGAGATGACAAGCGGCGCGGGTATTGTCGTTACATAGATAGATATGTGTTTTGTGAATCCAAAAGTTTAGCAATGTCCATAACACCTCTCATTAATGTGAATCATTGAGAAAACTCTACACGGCACGATTTGAAAATGATGCCCTAATATTTACGAGTAATTTTATGTGCAAATTTATTTTGATTACGTGCAAATCATGGTTTCTAGCACTTAACACCACTCATATTTAATTTCTATAAATTTTTAATGGGATATGTAATATATACAATTGTTTTAATTCAATCCACCTAGTTTATTTTTTTTATATACTCTTTAAGAGAATTATTTTCATTAATTATGCCATTCAATTTCAATGTAGTAACTACTTAATTTATCTTATGCACTTTTAAAGTCTTTTAAGATTGGGGAAAACCACCACTTTCATTTAATTCATGAAATACACGTGACAAAAATGTGAAACACCGAGAAAAATGCTGCCATAGAAAGCACTAGCCTCGCTTTTTTGGATCACACGCGATCATTATTACCTGCGCATAATCATTTGTATACACGTTTTTTTGTGGATCGACCATCATTTTGGGCAGAGTGCGTACCTTTTTTTGGGTCTCATGGTGAACTTGTTGTTTTGGGGCTTTAATGTATTAAGGGCACTTTTGTTCTTAATGGTACATCCTAATTTTCACCTATGAGGTGTTAGGGCTATTATGTGTTTGGAGTTGTATTGAGTAACCCTCTTTTCTTTCTCTTCATGATTGGCGAAATTTCTAGGTCCAGGTAACGTACTGTCCGGAATGATGTGATTTTCGCGGTCAGGAATTTGCGACACTATCGGTGATCGCTGCTAATGTTCTTACATCCCTCTCGTGCGTTTACTTCCACTACTCCAAGGGGAATTGGGGCACCTCCCAGCCTAACCGGTTGTCCTCCATTTCATCCCCCCGCCCCCCCTCTTGGTTGGGTGAAGCACAACACCGACGGGGCGGTCCGTTCTGACCGGTCGGCAAGACTGAGCCTTGTTACTCGGGATGCTGATGACCATGTCCTTCATGCCGCGGGCAAATCGACGTTACACTAGGAACCTAGCAGAACGGAGATGGCAGCTCTTAAGGCCCTTGGGGCGATTCTTCCTCCATCTGTTTTTGCGGATAAGGGTGCCATCATCGAGGGGGATTGTAGCCGCGTTGTGATGCGTGCTCAATGCGCCGTGATGAGTGCTCGCGCTTCGAGATTAGTGCGTGGAGATGTGCACGCATCGCGGCGCAGCGAGATCGCTGCGGGACGGTTGGATTGCACTGCACGGTGCAGTGCATTGCCAGCACTGCACCCCCCCCCCCCCCCGACCCAAAGAAGAACGCAGTCACTAATGATGGTCGGGTAAGAAATTGATGATACTTAATTACTCAATCCATTTTCCTCGAAGAAGAATTCAGCTTCTAGAGAGTCCTACTCTCGTACTCAAGGGGGCACAACTTTGAAAAAAGATGGAAAATAAAGGTAGAAGAAGAAGGAATGGGAGCTGGGAAGTGTACAACCCCGTATTTGCAGAGTACGTCCCCCACGGCAGGCGCGGGACCGGCTAGATGTTTTTTAAGTTTTTGAGAGATTTTGCACCCTTGGTGGCCAAGTTAGGCATGGTCCTTGTAATACACTAGTAGGGGGAGGAAAAATCTACCTCCCCCCTAGGGCCCCTTTTGGAGCAGGTGCGTCGAGTTGGCTGCCACCCCCCCCCCCCCCGGCTTCCTAGGTGTGAGGTGGGAGCAGCTGGATCGACTGGAGTCAAGGGTCTCGTCCTCCCTTGCATCTTAGCCCTGAGTGGGGCGAGACCGGCCGACGGCCAGGGTCTCGCCTGCGCGGTTAGCTCGCGGGGAGAGACCGGCTAGCGGCCAAGGTCTCGCCCACGTGTTTAGTATCGCGGGGCGAGACCGGCCAGCGGCCAAGGTCTCGCCCACGTGTTTAGTATCGCGGGGCGAGACCGGCCAGCGGCCAAGTTCTCGCCCACGTGTTTAGTATCGCGGGGCGAGACCGGCCGGTGGCCAGGGTCTCGCCCACGCGGTTAGCTCGCGGGGCGAGACCGGGAGACGACCAGGGTCTCGATCGCCCGCGCGGTTAGCTCGCGGGGCGAGACCGGGCGACGGCCAGGGTCTCGCCCGCGCGGTTAGCTCGCGGGCGAGACCGGGCGACGGCCAGGGTCTCGCCCGCGCGGTTAGCTCGCAGGGCGAGACCGGCCGGCGACCAAGGTCTCGCCCGCGTGTTTAGTATCGCGGGCTGAGCCCGGCCGGCGGCTTGGGTCTTGCCCTCGCGGTTAGCTGGCGGGGCAAGACCGGCCGGCGGCCAGGGTCTCGCCCGTGCGGTTAGCTCGCGGGGAGAGACCGGCCGGCGGCCCGGGTCTCGCCCGCGCAGTTAGCTCCCGGGGCGAGACCGGCCGGCGGCTAGGGTCTCGCCCGCGCGTTTAGCTCGCGGGGCGAGACCGGCCGGCGGCCAGGAACTCGCCCGCGCGGTTAGCCCACTCGTCTCGGGTGGCCGGGGAGGTGGGGGGTATGGCTTGGTCTCCTCCCGCCCTTGGACCTCTTTTGGCCCTGTTTTTATCGTTGTGCCCTCGGTGTGGAATTACCTCTTTACCCCCCGGTGTGGATGTTTTCTATTGACTCAGGGCCTATTTGTCCTGGGGGTATTTGTGACGTTTTGGTCCCTAGGTTTGGAAAAACTATAAATATACCCCATTGAGTACCTTTGGAGTGATGAGTCTTTGGCTTCCTCCTCCCTTGGTTTCTTCTTCTTGGTAGAGTTTGAGATCTCTCCAAGGTACCCAGCTCAGCCATTGGTGAGGGAGGGGAAGTGCTCTTGTGACCTTCCGGGTGTGTGGTGGGACCTCCACGCTGGAGCCGAGGGTCTGTTCTTAGTTTTTCAAGTCTTTGGTCCGTGACGTTCCCCCGAGTGTAGTAGGTGTGAGGTCACCCATCTTTTGGGACCCCGAACTCTACGAGAGGTCAATTTTGGCTTCAACAGGAAGAAGAATAGATGAAGCATGAAGGCTCTGAAAAGCGCAAAATTATTATGATCATTAATGTTAGATTAATCCTTACATTTGTTATCAAGTGTGGAATAATGCGTTATAATCATTAATGTTAGATTAATATTTACAGCGACTTTCTATTCCCGGTTGAATAATTCTCGAATCAACTTATAATGAGAAAGATGTTAAGTCATCAAATGTGGAATAACTAGCATCTAATCATCTTAAATTTTCATCAAGAAATTATTTTGAAGTTTTTGTCTGTTATTAGATGTTTGAATGTTGCAGTTATATGTTTTTATCATCGAAATATAAACATATGAGGAAAATTTTATCTTCCTGTAAATTTTAATCTCATCTCTCTGATGTTTTTATTATAAGAACTCTATTTAATTTTTTTTGTCATGGTGTCTGCAACAATATCTTTTGATTTCACGTCGATTAGAGTCATAATCTCTTGACTTGTGAGGGAGGTCAACCAGACTTATTTCATTTTTAGTTGCCTTCTTTTGTCATTAAATAAAGTATTCGGTACAATCATTTTTGAAGCCTGATTGTCGCAGTAAACTGCAACAGAACTCAGTTTCAGACTCGTCAGTGGAATGTTCATCACCAAATCTCTTATCCACTCTACTTTTTCTCCCGTTAAAGTAAGATCGTAGAGTTTGAATTTCATAGAAGAGAGAGCAATGCATGATTGTCTCTTGTTCTTCCAGGCTACAGTTGCTCCTCTTAGTGTGAAAATAAATTTATTATTGGATTTGCTGTCATTTATTTCTGAGCATCATGATGCATCAGAATAGTCTTTCATTACTGGAGAATGACCATTGTAACATAAAATATATTTTTGAACGTGCTTTAAGTATCTCATTATCATATCGAGAGCATTACAATGATCTTGAATAAGATTACTATTATAAAGACTATGTGAGGTCTGATGCATGCAAATTCATGCAATTATGATCGACATTGGATGTTGACTTAATTTTAGACTAATTATTGGACTTCATTTTATTGAAAAAACAACATTTTTAATAGCAAATATGTGAATATTTAAATCAAAAGTTGTTAGAACCTGGCAAAGGCATTCTAAAGTCGCTCACCTAACCTCTTTCAAATCACATAATTAACATAGACTACTGCCTAACCAAATTAAAGTCCTAGGCATTTAATGTAATTAACTAATAGAAAATTTTATAATTATGTTACTAAATAGTTTAGTATATAGAAGGCTATGTTTAATGCAATTTAATGAATATATGTTCATAATTAGTTATAGATAGTAGTTACTAGTTAATTAGGCTAATTATATATAAACTAATTCATCAGAGTTTTAATTAAGGTGATTAAGATTTCATTAACATTCCATTAGGATAATTCTTCCAAAGATACTTTGGAGTTTTAGGCTCTGTTTGGCATGAATTTTTTTTTTGCTTCGATAAATTTATATAAAAACGTCATTATTAAAATGCTTAAATTCCTTATGTGAGAAAGGGCGTTCACAAACGACGGTTCATAACCACCGCGATTATGGTCGCCACCGCCACGCCAAAGAGTGCCTTAATTTATGTTCATTTTTACAAGGGTGTAACAAAACAACACATTTGAGCGATAAATTTTGCAATTTTAAAGATAGAAGAGGTTCTCATATTTATGCAAACTCAAAAGAACATTATCCTTAATTATAAGAAAAATTAGAGGAAGCTATAAGCCAATCAACCTTTGCCATATCAGCAATGTGAGCCACATCAGCAAACAAAATTTTTTTTATATAAAAAATTGTCCTAAATTTCTCTTAATTAATATAGAATCCCCTTAAGTGCGGATCAATTTTAACTATATACAAATCATTAAAAACAATGCAAAACTCACCCTCTTTCAACCAATTGGACTGGGCGAGTCGCGCACAAAATGTCATGCTCCCCCCTAAGGCTCAAAAACACATGTGCTCCCCCTAAGGCTCGAAAGCACGCACTAGCACATGCCCTGCACGAGCGTGCAGCGCACCCTGCGCCGCATTCAGCCCCCGCCTACCGCCGCCGCCGCCATGCAATCTACTCGGGCCGCCCGAACGGCCCGGAGGCACTTTAGTCATTTTGCTAAAATTGGTGACTTAGGTGACCGAAACAGAGCGACGTCATTCGTCAGCACAAATTACGTTTCGTCGCAATTACCAGCGCGTACCTCCAAAAACTATAAATAGTCTCGCAGACTTTCATTTGAAGACATGCAACTCCAGAGACAAGAGAGAACTCTGAGGTTTTCCGTGAGATCGTAGACTTAGGCAGATTCTCCGCTTAGAAATTCGCTCCGCTTCTCTCCTTGCGCTAAGGCTCCCACAAGTTCCAAGTCGCATCAACCCTCCCCGCGAGAGCGCTCCCATCAAGGCTCCGCTTCAACGTGACGCTTCACCCAAAGCTACGTGGGCTTAGAGATTTTTCCAACCGGTACGCTCTCATCCAGGTTCCGTGAACGCAGCCTCACTCTTAGGCCGGAGCGCTAGCTTTCATCGAGGCTCCGAGAAATTTGCGTTTTTTCCATCGTTTTTGTACTTGTAACAAAGAGGTGATCTGTCATCCTCCGAGAGATCATCTCAAGCTCTTGTAACCTCCAACAAGCTGGTGAATTTTGGTTTGGCACAAATCCAATCTCATGATTTTTCACAATTTCCGGATTTTCCACGTAAAAAAAGTCTATTGTCATTTGCTGCTTTTTTCTTGACTGTTTGCGTGTCCGATCCAGCTCCGAACTAAGACAGTTCGATTCCCCGGACCGAAAAAAAACCGGACAACCCGCAACAAAAAGAATGCATAAAACACGTCTGCTTTGCATATTCTCAAACCCGCAAAATCAGGATCGGGCATAAATTCTAGACAACATTGAATGACGATGGAGGATTCCAAAATCCTTACGCTCAATTTTTTTTTTTCATTTTGATTTGCACCTAAATTATTTTTGATTTTAACATAACCATGATTTAGCCGAAAATAATCTGTACTTAAAATTACTCATTTTATAATACAAAGAGTCTTTATCTTAATAACTAATTCTCTAAAGTCAACATAGAGAAGGTGTTCAACTGATCCACCAATCGCATCAACAGTGCCAATTACCGAATCCAAATATAATACATTCATTTAAATAAATACTCCAACGGCTCTATATAAACCCCAATCAGTCCCCTGTTTTGATTCATCATCCACATACTCCTTGCTAGTTCTGTAATTCTAGCTTTGAATCCCCTGCTTTAATGGCCGTCCTCTGTTCTCAATTCCTTGCAGCACTTTTCAGCCTGACTCTAGCCGCTTTCTTTGCGCCGTCAACGGCACAACTGAACCCCGATTACTACGACAAGCTGTGCCCCGAGGCGTTGTCGGCGATCAAAAAGGTGGTGGAGGAAGCGGTGGCGCGGGAGCCGCGCATGGGCGCCTCTCTGCTCCGGCTGCACTTTCACGACTGCTTTGTCAACGTGAGTATGGGATAATTTGCAGAGGGTGTGTGGATTAATTTGTATACTTATGTTGTATTTGTTGGATGTTTAATTAAATGCTCGTGTCTGTCGAGATCGACTCGGAGTGACCTAATGAGTTGCGTGTCACTCTACGTTGGAGATAGTATATAACACTTATGCCAAATTACTTAACAGCATATGGTTGCGGATATGCAGGGGTGCGACGGATCCATTCTGCTCGACGACACGCCGACGTTCACCGGAGAGAAGACGGCGGCGCCCAACAAGAACTCCGCGAGGGGTTTCGAAGTGGTGGATCAGATCAAAGCGGCGGCGGACGCGGCTTGCGGCGCGGGCGTGGTCTCCTGTGCCGACATATTGGCTGTTGCTGCGCATGACTCGGTCGTTGCGGTGAGTTGGCTTCACTGATGACTGAGCTCTGGTATACATGCATATCCAGTAATTAGTGATGACTTTCTTCTGTTAGATTTAAATAAGTTTAAATTGACTTTGATAATATGTGGGCTCTACTCTAGGACTTTCAGTCATTCATCTCGATACCTTTTCTGTCGTACGTATGACGCATCACCGATTTACACTTCTCATGCTTTCCTTTTCTTTTTCGCCACACTTTGCTCGTTCGCTCTTCTGTTTACAAGGGGTTATGTCGCCCGTCTGCTCATTGCGCACTTCACTAACTCCTTTGACTCTCCCATAAGCTACCGACTCAGTGGAACTTGTTTTGTTGCCACTAAAGTTGCTCTTTTCGTGAACTCCAGCTCAATCACAGGGAAAACACCTTTTTTTTTTTATGGAGAAATTCTTATTTACACTGACAAATTTTCTCATCTATTGAGAAATCTTTTATCTTTTTCCCTAGTAAGGAGATCTCAATTCTTACCCAATCTTTTTGAGATACATACACACATGTGTATCCCTCTATCCCGGATTTTTGGCACTTAACACCCCCCAATTGGGGGTGTTTGGCACATTGCACCCCAACATTCAAATTTTGGCACTTACCACCCTCCAAATGAGATTCTTTGGCACTTTGCACCCTCATATCATTTAATAAATATTATGCCATTTTTTAATTCCGAAAATTGAATGTAGGAGGGCCAAATTCGTCCTTTTTAAATCATTCCATTTATTGTTAACTGCACACCAATTTTTTTAATTGTTATTGTTTATTTTCAGCCACTTAACAGGAGATTACTTACCGCAGACCAAAAAAATTTATTGTTATTCTCAACCCAATTTGCTCCATTTTCTATTGCTCCCGCGAAGCCAATTTGAGGATGAAATAGTGGTTTCTTTTCAACTATATATTCTCTCCCGAAATATTATTCGTAAATCAAATAATAGATTTTGTGCCCAATAATTCTATCAAAACACACTTTCAACCATTTCGAAGATTCATAAGAATATTTTGTAATGACTTTTTTATATAATTATTTTTAAACACACTTTTTTTTTATTATATATCCATCTGGTTGATGTCTTAGCGCTTAGGGACCTTCCCGGTGCCGATTTTTAAATTTTGCAGATATTAACGGTATAAGTATATATTATAGAAAAGTAGTCCAATATTTGAAGTTCTTTTTTTGTAATAAGACGTTAAAGCAGCGATATCCCAAATCTTCACATATGTGGTTCGTTAACTACATAGCAGTAACATTAACACCAAATTTGCACAGTAATACTAGCCATAATTCGTAAGACAATCTCATTACACAAAACAGTCACATAATTTCAAAATAAGCTTGAAGTGATGAAACTTTTCACTTCACATGCCGCGTCATTGACTTTCTCATGGAAATCCAATTCTGTTACATAAAGTCTTCAAATCCTGCATAAAATACATAAGAATTACAATGTGCAAATATAAAAAATCATAATTTTAACGTATGATTGCAACATCGTAATCTAACCTGTTGTAAAAGATGGCAGTGATGAATTTGGTGGTTCCGTGTATGTATCCTGTGATGCAATGTTCTTTTTTACCTACAAAAAAATATTATACTAGTTTATTTTAGTAGTTCAATAATATTATAAATGAAATCTAATAATAAATCACTAACCGGTAACTTTGATCTAGTAGTTGAGGTTGTTGGTATAGGATGACCACAACTTTTTTTTGTATGCCCCGCCACGCCACAGTTGGAGCATGTATATTTAGTACCATGCCTTTTCAAACCATATTTTTTATGTTCTAACTCATCTTGCTCCCTCCTTCTTGCATGCAATGAAGGCCTTCCAACTTTTTTCCCTTTCACATTCCATGGAACCAAAAGATTTAAGCAAGTTGGAGGCCATTCCTTTTGTCCCTTTATTGGATTCAACATATGCTCATATGCCTTTAAAAATGTGGTCTTTCTATACCAGAAATCAACATAATCTTCAACTTTCTCTCTTTTAAAAAATATACAAGCAATAGCGTGCACACACGGAATCCCACTAAGGTCCCATTTATTGCAACTGCAGCTTTTTGAGCCCAACTCCACTGTCCATTTATCGCCTCTCCACCCCTTCACCTCAAACTTATCCAGACCATTCCACTCCAAAATGTAATCTTGAACTCCCCTCTTATTATTTTCTAAGATCCTTTGTATGTTTGGACATATTTCTTCACCCGATCGCACTAATTTATCCCTTTGTGTATGCAATCGCTTCATCAAAATGACTCTAATAATCTCAAGCATTGTTATTATTGGTTTTCCTCTTGCCTTTAGAATGACATTATTGAAGCTTTCACACAAATTGTTCAAGAGCATGTCACACTTAGGCCATGTGCTAAAATGTGACCTTGCCCAATTTCTTGGGTGTCTTGCCCTCACCCAATTATAAGCCTCGATATTAAATGCCTTCATTTTTTCCATTTCACTATTAAAATCAACAAGTCTCGAGGCTGATGCGGCCTTCCACAATAAAGATTTGAGTTGTAGACCTTTATGTATTTGCTTGAAATTATTGTACATGTGTCTAACACAAAACCGGTGCTCTGCATTTGGTAACAATTCTTCAACCGCTCTTATTAGTCCTTTTTGCTTATCAGAAATAATCGTCCAAACATAATTGTTTTGAATGTTCAAGTCTTGTATTAGTAGACCAATAAACCACTCCCAAGACTTTCTGTTTTCTTTTAAAACCATTGCATAAGCTACAGGATACATTCCATTATTGCCATCAATGCCAACTGCGCATAGTAGAACACCTCCATTTGAGGTCTTAAGATGAGTACCATCTAGACCTAAAACTGGTCTACATCCGGCAAGGAATCCCAATTTTAAAGCACCCCAACATATATATAATCGCTTGAAAATACATGTTTGGGTGGTTGATACTTCCTTACATTGAACCTTTACTGTAGTGTTCGGATTGGTGCGTCGTATTTCCTCGCAATAACTCCAAACGCTAGCATATTGCTCCAATTCTGAACCATGAATTAGTTTGTTTGCATATTTTTTAGCTCTATACATTTTCCAAATGGATAGAGAGGTTCTGTTTTCCATTTGCATCATCTCTTGCATAGATGTAACTGGCCATTCCGGGTTACTCCTTAAATGATCTTGATATTTTTTTGCAAGGAAATCAGATGTGCAATGTTTAGAGCTTGGGACCCTATAACATGAATGTTCTCCTTTGATGGTCTTTACTTGAAAAGTCCTATCATTTTTTGAAATGAAGGAAGCATACAATACCCAACCACACTCACATGTAACTTGTACTTTGTCACTGCAATTCTTTGTAAACTTTATAGGCTTTCTTTGCATGTTTGAGTATGTTCTCACCGCCTCTCTAAAATCGTCAACCGTATTAAAGCACATGCCTACTTCAAACTCAAAATTACAATCGTTTGCATTGCCTTGATATATTTGATAACATAAGGTTTTTCCTTTATTAGCCTTAGATGATGGAAGGATTTTGTTCTTCGGGTGATCTATGTTTTGATTGACGGTGTCGTTCAAACCAACCCATTCAACGGCTTCATCAACATACTCATCATAGTCCAAATCATCAATGTCAAAATCAACATCTTCAAAATCATCGCTAAAAGTGGAGTCATTTTCATCTGTGTCCTCTTCATTGCTAATTGATTCACTGTCTTGCATAAGTTCAACTATCGGCCCTCCATGGTCGTGTTCATCATCACTAGTTGTTTCTGGCATATCACAGTCAAACACAGCTTCAATTGTTTCAACATAGATATCCACTACCCTTTCAACATTGATATACCTAACCAGATTTGTCACGTCATCATCATTCACTACCAAAATCAAATTATTGCTGTCGAGAAATCCAGCACTACAACAATAAAATCTCACCCACCCCATGTGACCAACTAGTTGAGCCATATCATGCAAATCTTTCAACACTAAACAATTACAATCACAGAAATCGAAGAAGCTAATTACATCAGGCCTATATGACATTTTAACGGAACCAACGAACATCCCTGAATGATGAAGTCTGATAGTAAATAGAGATGCTTCAGATGACATGTAACATGTGCCCGCTCTTGAATCATTCGCTCTCAACATCCAGACCATTCTATGAATAAAACCAATGAAATTTATAGAAAAACTTTAGGAATCAGATTGCATTGATAGAAAAATAATAATACCTTAAATTATAACCTACTAATCCATATTATAATACCTACCTAGTAATGTTTTCCTAAACCATAAAATTAAACAGGGAGTGTTAATCTGTCTTAATCAACTAACAATAATATCTTAAAATGAGCTATGCAAAATCCTATAAAATCCTATTTAAAAATCCTGTAAGCCGATCCTGACTTTGCTATGCAAAATAACAATAATTCTGTAAGCCGATCTTGACAAATGAGCTATGCAAAATCCTAAAACCTATTTAAAAATCAATTAACTTTGCTATGCAAAATCCAAATCCGTGCCTAATCATTCACCGGGAGATGAATGAGAAAGAAAGTGGGAGATTTTTGAACAAAATCTACAACCATTTTTATCGGATATGAGCTATGCAAAAAACGAAAAAAAATGGTAAGAATCTTGAAGATTTACCTATCCTGTAAGCGGATCTGGACAAATGAGCACTCGAAGATGGAGAACGACGGAGAGAGATGATGTCGGGTGTAGATTTCGCCGCCGGGAGATGAATCGCCTGAGGCACGTTGTCGTCCGGGAGAGAGCACGCCGTAGAAGTGGCCGCCGGTTGTCGTTCGGGAGAAAACCCTAGCCGGGAAGAAAGCTGCTCGCGGAAGACTGGAAGAGGGGCGGCTGAAATGAAACGGGGAGGATAGGATGAAATCAAAAAATAGATATTTAGGTTAGAAATAAATTTGAAATCCCAAAAATAGCCCTTTCAGTTTTAAATACATGATTTTAAACAGTTAAAATAAAATTAAAAATACAAGAGGGTGCAAAGTGCTCCAAAATTCAATTTGGAGGGTGCAAAGTGCCAAAAAATGAAACATAGGGTGCAATGTGCCAAACACCTCCATTTGGAGGGTGTTAAGTGCCAAAAATCCCCTCTATCCCTATTAGACATCTATTTTTGGGCGGTAGACCAGAATCTGATAGTGAAACTTAGAGTCTATTTGTCTAAGCTGTGACGGTGCAGGAAGCAGTGGTGTGAAACAGTGATGTATGAATCAGCTATTTTGCAGGTGGAAAAGATTTATGAAATTGCTTAGAAAACTGTATTTGCAGTATTGTGTGAAACAGTGAGGCAGAATTAAACAGTGATAGTAATAATTAAATAATCCGAAGAATTTACAAATTTAAAAATAAATAAACAATTTGTTCGATTTTAATTTTACTTAATTATAAAGTATATATATTAATATTGATGAGGTTCCCCAAAATATGTTCGGACGAGTCATAGATTTTTTTCCCGATCTTGTCCGGCTCGACGCTACAATTCCAACGGACACATTCTCGCACAATTTCGAGTACGTTCAGTATTCCAAACGGACGTCATGACACATGTATGCACACTCGATTAATTCGCTCACGAGGTAGAACGATTCAATTTTGACCGATTCACGAACGCTTCGAGTGACCCGCAATAAAAATTATTAAACATAACATTTATTGAATATAAAAAAATGCTAATATAATTGATTAATAACATAGTTTTAATTTAATTTTCTTAAAATTAAATTTTAACTTTTAAAAATTATTATATTAATGTTTTAATTAATTACCAAAAAAAATTACATATTAATATAATTTATTAAATACTAATTAATTATGTTATTTATATAATATAAATAAATATCGATATATATGAATATAAATTATAAATTTATATATATATATATATTTATATTATATAATATTTATTTTTTTATATTTAAAATTATTTTTATTAAAAAAAACAGCGTTGCATCCCTTTTTCAGGGCTGCAGCGCTGAGTCCGCCGTGGGCGGTGACTTCAAAATCAGCGGCATGCCGTTGTGCTACCGCTCCGCCAAACAAGCTCTTACATGCCCACCTTTTCCCTAACACCACTCGACAACCTAGTGGAAGGTGCAAGGTCCACCAAGCGTGGCAACCCTTGTTGAGTGCGTCATGTGCAATGGACGGTGGTGTCCAAGCGTGTACCGCGACACGTTAAAAGGGGTGATTTAGTCTCACACCATCCAGCATGCTCCTTGATCCTGGGTGTATAGGCGGGGTGGCAACTCCTCCCCTAACTGCGTGATTTCGGGGAGTGACGCCACAATGTTTTACATAGAAAAATGCAACAACTCTGGACTTAGTCACACGGGACCAAGTCCACAACACCAGCGGACTCTGCCTATCAACCTGCCCGAAAAGGCTACAACGAACTGTGCGGTTAGCTACCTTAGTCCGCGCTAATCGCCAGCATTCTTGCAAGCCAGAGAACCTGAAGCTCAAGCGGACTGTGCAGTCTCACCAACCAGACCGTCACAATCACAGTTTGAGAAGTCTAAACGCTCGGATCCAAACCAGGGTGCGTGCTGAACCTAATGAAAGACGCAAGTTCCACGGAGCATAGCAACCCTAACTCCACCATAGAATGGTGGTGTGGTTCGTGCTTGCCTATAAATAGCTTGACTTGAGAATCGGGGAAGTGTGGATATCAATATTTCTTCTTGACCTCCTTTTAGAGAAGACTCTTACAATTTTTAGAGAAGGGAATGTTTGATAAGCTCCCGGTTGTGTCGCAGGATCTTCGGTAATCCGCCTCTGTTGTTACTCGATTTTAATCTCTTAAATTTAATATAATTTAGCAATTTTTTGTACTAATCATAATCCGCATAGAACGTTAATAAGAAATTTATCAAATTGAACCGAATCGAATCGAACCAAACCGAACCGTCTAATCTAATGGCTATCTAGATTAAATCTAATGCCTGAAAATTGTGAACAAATGCAGTTAGGAGGGCGACCCTACAACCTGCAGGTAGGAAGAAGAGATGCCCTGACGGCGAGCAAAGCCGCCGCCAACAACGACATCCCGAGACCGACATTCAACTTCGCCGCCCTGCTCTCCAACTTCCAGTCCCACGGCCTCGGCCTCAAGGACCTCGTTCTCCTCTCCGGCGGCCACACCGTCGGCCTCGCCCGGTGCACCAACTTCCGAAGCAGGGTATACAACGAGACGGCCAACCTCGACGCGAGCCTCGCAGCCTCCGCGCGCGCGGTCTGCCCGCCGGCGGGCGGAGACGACAACCTCGCGCCGCTGGACTCGACGTCGACGGCGTTCGACGCGGCGTACTTCAGGGGATTGATGAAGAACAGGGGACTGCTGCATTCGGACCAGCAGCTGTATAAAGGAGACGGCAGCGGAGGAGATAGGTACGTGAAGTACTACGGCGAGAACGGCGAGGCCTTTTGGAAGGATTTTGGAGTTTCGATGGTGAGGATGGGGAACATGGGCCCACTCACCGGCGGGAATGGCCAGATTCGAAACAACTGCCGGAAAGTCAACTCTTAGGGGGACTCCGGCGAGATTCGGAAGAACAGCAGAAAAGTCAGCTCACCCGGGGGAGACTGCGAATCTGCTTAATTTGTGTGTCATTAGTATTTCCCGTTTAATTTTGAATAATTATGCTGCTCTTGTGACTTGTGAGTGATATTATTGCTTCAATATTTCTGTAATTTGTGAAATTTGAATTCAATATTAATGTCTAATTGTTGTCACTATGGCTATCTATGTTTGGCCTTTGAGATTCTCTTTATTGGAGTGAAATGGGTCACAGTTTAGATCTATTTTTTATTGATTTGATGGGTTCATTAATCTTATCTTTTTATATTTTTTAATCAAAAAATTATGCTTTATTAGATCAAGTGAGAATGCATTCACACCAATTTCACCCAAATGAAGAACGTGAGCGAGGTGATGAACGTGAATGCGAAGGTTATGAATCATCGCTCGTGAACACTCGGTCTCATCTAAGAAAATTCATCCACCGTGCAATACTAGATATTCAATACTAGATAGTTTTTTTGTTGACAGTGGTCATAATCATTGTCTTGCTTAAAATGTATTATATAATGGTAAAATTTGAGTGCTGTTACTAGCAAACTCTGTTTGGTTTTTAGCAAATCATTACTATTAGCAAACCCATAATTTTCAAAATGGTTATTTGAAAACCATTTTGTTACTAGCAAACCAATATAAAATTTTTTTAAAAAAATTGCTTAAATCATTCATTCTTTCAAAACAACCTATTACATATAATGACATTATAAATTTGTTTCAAATCTAATGTTAGTACTAGAAATTAGCCAAAATGTCGCAAACTTGTGTTTAATATGAGCGCATCTTTAAACAAAATATCAGCATTTGCTCCAAAATCTTTAAACAAAATATCAGCATCATCTGCACAAAATTAATAGTAACCGTTAGCAATTTTATGTTTAGTAATGCCTCTCCCACTTCCCAATTTTTTGCAAATAAATTTAGACATCCATTGTTATTATGATATGTACAAAATAAACTCACAGCTACTCTAATGGTGATGGATAAGTTGCCCTAGAAGTGCATTACTAATGATCATGAAGTCATGAGGTGCATAAGCATTACTACAGCTCACACGTAAAATCAAATTGAAAAATGACAGTCTTTTTGAAAAGCAAACAGTGAAAATGCATTAGTAAATGAAAACATGTAAAGACGTTTTGTCTTTTGCTCCGGTTAAAAATTACATGATGCATGATTGATGGAAATTGCAGTAGAAAAAAGTTTTCTACAACAACTGAATTTCTCACACAAGTTACTTGTTTTATTTCACTTCCAAACTGAGAAATGAAATTGAAATCATAACACGGAATCAAGGACCTATGAGCATTACTAGGAAAAATGTGCTTAATTTCAAATTAAATTAGCTACATTCAAGGGATTAAATTTGGGATTTTAACACAAACTCTAGAAATTCAATTCAACTAAACAAAATATTGAGTACCAATAAAAGGGGTAAAACGATTAAGATAAATTGGATTTGAGCAAAACTAAGGCCCATACTTACAGGCTTATATACCTCCAGCAAACATACCTGAAGATGGTCCATAAGCCAAGCAATACAAAGTCTCAAAGTCGAGCACAGTTAAACACCCGGATTTTGTCACAGACGCCAAATAGATACCCTATAGAGAATAAAAGTTAACAGTTAGGGGAACACCAGCAAACGAAAATCATTATTAAAACCACCTGACAAAATGACCGGCAGATAAAAAACATAGTAGATTTTGACCACAAAATAATCAGTCAATACATGAGGTAGAAATGTGCATAGACATCAAGCAAAAAGACCTTTAATCATAGCATGTAAGCTAGGACTTGTCAAGTATTTTCTACCTCATAGCATGTAAGCAAAAAGACCTTTAATCATTCATTCTTTCAAAACAACCCATTACATATCATAATATGACAATTATTTTCTACTTGAAGCTCACCTAAAGACAAAAATCAAGAAATGCAAAATCCAATTGCCTTTTTATAGCAATTACGTCCAATGACCGCACTTCCACCTGCATCCAAAATTTAAATCATTTATATTGCATCGCAAAATAAGTTAACATGAAAAAGTATATAAACAATGTTTCACTTACATATCATTCCTTTTTGTTGAGAATGCATTCCCATGAACTTCCAACTTGTGTGGTATATCTCCTCCAAGGAGAGTATAATGGTGGAAGTGGAGTTCCTTCTTTCATGCATAATTTGACAAAATGATTACCGTTTATGAATCCAATCCAAATATTGTTTGGTTCGTGAGGAATTGGTGTGTCCAATGGTAAGAATGTTAGACTTTGTTTTTTTGAAATCAAAACAACGCATATATTGTAGCAACTTGAAATCACCAAACCCATATCCGGCATCGTCATCCACTTATCATATGGTGTCGGCGTGTTTTTACAATCAAGAGAGTTGAATACTCATCTGCACAAAATTATTTCAGACTCACTATTCAAAACAATCACAAGAAGAAAAAAATAAAAAGGAGAACACAGTATTTGACTATGAAATCTCAAACGTTCAGAATACCTTTGAACAGAAGACTTCCATAGAACAATGTCCTTTGAGGATTCGATTTTCACAGTATTTCCAGTCATAGCGTATGATATTTAACCTGAAAATAAGAAAAAATCACCATGTTACTCATAGCATCAACAATCCCATCTAATAATAGAACACGAGCCCTGCTTAGTTTAAGATCAAAAAATTGGAATATCACCAAATACGGTTTAAGAAGATAATTAGGATGGAGTTGAAACTCAAAGCCCTACAAAGTTTGATCGCCCTGCTTAGTTGGGTATGATTTGCGATTTCCTTAAAAATTGAAGCCTAGGATGGTGGAGACGGTGAGGAAGATGGAGACATGGGAGATAAATAGAAGAGCCATCTGAAATAATACCTTAATCGGAGTCGAGAATGGGGGGGTAGATGTCGCCGGGAACGGAGAGAATGATGTCGCCGGGAATCCAGAGGATGTCGTCGTCTACCCAGGGTGTCGCCGATTCGCCGGGAACGGGAGAAGGACGTCGCCGATTCGTCGGGAACACGAGTGAATGATGTCGCCGTCTAGAGGGAGGATGTCGTCGGGAATCGAGCAATGGAAGATGCCGCCGATCGTCGGGGGAAGGGGGAAGCGAATCACGGATTTAGGGTTGGGAGGGGGCTCGCGAACTGCGGGTGGGGTATTAGTTTAGGTTTGCTAACAGTAGAAACAAGCCAAGGGAAAAAATGAAAACTTATTTTTTCGTGGTTTGCTAGAAACCAAACAGGGTTTGCTAGTAACAGCACCCTAAAATTTTTGTCCAAGTTAACTGGAGTGAGAATGCAGCGCCAAAAGAAGCCTATGCTCATTTATAATGTTGATTTGAAAAGTAACACATAATGCAAAAAAAATACATATTTGACTGATTCATATTTTCAGTTTTAAACTCAATCGAATTAAGAAAATTTTTTGGTTGAAATTGTTGAAGTGGGAGTGATGTGGAGATGGACGGTCTGATATGGCAGACCGCAGAGTCCGTCGCAGACTGGATGCTAGGAGATGGCAGTTAGCCAGTTTCGGCTTCTATACTTCCTTCCTGCGGTTTGGTTCAGGAAGCACCCTGGAGAAGTGATCGGGTGGTTGGCCTTGTCTAACTGCGGCTGTGCCTCTCTGGATTGTGAGACTGCACAGTCCGCTTAGTGCTTATCTGGATCTCTGACTCGTAAGAAGGCACGCGGTTAGCGCGGTCTGTGGAAGCTAACCACAAAGTTGGATGTGTTCTTCTTACACTGTCTGGTGCCAGAGTTTGTTGGTTTGTGTTAACTTAGTCACGATAGTGACAAGTCCAGTTGTTGCCAAGTTTGCCGAGACCGTTTGGTTGTGCAGTCTGCTTCTGGTATTCACGGAGTTCGACTAGATTTGTATATGGTCTTAGTCGTGGATAGCAGTATGCGCGGATTGGAAGTGGAGACCACTGCACGGTGCGGTCTGGTGGCTGATTCTGGCAGTCCTCCACAGGCCTGTTTGTTCAGGATGTATGTTTGGTTGCCAAGTCTACGTGGACTGGTTTTGTTATCTGCTCGGCTTGGCGGGCAGATCCTTTTTTTCGCCTGTGTAGATAGTTGGCTCTTTGTGGCGGACTGACTCTGGTATTCGCGTTTGTGCGAATAGGTGATGCTAATCGCAGTTTGACGGACAATTATCCTATCGTTATTGTGGTTTTCCCGTATTGGTTCGGATCCGGATCCTACCCGGATCCGGACCCGTTAACACCTTAGGTTTTAGATGATTATAATACGTAGGTTTAATAATCCCTCCAATGGATTAGCCGTGAGAAGGAGCAAGCCGTCTGTATCATGGAGAAGAGCCGCCTGTGAGAGTCCTCTGCCCCTCTCCTCTCTCTCTCTCTCTCTCCTCTCTCTCTCTCTCTCTCTCTCTCTCTCTCTCTCTCTCTCGTGCACTCGGAGAGGCCGTTGACCTTGGGTGTTGTCGCCGGTCTTGGAGGAGGTAGCCACCGGCATTGAGCGAGGGAGTTGTCGTCGGGCTTGTTAGAGTTTGTCGTCGGCGTTGCAGTAGACGTTCTTTGGAGGGAGAGGCGTGATGTCGACGGCATGCGTAGGTGTAGTTAGCCTCAACAGAGGTTTCTCTCCTGTGATGACGTTGTTCTCCGGTGGCGGCGTTATTCTCCGGTGGTGGTGTCGTTGAATGTCGGATTTCGATGTTGAAGGTTCAATGAACCTTGTGCGTCCGAAAGGCGGATTGCAGTCCAGATCTAAGATTCTCGTCGCGGATCGTACATGTCTGGTGCACCCTCGGCGTATTCACCGGACGGTCATTTTTCTCCTGCTTTTTCTTGTATTTGAATTTATATTTTCATTATATAAATTGTATGGCTATATTTTGTGTTCTTGAGGATCTGCAATGTTTATAGTTGTGTCTGTGTGTGTACCAATTTTATAATAAGTGGTATCAGAGCCAGGTTCCGAGTAGGTGACTGATTGGACGTTCTGGTTTTAGGTTTGGGTCAACGGTAGGTGACGACATCGGTTTGCTCCCTATCTTCTCAGATCTGATCCGTGAATTAATCAGATCATCTAGAGGTACTGCAGGCAGCTATGGAAGCGAATAACACCGTGTTAGCCAGATATTCGGTGGAGATTTTGATGGTAGCGAGAACTTTTGCATGTGGCATATTCGGGTCAAGGATATGCTGGTTGAGCAGGGGTTGATCCAAATGCTGCGGGGACGTGATTCTTTGCCCGCTCCGGTGAAGGACTCTGAGTGGACGGAGATGGATGAGCGCGCCAGTAGCGCTATCAGGATGTGCGCCGACGATAAGGTGTTATTCAACATCGGTATTAAAGAATCAGCTGTCAAGTTGTGGGAGAAGCTGGAGGGACTCTACATGATCAAGTCGTTGACCACGAGGCTCTTACTGAAGAAGAGATTGTACGGCCTGAAGTTGCAAGAAGGTGATAACCTGCAGGAACACTTCAATGTGTTCAATGGACTTCTGAGCCAACTGCATGTGATTGGTGTGAAGGTGGAGGAAGAAGACAAGGACTTATTGCTTCTTACCTAGCTCCCGGTGTCGTATAAGCACATGCAGACCACCCTGCTGTATGGGAAGGATATAGTAGATGCGGAGTAGATCAGGTCTGCATTACTGTCTAGTCAGATGCTGTTGGACCCCGCTCCTGAGGGTGAGCATGCTTTGGCAGTAGGAGGACGATGATGGAGGCAGTTCGATAAGGGATCTGAAAGTGCACGAGCCAGATCCGTATCGAGGAAGGTAGTGACGTGCTACCATTGCAGGCATAGTGGCCATATCAGAAGAAATTATCTGCAGCGTGTGCATATTTCTGGGTACGTCCAGGGTGCGGGCAAGACGGCGGTAGCTATGACAGATGATAGTGATGTGTCTCTCCTCATCACTGAGAGTCTATGTGACTCGGATAGTTGGATATTGGATTCTGGTGCTTCGCAGCACATTTTCTCAGATGCAGGGATGTTCAGTTCTCTGGAGGTGGCGACTGGGTCGGTGTTTCTGGGTGACGGCTCAGCATGTGAGGTCACGGGGATAGGGACGATGGATATCAGGATGCATGATGGAGCAGTGTGTAGGCTTGAGCGGGTACACTTGGTACCTAAGCTGGGCAGGAATTTGATATCGCTGGGCAGACTAGACTCTAGAGGATGCAGTTTTGCGGCGAGAGGTGGAGTTCTGACGGTGACGCGAGGACGCACCATGTTCATGTGAGCTATACAGTGCGGTAGTGTTTACCGGCTGATGGGGATTATGATGCGAGGTGGTGTGTCTATGATTTCTGCGGCCGACAGAGTTAATGGTCGAGGTGGTGCAGGGGATCGCCCTTCTGGTGGTCTGACTAAGCGAGTCAGATTCAGCGATCCAGTTGCGTCGACATTCAGAGGTTGAGCCCGAGCAGGAATGAGTCGACTGGAGCAGGTCGGCTGACACCTCAGGTTCTTGAGGTGGTGCTCCGTGCAGACTGGTGCTTCGTGCAGATCGTGTTATGTGCAGTGTTGCTTTGCGTAGTTGATACCTAGTAAAGATGATGTTTTGTGCATGAAGTGCTTCGTGCAGGTGGTGGCTCCGGATCCCGAACCAATGTGGCGGATTGTTGTTTTCCCTTATTAGTTCGGATCCAAATCCAACCCGGATCCAGATCCAACCCGGATTCAGACCTGTTAACACCTTAGGTTTTAGATGATTATAAAACCTAAGTTTAATAATCCCTCCAATGGATTAGTCGTGAGAAGGAGCAAGCCACCTGTAGCATGGAGAAGAGCCGTCTGTGAGAGTCCACTGCCCCCCTCTCCTCTCTCTCTCTCTCACTTGTGCACTCGGAGAGGTCGTTGGTCTTGGGTGTTGTCGCCGGTCTTGGAGGAGGTAGCCGCCGGCGTTGAGAGAGGGAGTTGTCGCCGGTGTTGCAGTGGACGTTCTTTGGAGGGAGAGGCGTGGTGTCGATGACGTGCGTGGGTGCAGTTAGCCTCGGCGGAGGTTTCTCTCCTATGGTGGTGCTGTTCTCCGGTGGCGGCGTTGTTATTCGGTGGTGGTGCGGTTGAACGTCAGACTTCGACGTTGAATGTTCGGTGAACCTTGTGCGTCCGCAATGCGGATTGTAGTCCAGATCTCAGATTCTCGCTGTGAATCGTACGTGTCTAATGCACCCTCGGCGTATTCACCGGACGGTCATTTTTTCCTGTTTTTCCTTGTATTTGAATTTATATTTTCATTATATAAATTGTATGGTTATATTTTGTGTTCTTGAGGATCTGTAATATTTATAGTGTTGCATGTGTGTGTACCGATTTTACAACAGTTATGGGCGGTGACGACGCTCATTCTCGCGCCTATAAATAGGAGTCTCCGGCTCGTTATAAATAACAAGAACACTGAGAATTTAACTTGCACTTTAATCTTGCAATTAAGATTTTCTAACCGGCGGGACTAAGTGAAGTTGACTCTGTGCAGACTTTGTTGCTAACATCAGGCGGCAAGGCAACTAGTGGAAGGTTGGTGTGGAACAGTTCGCGGTTAACAGTCAGCAGTATACAGCAGGTCGCGGTCTCAGCAGCCTGTAGTCTTTTCCTCGAGGTTGTGGTTAAGTCGGGCAGTTTGCCCGGTCTATCAGTGAGTTCCGTTCAAGTTCATCAGCATTCAATAACAAGCAGTCCGCGCGGCTAGTTGTGTTTTGGCGACTTGGGCGGTTTCAGCGGACAGGGCTTGCAGTTAGCAGTTGTGCGGCCTGGGCGGTTAGAATTTTGCAGACCACGCGGCTACTCTTGTTTGTACTTTTCTGTTTCCACCGGGTACTTTGCAAAATCATGTCTCACATTATATGTGTCGCTCTCTAATCAGATTTGTGAATTCCATATTAAGACTCTTGTACTTTATTTGTGCTGAATTCTACTTGGTTTTGGTTCCGGTTGAGTGTTCCTATAATCTCTTTCTCAGTTTTCGATAAATTTTTACAAGTACGACGCTTCGTGCTCCTGTGCAAAAATGAATAGGGCTCAAGTCGTTGTCATTGACACAACCGATGCAGACTATTGAGAAAAGTTTTTTCAATGGCAAAACTGGAACTTTCTCATTCGAAAAAAAAAAGGAAAGATGGGGCCACGACTTGAGCCCTGTTTATTTTTGCGGAGGAGCATGATATGTCGTGCATATCAAAAAAGTTTCCATTAAACTGTAACATATTTATCTCCAAATTATTGGAAGCTTGGTCAGTGCGTTGGGAGAATTGGCCATTGGTGCGGCATTTTTGCTTGGATGAGTTTGGATAAAAACGTCATCATCATATAATATATTATATGTTTGACAAGATAACAGTTATGGCCATCAACACAAAAAAAAACAAATTTTAAACATAAAAATGAAAAACATTCCTTAGGTGAAGTCACAAGTGACCATTCATAACCATCATATTCACCATCTTCAAGCCCGCCAAATGGAGCCTAAAACATCTTAAGTTGCATATTTTGCTGTAAATTAATTTAATAGTAATAATAACTTGTTAACGAAAATTATAAAATTCACCAAATTAAAAAAACAAAGAAATAATATTAAAAGAGAAATTGGATGGGGAAGTCAAGCACCACAAAACTCGCTATTTTAAATGAGTAAAGGCTGTCTTTCGAAAGTGAATTTTTTTTTTGTCCGGCTCCCGAACAAATTTCATTGTCCGGGACCTTCATGATTCTAATGCGTGGCAATTTAGGCTCTGTTTGGGACAGCTCTGGCGGATTGAAAAGTTGCTGTCCGGATAGAGCTGTTTTGAAAGAGCTCTCTGGGGAGCAGTTTTGAAAAGCTGCAGAGTGTTTGGGTGTCCTGTGCAGAAGTGCGCTTTGTTAGATACCGCGGGGATGCTAGGGCTGGACTTTGGAGAAGCCAATGGAAGCAAGGGTTGGAGAAGATGGACGCTAGGGCTGAACTCAGGGTCTTCGATGCCGCCGCTGGCCTGGAAGACGAAGTCGCCGGAGGTCTGCGGGTTCGGGGAAGAAGTTGCCGGAGTTGCTCGAGGTCTGCGGGTTCGGGGCTGCGGGATCGGGGATGGCGGAGTTGCTCGATGTCGCCGCTGGC
Source organism: Platanthera zijinensis (assembly GCA_039513925.1). Taxonomy (NCBI): domain Eukaryota; kingdom Viridiplantae; phylum Streptophyta; class Magnoliopsida; order Asparagales; family Orchidaceae; genus Platanthera; species Platanthera zijinensis. Next base: position 21,412,412 of record CM077082.1, on the reverse strand, counting down.
CTGGAAGACGAAGTCGCCGGAGTTGCTCGAGGTCGCCGGAGTCGATGTCGCCGCTGGCCCGGAGTCGGGATGTCGCCGCTGCACAGAAGAAACGAGGGAGGCGGGATCGGGAAAAATCGGGAGACGGGAGGGAACTGTCGCGGGTTGCGGGGAGAAATGAAACGCGGATTTCTGGAGAGCGGAACGCAGGGGGGGAATAGCTGCCCTAAAAGTGCTCTAAGAGCAGCTCTTCGAAACGCACTTTTTACGGTCTGCTCTCCCAAACAGCGCATTAACAGCTCTGGCGGCTGGAAAAGTGCTTCTCCAACCGCCAGAGCTGTCCCAAACAGACCCTTAGAGTCCTTGCTCTGTTTTTTTTTCTTGAAAAATCTCTCAATATCAGCTATTAAAATATGTATGCATATATTACACATGTAAACAACTGAGAGATTATATTTTTATCTCAGATATTACAGAAAATTGTTGAAATATTATATTTTTATCTCAGATATTACAAAAAATAGTTGAGAAATTACGTTAATATCTCATATATTACATGAAAAATTGAGATGATATATTTTTAACTAGATATTATAAGAAAAAAATAAATTTATGCTACATTGTTACATAAATAAATAAATCTTAGATATTACATAAAATAATCTATATTAGCTATTAAATTTTTTTAATAAATGTTATTATAAATTTTATTTGAATTATATATATTATCAAAAAAAATACTCATTTCAATTGATAAAAAAATAATCTTTGATATTACAAGAAATAGCTGAGAGATTACATTTTTATCATAAACACTACAAAAAATAGCTGAGAGATTATATTTTATCTCAAATATTACAGAAAATAGGTTAGTGTTGAAACAAAAAATTTGGTCTCTCGTGGAGTTCGGGGTCTCAAGAAAGGGGTGACATCACACCTATTACACTCAGGAGAACGTCACGGGCCAAAGACTCAAGAAGCTAGGAACAGACTCTCGGCTCTAGCGTGGAGGTCTCATCTCACACCCGGAAGACCTTTGAGATCACCCTCTACCTAGCCAATGCTTGAGCTAGGTGTCTTGGAGGAAGAAAACAAAGAGATTTAAGTGGCTAAGAAGCAATGCTCTTCAAGGCACCTTCAAAGATCTATTTATAGTTTTCTGAAAATGACCTGCTTGAGAGATTTCAAACTCGAAATTCTGCGAGAATGAGCTGAGACATTCGTGACGAGTCGGTTGAGATCACGGGCGAAAAATCCCATCAATAACAACGATTATACTAATTTATTATTTACAAACTAAACGTTACTACTAAAGTTAAGATAACGCTGTATCATTATAAACGTTAAAAGTAAACGTTCCATAAACGTTAATATGAACTTTATTATAATAAATTTACTGCCAAATGGAGCCGTGCCAAACTATACTTTTAAATGTAAGAAAATTATTTGAAAGAGTCTATTTACAGTCCAGATCAAATAAAAAAACAACCAATTGTCGGTAGAATAAATGACTGTATTGCAATTATAATTTATAAAAATGCAAATAAAATTTAATAACAATTCTAAAATATATTATGGTTATTTTTTCAATTATTTATGGGAATTATTAAAGGCAAATTAAATTTGAATATACGCAAATCATTGTTAATGACAAATCATATATTTTGAAAAATATTTTGTGCAAACCAAATTGTTAACTACAAACCAAAATTATTAACAACAAACTAACACTATAAAATACATAATCAAATATTTTAGACAAAAAAATCATTTATGAGAAGTCAAACGCAACAGTTCGACAAAATAACACGTTTATAACATAGAAACACCAAATTTATAACATAGAAACACCAAATGTATACAATGAAACTCTTTAGAAGTGAAATTAGGAACAAAAAAAATGAAAATTTTGAAATGAAAAAATTGACAGCAGTTTTTGTAATGCAGATGAAAGTATGAACAAAAAAAATCAACTTCATTTGTTATAGCAAGCAATACATTTATGTTTCTCTCTCTTCATAAATTAAAATAGGGCATAAGAGGCTAGAAATCAAAAACGAAAACAAAGAACGAAAAAGCCAACGTGTAGAATTCATATGCAGAATTCAAAACGAAAAATTAGCTTCTCAATATGCTGAAGATGAAAGAAGAAAATCTGTATTAAAGAATCCTGATGCATAATCAAAACGAAAATGAAGAGAACCGGCGACGCACCTTCAAAATCAACGAAAAAATCTGCTATCTGTGACGGGAGAGGCAACGGAAACAAAGAACCAACGTGCACACCTTCAAAATCGTCTGGCTGTTGTATGTCGAATCGCTCATCAGAAGCCTCGCAACCTGTCGGCGACGGGAGAGACAGTGACAGAGAGGCCGAGAAATGCGGCGGGAGTTGCGGCGAGAGAGGCAGCGGAAGGGGTTAATGAAGGCCATGGTATGAACCGACGTTACCGTCATATCTGCCATGAAGCAGTTCCCATATCTACCTTCTTCCTTCATGGATTCAGCTCCTTTATTCGCAACGTGCCCCGGCTGAAGATTGACTATGCAGTCCATTCTGATGTGACCAAGCTTATTACCCTTGTAACATCTTGGTCCTCCCTTCTTCCCTCCCTCTTATTTAAGAGTCTTCCTCCCCTCTTGCTGAGATGAAGTTGAATGACCATCATCCACATATGTCTTCTTCCTCCTATCTCATCTCTTCTTCTTGTCAGAGTAGAAAACCTCGTTATCTCCCTCTGAGATAGAAACTTCAGTCATCTGTTTTGTCAAGCTTTTATGTGAAGCAAGTAGATTCCACAGCTCCAATAAAGATGGTTGATTGGTCAAGCCCAGCACATACGTAACAAAGGCCACATATTCCTTTTGCAAGTTGCGAATAATGTGTCTCTTCAACTTTGCCTCTGAGATAGGCTCTTCCGGGTCTAATGTTATGATTTCAGCGCATAGGTTCTTCATCTTCAAGAAGAAAGATGATATGGACAGGTCTCCTTGAGTTGCTTTCACCAACTCATTCTCCAAGAATTATAGTCGAGCTACATTCTTCTTGTTAAACAGAACATCAAGGGCCATCCAAATCGCTGCAGCCGACCTACATCTGATGATGCGATCGAATATATCAGGTGATATTGTCCGCTTCAGAGTGAACTAAGTCTTTATGTTTATTCTCCTCCAAGCTCTCACCTCTTGAACATTCCCTTCGCTTAGAAGATAACTCTTCATACACGACTTTTACTTCTTGAAGTTAGTCTGTGTTAGGAGTTCAATTTCAATGCCTCTTGCATAACCTCCTTACATTGTTATATACCTAGCTCACTTGAAACTTCTGAAGGTATGAAGCAAACCTATGTGACTGATCACAGCTCAAACCTTTATCCTTTTGATACCAAGTAAAATTTTGTGAAGCGGGAAAGATCGCAGGAACACTCAACCAACCAAGCCAAATAAATCAGAAGTAAGTAAAAGAATAAGAACCACAATTGAATTAATAGTCTTCTTTACATTGCGAGACATGATTTCACAATGCACCCAATGAAGATCACAAAAAAGACAAGTACAAGAAATTGGCGGTCAGCACACTATAACCGCCTAGCCGCCTGTCTGCCAAAGCTAACCGCCTAGTCCGCAAACTGCCTTATTGCCTGCTGAAGATAACCATGTCCGCAACTTCTGATCGCCTGACCGCGAGATCGCCTGACCGTGAGCTCGCCTGACCGCGAGGACGCCTGACCGTCGTAGTCGATGCGAACTGAAACTGAGATGTCGCCTAACCGCAACTCCTGGTCGCCTAACCGCAACTCCTGGTCGCCTAACAGCAACTCCTGGTCGCCTAACCGCGAGTTGAGCGAACAGCTTATTGAACTGCTACTCAGTCCCCCAAAGACGGTTTGTGATATCAAGATGGTAAACTGTCAAGGAAGAAGGCCGTCAAGTCGCCTATCTGCGACCTACTGCTGACTGCCACTAACTACTACCAGCTATCCGTACTTCCTTAAGAACCAGACTCCTGGCTGTCAAGTGCTAGTCGCACAATATGCAACACAACAATAAATCTGATCATTTAACCTTGCCGCGCGGTTACAAAATCTTAACCGTCGAGTTTAACCCGAGTTTCAGTTCTTACAGTTTTTGTTATTTATGACGAGGGCAGACGAATATCGTCACCGCCTAAGGGAATAGAGTAATCGCCAGTGACATGACACCTAGCAGCACCAGTCCATCAAACATGTGGATTGTCATACCAGATCACGCGTGCGATTAACTCCACCAGTCCGCACAGCAATGCGGACACAATCCACAGTCCGCGTGGACTTGAGTAAATAACAAGTCGGTCACGCGACCTAAACCTTAACCACATCAAGCGCTGGTCTGCCGGTCTCCGCAATCTCCCTAACCAAACCGTGTAGTCCGCGGTTCGCTAAAACCAACCGCACAGTTACACTCCTTGGAACCTGCTAAAACAGAGCGCGAGAACGACCATAGCCATAAATTGGCTATTCACCAATTTTATCCGCGCTAACCACACGCGGTCTCTGCGGTCTGCACCATCCTGACGCCCAGTTCCTACTTCAACAATTTCAACATGTATCCACCCTAGTCACAGTAGTCAGAATTAACTCATTTTGGGGCCAAGTTTTTTTTTGCTGGCGATCATAAATGCAATTTTTTCAAAAATAAATTTTATAACAGTGATTTTTTTTTTTGTACAAGCTCACTGGAACAAAAACGGTGCGCTAAACAGAACCTAGATGGCCATGAATGCCTTCCTTTAAAGCATATATATATTCATTTGACATAGTAGAGCCCAATGATGTATATAGAAATGGGACATATAAATTTGAACAGATTGTTGAAAAACGGGCCGGCCCACGCCAACCGCATTACCAGGGCCGTCCCGTCCGGACTGCAGTCCACTGCGCCCCCACGCATTCCTAGCCTAACCTTAAACTAGCCACGCGACGGATTGTTGGGGTCAGCGAGACGTTGCGCCTGCTACAGACATAGAAAATTAGAAATACACTAACGCGGGGAGGGAAAACAGCGATGGTGATTCGGAACTTTCCAATCACCTAAAGTTTGAAGCGAGCTACAGATTTCTTCCTTCCGATGGAGCTGTGTTTCGATGGGCACGGCCGAGAGATCCAGGGTTTGCACAGGAGAGGGGGAATCGGAGGGAAGACGGTTCGTAACCATTGCCGCTGCCGCGTCAAACTAAGCATTATTGGGCCTGAGATCTCCTTGCAGTCTATTTGGCAGGTAACCAGCACCCAATCCTTTTTCATTGACTGTGATTACTGGCTCATGAATATTCTAAAATATTTCTAATAATCCAAAATAAGCAAGATGACAGAGTGAAAAACTAAACAAGGTTGTAATTTAAAACAATAATCCATGAGGTTCGCAATCATCCAAATAGATCCATACGAAGATGTCCCCGTCGGCTTCGTCAATTCACTACAGAGAGAGGTCGGCAGCGGCTCGACCCCGTCGCTGCAGAGAGGCTGACGAATGTCCCGAGTGTTAGATATATTAGTATATGTCCGCACGTGTCAAGACCGACACGGAGCGTGTTTAGGGATTCGTGTCGTCCTAGGGTTAGGCTCTACGCTGGAGGTATTATATATACATATTCCAAACTCGATAGGTATACGTAGAATACTGAGCGGAGCCTCCAACATTCTCAAAGTAACGCTCCGCTAGGATTTCCCGTCCGCTCTTGATCGCCGCCCCCGTTCGCGATTCCGTCGGCGCTCCAGTCCATCGCGAAATAAGCTACTTCCGTCGACGTCGATCGCGACATTCAGTGATTGGCCGTTGTGCTCTTCCATCCCGTCGTTGATCGAAGAGTAGATCGGTCTTCTGGAGATCGCCGTTGATCAGATCGTAGCCGCCGCAACGCTCTGGTTCCTGTGGATCTGGTTTCTTCATCGTCTTTTTCCTGCTCTAGATCGGGAAGAGGATCCATCTCCCGTGCGAGCTAAGTGAAGATCGCCGCCTCTGACTTCTTATTTGCCGGTTTAGATTGGGTTTCACCAGATCGTGGCCGGGAATCAAAGAACGCCGTCGGAATCTCAGATCGTCGCCAGAGATTTGTCTCAGATCTGAAATAAGGGTTTGAAGCAGTGCGCCTTCCCCGATCCAGTTCATTGCAGAATTGCGGAAAGACGCTGCAGATCTTGATCGCGAGGAAAGAAGCATCGCGAGGCCGCTCGTGATACATAGGATCACCGTGCCGCTCCTTGATTGAGACAGGAGGCCGGGGTGTTCTGTTTGGATCTTGATCATCTTCAGATCAGTGAAGGAGGAATTCTCCTTTTGATTTTCTACAGCAAGCTCCCCTTTCTTTTCTTGAGCTATGGCGGCAACCTTCAAGGCGGACTCTCATTCCTTTTTTGGCTGAGAAAGAGTAGACTACCAAAAACTCCAACATTGTGGAGTCAATTCTTGGTCCTTAACTGGGAGGATTGTTGTGGATCAGTGACAGCATTCTTTACTAGTTGAATTTGCTGATCTGAAATTCAGATCTCTCGTGACTTCCAAATTAATATTTCTTGGAGCCAGCTCTCTGATTGGTGTGCTGATCGATTCTAGTCTTCGACGACTATGCTTAGTCGGAAAGGAGGAGACGTCGAATTATTTATCTGGATTGGATCCGAAGACCCGCGTCTCGTCTCGGTGCGACTCAGGTGACTTCTTTCTTGTTTACTGTTCTAGCTTAAGAGAGATGATGAAGCTTTAGTTCGTACGACATCGTCAAGCTACAATCGTTCGACCTCTCCGATTTCCATGCTTGGAAGCTGCACGTCCAGCTGGGAATGAAGGAACGCGAGATATTTTACACCGTTCTGAGTGACTTCGCTACTACAGAAGAGGACGTGGAGGAATTTCAATGGAGAAAGGACGAAGATTTTTGCATGAATTACCTCCTAAATTCACTGAACCCTAGACTCGCCCTGACCTACAGCGGTTATAAGACCGCAAAGGAGATTTGGGATCGCTTGAACGTTAACTTCCAAAATGACGAGGGATTGTCGAGGACTCTCCTTGGGGAGAGACTCTTCAATTTACGATTAAATCTAAATTCGTCAATCACCTCTCAAATAATCGAAATGGAAAGTCTGCATCAGAAGTTGGCGGACAATAAGTCTGAAATTTCCAATAATCTATTTGTGTGTCTGATTCTTAGTAAGCTACCTCCTGAGTGGTTGACCTTCAAGACTGAAATGCACATACTGAAGGAAAAGATCGCGCGGGATGAACTCAAAAGCTTCATTCATATCAAGGATAAAAATATCACTGGCAAGAGCTTGGAATAAAATGGTTAGTCCTCACAGGCTGTCAACTTCGTTTCTCGACCCAGCAAGCCTCGACGGAAGCCACCAACACCCAAAGGTGAAGCCTCTGCACAGTTGGCGCCTAAAAAGCCCTCATTCAAAAAGAAAAGGGGCAAGTGCCACAACTGCGACAAGTGGGGACACTGGGCGGGTGATTGTAAGGCCCCGAAGAAGAAAAAGGAGGAAGCCCCACAAAATGTGGCAAACATGCTGGCAGATGCCTCAGATCTCTAGTCCTTCGTGGCAATGATCGGAAACAGTCACTGCAGTTCGTCCTCTGAGTGGTGGCTAGATAGCGACGCTACCTGTCATATGACGAATGACAGAGGTTTACTAGCTGAGGTCAAGGTGATCCAGGAGAAGGTGGAGAACTGTAATGGATGAGAGACTGAGGTGACCCATGCTGGGACAGCCGAGCTGGTCCTGTCATGTGACGAATGACAGAGTTTACTAGCAGAAGTCAAGGTGATCCAGGGGAAGGTGGAGAACTGTAATGGAGGAGAGACTGAGATGACCCATGCTGAGACAGACGAGCTGGTACTCTCATCAGGTAAAAATTTTTTTTTTTAAACAATGTAAAGTAGTTTTTACATTAACTAAAAATCTGATTTCAATGAGTCTATTAGATAAGGTTGAGATGTCTTTCACAACTCAAAACGGTAGAATGACCTTAACGATAAATTCTCATTATTTTGGGCGTGCGTACCTGATCAACGGAATGTATAGACTTAGCTTAAACAATGATAGCATCAACCAAATCAGTTCGAACCTTACTGATCATAAGTTGTTACATAACAGATTTGGACATATGAACTATAGGAAAATGCTAGATCTAGCGAAGAGTCATAACATCCCCTTAGATCTGTCTATTCGATTTGACAAGTGTGAGGTGTGTGTTCAAACCAAAATAACTAGAAAGCCTTTCAAATCGGTTTCTAGAAGCACGAAACTCCTTGAATTGATACATTCAGATCTCTGTGATTTCCGTAGTCACGTCACTAGAGGGGGAAGGAAATATTTATTACTTTCATAGACAATTTTTCTAGATATTGGCCAGTGTATATGTTAAAATTGAAAGACGAATCTTTTGAGACATTTAAGACCTTCAAGTTTCGTGTGAAAAATCAGTTGAACCTGAAAATTAAAAGATTTATAAGTGATCAAGGAGGAGAATACACTATTACTGAGTTCAAGGAATTTTGTGTCTCTGAGAGAATAACTCTTGAAACCACAGCTCCTTACTCACCCCAGTTAAATGATGTTGTCGAGCGTAAGAATAGAATTTTGACAAAGATGTTGAATTCTATGCTCCTAATAGCTGGCATGCCTAATTTCTTTTGGGGAGAAGCAGTTCGTGCTGAAAATCACATTCTGAATAGAGTGTCTCATTCTCAGCTCACTTTTACCCCGTATGAGCTGTAGCACGGTCATCCTTGTAGATACAATACTCTAAAGACTTGAGGTTGTATTGTCTATGTGTGAATACAAAACCTTAAGGGGCCTAAGGTGGGACCTAGAACAACAACACGCGTCTATCTTAGTAATGCAGAAGATAGTGCAGCCGACAGATTTCTCGATCTATCCACGAATATCGTGATAGAGTCTAGAGATATCATATTCTTTGAAAATAAATTTGTCAAGAATCATGGTTTGTCTGTCTTCGGGTCTAATGATATGATTTTAGAATCTATCGTAGAACCTAAAGCTGGCCTTTCTGGCACTGCTCCCCAACCTCTAGAGGTGAAACCTATTCCACTTAGAGCATCTACAAGAGAGAGAATCCCTAAGAACTTTGGTGAGAATTTCGTCAACAATCACTTAGAGGATGATTCATTCTCCTACTAGGAAGCAATGAGATCTAGAGATTCGTTGTTGTAGGCAGAAGTCATTGATGATGAGATGGACTCGTTGTTACATAATAATACTTGACATCTAATTGAATTGTTGAAAGACGCTAAAGTCCTGGGATGCAAGTGAGTGTTAAAGAAGAAACTACATAGTGATGAGTCTAAAGCAAGGTATAAAGCGCGTCTCGTAGCTAAAGGTTATAAACAATAGGGGGAATATACTATTTTAATGTTTATTCATCTGTATGTCACCTATCGACTATCAGGATTCTTTTGAACTTAACGTCTATCGAGAACTTTATAGTTCATCAGATGGATGTGAAAACAGTCTTCTTAAATGGAGAGTTTGATGAAGAGATCTACATGGCACAACCTGAAGGTTATGTGCAGAAAGATCTAAAAGATAAAGTATGCAAATTAGATAAATCAATCTATGAGTTTAAACAGGCGACTAAGATGTGGCACATGAAGTTTGACTAGGTGATAAAGAGCGTCGGATTTCAGTCCAGTCTCTCAGACAAATGTCTTTATCACCGCTCATTGCCGAATCAGACAGTCATCATATGTTTATATATGGATGACACGCTGATTTTGGGGTCTAATCTTTCTGCAATTAGAGATATTAAATCCACTATGGCAGAAGGTTTTGACATGAAAGACCTTGGTCCTGTGGATACCCTGTTAGGTATGAAGTTTAGAGTTGACAAAGGTCGGGTTACTCTTACTCAGACTCATTATATTGAGCAATTTCTTTCTACTTGGGAATATGATAACTGTAGTCCGGCTGAGACATCGTTTGATCACAATATCAAGTTGAGTTCTAATGAAGAGACCAACATTGATCAAGTTAAGTATTCCAGAATAATTGGTAGTCTCATGTATGCCACAAGTTGTACAAGACCAGACATTGCTTTTCGGTAAGCGTGTTGAGCCGTTTTACTAGTAATCCAGGCAAAGAATATCGGGAAGCCCTAGACAGAATGCTGAGATATCTAAGAGGTACTAAAGATCATGTTCTGTGCTACACTGGCTACCCACCTACTGTGGAAGAACATTCTGATGCATCGTAGTGTTCAGAAGCCGGGAACAACAAGTCTACCAGTAGATACATATTCACCTTGGGTGGAGCTGCTATCACTTGGAAATCCAAAAGACAGACATGTATAATACTGTCGTCTATGGAAGCCGAGTTGTTTTCCTTAGCTTTGGTCGGTGAAGAGGCAAATTGGATCAGGAACTTAACTTTAGGCATTCTCTTGTTTAAGTTACAAGTCAACTCGTTGAACTTATATTGTGATAATCAAGCAGCAGTTCAAGTCGTTAAGAATGCCCTCTATAATACTAAAAGGAGACATGTACGACTGAGACATGCCTTATTGAATTATCTGAAAGAACAAGAAATTATCATTTTGATCAATGTACGCTCAAAAGATAACCTGGCTGATCCATTGTCAAAAGGAATGCCCAAAGACCGTTTAATCAAAACAGTGGGGGAAATGAGACTAAAGGTGATTTAGTTCGGCCTTAGTTCAACATTAAGGGATTTAGTTCAGTATTTGTCCAAACGTTTTGATTATTCTGATTTTTTTTTGTCAAAGCAAGCATGTTATGCTCCGTTGATGCTCTTGGTTGCTTGCTGAGTTCGGGTCTAGTAAGTTGTTTCATTCCAAACTTGATGCTAACAACTTCACCTGGATTCGGTCGTTGCCTTGAATGAGAGTGTTATTCCAAACTTGATAACACAATCTGACTCGTCTTGTCTTTTCTTCTGATAATTGGTTCCATTCCAAACTTGATGAGTTCCAATTAATTTTAGAAGGGCAGTAACCACGACATTCCATATAGGATCATAGATATAGTTGCGGTGTCCAAAAATCCGTAAATCGTTTCGTTTGAAAACAGATAACAGATTATGAAGTCAATCTATAATTCTCTGTAAAGGTGTCTTCTCAGCCAATAATAATGAAATAATACTAAATTCTTACAAAAGAACTAGATATTTGTAATTTTCAAAGGATTGAATTCATTCTAAAATGAAATTCTCTGTTGAAATTGTAGGGGTTGATGGTTCAGGAGGAGCACTAGTAGTCTGCGATCTGGATCATGATGATCTTATGGATGACGACTGTTAGAGTTTTACTAGATTTTCTTTGTTTTGTTATCTCTGTTCAGAGCGTTGTTTAGCTCTTTTTGCACTTGTTTGTTTGGACTTTATGATCTCTGTCTGATGCGAGACGCTAGACATTTAGGGTTTGCGCCTTTATTGTATCTGAGACTTTTCGTTGTTGTAGCTGAGTTTTTTGTTTTACTTATGTATGCATATTGTTTGTGTTTAAGTTCAATATGTGTGAACAGGTGCTGGACACGGTTGTGAATGATTCACGTTTGGAATGAACGTTGCACAAACCACCCGTTATCCGAAGTCAGGGTTCACGGCGGACATATGAGGAGATTATTAGATATATTAGTATATGTCTGCATGTGTCGAGACCAACTCGCAGCATGTTTATGGGTTCGTGTCGTCCTAGGGTTAGGCTCTACGCTGGAGGTATTATATATACTTATTCTAAACTCGATAGGTATACGTAGAATACTTTGAGCAGAGCCTCCAACACCGAGTCCGCACTTACTGCTCAACATTCAGTGATTTTTGAGCCAATATGAGTGAGGGAGAGAGTCATCTGTCATCCCCGATCATAATGCAATCAAAATCTTCTGAAGGAGCGTTGGTTGAAAGATTTCCAACAAAAAAAAACAGTGGTGCTCTTTTAGCTTTTATGTAAGTTAGAGAGTTCATGGATTTCAAACACTTTTCCTGTAAGTTAGAGAGTTCAAAACATATTTTTAACACAATCACTTTTCCAATCACTGGGAAACCAAACACCTCCAACACTGCGGTGGCAAAACAGAGCCTTAATGCTTGTAGACGAGACCGCCAATATGAAATTTATCGTGATTGCGATGATTTTTCTAAGACCGATCATCGATTTGTTTGTCGTATCACTGAGCATAAGTGACCATGTAAACTTGAACACAACAAACACTAGCATTTACCTAGATAAGGTCAAGTTGAGGGGAGACTACCCGTGGGGTTGGTGGTGATGGAGCCTCATTGATTGCTTTCTTTGGCCATGATAGATGGTATTGTAACGCGACACAAAATTCGAAGAAAATATGGGTAAGGAAATTAAACCGCGAATACAAGGTCACATTTTAAGAAGAACACCAAAAGAACAAGCAACTAAAAACTCAACTGTTCTATAAATATCAATGAAGGGAACAACAAGATATCTAGCTTTGTCACTATTCTCAATTTTCATCCCCTTTTGCTATGTCTTGTTACTTCATACTTCATTTCGTAAGTTTTGTAGACGTCTGGGCAACTTCGGTGACAATGATGTGTTTTGGGCGCACGCACAACTCCGGCAACTATCATCAGATTGTTGAAGCCAATAAGGATGCCGGTCTTTAAAAGAACAGGCATCTATTGAAGCTCTTATTAGAAAGGCTGCACAACACTTTCAAGACAACAACGACGCTATCCATCCGGGAGTCCTCACAATTTGTTTGTGATCTTACCAAAAGATTTTGACTAATTTCCACAATGTCAAATGCTAAATCATTTTTATATATTAATGCCATTACTATTGCGGAGATGAGAATGCTTAGATGGATGTGTGGACACACAAGATTGAATAAAATTAAGAATGAAAGTATAAGACAGGAGTAGCACCAATTTCAGAGAAGATGCGAGAAGCTCGTCAAAGATGGTTTGGGCACGTACAAAGGAGACCATTAAAGGCACCTGTTAGACGTTGTGAGAGTCTAGTCACTAGGCATGTTAGACGAGGGAGGCGTAGACCAATAAAGACTTGAAATGAAACTATAAAGAAAGACATGATGCACTTAGGCATTAGTGAGATTATGACAAAAGATAGAGCACAATGGCGACAAAGGATCCATATAGCCGACCCCACTATAGTGGGATGAAGGCTTGAGTGTTGTTGATGTTTGTTAATGCCATATCTATTGCATACACAATTAAAAATTGTACAAAATTTGATCTCATAGATTCAATATCAACACAAATCATTTAATTTTCAATTCATTTTCTCTCTATAAAAACCAATCACAATAGCTAACTCATAGAAATTTTATCCCACCACACCCTACTTAAATTTCATTCATATATACAACACAAAGGCAATAGCTATCATCAATATAGATGTGCATTGTGTTTCATGGAGCTTCCCCCCCTGTGATGGCCAAATTTTTGAAATTGCGCGAAATACCTGTTCTTCGGAATTCCGCCATGTGTTGCTTGAGATTGATCCCGAACTTAGATTTGAAAACGGAGTCACGAGGGTGAAGAAGGCTCATCTTCTTCTCAGTTCTCCTCCCCCATCTCAATCAGAAAGCTCCAACATTCTCAACGGCCGCTCCTCCTCGACTCGCATCAAAACAGGGGAAGGCGGCGTCGTCCACGGGATCTTGGGACAAGTCAGCGCCCTTCCGAAGCTCGCCATCGAGTTGAACCCATCGGAATCGAGGTCGGAGGAGCTACGCAAATGCACCGCCGCCGGCAATGACCGGCTCCGCTCGTAGCTATGCAGAAAGCCCAAATTCCCCTCCCTCGGCAATGGAACCAACACAGACCTTCCTTCCGAATCCGTCACCATCCTGTAAAACCCGTTGTCTTCTATATCATAGAAGTTCGCCGTTCTCACCTCCTGCGCCAGCGAGCAGGACCAGCAGAGCAGCCACTGAAGATAATCGACGATCGCCGGAGACCCGCAGCAGGAAAAGGTTCCCGGAAGTTTGAATTTCTTCCTCATTTTCGATCTCCAGAACCCGCCGTAGAGCAGCCCGAAGATGCAGAGCACGCTTCCGGTGATCACCAGAATCAACGGTATGGTGTCGTCGTGCACGTTGAGCGCCGAAATGGCGAAAATCCAGAAAGGGGCGGTGCAGAACAGGATGAATGTGATTATATGAACATACATGTTCCCAAATCCCAGCCTCTCCATATTCCATCCGAAAACACAGAATGTGCAGAAGAAGGAGAGACAGCTGACCGTTGTGTCGTCCCCACAGTCAAACAGTCCCCCAATCCATTCAGGACTTGTGATTATGATCTTCTGATCCATTGCGGCTGAATCAATTTGCTCTGCTTGTTGATTCTGGAGCTCTTCGTCTTCGTCCGGCTCATCGTTGACTCTGCCCAAAACGCTGTATATTGTATAGAGTATGGCGAGGACCGGCGCCCCGATGCCGACGCCGATGGAGAGGTTTTCGGCCCACTCCGGCCGGGTTTTTCTGGTGTAGCCCCAGTAGAGGCCGCAGTATACATACTGTGCGATGCAGGTGATGTGAAGAAGTATTACGACGAGCATCATGTGTCTCCTTTCGTTGGGCTTTGGAACTCCGTTTTTGGTGTAGACTTTTCTAAGAACGATTTGGTCGGCGGGTTTCCACCGGAGAAGGAGGATTAGGTGGTGGCAGAACTTGGGATGCTCATAAATGGCCATCATGGTGAAGAGGGCGTTGAGGATTTGGTTGATGATTTCGATCCAATCTTTTCTTTTGTCGCTGTTGGGAATCGTTCCGTTGAGTAAGCCGATCATGACGAGGAAGAGGAGGATGAGACCGCCGGCGACGAAGAGGAGCCAGAGGAAGACGGCGAAGTGTTCGGGACTTCGAATCCATTTTTGAAGAACTTCCACAGTCTTTTCAAGTTGATTTTGCGGACAAAAGGAACTCTGAAACGGCGACGGGTGGTGGCCGGATCTGCAGAGGCGGAAGAAGCGGTGGCCGGGCTCGGGTTTAGCCGGAGAACTCTGAGAAACCATTCGTTGGACGGACGAGCTTTCAGGAAATCTAAAAACCGGCTCTTTTTCTCACGTCCGCTTGGATTCATGAGCCCGCTTTCGATTGCTGGAATGTAGACGGGGATATAGTCTCCAAGCTTCATTCTTTGCGGCTCTTCCTGAATTTCTCTGCTGTGAACACTGTTCTGAACTGAATACATGTCTGAAACAGAAATCCGGAGAGCTGGGGATGCTTGTTTTTTTTATTCGATCTACGCAAAGAGTTTCTGAAAAAAAAACAGACGATTTGAAAAAGAAAAAATAACAGATCTCTTCCAAGGTGAAAGAAGGAATGAATCAAAAAAAAGAAACGAAGAACAGAACAGAAAGAGTATAATCAAAGATGATCAGAATCACACATCTGATGTGCAGAAACGAAGAACAGAAGAGGAAAAAGGAGAAATACCTCGGAAAATAGAAACCCTCGCAGCTTCGTCTTCTTCCTCAGCCTGTGAAGACGAGGGTCAAATTAAAGATCCTAGCTTTTCCGATTTCTGTTGTATATATCAATGAATGAAAAGTTCTTCAAAAGAGGAAGACCAGTTCACACAGAGAAGGCAGCTTCCTTCCTTGCTGAGAGCCTCTCAATCTTCAGCAAATGAAAGTCTACGGTTTGAAAGTGCAGGCAAAGTCATGGCGAGTAATAAATGCAGCAAATCTTCTCCACGCAGCAGCTTAGCTTTGTGCGCGTGTAATCGCTTTGGCTGATTTGGGAGCGCAGATCATTGTCACGGCGCCGACGAAGAAGAAGGGGGCTTTCTATTTTCTTTATAATCTTTTTTATATCTAATTTTGAAGAACCGGTCAACATTTTTTCCTGGAGGTTTCTTATTGGCACGGAGGCCATCATCAAAACCGTTTCTAAAATTTAATGATTGTAAATTGACTAATTTCGTTAATATATATATATATATATATATATATATATATAATTTCAGTGTTATTCTGAAAAAATTATCTTGAGCAAAACATTCAAAAAATATTGATTATGTGCTTAATTTTATATTTTAAAAAATTGATATATAATATAATTTATTTCAAAAATAAATAAAATATAATGTTCATCTTCATAATTATACTATCAAAAAAATTAGAAGGATTGTCATTAAACATGTCAACCGTTTATTCAAATAAAATTGTCATTAAATATATGAGTGTTATTTTCGAGAAGATGAAATTAAATCAATTAATTTTATTAAAGGCAAAATTAATATTTTTAGAATAAAATATATATTGTTTTTTAAAAATAAAAATTATAATACTGATGTATATTTTTTTACGGTCATTTTGAGTACTCATATGTATATGTTGCGGGTGCATCTTACTTTGATGCAGGCACAGCCGGCCTTGATGCGGGCTGCCCCGTGCCGAAGCCTGTCGTCGTCGGACGGTACTGTCATGCATTGCCATAGGGGCGGAGCCCTGGGTCGAGCACTCACGCGCGTGTGTGTGTATATATTATATTTAATAATCCAAAGACAGTTTCATTTTTGAGAAGGGTTAATCAGAACATAAGTGGCTCTGTTTGACATCGGTGAGCTTGAAAAAAAACACCGTCATAAAATATACGTTTGGTATGATAACGATTATGATCGTCACTAAGAAAAGAAAAGTGATTTTTAACATAAAAATGAATGAAGTTTTTTAGGTGAGGTTGGGCATTCACAAACCATGATTCATAACCATCGTATTAATGACCGCCGCCATTGTGCCAAAGGGAGTCTTATGCGTCCTTTGTAAACGCCCAACCTCTTCAAATAAATTCATCCGCTTTTATTTTCAAAACTAGTTTTTTTTTCTGATGACGGCAATAACCGTTGTCATGCCAAACATATATCTATGACAGTGGTGTTTTTGTACAAACTCACTGAAGTGAAAAAGCCACACAAAACGGAGGCGCTTCAAAGGCTCTGGCTCCATTTAGAACCGTGGCGGCGGTCTTCAAAGGCTCTGGCTCCATTTAGAACCGTGGCGGCGGTTGGATGAGTAATATTCGGACCGCCTTGTTGTTTCTAGCAGTTGGAAGAGTGTTTCTGTCCAAAAAAAAAAAAAAAAAAGTTCGTAGACTTTTTGGAACTCCATTTGGCATAGTGGTGACGTTCAGGAATATGGAGATTAAGGCATCATTTGGGAGGACATTAAGGTCCGATTCATGCGGCCGCAGCCGCTTGACCGGTGAAAATAAGCCCCCCCCCCCCCCCCCAAACGGAATCTAAATTGTCATTCGTTAATAGCCCGATACGAGCACTAAAAACAGGTGGGTAATGACCCAATCAGATCACTACAAAAAATTACGACAGTTGTTGTTTGACATCTCACACAGCAGAATTTGAAAATACAATTATTGATCATCACGACTTAGGCCTTGGTTGACAACCCAGCGGAGCGCCGTTCCGACGGGAACGAGCTGAAGTGAAGGTGTTTGGGACGGATTTGTGAGTGTTGGGATTCGAAGCGGTGCTGTCGTGCAGAATACCTGATGCTGGCACAAGTAAAAATAATAGAAAACACAAAAGCACAAGAAGAACACCAGAAATAACGTGGTTCCCCCTGAATGGGTACGTCCACGGGCGGGAATGGCAGTCACAATCTCATTCAACACAAAATACACAGTGTTACAAATGGGGATAAATTACCCCTATACAAAATGAGATAAAAAGTGACTCCCGGATACCTTGCGGCAAAACGGCCGAAGAAAGAGGAAGATCCTCACGGCCAAGCACGGCGGCAACCCAAACTCCGACGACGTCTCTACGACGACGGCGTCTCCCCAAAACTGCAGCAAGCAGTAGCCTTTCCCAAACCCGGCGCAACGGTGGCGGCGCCGGCAATCCTCCTCTCACACAGCGGCGGCGCTCTCCTCCAAATCAACGGCGGCGGCGGCTCTCCAAAACAGCGGCGGCGGCCCAACAAGGCAGCGGCGGCGGCGGTCAGAGCGGCGACGGCGGCGGCGGTCCTCCTTCAACGAGAGGCCAAGAGAGAGAGAGATAGCCAAAATAGAGAGAGAGAGAGAGAGAGAGAAACGGCGGAAGAGGAGGAGATGAGTCGGGCCTTTTTTCCACCTAGGGCTGTAGGAATAATAGGTATATATATAGGTTTAAGTAATTAAACCAAATAAATAAAAACCCAAAAATTCGGTTCAGGAATTCTGAATAAAGGCAGAACTCGCGAGGTTGCAACCTCATTTTCCAGGTTGCAACCTCTCGGCCAGAATTTGAAAAATTCAGAAAATCGCCCCGGAAAATTTCCTGCGCGCCCGGAGGAATGGTACGGTGTTGGGGAGTTGATGGAGGCAAAAACCTAACAAACTCCACCTGCCGAGATAACTCAACCAACCAAGATGCCACCAAGAACGATGCAAATCGCATCAACTGAATCTGCTCCCGCCAAGGGCAGATAAAGTGAACTCCTTCAATCTGAGTAGTACACAAACTGGACTGACGTGACTACTCCAGAAATGCTCCACCTGAAGCAAAGGTCTAACTGCTCCACCTCCAGCGGTGGTCTCCCAAAGCAAAGGAAAATGTCACAGACTCCAGAAATGATGTGCGCGGGGAGAGAAATGATAAATGCAAACACATCAACAATTGAATGCAGGCAAAACTGATCTCAACATGGATAAAGAGAACCCCTATACGAGCTAATCAGGAAATGTTGATTAGACACACACACTAAGCTCATGTGACGAAGGAGTAACAATGAAAGAGCTTAGGTACTAGGGTGAAACAAAAGCATTCATACAACGGAGTAATGACGGAAATAAATAACCCAAAAACAGGTTATAAGAAAGATAATAGGAATAACATGAACATAATGAGGGAAAGGAAAACAAGTAACATAGGGAACAAACGGAACAGGAAACACGAACAAATAGGCGGAAAGTAAAAGAGCAGAGAGAAGGATGACCTAGATGAGGTTATCCCCCACATCCTCAAAGCACAAGGATATGTCAGACTTCCCCTTTTCATCACCATTGCTCTTCCCTTTATCTTTATTCTGAAGCTTCCAGCAGTCTTTGATCATATGACCCTTCTTCTTGCAGTATTTGCAGTATAAATCTGAGATGCCCTTTGACTTAGACTTGCCCCCTCTATCAGAACCAGAATGACCCCGGGAGTATAGAACGGAGTCTTCAGTAACACGAGAACCTGAAGACCGCTTCCGAATGTCATCTGAGAGTAGGGCCGCAGTCACCTCTTCCAAGTCCAAAACGTCCTTACTATAGGTAAGGGTAGTAACCATGCTCTCATAGAGCTTTGGAAGAGAGTTCAAAAGGATCACTGCTTTGTCCTCTTCATCCACCTGAATATCCATGCTGAGACACTCAGATAACAGTCTGTTGAAACTGTTCAGGTGGTCATGAATAGAGGATCCCTCCTTCATGCTAAACTTGTAAAGCTGCTGCTTGAGGTAGATTCGGTTGGGGAGAGACTTTGTCATATAGGTACTCTCCAACTTTGCCCAAATGCCAGAGGCAGTCGTCTCTGAAAGAACTCCATATAGCACGTCATCATGTAAGCAAAGTTGTATGGTGGACAAAGCTTTGAGATCCATGTCCTCCCACGTACGATCAGAAACCTCAACATCCTTACTGGCCTTGCCCAGTAGGGCACGGTGTAAGCCTTCTTTTATAAGAAGTGCACGAACTTTGACCTGCCATAGACCAAAGTTTTGTTTCCCATCAAACTTGGCCACAGCACCAGGAATAGACGAAGCCATCGAGAACGGAACGCAGAAACTGCACTAAACACAAAACTTGAGTTGGCGACCTCAGCAATGCACAACTAAGGGGATAGCCAGCGGACCAACGGTCGTAAACTACCGCACCCAAGGTGTACACTCGAGATCGGAAACAACTCGTCCTTTAAACAAAAGTGTCAGCCCGCAACCTCGCTCTGATACCACTTGTTGGGATTCGAAGCGGTGCTGTCGTGCAGAATACCTGATGCTGGCACAAGTAAAAATAATAGAAAACACAAAAGCACAAGAAGAACACCAGAAATAACGTGGTTCCCCCTGAATGGGTACGTCCACGGGCGGGAATGGCAGTCACAATCTCATTCAACACAAAATACACAGTGTTACAAATGGGGATAAATTACCCCTATACAAAATGAGATAAAAAGTGACTCCCGGATACCTTGCGGCAAAACGGCCGAAGAAAGAGGAAGATCCTCACGGCCAAGCACGGCGGCAACCCAAACTCCGACGACGTCTCTACGACGACGGCGTCTCCCCAAAACTGCAGCAAGCAGTAGCCTTTCCCAAACCCGGCGCAACGGTGGCGGCGCCGGCAATCCTCCTCTCACACAGCGGCGGCGCTCTCCTCCAAATCAACGGCGGCGGCGGCTCTCCAAAACAGCGGCGGCGGCCCAACAAGGCAGCGGCGACGGCGGTCAGAGCGGCGACGGCGGCGGCGGTCCTCCTTCAACGAGAGGCCAAGAGAGAGAGAGAGAGAGATAGCCAAAATAGAGAGAGAGAGAGAGAAACGGCGGAAGAGGAGGAGATGAGTCGGGCCTTTTTTCCACCTAGGGCTGTAGGAATAATAGGTATATATATAGGTTTAAGTAATTAAACCAAATAAATAAAAACCCAAAAATTCGGTTCAGGAATTCTGAATAAAGGCAGAACTCGCGAGATTGCAACCTCATTTTCCAGGTTGCAACCTCTCGGCCAGAATTTGAAAAATTCAGAAAATCGCCCCGGAAAATTTCCTGCGCGCCCGGAGGAATGGTACGGTGTTGGGGAGTTGATGGAGGCAAAAACCTAACAGTGAGCTCCCTTTGAAAACGGCCGGCAAGAAAAGGTGTCAGCCTGGCATTTTTCCGATGGATTGCCGAGCACCAGTTCACCATTCTGACCAAGCATTTTCTCTTTCCTCCCCAAAATGCCACCGGGCTGGATTCTTAAACAAACCCTTAGACACTCTTTCAGGGATCTTTTTAACTGGAGTGTGATGAAAAAAAAAAGATAATAAAGAAACAAAAAAAACTCCTTATCACTCAGGGATTTTTTTAAGCTCGCGAGGCATTTGACTCGACCTCCACATACACTGTAAAGAAACAAAAAAAAAGTCTACTTTGACTTCCCCTTCTAGACAGAAATGAGTTATGTTGAAAAAAATTTCAAGATGATAAAATTTATTATTTGCTTGTATTTTGTAAATTAAAAAACATGAAAAGTAAAAAAATTATTGAGATAAAATAACAGTAAATATTAGTTATAGATATCTTGAGGGATAAAATATATAGAGAATTTATGGTGCCAATAACTCATTGTCCATGATCCTCATTAATCATGGTGGGATCATGGGGCTAACTATCGTGCACACGATCGGCACGTTCGATCCTTGTGCGCCTCCCGCGCGCGATCCCACTACACGCATCACCTGAGCAACCGCCCGCGACCAAACAACCCCCCCCCCCCCCCCGGCCGGCCACCCGTGAGATATCGATAGCGGTCCCTTTCCATCGTCTGATCGTCCCATCACGATCACTGCCGTCCATTACGCGAGTAACCACCCACATAAGTGCTCACATAACCACCATGAATAGTGGGGAAGATTATTCATTTAATCATGGTCTATATGCAGAGAATATTATGTAAATAACGTATAGTCAAAACTATACATTATGTGCTCTGCATCAGGTAATTTGATGGTTACGGTGTGCGAATAGTCGCGTAACTACCGTAATCACATCCGAGGCCTATAAATAAGACCTCAGACTCCCATCTAATTTCTAACTTTCTCTCCTCTTAGCTTTTTTCTACCTCAGGCCGAGATCTTCCAACGAGCCTCCTCCCCCTGTCAAGCAACCTGAGAATTTGTTTAAGTCCACAACGCTTCAAGGAAGAAGACTTTTAGCTGGCCACTCCTAGTGGACTCCTACATGCACATCGCCCCACAAGCTTTCGCCAACGCATCTCTACGCATCCTACTTCAGTGTTCAACAACCAAGCAGCGCTAAGGGCATTCGACACCACCTGAAAGTGATAGAAACCAAGCTTCGTGTCAGAAGGCTTGTCGTCCACCGAGCGCACTTACAATCTCTCTCATATCCAAGCTATAACGAGGAGCGGCCTATCACTCTCGATTTCACCAACAATTTGTAAAATGCCTCCCATAGTGAAGTTTGACCGGCACCGAATCGGTCACGTGGTTTTTTATCCTATTGAGGGATTTTTTCACGTTAGAATTGTCTTGTGTTCTTTTCTACTTATCCAGTGACTATGTGCGCGCTCGACCTCTCCATGGGTTAAGGCGGCCTAGTTTAGTTCGATCTACCAGGAGCGTTGATTTGGCAGCAACAATTATATTTAATTTGTACAATATGTGTGTTGTGAGTCACTCGAGGCTCTCAGTAGTCCAGTCTAAATTGGACCGTCTTAGTTCTTCAGTGGTCGAGCGTGCAAACAGTCATAGAGAGAAAAGACAGTAGACAAAGAAGATTTTTACGTGGAAAAACTAGGAAACGGGTGAAAACTCATGCGGCAGGGGATGTGCTTACCGAACTTCATTATTTGTTGTTGCTTTGCAGGCCTTTGGAGAGAATGCGAGGGTTGTAGACCGCTCTTGTACAATCCCATATTCGCTGAGTGAGACCCAAGGGCCTAAGGCCCCAGGTTTGAATAGGCTTTAAGCTAAACCGGGTCAAGCGAGTAGTGCTTGCGGAAGGGTTCCCGCCTAGGGCTTGCGGAAGGGTTCCCGCCTAGGGCTTGCGGAGGGTTTGCGCCCGGGCCGGCGGGAGGCCCTTAGGATTGGCGTTGAGTGATGCTTCTCCACTCAACGCATTAGCCCTCAAAGTTGGCGTTGAGTGATGCCTATCCACTTAACGCCCTAGTCCCTGGAACCGGAAGGGTTCCAGCCCAGGGCTGGCAGGAAGCTCTGCGCCCGGGTCAGCGGGAAGCCTTCAGGGTTGGCGTTGAGTGGTGCTTCTCCACTCAACGCCATAGTTCTTGGCGTTGAGTGATTCTTCTCC
Organism: Platanthera zijinensis; assembly: GCA_039513925.1. Classification (NCBI taxonomy): domain Eukaryota; kingdom Viridiplantae; phylum Streptophyta; class Magnoliopsida; order Asparagales; family Orchidaceae; genus Platanthera; species Platanthera zijinensis. Next base: position 21,389,406 of record CM077082.1, on the reverse strand, counting down.
ACTCAACGTCGCAGTCCCCGACATCGAGTGATGCTTCTCCACTCGACGCCATAGTAGGGTCCAGAGGTAAATTTACCTATATGCCCTCAGAGGTCTGCATATAACCCTTTTTGAACAGCGAAATTATGCTGTTAGCAGACCAGATATTGGAAATCTATAAATAGATCCACAGTATACTTCAGAAAGCAATCTTTCTCATTTTTTCTAAGTGCCTTGTAGTGTTTTTTGAGCTATCCTTAGCTTAACATTTGGCTAAGGAGGGAGGTGCTCTAAGATCTCCCGGGTTAGTGGAGGGACCTCCAAGCTGTAGCCCAGGGTCGGCTCTTTAGTTCCAAGTCACTGGTCAAGGGTCTGGGTTTGGGAGAAGTGTTAGCTACACCCTAGGGTCTGAACTCTCGTTGGGGCCAATTTTTGATTCCAACGACTCTTTATTGCAATTTGAGGGGAGAGAGAGAAAAACACTTTCGGGGGTGACAACCACCGCTCACAAAGCTATGTGTTTTGACTTTGTTTACAATGAAGATTGGAGAACACACTGCACGTTCTGGAGTCTTGGTGGATTTCTTCTTGCGCCCTAAGGCTGGATAATACACCCAAAATAGATATACGTATTAAAGCAAGTGCACGTGTCGGATCAAGTAATAATTGTTGGAGCATGAGTTCCATATTCCTTGGTTTGAAAATAACAAATCCTGTATGTATTTGACCATAGTGTGTTTATGGTGTGCAGATATCTCCAAGTAAATACTCTGATAATTTTGGATTGTCATTGAGCTGCAGAATTTTCAAAGACGGAGATATCGGTGGCGATAGGTATCTATCGCCGGCGATATCGATTTGATGACGCCAGCCATCTTCTTGACGGTTTCAGTACAACGCATTATTCACTGATATCGCCTGGTGATATCCACCTATCGTGGGGTGATAGCGCATGATCCAACATGATCACCATCATTCTGGCACAGTTATAGTAGAGTGGGCCACGTGGTAGGCTGACGTGATAGAGCAGGCGATATCTAGCTATCATGGGGTGATAGTGAAGATTGCTTAAAAGGGCCACATTTCATGCATTTTGATACACACATCTCCATGAGCCTTTGTGTTAAGTATTCCCAGCCTGACAACTCCATCGAACCAGAAAAACCCCTAAGTGTGCAACAAAAGGGAATATCGTAGAAGAGATCGTTCGTTCTTTACAACTCAGGCGACATTTGCAAGGATTCGTCGTCTTCTTAAAGTACTCTACACCAGAAGGTGTTTTCATTTTCAGATTTCTACTTTGTTACTTTTCTTCATTCTTGTAATCAGAAGAGAACTCGTTGTTTTGTGCGTCACAACTAGGTTCATGTGTAGTTTACGGGGAAATCGTCGTCTTGTGTGCAATGACTAGGTCGTGGAGAGATCTAGGGGAGGCTAGTAGTTGTGTTTAAGGAGAGATGAGCTTTAGCCTACCGGTCCCTAGGAGAAGGACCGGTGAAAACTCAAAAGAAATTTTTCCATTTGTAGACTCGATTTCAAGCTCTATTGAAATCTTTGTGTATGTTTTTTCATCACTTATGAAATAAAAAATGTCATTTTATTTTCATTAAATTTCTGAGTATTTGGAATATTTTTTGATTTGTGAAAAATATCATCTTAACATTCTCAATTATTTTATCTAAAGTCTTTACATTTAGAAATAGTTTTTATTTGCCCTTATTCACCCCCCCCCCCCCCCCATAAGGGCTCTCGAGATCCAATACTTAGTATCAGATCAGGTTACTCCAAATTGGTTTCATCATCAGGAGTAATGACGTATAACGATCATGCTTTTTCTGAGGGTCAAGAGATTTGTAGACCTCCCTTATTCACTAGTATGAATTATAACTACTGAAAAACTCAAATGAGATGTTTTCTAATTGCTTTAAATATTGAAATATATGAAGTATGGTAAAGCAATACTACACTCCACCTACAACGGTAGGTTGAAGTGTCATTATAGAAAAACCTTAGGACAAATGAGACGATACTGATAAACTAAGGTGTAAAAATAACGCTAAGACAATGAACGTTTTATTCTGTGTGTTATATAGAACTGAGTTTAATCGAGTGTGTGCATGTGAAATTGTGTATGATATTTGGAATTACTTGAAGTTACTCATGCAGATACATCGCAGGTGAAGGACTCAAAGTTATTTCAGTTAGAATTGGAATTTAAAAAGTTCAAGATGAAAGTTGATGAAGACATAGATTTCATGTACACGAGATTCAGCAAAATTATGAATGACTCTAAGATTCTTGGAAAGAGTTTTTGAAATGGTGATTTAGTAAGAAAGATTCTTAGATCGCTTCCCCCAAAATTCAATCCAAAGTGACTGTCATCTCGGAGTCACACAATCTAAAGACTCTTCAAATTGTGAATCTCGTCGAAAATCTGAAAATTCATGAGGTGGAGTTAAGGATTCAACAACAAGAATACAATTTGGAGCCAAGAAAGAAAACATTGACGTTAAAATCCAAGAAGGAAGAGGAAAGTGAAACTTATGAGAATGATAAAGAAGATGAGAAAAGTTTGTTCGTTAATAAGTTCAAGAGATTTATGAGAAATCCTGAAAGAAGAACTTTATTCAAAAAGTTTTTCAACAAAAAGGAATCTGAATTCAAGAAAGGAAAAGCAAAAGCTGATATAGAGGATAATAAAGGATCATGGAGTGAATTTGATAGTGATAAGTTTGTTTCTTTTTGTAATGAGTTATGAATTAAGCATGAATTTTTCGCTCCTCGCACACCGCAACAAAATGATGTGATTGAAAGGAAAAATAAGACTTTTCAAGAACTAGCTCGTACTATGTTATCTGAATACAAATTATCTAGATCATTTTGGGCTGAAGCTATAAATACTGCATGTTATGTTATTAATCGTGTTATGCTTCGATCATTTTTGAAATTAACACCTATGAACTATATTTTCAAAAATACTGAATGTATCTCATTTTAAAAATTTTGGTTGCAAATGATTCATTTTGAACACTAAAGACGCATTAGAAAAATGTGATGAAAAATGTGTTGAAGGTATATTAATTGGTTATTCTCTAGAGTTTATAATAAGAGGACAAAAATAGTTAAAAAATCAATTCATGTTAAATTTGATGAGCTTATTTCTTGTGTAGAAATTAATTCTATAGGTAATGATGAAGAACTCCTTCTGCCATTGAACTTGGATGGTGATGAAATACTTGGAGATTAAGAAGAAGATAAAGAAGAAAGAGAAGACGAAGAAATAGAAGAATGTGTACCTCCAAGTGAACTAAGATTTTAAAAGATCATCCACAAGATTTGATCATTGGATAACCATCAAGAGGGGTAAGTACCCATTCTTCTTTACATAATTTATTTTCAAATCTATGTTTTGTTTCTAATATAGAACCAAACGATGTTTCAGTCGCTTTAAATGATGAATCTTGATTTTTAGCTATGGTTGATGAACTTAGTCAATTTGAACATAATAAAGTTTGGAATTTTGTAGAGAGATCGTCTGATCATCTTGCTGTAGGAGTCAAGTGGATATTTAAAAATAAATTAGATAGTGAGTGTAGGATCACTATAAATAAAGCTAGGCTTGTCGCAAAAGGTTATGTTTAAATTGAAGGAGTAGATTTTGAAGAAACTTTTGCACTCGTAGCACGTCTTGAAGCAGTTATGATTTTCCTTATATTTGCTAGTTTTAAGAGGTTTAAATTATTTCAAATGGATGCGAAAACTGTTTTTTTGTAACGAGTATATTAAGAAGGAAGTTTATGTACAACAATGTCTTAGTTTTGTGAATGAAAAATTTCCTAATCATATTTTCAAATTAGAAAAAATACTTTATGGTTTGAAACAAGCGTCTCGTGCTTGGTATAATAGATTAACTATATATTTGTTGAAAAATAATTATAAAATGCGTAGTGCTGATTCTACACTCTTCATTATGCAAATTAAAAATGAATTAATAGTTTTACACATTCATGTTGATGATATTATTTTTGGAGCCACTAATGAAAAGTTATGTAATTATGTTGTAATGATTATGAAAAATGAGTTTAAAATGAGTATGGTACGACTTATATTTTTTTTTTGAATTTTTAAATTACTCAAAAATATGATGGTTTTTTATTTGTCGATCTAAATATATTCATAATATTTTAAAAGTTTTGGATTTGAAAATCTTAAGCAAACTAGTACTCCTATGAGTGTTTTATTAAAGTTAGGAAAAGATGAAAGTGAAATATCAATTGATCAAACTTTATATAGAGAGATGATAAGTTCTTTATTATATTTAACTGCATCTAGACCTGATATTATATTTGTAGTTTGTTTATGTGCTAGATTTCACGCTAATCCTAAATAATCACATTTAAAAGTGGTTAAACGAATCTTTAGATATCTTATTAGCACTTCAAAACTAGGACTATGGTATCCTCAAAATGATGATTTTGTTTTACATGATTATTTCGATTCAGATTATGCTGGTTGTTCGTTAGATCATAAAAGCACAAGTGACACTTATCACTTTTTAGGTCCTTCACTTATTTCATGGTCGAGTAAAAAACATAATTCCATTGCCCTCTCCACCATCGGGTCAGAATATATTGCACTAGGTAATTGTTGTGTACAAGCTTTATGGATGAAACAAACTTTAGAAAATTTTGGAATACAATAACAAACCAAAAAATTAAGGTGCGACAATAAAAATGCAATTGATCTTACTTATGATCCAGTACATCATTCATAATCTAAGCATATAGATGTTCGTCAGTATTTTATTAGAGATCACATAAAAAGGGACAATATTAAAATCAACTTTATAAGAATTGAGTCACAGATTGCTGATATTTTCACCAAAACTCTGTCAGGTTCACGTTTTTCTTCACTAAAACTAGAGTTAGGAGTTTTAGACATTTCAAATTAAAAAACTAAGTCATTTAATTAGAAAAATTATGAACATTATCAAAAACTTAACCAAGCTCAACATTAATTCAAATAACCAATTTAATCAAAAATACTACTCATAAAAATCAAGTTCAACATTTAATTAACTATTCAGATAATAATTGAAATAGATGCAATAAAAAGGTCTTTATTACAATACTGGTCCAGGAAATTAAAGTACAAAATAAAAAACACAAATTTTTCCTTATCGCTAGTTGATAGCCTCTATCGCCCAACGATAGCTATCTATCACCAGGCGATATCGTCATTTCAGCAACCCTGCAGAAAACCTAATCAAAAGTCCCTGTCTTCACTGGTAGGTGGATGGTAATCACTTGAATTTTGTCATCTCTCCCGCGGTTGTCTAACACATCGAATATAATGACGAGGAGGATCCGCCACTAGACTCTCCCGATCTTTTTCCTCCTCAGGGGTCAGGTTCAAGTTCAGTCCTTTCGCAAGAGAAAGCTCTCTCTCTCTCTCTAAATGAATGTAATTAATAGGGTCATTACTATATTACGGGATACCCCTTTTATTTCTATAAAACCTATGGTTCAAGTATTCTTTCTCTATCCAACTAGAGAGAGAAACTACCATGCATGGCGTTTCCCAAAAAAACTGGATCCAGTTTAAATTCGGATTCGAACCAAAACACAAAAATCATCATCTTGATTCGGGATCTTGAGCCACCACCTGCTAGAGACACTGGCTGCCCAAAATAATAACTGCACCAAGCAACTCTGTGCATAGAATCGCCTCAGTCTGATGCATCAGTCGACCTGCACAACTCACCCGAGCATGGTATGTTATCACTCTACCATCAGGACTTCACCTCAGGCCACCCAACTATAGCCACCTGAATTCAATCCAGTCAATGATGTCAACCATCTAGCTCTTAGAGTTGCTCAAACTCGCAGTGATGGTGAGAACATCATCACTCTACACCCTGACCCAGTCGTCATCATGTCCACACTCTAACCTCGATGTCTTTTTGTAAGCTATAGACTCGCTCTTCTGTGTGACTGCACTGTCTACAATGGTAAAATACCATACCCTACTTGGCCTGGATCGAATCATGCTCTCTTAATCCCTTGCCAAACTTGTAAGAGTGGCTCCGCTCAAAGTATTCTACGAATACCACATCAAGTTTGGAATGGGTATTTATAGTACTTCCAGCGTAAAGCATGACCCTAGTATGACACAAACCCGTAACCTATTCCGAGTCGTCCTAACTCACGTACGGACATATAAATGTCTAACAATCTCCTCCTATGTCCGCTGTGAACCCAGACTTCGGATAGAGGGTGGTTTGTGCAAAGTTCAACCAAACCGAGAATCATACACAACCTTGTCCAGCACCTGTTTCAAACAAAATTAGACTTAAGCACAAAATAGTATGTACGCATAAGTAAACAAAACTCAGCTGCAACAGCAAAGTAATCTCAGGTACAATAAGACACAGGCCCTATACGTCTGACGTCCCAAACAAACAGAGAGCTAAAAGTCCAATCAAATAGTGCATAAAAAGAAGAACTAAACAATGTTCTGAACAGAAGTAACAAAAGATAAACTCATAACACTCTAAATCTCATCATCCAAAAGATCATCGTGATCTGGATCCCAGTCAACCAGTGTTCCTCCTATCCCAGCAGTCCCTGCAATTTCAACAGAGAATTTCATTTCAGAATGAATTCTATCCTTTGCAAATTTGCAAATTTCTAGTTCTACAAAAAGAACTTAGGGTTGATCATTTTAATTTGGCTGGGAGGACACGTTCACAGAGTATTATAGTATTACCTCAGAACCTGATATCTATTTCAACCGAAACGATTTCAGACTTCTAGACACTGCAGCTATATTTGTTATCCTATATGAAATGTCACGGTTACTGTCCTTCTAAAGTTAATTGGAACCCATCAAGTTTGGAATGGAACAAATCTCCGGAAGAAGAGACAAGACCAAGTTAGATTATGTTATCAAGTTTGGAATAACACTATCCTCCAAGGCAAAAGCTGAATCCAAGTGAAGTTGTTAGCATCAAGTTTGGAATGAAACAACTTATCAGATCCGAACTCAGCAACCAAGAACATCAACGGAGCACAACATGCTTTCTTTGACAAAGAAAATCAGAATAATCATAACGTTCGGACAAAGGCTGAACTAAATCGCCTAAAGCTGAACTAAGGCCGAACTAAATCGTCTTTAGTCTCATTTCCCCCACTGTTTTGATTAGACGGTCTTTTGGCATTCCTTTTGTCAATAGATCAGCCAGGTTATTCTTTGAACGTACATCGATCAAAGTGATAATTTCTTGTTCTTTCAGATAATTCAATAAGGCATGTCTCAGTTGTACATGTCTTCTCTTAGTATTATAGAGGGCATTCTTAACAACTTGAATTGATGCTTGATTATCACAGTACAAGCTCAACGAGTTGACTTGTAGCTTAGACAAAGGAATGTCTAGAATCAAGTTCTTGATCCAATCTGCCTCTTCACCGACCAAGGCTAGGGCAAACAACTCGGCTTCCATAGACGACAATATTATACAGGTCTGTTTTTTGGATTTTCAAGTGATAGCAGCTCCACCCAAGGTGAATATATATCCACTGGTACACTTGTTGTTCCCAGCTTCTGAACACCACGAGGCATCAGAATGTCCTTCTACAGTAGGTGGGTAACCAGTGTAGCACAGAGCATGATCTTTAGTACCTCTTAGGTATCTTAACAGCCTGTCTAGGGCTTCACAATGCCTTTTGCCTGGATTACTGGTAAAACAGCTCAGCATGCTAACCGAAAAAGCAATGGGTCTTGTACAACTTGTGGCATACATGAGACTACCAATTATTTTAGAATATTTAACTAGATCAATGCTGGTCTCTTTATTAGGACTCAACTTGACATTATGATCAAACGGTGTCTCAGCTGGCCTATAATTATCATATCCCCAAGTAGAAATAAGTTGCTCAATATAATGAGCCTGAATAAGAGTAACTCGACCCTTATCAACTCTAACATTCATACCTAACAGAGTATCTACAGGACCAAGGTCCTTCATGTAAAAAGCTTCTGCCAGAGTGGATTTAATATCCCTAACTGCAGCAAGATTAGACCCCAAAATCAACATGCCATTTACATATAAGCATATGATGATTGTTTGATTCGACAATGAGCGGTGATAAAGGCATTTGTCTGAGAGACTGGACTGAAATCCGAGACTCTCTGCCACTTGATCAAACTTTATGTGCCACATCTTAAGCGCTTGTTTAAGCCCATAGATTGATTTATACAGTTTGCACACTTTATCTTTTTGATCTTTCTGCACATAACCTTCAGATTGTGTCATGTAGATCTCTTCATCAAGCTCTCCATTTAAGAAGGTTGTCTTCACATCCATCTGATGAACTATAAAGTTCTCGATAGACGCTAGGGATAGAAGAATCCTGATGGTCGATAGGTGACACACAGGTGAATAAACATCAAAATTGTCTATTCCCCCTTGTTGTTTATAACCTTTAGCTACGAGATGCGCTTTATACCTGGCTATAGACCCATCATTATGAAGTTTCTTCTTCAACACTCACTTTCATCCTAGGACTTTAGCGCCTTTCAACAAGTCAATTAGATGCCAAGTATTGTTATGTAGCAGCGAGTCCATCTCATCATCAATAGCTTCTGCCCATATCAATGAATCTCTAGATCTCATTGCTTCTTGGTGGGAGAATAGATCATCCTCTAAGTGATAGGTGATGAAATTCTCACTAAAGTTCTTAGGGATTCTCTCTCTTGTAGATACTCTAAGTGGAACAGGTTCCACCTCTAGAGGTTGGGGAGCAGTGTTGGAAGGGCCAGTTTCAGATTCTACGATAGATTCTGAAATCATATCATTAGAACTGGAGACAGACAGACCATGATCCTTGACAAATTTATTTTCAAAGAATATAGCATCTCTAGACTCTATCACGATATTCATGGATAGATCGAGAAATCTGTCAGCTGCACTATCTTCTGCACTACCTAGATAGACACATGTTGTCGTTCTAGGTCCTACCTTAGGCCTCTTAAGATCTTGTATACGCACATAGGCAATACAACCCCAAGTCTTTAGAGTATCGTATCTACAAGGATGACCGTGTCACAGCTCATACGGGGTAGAAATGAGCTGAGAATGAGGCACTCTATTCAGAATATGATTTGCAGCATGAACTGCTTATCCCCAAAAGGAATTAGGCATGCCAGCTATTAGGAGCATAGAGTTCAACATTTCTGTTAAAGTTCTATTCTTACGCTCAGCAACACCATTCGACTGGGGTGAGTAAGGAGCTGTTGTTTCAAGGATTATTCCCTCAGAGGCACAGAATTCCTTGAACCCAGTAGCAGTGTATTCTCCACCTCGATCACTTTTAAATCTCTTAATTTTCAGATTTAACTGATTTTCTACACGAGACTTGAAGGTCTTAAATATCTCAAACGCTTCGTCTTTCGATTTTAACAGATAGACATGACAATATCTAGAGAAATCGTCTATGAATGTAATCAGATACTTCCTTCCTCCTCTAGTGACGTGACTACGAAAATCATAGCGGTCTGAATATATCAATTCAAGAAGTTTCGTGCTCCTAAAAACCGATTTGAAAGGTTTTCTAGTGATTTTGGTCTGAGCACACATCTCACACTTGTCAAATCGAATCGACAGATCTAAGGGGATGTTATGACTCTTAGCTAAATCTAGCATTTTCCCATAGTTTACATGTCCAAGTCTGTTGTGTAACAACTTAGGATCAATAAGGTTCGAACTAATTTGGTGAATGTTGTTGGGAATTGTATCCACAATCACCTAGATTTGTATGAAGTTACCCTTGAACTAAGATGAATTAGTTTGTATTTGATCTCTATTCTAGTTATGTGTTTGCAGGACTTATTGCTAAGTGTAGACCAACATCAGTCTACAGTGGGTCATCAAACACATGACCATACAATGTAATTTCTCATTGTGTGATCCAAGGCGTCGACTCATGTGTAGCCTCTCTATTGGGATACACTTCATATTCAAGCACATGGACTAATAGTTGAAGATTGGATGTTGTTTGGGATGAAGAAGTCAAAATCCATAAAGCTGAGAAAATTCTAAGTATTATACTCAGGTAGTCCTTTTTGTACTCGAGTAGAAGACTTAGCAGCACTCGAGAAGATCCAGTCTACATTTAGAGTATGGAAGTAGTCATCAGGTAGTTCTTATCTTGCACTCGAGAAACCAAGTCCAGCACTCGAGTAGATCTGCTCTCATTATAGAGTGATGTTATTTATGTCTCAGAAAGTTTTCTAAGTCAAGTACTCGAGTAGTTGAGAAGATTAAGTCGAGTGACAAAAGTCAGTTCTCGAGAAATTCTCAGACCACTCGAGTGAAATTTATTTGTACTCGAGTAGTTTGTTTATTACTCGAGTAGTTCAGCTTCAGCACTCGAGTGATCAAATTCTTATCCAGAATTTTCCTTCAAGTCCAAACTCTCGAGAAGTTTTGTCAATCTCTCGAGAAGTAAGTATAGCACTCGAGTGATCCATTAACTACTCGAGTGATTTACTTTATCATTCAGATTTTTCAGAATTGCCTCCTCTCGAGTAATCCAAGTATAGCACTCGAGAGCCAGCTTTAGTACTCGAGTAACTTTTTCTTCACTCGAGTAAGGCCGATCATATTTCCAGAATCAGCTCTTCTCGAGTAGTCAGAGCCAACCACTCGAGAGCTAGTCTTAGCACTTGAGTAGTTTACTTCTTACTCGAGAAATGCTGAACAATTTTCAGAAAATTCTTAAGTCTTGTCAGATCTAATTTTTGAATGTTGTGACGTGATTGGTCCGCATGGCCCTCATTAATGACGATTATTGTCGTTAGAGAGATCTTATAAAGGTCATATCTTTCTGAAAAACCCTAAGTGTGTATTATTTAAGTTCTGGATCAGCCGATAATTTCATCATCGTCTATAGAAAGTCGCTGCTCTCGTTCAAGATATTCAAGGGAACTTTCAATCCAGAGATTTACATATCAAGGGATTAATCATTATCATTCTACTCCTTGATCGTGTGAGTCAGAAGCTTCTCAAAACAAGATTGATCCAAGTCTTCTTCTATAATATTCTGAAAGAGCCGCAAGTTCAAGAAGGAAGACCTAGGGAAGATTTTCAGATCTGAGAAAAGTTATTATTTGTATTTTTACAAATCCTTTTTAATCTTGTAGAAGATTATTCTCCGAGTGTAGGAGATTTGTTCTCCGAGTTGTAGGAAGTTTTTTTCTTCCGAGTGTAGATCCGGTTTGGATCGAGATTGTAGGAACATTGTTCTGAGTGTCAGGATCGTTTTGATCCGAGATTAGTGGAGTAGCCGAGTCTAGTGCTTTGCTAGATCGGTGAGTGGAAAGTGGACGTATCTAAGATTGGGGAACCACTATAATTCTTGGTGTTCTCTGTGATTGCTTAATTGTTTTCTTGTGCTCTAGATCTTTAAAGTTTTTATTCCGCGAAAAGTAGCACAACTCACCTATTCACCCCCTCTAGGTGATTTAGGTAGACAACTTAGACATTTTTCAAATGATATCATTGTTTAAGCTAAGTCTATACATTTTGCTGATCAGGTACGCACACCCAAAATAATGTGAATTGACCGTTAGGGTCATTCTACCATTTTGAGTTGTGAAAGACATCCCAGCCTTATCTAATAAACTAATGGAAATCAGGTTCTTAGTTAAGTTAGGAACTACTTTAACATTATGCAAAAATAAAATTTTACCTGATGAGAGGACCAGCTCGGCTGTCCCTGCATGGGTCACCTCGGTCTCTCCTCCATTGCAGTTCTCCACCTTCTCCTGGACTGCCTTAACCTCAGCTAGTAAAGCTCTGTCATTCGTCACATGACAGGTAGCACCGCTATCTATCCACCACTCAGAGGATGAACTACGGTGATTGCTCCCGATCATAGCCATAAAGGACTTTGGATCTGAGGCATCTGCCAGCATGTTCGCCATATTTTGTGGGGGCATCCTCCTTTTTCTTCTTCGGAGCCTCACAATCAGTCGCCCAGTGTCCTCACTTGCCGCAGTTGTGACACTTGCCCCTCTTCTTTTTGAAAGAGGGTTTTTTAGGCGCCAACTATGCAGAGGCTTCACCTTTGGGTGCTGGTGGATTCCAGCGAAGCTTGCTGGGTCGAGAAACGAAGTTGACGACCTGTGAGGGCTGACCAACTTGTTCCAAACTCTTACCTACAATATTTTGATCCTCGATATGAATGAACCTTTTGAGTTCATCCAATGCGATCTTTTTGTTCAGCCTGTGCATTTCAGTATTTAAGGTCAACCACTCAGGAGGTAGCTTGCTAAGAATAAGACACGCAAAGAGATTATCAGAGATGTTGGATTTCTTTGCAGCAGATCCAAGCACATGAGCTCTTGTTCTTGCTTGTGGTGTCTTTGAAAATGATCTAGATATGTTGATGATCCATGATCATCAAGACTTTACTTAAATCTGGACTTGAAGCAAGTTCGGGAAGATCAAATAGAATTTATTTCCACTTGATGTAGACGAGGACAACCTACTCCTTGAACAGGATCGAAATTACTGGAGGCAGAAGCCTCCTTTCTGCAAGGAGATCCGACGAACTCCAGGTAGTGGCACAACAGATCTGTAGTGAAATAAGAAGAGCAGAGTGGCGACAGATCTGCGAGCGCAGGACGACCACGAAATCAGAAGCGGCGCTCTGCAAACGGCGATGGCGGAGGCACTAGATCCGACGACACCCGAGATCAATCTCTTCTGCTGCACACTGGTTCTGGGCTAGATCTGCTTCTCTCTTCCTATTTCAGAAGAGATTTCTCCCGATCGAAGATTTCAGAAGAGATTTCGCTGGATGAAACCACTACTAAAAACAGACTTTTAGGCACGACAGATTTCCGTGGTTAAAAGTCCAAAACCGTGGCTAATAACTATTAGTCACGGCCTGCCCACGGCAAATGGGCGTGGGCAATGCGAGCGTGGCTAATAGTATTAGTCACGCTGAATCCGTGGCTAATAAGTTATTAGCCACGGTTCAATTGCCGTGGCTAAAGGACCTGTAATAAACCTAACATAAAAAATATTCGGCCGCCCGGCCACCGCCGCCGCCGCTGCCTCGCCGATTTTATTTCAAACAATAATTTTAAATGGGCTATATAAACCCCAAATCGAGCTTTTTATTTGCAGTGTTGGACTAAAAAAAACCCGACTTTGTGCCACGGATTAGGCTTCCGTGGCTAATACTAAATTATTAGTCACGAAACAGGCAAACCGTGACAAAAAGTCGGGTTATTTGCCACGAATTAGTCATTTGTGGCTAATACTAGTTTATTAGCCACGGAATAGGAACAGTGGCTAATACTGAAGTATTAGCCACGGTTTTCCCCCGTAGCAAAAAAAACCGTGGCTAAAAGCCATTTTTCTAGTAGTGAACTTTCTCCCGATCGAAGAATGATGACGACGGGAAGGAGTACAGGATAGCGATCAGCGATAGGAACCTTTCTCTCTTCCCGATCGAGAGGAGCGGCGGAATCGTGAAATCGCTCGGAGCGAACGGCGGCCAAATCGCGCACGGGAAAATCGTCGGGAGCACAGTGAGCGGAAAACCGTAGAGGCGTTACTTTGAGAATGTAAGAGTGGCTCCGCTCAAAGTATTCTACGAATACCACATCAAGTTTGGAATGAGTATTTATAGTACTTCCAGCGTAGAGCATGACCCTAGTATGACACGAACCCGTAACCTATTCTGATTCGTCCTAATTCATGTACAGACATATAAATATCTAACAAAACTGTCTAACATTACACATCTACTGCTGCCAAGATGTGACCTCCCCTCAGGAATATGACTCGCTAACATCTGTCTGGATAGTATTGCGATCGAGATATCCACTAGATTCACCGTACCCTTCTCATACAAGAGCATCATCACTAAGGCTTGGTAAAAATATTAACGATTATCATGATCATCTCTCATGCAGTACCATATGTCATTGGTCAAACATGCCACTATCTCACTTCAAAAAAAATATTGTACAGATTCATGTTCCTCCCTATCATGGTTGTTCCACGACACGACTAGGAGACCTAATTAATTCAAAGTCCATATTTGAAAATATGTGGAGCGAACCTAGTCGTCACCCACCATAGTCAAACCATTCCTTGAATGTCTAATCAGTTGCTATGGGTGCAACTCGGATCGGTTTGGTTCGGTTCCACCCAGAACCAATAACCGACCCATATAGGTTCGGTTCTAAACTTTTGGAACCGGAACCGACCCACGGTCCTAATGTATAGAACCGGATCCGAACCGCTTGCTTCGGTTCGGTTCTTGGTTCTACATGTCAAAAAAAAATTAAAATGGCTTTACCAACTCATAGTTTTTTGTAATATAAGTTTTGATGTCTCAAAATAGTTGAATCATGACTTTATATAATATTGAAGTCATACAATTACACTAGTAAAATAAATATTATTTTTAGTCATGCAACTACATTCTCAATTATTTTCGCTTATTTAGTCATATGATTATAACTGTTGTCTTAAAATATTTTCTTTAGCATTGATATTTGGTTCTCAGGTCGGTTCTGGGTACCCGACTCTTGGAACCAGGAACCAAACCGAATTGTCAGTTCTGATATTATGGGAATCGGACCCTAACTGAACCTATTTAGAACCGACCCAAATCATTCGGTTCGGTTTCGGTCCAGTTCTCAGTTCTTCGGTTATTTTTGCACACCACTATCAGTCGCTTATAGAACCTCCCTTTGATATCACTTGTTGGGATATAGTGCAAAAATTATCCCTTATGTGTAATCAAATAAATACAAGATAGACAAGAACGCACAAACTAAAATCTGAAAAAACTCTACATATATAGATATTATATATGCATTAATCAAAACATGAAGAAATGTACCGACGTTCGTTACAGAATATACTACGGAGAAGCCGCACTCGCTCGATCCGTAGGAGAGAATAATTTGGGTTGCAATCCGCTAGCCATCGGTCGTAAAAGATTCATCGGGAACCTCCATCGTTGGATGACAATCAAACCACCTGCCACCACCGGAGAAGCACTATCGAGATCAATTGCACCCACGCACGCCTTCGACACCAAAATCTCACCATCAGAGAGAAACACCGTCAAAGCCACTGCGCTCTCGCATGCCTTCGCCGCCACACATGCACTACATCTACACCACCATCAACTAAGCCGAACAAAATCAAACCTGGATCCGATCCTCTTAAATCCGCAACTAGAGGTCGCGATCATGAATCCAAAATAAACGCCACCACATCATCTCCTCCAAGACCGATAGAAAACCTCTCCTCCAAGACCAATGACTATTTTCTCCAAGCCGGCGGATACACCCAGAGTACCACACGAGTTAAGAGAGAGGGAAATGACATCAGCGCCTCCAGCTTTGCTGCACTGTGTTGCACCACCGGCAACCACCGACAGAACCTCTACAGGGGTCTCCCGCTCCTTGCAGCAGCAGGAGCAAGGAACCGGCGGCTACACCCTTCAACGCAAGCAAGAGGGGGCTCTCACATAGGCGGCTGTATTCCCCTCCTCCTAAACATGAAATATCCCTAAAAACCACAGGGGCGGTGGTTTTATTTCTCTTGTGAGAGAGACCGGAGCTCTCTCTCTCTCTATAAGAATGCCATTAATAGGGCAATTATCATGTTATGGGATTTCTCCAATCCCCACCACCCCTCACTTCCTCTACAAATTGTATATTGAATCTAATAGTCTATGAATGATATGTTTAGGGGAGTTATGTTTCAGCTTTGATCTAATTTTGAAATTGCAACTGTTATTTGTGTAGTTGACATTTTCTTTGGGAAACAAAAAAAGAAATTAGTATTGGAAATAGTAAATCAAAAAAGAGGTAACAACTTTTAATTTGTAGGGTCTTTACAGACTCAGGAGGAGGATGCATTACGAAATGTGTCCAAGAAACAAGAAATTGATGACACAAATAGTGAGCCCAGAGGAGCTAATTCTATAAATTACAGTATGGGAGCGGTTTAGGCTTCGTTTGGGGGACTTATTTTCACCGGTCCGGTTCATACGGTCGTAACCACTTGATCGGTGAAAATAAGTCCTCCCCAAACAAAGTCTTAGGCTCCATTTGGCGTGACTTATTTTCACCGGTCAAGCGGTTACGACCGCATGAATCGAGTCTTAATTAAGGTCCGGTTCATAGCATCGTAACCGTTTCACCGATGAAAATAAGCCCCCCAAATAAAACCTTACCAAGTTTAGGATGATACAAGAAGAGACAAAGCTAAATACAAACATTATAGAAAGGAATATAGGCAGCATATGCGAAGAAGAAAGTAAGCACTAGTGCTCTAAGGCCGCACCCACTGGAGTGCTATTTTCAAATAAAGCTTTCCATGTTGCGACAACTTTCGTTAATATAATATTCATCGATTTTTTTTTAATTCATACATGAGCTTAAGGGCACAAATGTCAATACTCTGTTTTCGTGTATATTATGTATATGTAATTAATTTTATTTTATAATCAACTAATCATACATAATAACGCCATATGTCTATCTTAAGATGAAGCAATTCAAATACTACGTAATGAGAAATCAAAACAAAAAAAACAGCCAAAGGAGCAAAGAGAAAGAAGTTAGGATTCGTTCGGTTGGATGGATTTGACTTTAGAAAATTCGAATTTATTAAAACCTAAACTTGTAGGATTGGAAAATGGATTGACATTCAATTAAGGCTCTGTTTGGCGCGGCGTTTTGAGAGCAGGGGACTGCGATTTTTTAAAACGCCGCGCCAAACGAATGTCACGGTGGCGGACGGTGGCATCCGCCACCTTGAAAAACAGCTGTGGGCAGCTGTTTTCCTGCCGCTGGTGAAGACCTGCGGCAGGAAAGGCAGCAGCGCTGCAGCCCTTTTCAGGCTGCAGCGCTGCTTTATTATTTTTTTAAAAAAAAAATTATAAATATAAAATAATTTTTAAGTTATAATATACTTATAATTTTAAGTTATTATTTTTTAAAAAGTTATATATTTTTAAGTTATTAATTTTTTTATATTTTTAAGTTATAATAAACTTATAATATAATATTAAAAAAATTTAAGATGACATCGAGTCAAATCCGAATATTGCAGATTCACTCACGGCGTATCACAGATATACAACATTATAATGGTTAAATTTATAAACAAATAAAAAAATTTCAATAACACTTTCTCTGTTTGAAACAGCACTGCAAAAGCTGTTCTTCCAAACAGATTCGCAGATTCTGCCACCACTCTGCAAAACAGCTGATTATTCCACCACTGCTTCTCACCACTTCTTCTCCAGTCGCTGCAGCCGCGCCAAACAGAGCCTAAGTTGTTTGGCAATTCCCAAATTTAAACGAATTGGAACTTGAATTCACATTTAGGGCATCGGAATAGACACATGAAGAAGAAGAAGAACAAAAGCTAGTGGAAGAAGAGGTGTAGAAAGAAGAGGAGGAGGAAGCTCGTCGGTGTTGAACGGAGGCCGCCTCACTCATGTGAGTATCTACCCAATTTTCACAATTTCCCAATGAACAGTGTGATCATAATAATCAAAAGACTATCAAGGGCAAATCCATGTAATACAAAGGATGTACTAAATAAATTGTTCCAATATTCCCAATAAAATTACCAGAGGCTTAAGTTTCACAATTTTCACAATTTCCCAATGAACAGTATGGTCATAATAATCAAAAGACTATCAAGGGTAAATACATGTAATACAAAGGAGGTACTAAATAAATTGTTCCAATATTCCCAATAAAATTACCAGAGGCTTTGCCGCTAATAACAAACATTTTCCCGCCTCATGCTTTGCCGCTGTCCGCAAATTGTTTTATATAATATTCATCGATTTTTTTAATTCATACATGAGCTTAAGGGCACAACCACTCTACATAACCGCTCGCGGCTTAGCCCATTCCGGGCACCCACTCTACATAACCGCTCGCGGCTTAGCCCATTCCAGGCACCAACTCTACATAACCGCTCGCGGCTTAGCCCACCGTGTGAACTACAGTCCACTGATCCCAACCACTCTACATAACCGCTCGCGGCTTAGCCCATTCCGGGCACCCAGGACCCGACTTAATGTAGCGTTGATGGGTATGAGGAGTGGTATTAGGCTCTTCTTAAAGGAGGTCACGGGATTAAGGCCAGGCAACGCCTTGGTGACCTAAACAAACCGCCACAACCGTATTAAGTCAGCTCTTGGGTGTCTGGAATGGGCTAGGTTGCGGGCAATTGTGGAGAGGGGTTGGGATCTGTGGACTGTAGTCCACACGGGGGCGGCCCGGGATACTCACATGAGTGGGCTGGCTCTCATTCAACAGTCGGAGCCCTTGATTTTGTAGTT
Source organism: Platanthera zijinensis (assembly GCA_039513925.1). Lineage (NCBI taxonomy): Eukaryota > Viridiplantae > Streptophyta > Magnoliopsida > Asparagales > Orchidaceae > Platanthera > Platanthera zijinensis. The sequence continues at coordinate 21,371,023 of CM077082.1, read as the reverse complement.
GCGGAAGACAATGATCGATACTTTCGCTGCCAATACTCTTGGATCTCGAGAGAAGATGATGAACGCGTCTGCATCTCGAAGTTGTTTGATGAGGATAGCGAGCGCTGGAGGGATCGATCGTGTTGAGGAAGACGATCTCGCGGATTTGCTTTCTTTCACCAAAGAACTGCCTATTTAGGTTAGAATTGGGAACATGTTGAAAAACCGTGAATTTGCCCAAAATCAATTCCGATGTCGATTCCGTCTACCGAAGAGCCATAAATAAATTACTTAAATCAAAACCAGAACCAAAACCAAAACCATGGGGGCATATCCGACGAACCGACCCTACCCTCAGAGATCTTGGTAAGCGGGAGCGCGGGCGGAACTAGATGGTGGCACACTCGGGCACGTGCCCGGATCAGTTTTTTGTGATTTTTTCCTGTGCTAAGAAGTTAGTGCAGTCATCCTATGTCTTGTACATAAAACTGTCAAAACCAAAAAAAAAGTTAATTAATTGTTTTTTTAAAAGCTCTACCCCTCTGTATCTTTATGTCTCAAAAATTCTGCCCTGTCCAAAAAGCTCTGTTCCTTCAAATTGTTAAAACCTCTCCGACCTCCCCGATAACCTCTTCCATTTCCATCTTTCCACCCCTTCTACGCGGGTCAAGACGGCGTCATAAAACCTGTCTCAGCACTTCTCTGGTAGAAAGATACGAGGATAGTCATCTCTTTGTGTTTAAATTTTTTCAGTATTTTTGATCAAATTTGCATGTTTTTTCTTCTAAAAACTATGATTGTTTTGGAGAAAAGGCTTTCAGTTAAATGCATTAACATTTTTTGTTGCCAATAGTTCTAATTTCTTTGCAAGCTTGGATTTTGCTGTCATTTGCTCTCTTTTTTTCTACTGGATTCCTTTTGTTGCGGGTCACCCGGTCTTTCCCCGGTCGAGAGAAATCGGACCGCCTTAGCTCAGTATTGGACCGAGCGCGCAAACAGTCAAAATAAACAGCAATAAATGACAAGAGGCTTTTTTGACATGGAAAACCCGAAAAGGGTGAAAATCACGTGGATTGATCTGTGTCGAGCCAAAATTCACTAGTTCCTTTGAGTTTACAGGGATTGAGATTTGATCTCGGAGGACGATAGACCGCTTCTCCGTTTCAATTGCAAAGTACAAAAAAAGTAATAAAACTAGGTCCTCAGAGCCTCGATGGAAGTGCTCCGAGCTTGAAAATTTGGCTAAGTCCACAGAACCTTGATGGAAGCGTTCCGGCCTGGAAATTTAGCTAAGTCCACAGAACCTTGATGGAAGCGTTCCGGCCTGGAAATTTGGCTAATTCCATGGAACCTCGATGGAAACATTCCGACCTAGAAATATGGCTAAATTCACGGAACCTCGATGGAAGCGTTCCGGCCTAGAAATTTGGCTAAGTCCACGGAACCTCGATGGAAACGTTCGGCCTAGAAATTTGGCTGAGTCTACGGAGCCTTTGCGCAAGAAGAGGAGAGGAAGTCCACGATCTCGCCGAAAAATCTCAAAGCACTCTCTTGCATAGGGGTGTGCATAAAAAACCGAAACCGCATGAACCGAGTCGAACCAATCCAACCAAACCAACTTTTGGACCAAACAGTCCGGTTCGGTTTGGTTTTGGTTTGATATGGCTGAAAACTAGGGCATATTCGGTTCAGTCCATTTTCCACTATTGGAAAACCAGTTGAACCGATCTGATCAAAAGCGAGTGGCAGACTGCAAGATTAAATAATCAGAAGACGGAGTTTCACTTTCATCTTCATCCTTCAGAGTTCAGGCGTCGTTCGGCCTATTCTCATTCAAGGACGCGTCTACGCCACCACTGGCCCTAATCGTCTCCGAATCTCAGCCAGTCCGCCTCTTCGATTCTTCCAATCTTTCATAAGCTCTCACTCATACAACCCCGACATGTTGAAATTGTTGAAGTGTGAAGTTGGGGAACTCGGGCAGACTGTGTTGAAATCGAAGAATCGGTCTCTGTGGAGTTCGACCATTGGAGAAGGGGTGATCGCACACTTACTTCTCTCTCACAAGCCAAACAACCAAAGAATTAGTATAAGGAAAAGACCCAAAGCTCCAGTACGGAGGTCCCACCACACACCCGAAAGATCTTAGAGCGCTTCCCCTCCTTAGCCAAATGCTGAGCTAAGGATACCTCAGAAAGCGCAAGAAGACCAGAGCACAAGTAAGCATGCCTTCTGAGGTACCCACTTGGGGCTATTTATAGTTTTTTGAAGTTGTTCTGCTAACAGCGCGCCTCCGCTGTTTGAAACAGCTATATGCAGCCAAAAGTGGTCTGCCAACAGCGTAACTCCGCTGTTCTAGAAGGATATTTGCACCCCCTGCAAGGACATCCAGGTAATTTTGCCTCTGGACGCCACTGGGCGAGTGTCGAGGAACACGGGGTCAACTCGTCACTCTACTAGGCGGACGTGGCTTGGCTCCCGCAACTCGCCTACTCTCTCTAGGCGGGCGTGAGCCGGGCTGATGTGGCTTGCCTGCCTCTATACGGAAGTGAGTCGGTGATAAGGTCTCCTAGGTAGGTGTGGGTTGGATGAGCTGTCTCGCACGGCTCGCTCGCCTACTGGATTCGCCCGCCTACTGCATTGATGCGGGCTGGATGAGCTGGCTTGTCGGTCGTTCTGGCTCGCTCTCCTAGCCTGGTGGACCCACTCGGCGAATATGGGGTTATACAGACTGGTTGCTCAGTTCGCACAAACTGCAAAGACCGCGCGACCTAGGTGTATAGCCTTGGCGGGTTACCTAGTCGGACAGTCGGCTTGGCTGTGGTTTCTGGCAGTTTGGACTAGCAAGCACTCTGGTGGAGTAACCGGGAAGATAGGATGTTTATCCGCGGGTTCTGGCAGGTTCTCTGATTCGCTAAGGGGCAGCTGGATAAGCAGACTGGGGAAGTTTGTAGCCAGGTCACTGGTGCCTTCTCAGGGAGGGATGGATCAGAGTTTGATGGTTATTGTGCAGACTCTATAGAGCTCGCAGATGTTCAGCACAGATCAAATCTTGCAGTCTGGATGTTAGATCATGGAGCAAGCTTTGTTGCGCGGATAGCGTGTCTGGAGGTCGTGCGGTCTGATGGGGCAATCTACATGGATAGTTGCAGACTGGATGTTCAGAAGAGAACGATCTTGGTATCAGGTGGCGCGGTCTGGGTTGGAGACCGCAGGTTTCATGGACTTGGTCTGGGGGAGACAAATCCAGCTTGTTGTCTAGCTCGCCGAGCTCGCCTTGAGTGGACTGGTTGGCAGCTCGCCGAGCTTAACTTGGTTTAGTCTAGAGTTTGTCTTGGTGCGACCTGCTTGGTTACTCGTCGAGTTTGCCTAGTGCGGACTGCCCTTTCTATTTGCTGATTTCGGCAGTGTAGGCTTGGCTTGCTACAGTCTGCGGAATGGGAGGATACAAAGTAGTATCCGCGCAGGTTGGCGAACTGGTGGTCTATCCGACAAGAGCGGTTTGGGCGTGACCTGGCGAATTGAGTTTGTATCCGCATTATGCTGATACGGGTGTTAGTCAGCAGGATTTGATGGGCAGCTATCCTATCGGTATAGGTGGTGACTACTGTACAACCCCATATTCGCTGGGAGGGACCCAAAGGCTTCAATGGTCAGGATTGGGCTAGTCTCAGGCTAGCCTCGGGTTAACCCTAAGGCATACTTGGGGAGTTCTCGTCCTGTAGGAGCTCTCGCCAAGGGCAGGCAAAAGCTGAGGAAACCAAGGCAGATAGTCGAGCTCTCGGCAGGAGAGATCGTCGACCGACCAGGGCAGATAGTCGAGCTCTCGGTAGGAGAGATCGTCGACCGAATGAAGCAGAGAGCCTGACTGTGGAAGCTCCCGCCTTAGGGAGAGCTCCCGCCCAGGACAGGCGAGAAGGCCTTAGGTGAACCTTCTTTCGCATTAACATCATGACTACCTAGCGCGAGAACCTTCCTGGCAGGGGTTCTCGCCAAGGCGGGCCTAGAGGGGACCCAGCGAGAGCCTTCTAGGCCGGGGGTCTCGCCAAGTGGGCCCACGGGGTGGGACCCGGAGTCCAGAGAAGATTATTTTATTATTATCCCAAGGTAAAATTACCCAAACGCCCTTAGGAGAACAGCGGGATTTGGCTATTGGCAGACCCCTCAGGGGTATTTCAGTATTTTCAGGTCAAAGGAAGACTATAAAAAGACCCATAGGGGCTCTTTGGAAGGCAGGCTTTCATTATTCTCCCACTCTAGTGCCTTCTGAGGAGCTCCCAGCCCAGCATTTGGCTTTGGAGGGGAAGCTCTCAGAGATCTTCCGGGTGTGTGGTGGGACCTCCCAGCTGAGGCTTTGGGTCAGTCCTTTGACCTTAGCAGCCAGTCAAGGGTCGAGATAAGAGAGAAGTAGGCGTCGGCTGCACTTTGATTCGTGAACTTTCGTTGGGGTCATTTTTGGCTTCAACAGTTCTGGTGCGGTGAGCGTGGAAGCAGCCGGTGCAAGAAAATCTCGAGTTAAGTCCCATGGCAGGAGGCGAAGGTGAAGGATCAGGCGCAGGAGGATCCCCCACCCGGGTGGACGAGGCGACGAAGAAGATGTTTGAGGACTTTAGGCGAGAAGTCATGCAGACGATCAACTTGGCCTTCTCGGCAAGGAATGAGTGGGAGACGCCGCAGGTTCCGGTGGAGGTGGTTCCGCTGCTAGGCGAGAACGCTCCAGGGCAGCGCCCCGGGAAGGAGGTCCCGGTGGAGGCAAGCGAGAGGGACGTAGCCGCGCGGGAGCTTTTCCCAGGCCAGCGTCTCGAGAAGGAGCTTCCGGCGGATCTGGGCGAGAAGGAGGCGACGGTGCGGGAACTCTTCCCCGGGCATGGTCTCGCGGATCGGTCCAGCCAACCGAGGACGCGAGACGGGCCATCTCGCCAGGCGGGAGGCGAGACCCCCTTTAGTGAGCTCATTGTCTCGGCTCCAGTGCCGGAGGGGTTCTGGGAGCCGGACATGACCTACTACACCGGGAAGGATGACCCGGTTCAGCACGTGCAATGGTTCGAGGACGTGGTGTCCATCAGGCAAATGTCGGATGCCTTTAAGTGCAGGCTTTTCGCCATCACTCTGAAAGAGAAGGCCAGGGACTGGTTCCACCAGTTGCCGGCGAGTTCCATCTACAGTTTTGAAGATCTGCGCAGAGGTTTCTTGTTGAGGTTCTCGACTTCAAAGAAGCGGAAGAAGGAGGATGAATGCTTGTTTGCAGTAAGGCAAGGGCCGGAAGAGACGCTGGGTCACTATATCGACCGGTTCCAAGAGGAGGTTCTCCTGGTCCAGGAGGTCCCGGGGTACGCGCTGATGCTTGCCTTCACCCTGGGGCTGAGACCAGGGTTTTTCAGCATGGAGTTGAAGAGAGTGCCCCCTCTCTCTTTTGAGGAGCTCATGGAGAGGGCGGCGAAGGAGATAGACTTTGAGAGGGCAAACCCTGCGTTTGCGAGGAAGCTGGCCAGGTTGGCCGAGGATGATGTGAAGGAGCCGGTAGTGGGAAGACAGAGAGAGCAGAGAGAGCAGAGGGAGCAGAGGGAGCCGAGGGAAGATAGGAGAAGAGAAGAGCCCCGAGGGCAGGGACAGCAGCATGGGGGGGCCAGGGAGCCGAACAACCGACTGGGTTGGAGGCCTCAGGAGGGTCGCCCCCAGGGCCAAGGAGGACTTCAGGGAAGAGATAACTTCCGGGAGCAAAGAAGGCTGGAGCAGGGAGGATGGAGACAAGGACCAAGGGGTCATTTTCCACCACCGCAGGAGGCCATGGAGGTGGGAAGAGGAAGAGGAAGAAGATTTCGGGGAGCCGGAAGAAGGGGAGCAGGAGAAGGAAGAGGGGGCAAGGAGGCGTTGCCCTATTGTGACTTCCATCAGGAGGAAGGTCACGCAACGGCCACCTGCCCAGAGTTTCTGGAGATTAGAGGGGCCAGAGGGGCCGGAAGGCGGGACCCGCCTGTAAGGATCGTTGAAGTACAGCGGGAAGAGGTGGAGGACAGATGTGAAGACAGGATTGACGTGGGGACCCGAGGAGGGATCGGAGTGATCCACGGGGGAGTGGGGATCGAGGCAACCCGCAAGGGGAGCCTTCAAACCATGTTCCGCCGAGGGGTCGCCTCGACCTCCCAGGCTCCACCCCCAGAGGAGAAGATCACTTTCTCATCCGCGGATATGCCAGACTACGAGGATCTGTTCTGCGACGCGCTTGTGATCCAGACAGCGATAGAAAACTACACCGTCTCCCGGATACTGGTGGACAATGGGAGCTCGGTGAACGTGATCTTCAAGAAGGCCTTCGATGAGATGAGGGTGGAAGGAAAGAGGGTCCTGGCTTCTGATGGACCGCTTTTTGGCTTCTCCGGAGAAAGGAAAGAAGTGGAAGGGGGAGTGGGCCTGCATGTGAGGCTTGGGGGCGTCTCACGGAACTGTCGGTTCGTGATCGTAGACGCCCCGAGTAGTTACAATGCCATCTTTGGACGTCCCCTCATCAGCGCCTTTCGCTGCGTACCCTCCTCATACCACCAATGCCTCAAGTTCAACAATGGAGGGGTGCAGGTTAGGATCAGGGGGGATCCGAAGATGGCAAGGCAATGCTATGTGACGGCGGTTAATACCGTGTCGTGGATGGCGGAGGCAGAGGAGTTGGAGAAGGAGATGGCTGAGCAGGAAGGGGTTGAGAAAGGGGAGATAAGCCTGGGAGAGGCGATGGAGGTTGTTGAGGAGTTGGCAGAGGTGGAGGAGATCAGCCTAGAAGAGGCGAGAGGAGTGATGGATGAAGAAGAGCAGAGGCAGGAGGAGAGTCTGGAGGAGGCGATGGAAGTTGATGAGGTTGGGGGAGAGGAGCTCGAGTTTGAGCAGGAAGAGGCAAGGGTAAGTTGGGAGCGGTCGGGGCTGGAGCCGGCCGAAGAAGTGGTGGAGATGGAGGTGCTTACAAGAGCAGGGGAGGCGCAAAGGATTCGGATCAGCGGAGGCTTGAGCCTCGAGGATCAGGAGCGGATGCGAGCCTGCATCCAAAGCAACGTCGACATCTTCGCTTGGAGCGCGGCAGACATGCCGGGCATCGACGCGGACGTGGCCTGTCATCGCTTGAACCTGGATCCCAGAGCCCGCCCCATACGCCAAAAGATGAGGGCCATCGCCACCAAGCTAGAAGCCCCCATCCGAGAGGAGGTCCAAAAGCTCCTGGACGCAGGCTTCATCTCAGAGATCCAGTATCCAGGCTGGATCTCCAACGTGGTAATGGTAAAGAAGGGAGGAGGAAAATGGCGCATGTGTGTTGATTTTTCTTTATTAAATAAATCATGTCCCAAGGATTGCTACCCCTTGCCTCGGATCGACGCGCTGGTTGACTCAGCCGTTGGTTTTTCTCTTATGAGTTTTTTAGATGCATTTTCAGGTTACCACCAGATCCGGATGCACCCTCCTGATGTCAAGGATGTTTCCTTCATCACGAGAGAGGGATGCTTCAGCTATAAGATGATGCCCTTTGGATTGAAGAACGCAGGGGCGACGTACCAACGTATGATGGATTGAATCTTTCGAGATCAAAGGGGAAGGAACCTGGAGGTCTATGTGGATGACCTCATGGTCAAGAGCAAGTGTGTTGATTCCCACCTGCGAGACTTGGAGGAGAAATTTGTCACCCTGCGAAGGTTCAAGATGAGGTTGAACCCCTTGAAGTGTGTCTTCGGGGCTAGTCGCGGGAAATTCCTCGGACACCTCTTGACTCCCGCGGGGGTAGAGCCTAACCCCGATAAGGTTAAGGCTATCCTAGACCTGGAATCGCCTCGCAATGCCAAGGAGGTCCAGCGCTTGACCGGGAAGTTGGCCGGGCTAAGCAGGTTCCTCTCTCGGTCAGGGGATAGATGTTCCTCTTTCTTCAAAGTACTTCGTGGCAACCAAGCATTTGAATGGACGGTCGAGTGTGAAGAGGCATTTCAGGGGCTGAAGAGACAACTCTCCCAAGCTCCGTTACTTCAAAGCCCGAAGGAAGGGGAGGACCTAGCCTTGTATCTCGGAGTGGGAGGAGAGGAAGTGAGCTCCGTCTTGGTTAGGGAAGAGGGGAAGAAGCAGTTACCCGTCTATTATGTCAGCCGAATCTTAAAAAAGGCGGAGCTCCGATACCCCATCCTGGAGAAGCTAGCGTATGCTTTGGTCATCTCAGCTAGGAAGCACCGCCCTTACTTTCAAGCACACTCGATTAGGGTGGTAACCGACCATCCCCTTCGCAAGGTCTTGGAGGGGGTGGAACATTCAGGAAGGTTGGCAAAGTGGTCCATCGAACTAAGCGAGTTCGACATTTCTTTCGTCCCGAGGCTCTCCATCAAAGCCCAGGCCGTGGCGAATTTTCTGGCGGACTATGTTACCGAGGCCGAGGTTGAAGAACCAAGGCCGCAAGAAGCGTGGAAGATGGTGGTCGACGGGGCCTCAGGAAGGCACTCCCTGGGAGGAGGTGTGGTGTTGGTAAGCCCTCAGGGAGTTACCATAGAGCAAGCAGTGACTTTCCATTTCCCTGTAACCAATAACCAAGCGGAGTATGAGGCTGTGATCGCTGGCCTTCGCTTGGCAAAGGAGCTGGAAATCCAGGATGTGGAGGCCTTCACCGACTCCATGGTGGTAGCATCGCAGATCCGGGGCGAGTTTGAGGCCCGGGAGCCTACCCTCGCAAGATATCTATCAAAGGTAAGAACTATTATTGGAGGTTTCCGTTCTTTTTCTATTCAACATGTTCCCAGGGAGGAAAGCATGGCAGCTGACCGGTTAGCAAAGTTCGGGCCTCGGGGTGGAGGTACCCTAACCGAACTATTTCGGCCAGCCATTGAAGAGGGAGAGGTGATGGAGGTGAATCGGCGGTCCTCATGGGTAGATCCGTTGGTGACCTTCTTGACCACAGGAGAACTGTCAAAAGAAGTCAAGGATGCAAAGAGCTTCAGGCACAAGGCGGCTCATTACCTGATGCTGGAGGGGAGCTTGCATCGGAAGATGTTGTCAGGGCTCCTCGCGAGATGCGTAACCGAGGAGGAAGTCCCGAGGATCCTGGAAGAGGTGCATTCGGGAGAATGCGGCAGTCATTCAGGAGGAAGGACATTGGAAGCAAGGGTGATAAGGCAAGGATATTTCTGGCGGACCTTAAGGAAGGATACAGCTGAATTCGCAAGGAGGTGTCGGAAGTGCCAAGTGCATGCTCCTCTACAGCTCTTGCCCGCCCAAAGGCTTCGAAGCATCACGGCCCCATGGCCCTTCGCCATTTGGGGAATGGACCTGGTTGGACCCTTTCCTCCAGCTAGCGGACAGAGGAGGTTCCTCCTAGTTATGATTGACTACTTCTCCAAATGGCTGGAGATCAAGCCGTTAGCCAAGGTAACCTCCCAGGTCATCAGAAACTTCGTTTGGGGGGAAATCATTTGCAGGCACGGATTGCCCCAAGCGATAGTGACGGACAACGGTCCTCAGTTTGCCAGTGAAGAATTCATCAATTTCTGCACCTAATCAGGGATTGACCTCAGGTTCGCCTCTGTCCATCATCCTCGGAGCAATGGCCAGGTGGAGGCGGCAAACAAAGTCATCGTCAACTTGCTCAAAAAGAAGGTGGAGAACCTGAAGGGTAGCTGGGTGGAACAGCTCCCCTCCGTCCTGTGGGCCTTGCGAACAACTCCAAACACGGCCACAGGAGAAACCCCCTTCAAGCTCTCTCATGGGTGTAAGGCTGTCCTCCCGGTGGAGTTCGAGGTTCGGTCTCCAAGGGTCGCGGCCGCAGCTGAGGGAAGCGAAGCTTGGAGGGTGGAGAATGAGGAAGGGTTGCGCCTCTCATTAGATATGGTGGAAGAGCTGCGGGATGTTGCCGCCATCAGGCAAGAAGAAATAAAACGGCGAATGGCCCGGTACTTCGATAAGCACATCAGAGTCAAGCAATTCGCCGAGGGGGATCTAGTACTGAAAAAGGTCGACGCTGCGGGAAGGTCGGCCGCGGTTGGTAAGCTCAACCCTAGCTGGGAAGGGCCTTACATAGTAGAGAAGGCTCTGGTTAACGGAGGCTACTATCTCCAGGACGCGGAGGGAAGGACCTTGAGTCACACCTGGAATGGTGATGACCTGAAGCGTTTCTACCCGTAGGAGGGAAAGAAGGATTGTAATGTTGTAAACAACTGTTGCATTTTCAATGAGTTTATTTCAAAATATTGACTGTCGCTGAATAGGCAATCTTTATGTTTTTTGTTTTAACTGGCTATGATTCCTCATCTCAGTGATAGAATAGACCTGGTTGAAGGGATCTTCATCAACACCCCGAGCTCGGCTCGGCCCCAGGTAGACCCGCTGCGCAGGCTCTCATCTAGCTGGCAGGTCCGAAGGCTCGCCTGTGGGGGAGAGGTTTGGTTATCTTCATCAACACCCCGAGCTCGGCTCGGCCCCAGGTAGACCCGCTGCGCAGGCTCTCATCTAGCTGGCAGGTCCGAAGGCTCGCCTGTGGGGAGAGGTTTGGTTATCTTCATCAACACCCCGAGCTCGGCTCGGCCCCAGGTAGACCCGCTGCGCAGGCTCTCATCTAGCTGGCAGGTCCGAAGGCTCGCCTGTGGGGGAGAGGTTTGGTTATCTTCATCAACACCCCGAGCTCGGCTCGGCCCCAGGTAGACCCGCTGCGCAGGCTCTCATCTAGCTGGCAGGTCTGAAGGCTCGCCTGTGGAGGAGAGGTTTGGTTATCTTCATCAACCCCCGAGCTCGGCTCGGCCCCAGGTAGACCCACTGCGCAGGCTCTCATCTAGCTGGCAGGTCCGAAGGCTCGCCTGTGGGGGAGAGGTTTGGTTATCTTCATCAACACCCCGAGCTCGGCTCGGCCCCAGGTAGACCCGCTGCGCAGGCTCTCATCTAGCTGGCAAGTCTGAAGGCTCGCCTGTGGGGGAGAGGTTTGGTTATCTTCTTCAACACCCCGAGCTCGGCTCGGCCCCAGGTAGACCCGCTGCGCAGGCTCTCATCAAGCTGGCAGGTCCGAAGGCTCGCCTGTGGGGGAAAGGTTCGCTCTTGCGATACTTTGTTCTTAGCCACTTCTACGACACCCCGAGCTCGGCTCGGCCCCAGGTAGACCCGCTGCGCAGGCTCTCATCAAGCTGGCAGGTCCGAAGGCTTGCCTGCGGGGGATAGGTTGGCTCTTGCGATACTTTGTTCTTAGCCACTTCTACGACACCCCGAGCTCGGCTCGGCCCCAGGTAGACCCGCTGCGCAAGCTCTCATCAAGCTGGCAGGTCCGAAGGCTCGCCTGCGGGGGATAGGTTGGCTCTTGCGATACTTTGTTCTTAGCCACTTTTACGACACCCCGAGCTCGGCTCGGCCCCAGGTAGACCCGCTGCGCAGGCTCTCATCAAGCTGGCAGGTCTGAAGGCTCGCCTGTGGGGGAAAGGTTCGCTCTTGCGATACTTTGTTCTTAGCCACTTCTACGACACCCCGAGCTCGGCTCGGCCCCAGGTAGACCCGCTGCGCAGGCTCTCATCAAGCTGGCAGGTCCGAAGGCTCGCCTGCGGGGGATAGGTTGGCTCTTGCGATACTTTGTTCTTATCCACTTCTACGACACCCCGAGCTCGGCTCGGCCCCAGGTAGACCCGCTGCGCAGGCTCTCATCAAGCTGGCAGGTCCGAAGGCTCGCCTGCGGGGGATAGGTTGGCTCTTGCGATACTTTGTTCTTAGCCACTTCTACGACACCCCGAGCTCGGCTCGGCCCCAGGTAGACCCACTGCGCAGGCTCTCATCAAGCTGGCAGGTCCGAAGGCTCGCCTGCGGGGGATAGGTTGGCTCTTGCGATACTTTGTTCTTAGCCACTTCTACGACACCCCGAGCTCGGCTCGGCCCCAGGTAGACCCGCTGCGCAGGCTCTCATCAAGCTGGCAGGTCCGAAGGCTCGCCTGCGGGGGATAGGTTGGCTCCTGAGATACTTTGTTCTTAGCCACTTCTACGACACCCCGAGCTCGGCTCGGCCCCAGGTAGACCCGCTGCGCAGGCTCTCATCAAGCTGGCAGGTCCGAAGGCTCGCCTGCGGGGGATAGGTTGGCTCCTGAGATACTTTGTTCTTAGCCACTTCTACGACACCCCGAGCTCGGCTCGGCCCCAGGTAGACCCGCTGCGCAGGCTCTCATCAAGCTGGCAGGTCCGAAGGCTCGCCTGCGGGGGATAGGTTGGCTCCTGAGATACTTTGTTCTTAGCCACTTCTACGACACCCCGAGCTCGGCTCGGCCCCAGGTAGACCCGCTGCGCAGGCTCTCATCAAGCTGGCAGGTCCGAAGGCTCGCCTGCGGGGGATAGGTTGGCTCTTGCGATACTTTGTTCTTAGCCACTTCTACGACACCCCGAGCTCGGCTCGGCCCCAGGTAGACCCGCTGCGCAGGCTCTCATCAAGCTGGCAGGTCCGAAGGCTTGCCTGCGGGGGATAGGTTGGCTCCTGAGATACTTTGTTCTTAGCCACTTCTACGACACCCCGAGCTCGGCTCGGCCCCAGGTAGACCCGCTGCGCAGGCTCTCATCAAGCTGGCAGGTCCGAAGGCTCGCCTGCGGGGGATAGGTTGGCTCTTGCGATACTTTGTTCTTAGCCACTTCTACGACACCCCGAGCTCGGCTCGGCCCCAGGTAGACCCGCTGCGCAGGCTCTCATCAAGCTGGCAGGTCCGAAGGCTCGCCTGCGGGGGATAGGTTGGCTCTTGCGATACTTTGTTCTTAGCCACTTCTACGACACCCCGAGCTCGGCTCGGCCCCATGTAGACCCGCTGTGCAGGCTCTCATCAAGCTGGCAGGTCCGAAGGCTCGCCTGCGGGGGATGGGTTGGCTCCGGAGATACTTTGTTCTTGGCCACTTCTACATTACAACGAACTCGACTCGGCCCCGGGTAGACCCGTTGCGCAGGCTCTCAATAAGCTAGCAGGTCCGACGACTCGCGGCGGGGTAGGGGTTTGATTGGTTGGAAGAATACGTGGGTAGGGCCCTGACCTAGACTGAAGGCAAGGCCCTAAAGGTCTCGGCCAGTAAGGGTCTCGGCTCAAAGGTCTCGGCCAGTAAGGTTCTCGCCCCAAAGGTCTCGGCCAGTAAGGGTCTCGGCTCAAAGGTCGCGGCCAGCAAAGGTCTCGGTCAAAGGGGGGGTTCTCGCAAAAAGAGGCTCCCAGCGGACCTGAGCAGGACAACTTAATTAACAACGCGAGGTTCCCGCCTAACGGATTTCTAAGAGGTTATCCTAAAGAGACTAAGGGTCTCGGCGGAAGTTCGCGCGGAAGCCATTCGGCAGAACAATATACTTTCAAGCACGCTGAAAATGAGAGATGAAACACTGCTTTACATAAAATTAATTACACAAAGTTGGAGCCTCTCGCTCATTACAAAAGAAACAAAAAGAGAAGTTTAGGGGGACGCGCTGTAACTCCCGCTGGTGCTTTCGCTTGAATCCTCGCCAGAGCCCTCTCCAGATGTCTCGCCAGCGGTAGAAGACCTCGGGATGTCTGAGGGAGGTGAGTCCGGCGCGCCCGGAGGTTTGGGAACTGGATCGTAGAGCCAAGGAAGAAGCTGGCGAGCGTCGATGGTCGCGCCGTCCTCCCGAAGCAGCTTGACGTCTCGCAGCGTCTTGAGCGTCAGCTTGACGGTTGCCTGAGCGTTGGCCTGGAGCAGCTTGTCAACGTCGTACTCCGAAAGGTAACGACTCCGCAGCCTCGCATCTAGCTCCGGAGGCGGGACCTTCGCCAGCTCTGCGCGAAGCTGTTCCCTCAAGAGGACGCTCTCGCAGCGCGCGTTGGCCAGCTCTGCGCGAAGCTCCCTGACTTGGGCAGAATCCTGTGAAAAGAAAAAGAGAGTTCAGCCTGGAAACATCGCACCATCATAACTTTGAAAAACGAAAGCAAGGGGTTCGGGAGGGTCTCGCTTACCTCAGCCGCAGGGCATAGAGACAGCGCCAGTCGAGCATCCGCAAGCTCTTGTTGAGCTTTCGCGAGTTCTTCTCCCGCGGCCTGCGCTCAAGCCATCGCGTCCTCCCTCGCCTTGCGCATATCGGTGAAATTCTTGTCAAGGGTGATGCTTCGGCGCGCACACATATGCGCAAGCTCGAACCCGCGCAATAGAGCCCGGATGGCATCGAAGGCTATAAGGCGGGTGGACATCTGGTCGAATGTGTTGGCATCCTCCCGGCTGTAAAGGCCGTATCCAAGCGAGAAGGCCTCGCCAGTCACATCTTCCCCCTCCGCCCAGCTGGGAAGGAGCGTCGTAACTTTGATCAAGTTCGACTCAGGGTCCCATTCCATCTGAGGCTTCCCCTCCGCGTCGACGTACTTCACGCCGAAGCCAAAGTTCCTGTGCCCTCTCGGCACCTCCTGGGGCGGGACGCTGGCAGAGGTTTCGGCGGCGACCACTCCTCCCCCAGCCTCGCTCGCGGCCGATGGGTTCCCGGTAGAAGCCTCGGCGCGGCTCTTGGCGGCGGCATCCATCTCGCTGGCCATCTGAAGGATCGCTTCAAAGGACCTGCCCTCTGGAGGAGGTTGGACAGGCGGGACGGCCGGGGCTTTCCCCTTCTCAAGGGCAGAGGGTTTCGGCCTCTTCAGCGTTCGGAGAGGAGGAAGGGAGACCTTCCGCTTCTTGGCTGGTGGCGGCAAGGGAGGGGCTGGATCTTCTCGGCAGGCGCTGGCGCTAGCTTCCGCGAGCGCAAGGGAGCCTCTCGCTGCCAGACCCTCGACACCCCGGCCTTCAGCGAAGGGTTGGCGCAGAGGGACCTCCCGCTCTCCTGCAAAGTTAAAACGCTTTAGCACTTCAGCGCAAGAAAATCTTTGATAAAAGAGGGAATCTGAGGCGAGACCGTACCTTCGCCCGAGTGAACAAGTGGGAGGGAGTCGACGTCCCGCCAAAGATAGGGGACGTCGAACTCCTTGGTCCCGAAGAATTCCAGGATTGCGCTCTCGCGCGATCCCAGAGCAGGCGGCTTGTAGGCAGCGTCCTCATACTGGACGGGCTGAAGCGGGACGTTGCCGAAGTCCCCGCTGACATAAACGAACTTCTCGCCCCAGTGGTGGTGCTTGTTGGCGAGACCGGTAACCTCGAGCAGTTGCCCGGAGAAGAAAACCACCCCGCCCTTGGCACGGAAGTTGAATAGCTTCCGGAAGATGGGCAAACTGAACTCGATCCTCTCGGATCGCATATAGCATATGAATGCTATAAGGATCACGACCGAGTTCGGGTTCAGTTGGGCGGGAACCACCCCATAATAGCGAAGAACTAGCCGAACCTCCGGCCAAAGGGGGAGGCGGAAGCCCACCTCGAAGTGCTCGAGGGGGATGGCAAGCTCTCCCGCCCCGGAGTATTCACCCTATCGTGATTCCCCGGGTTTCGCGCCGAGAAGCCGGCGGGGATGTAGCGGTCAACGATCATGTTGTATTCGTCGAGGGTGAGCTTGCAGGAAGGGAAGAGGTGTTTTTGAAAAGCTTCCGCGCAGTGGGCGCGACCCTTGCTCTCGCCAGGCATGGTTGGTTTGTGAGTAAGAGCGAGAGCTGAAGAGGGGTCAAAGCGAGAGCAAGAACGCGAAAGCAAGGAGGGAAGGCTGAGGTTCCGGATCGAAGAAGTAAATGCGGTTGGTAGACTTCTCTATTTATAGAAAACGTAATCATCATGAATTCATCCGACAGAGAGAGAAAGTGACAGCGGAGTACAGCTGTCAGAGTCCGGGCTAACGGCGCCTCGGTTCTCCCCCTCGGGATGGCAGCGGTCAACGGTCGTTTCGGGTTTCGACGCGACTACCTGGATTGGTGCAAGCCTCCTGGATTGGCGCAAACCTCCTAGATTGGCGCAAGCATCCTAGATTGGTGTAAGCGTCTTAATTAAAAAGCCTCGCAGAACAATAAAAAGAAAAGGAAAAGAGAGACATGAGTAGAAGCGAGATTCTCGCTAGCGCAAGCTGGATAAAACTTAATTGGTAATAATGTTTATTACAGATACATTGAAAAAAAAGAGATACATTGAGATTCAGAGCGTGAAGGCTAGTAGGGCTTCCAGCTCCATCGTCCTCGTTCTCGCCGCCTAGTTCTTGGGGGCGCCAACGGGTTGAAGTAAGACGATAGCGTGGTACACCCAAGGTTGATCCGCCTGGCGTAATCCCGGATCTGCGAGATGCACCTCCCTGGCGAAGACTCGGCGGAAGGCCCACCCGGGCAATCAGTCTCGCCCAAGAAGAAATCCCGCTCCAGAGCCTCCAGCCTTTGCTCCACGGATTCGCGGAATGCTTTCGCCGCGGCAGTATGGGCACGGTCTCGCCGGATAAGCTTGGCCAGGATGACCGAGATCTTCCTCCGTCTCCCCTTCGCGCTCCCAGCGCTGTTCAGGGTTTCCTCTATCTCGCCAGACGAAGGGAGAGGGGACTCTTCATCCTCTTCTTCCTCGTCTTCTTCTTCCTCTTCTTCTCCTTCCTCGTTGACTCCCGACCGCAAGCCAGGATCATCTGCGAAAGAAACGTGCGAGAATTTTGGTTAAAGCATGGCGATCAACGGTTTTAAAAGGTCTCGCATACCTGCGGTTGGGCGAGAACCGTCAACCAAAGTTGGACGAGAAGGCCCGGCCCCTCCGTTGGTCCCATAAAGAAGGTGAAGAGGCTTGCCCAGCCCCGGGCGGAAGGGCTCGCGCGCGATAATCCCGGCCTGGCCGGAAGCAGGAGGGGAGTTGTCTTTTCTCATGGGACGATCAGCATCCTTGAGAGTAGCGGAAGGTTCAGAAGCCGCCCCTCCCGCCTGCAGGATAGGATTGGCTACCGCAGGAGGCACTTCAACGGTTCTCGCTTCATCTGCCCGGGTGGTTAGACCCGGGTCGGCGGGAGTTGGCACTGCGAGAAGACGGTTCAGAAAAGAAAAGGTCGGGTCGAAATACTGACAAGGGAAAATGTACCTATCGTTCCGGTTTCGGCCGGAGGAATCCTCTCCAAGACCCGCGTTTGGTCCTTGGGTGAATGAGCGGGCAGGTTCGAAGAACTTGGCGGGATCTCATCGCCATCATTAGGAGCGGCTTCCTGCGAAAGCTTACGTTAACTGTCGGATCCAGTGCACAATCAGATCGATAGGAATGGTTGAAAGGCTTACCTTCTGCGGAGAAGGATCCCCGCAGGATTGGGAGTGGGGGAAGGAGGATCCCTGTTCTCGCGAGAAAGGTCCCGCCGGACCACCTTCGCCCTTTTCTTTTCCTTCTTCTTCGGCTCGGACGGCCCGGCGGTGGAAGTCTTTTTCGCTAACCATGGAGCCACCGCCGCACAGTTAGCCAAGGCCCGCGCTTGGGCAGCGGCTAACCGGTCTTGGAGGTCTTGCGGAAGCGGTTTGGCAGCACGTTTGGGATGCATGGTAAGCTCGCGCAAAGGTCCCGAGGAGCGAGAACTCAGTCGTAAAAACAGTATTTCAAGGGCGAGGCATATGGTCGCCTATCGGTGCATATTTATAGCCGCAGTAGGACCCACCAAAAGATTCCCCTGGTTAGTTGGCACGTGTCCAGCGAATATTTCGGGGGTTGGACTTGTCTTGTCGAGCGCAGGGCTAGCTCGAAAAGAGCGGGGATTGTGTACAACCCCATATTCGCTGGGAGGGACCCAAAGGCTTCAATGGTCAGGATTGGGCTAGTCTCAGGCTAGCCTCGGGTTAACCCTAAGACATACTTGGGGAGTTCTCGTCCTGTAGGAGCTCTCGCCAAGGGCAGGCAAAAGCTGAGGAAACCAAGGCAGATAGTCGAGCTCTCGGCAGGAGAGATCGTCGACCGACCAGGGCAGATAGTCGAGCTCTCGGCAGGAGAGATCGTCGACCGACCGAAGCAGAGAGCCTGACTGCGGAAGCTCCCGCCTTAGGGAGAGCTCCCGCCCAGGACAGGCGAGAAGGCCTTAGGTGAACCTTCTTTCGCATTAACATCATGACTACCTAGCGCGAGAACCTTCCTGGCAGGGGTTCTCGCCAAGGCGGGCCTAGAGGGGACCCAGCGAGAGCCTTCTAGGCCGGGGGTCTCGCCAAGTGGGCCCACGGGGTGGGACCCGGAGTCCAGAGAAGATTATTTTATTATTATCCCGAGGTAAAATTACCCAAACTCCCTTAGGAGAACAGCGGGATTTGGCTATTGGCAGACCCCTCAGGTGTATTTCAGTATTTTCAGGTCAAAGGAAGACTATAAAAAGACCCATAGGGGCTCTTTGGAAGGCAGGCTTTCATTATTCTCCCACTCTAGTGCCTTCTGAGGAGCTCCCAGCCCAGCATTTGGCTTTGGAGGGGAAGCTCTCAGAGATCTTTCGGGTGTGTGGTGGGACCTCCCAGCTGAGGCATTGGGTCAGTCCTTTGACCTTAGCAGCCAGTCAAGGGTCGAGATAAGAGAGAAGTAGGCGTCGGCTGCACTTTGATTCGTGAACTTTCGTTGGGGTCATTTTTGGCTTCAACAACTACACTCCTTCCCACATCTATAAATAAGACCCCGGCTCATCATTATGAAGAAGTGAACAGTAAGAACGAGCTCGCGCTTAAACTTGCAATTACGGTTTTCTAATCGTGACAACTAAGTAAGTTGGTTACTTTGCAGGCTGTGCGGCTAACACCAGGCGGGTAGGCAACTAGCAGATGTTGAAGCCAAAAATGACCGAAGCCAAAATTGACTTCTGTGGAGTTCGACCCTTGGGGAAAGGGGTGACCTCACACCTACTACACTCGGAAGAACGTCACAGACCGAAGACTTAGGAAGCTATGAACTGACCCTCGGCTCTAGCGTGGAGGTCCCACCTCACACCCGGAAGACCTTTGAGGTCTCCCCCTCCCTAGCCAATGCTTGAGCTAGGTGCCTTGGAGGAAGAAAGCCAAAGAGATTTTTGTGGCTAAGGAAAGAATGATCAAAAGTCCTCTCCAAGGCACCCCTAAGGGTCTATTTATAGTTTTTCCAAGTCTTAGGGGTAAAATGACCAAAACGCCCCTGGGGCCAAAATGCCTCCAGCCAATAGGAAACCTCCACACCGGGGGGCAAAGAGGGAAAAACCACCTCGGGGGTAAAATGGTCCAAGGACGAGACCACGCCAAACCACACCCCCACCCCCCCCGGCGGTCTCGCCCGGAGCAGGCCGCGCGGGCGAGACCTCGCCTGGCCGGCGGTCTCGCCCGGAGCAGGCCGCGCGGGCGAGACCTCGCCTGGCCGGAGGTCTCGCCCGGAGCAGGCCGCGCGGGCGAGACCTCGCCTGGCCGGTGGTCTCGCCCGGAGCAGGCCGCACGGGCGAGACCTCGCCTGGCCGGCAGTCTCGCCCGGAGCAGGACGCGCGGGCGAGACCTCGCCTGGCCGGCGGTCTCGCCCGGAGCAGGCCGCGCGGGCGAGACCTCGCGTGGCCGGCGGTCTCGCCCCTGCTTGGGGCTAAGGGGCAGGGGGGACGAGACCATGGTCTCCAGTCGACCCCGCTGCCCCCCACCTCGCCCTTCATCCCGTCTGGGGGTGTCGGCCAACTTGTCGTACCCGACCCTCAAAGAAGGGGGCAAGGGGGAGGCCAATTTTTCCTCCCCCTACTAGTATATTTTCATGCCATAGCCAAAATTAGCCACCAAGAGTCCAAAATATCAAAAAAACTTAAAAGCTTAAAACTGGCTCTGCGCCTGCCGAAGGGACCCTACTCCGCGAATACGGGGTTGTACACAATCCCCGCTCTTTTCGAGGTTGGCACAAACTCGGAAAGAAACGTCCAACCCAACGTATTCGCTGAGTGTACTTGCTCTCGCGGTGTCGAAAGATTATGAGGCCTCTTCCGAGGGGCCAACCTGCCATGCCAGCTGATGAGAGCCTGGGTGGCGAGACCCCCTCAGGGTAAAAGGATCTAGCCTCCTGGGGGGGTCAACCTGCCATGCCAGCTGATGAGAGCCTGGGTGGCGAGACCCCCTCAGGGTAAAAGGATCTAGCCTCCTGGGGGGGTCAGCCTGCCATGCCAGCTGATGAGAGCCTGGGTGGCGAGACCCCCTCAGGGTAAAAGGATCTAACCTCCTGGGGGGGTCAGCCTGCCGTGCCAGCTGATGAGAGCCTGGGTGGCGAGACCCCCTCAGGGTAAAAGGATCTAACCTCCTGGGGGGGTCAGCCTGCCATGCCAGCTGATGAGAGCCTGGGTGGCGAGACCCCCTCAGGGTAAAAGGATCTAACCTCCTGGGGGGGTCAACCTGCCATGCCAGCTGATGAGAGCCTGGGTGGCGAGACCCCCTCAGGGTAAAAGGATCTAACCTCCTGGGGGGGTCAACCTGCCATGCCAGCTGATGAGAGCCTGGGTGGCGAGACCCCCTCAGGGTAAAAGGATCTAACCTCCTGGGGGGGTCAACCTGCCATGCCAGCTGATGAGAGCCTGGGTGGCGAGACCCCCTCAGGGTAAAAGGATCTAACCTCCTGGGGGGTCAACCTGCCATGCCAGTTGATGAGAGCCTGGGTGGCGAGACCCCCTCAGGGTAAAAGGATCTAGCCTCCTAGGGGGGTCAACCTGTCATGCCAGCTGATGAGAGCCTGGGTGGCGAGACCCCCTCAGGGTAAAAGGATCTAGCCTCCTGGGGGGTCAGCCTGCCATGCCAGCTGATGAGAGCCTGGGTGGCGAGACCCCCTCAGGGTAAAAGGATCTAGCCTCCTGGGGGGTCAGCCTGCCATGCCAGCTGATGAGAGCCTGGGTGGCGAGACCCCCTCAGGGTAAAAGGATCTAGCCTCCTGGGGGGGTCAGCCTGCCATGCCAGCTGATGAGAGCCTGGGTGGCGAGACCCCCTCAGGGTAAAAGGATCTAGCCTCCTGGGGGGGTCAGCCTGCCATGCCAGCTGATGAGAGCCTGGGTGGCGAGACCCCCTCAGGGTAAAAGGATCTAACCTCCTGGGGGGGTCACCCTGCCATGCCAGCTGATGAGAGCCTGGGTGGCGAGACCCCCTCAGGGTAAAAGGATCTAACCTCCTGGGGGGGTCACCCTGCCATGCCAGCTGATGAGAGCCTGGGTGGCGAGACCCCCTCAGGGTAAAAGGATCTAACCTCCTGGGGGGTCAACCTGCCATGCCAGCTGATGAGAGCCTGGGTGGCGAGACCCCTCAGGGTAAAAGGATCTAACCTCCTGGGGGGGGTCAACCTGCCATGCCAGCTGATGAGAGCCTGGGTGGTGAGACCCCCTCAGGGTAAAAGGATCTAACCTCCTGGGGGGGTCAACCTGCCATGCCAGCTGATGAGAGCCTGGGTGGCGAGACCCCCTCAGGGTAAAAGGATCTAACCTCCTGGGGGGTCAACCTGCCATGCCAGCTGATGAGAGCCTGGGTGGCGAGACCCCCTCAGGGTAAAAGGATCTAACCTCCTGGGGGGGTCAACCTGCCATGCCAGCTGATGAGAGCCTGGGTGGCGAGACCCCCTCAGGGTAAAAGGATCTAACCTCCTGGGGGGGTCAACCTGTCATGCCAGCTGATGAGAGCCTGGGTGGCGAGACCCCCTCAGGGTAAAAGGATCTAACCTCCTGGGGGGGTCAACCTGCCATGCCAGCTGATGAGAGCCTGGGTGGCGAGACCCCCTCAGGGTAAAAGGATCTAACCTCCTGGGGGGGTCAACCTGCCATGACAGCTGATGAGAGCCTGGGTGGCGAGACCCCCTCAGGGTAAAAGGATCTAACCTCCTGGGGGGGTCAACCTGCCATGCCAGCTGATGAGAGCCTGGGTGGCGAGACCCCCTCAGGGTAAAAGGATCTAACCTCCTGGGGGGTCAACCTGCCATGACAGTTGATGAGAGCCTGGGTGGCGAGACTCCCTCAGGGTAAAAGGATCTAACCTCCTGGGGGGGTCAACCTGCCATGACAGCTGATGAGAGCCTGGGTGGCGAGACCCCCTCAGGGTAAAAGGATCTAACCTCCTGGGGGGGTCAGCCTGCCATGCCAGCTGATGAGAGCCTGGGTGGCGAGACCCCCTCAGGGTAAAAGGATCTAACCTCCTGGGGGGTCAGCCTGTCATGCCAGCTGATGAGAGCCTGGGTGGCGAGACCCCCTCAGGGTAAAAGGATCTAACCTCCTGGGGGGGTCAGCCTGCCATGCCAGCTGATGAGAGCCTGGGTGGCGAGACCCCCTCAGGGTAAAAGGATCTAACCTCCTGGGGGGTCAACCTGCCATGCCAGCTGATGAGAGCCTGGGTGGCGAGACCCCCTCAGGGTAAAGGGATCTAACCTCCTGGGGGGGTCAACCTGCCATGCCAGCTGATGAGAGCCTGGGTGGCGAGAGCCCCTCAGGGTAAAAGGATCTAACCTCCTGGCGGGGTCAACCTGCCATGCCAGATGATGAGAGCCTGGGTGGCGAGACCCCCTCAGGGTAAAAGGATCTAACCTCCTGGGGGCGGAGCTAAAGGACTTAGCTCCCACAAGAGATCAACCTGAACCCACCAGCTAGTGAGAGCCTGGCAGCGGAATCATCTCGGAGCAAAAGGGCTTGGCTCCCACGAGAGATCAACCTGAACCCACCAGCTAGTGAGAGCCTGGCAGCGGAATCATCTCGGAGCTAAGGGACTTGGCTCCCACGAGAGATCAACCTGAACCCACCAGCTAGTGAGAGCCTGGCAGCGGAATCATCTCGGAGCTAAGGGACTTGGCTCCCACAAGAGATCAACCTGAACCCACCAGCTAGTGAGAGCCTGGCAGCGGAATCATCTCGGAGCAAAAGGGCTTGGCTCCCACGAGAGATCAATCTGAACCCACCAGCTAGTGAGAGCCTGGAAGCGGAGTCATCTCGGAGCTAAGGGACTTGGCTCCCACGAGAGATCAACCTGAACCCACCAGCTAGTGAGAGCCTGGCAGCGGAATCATCTCGGAGCAAAAGGGCTTGGCTCCCACGAGAGATCAACCTGAACCCACCAGCTAGTGAGAGCCTGGCAGTGGAATCATCTCGGAGCTAAGGGACTTGGCTCCCACGAGAGATCAACCTGAACCCACCAGCTAGTGAGAGCCTGGCAGCGGAATCATCTCGGAGCAAAAGGACTTGGCTCCCACGAGAGATCAACCTGAACCCACCAGCTAGTGAGAGCCTGGCAGCGGAATCATCTCGGAGCAAAAGGGCTTGGCTCCCACGAGAGATCAACCTGAACCCACCAGCTAGTGAGAGCCTGGCAGCGGAATCATCTCGGAGCTAAGGGACTTGGCTCCCACGAGAGATCAACCTGAACCCACCAGCTAGTGAGAGCCTGGCAGCGGAATCATCTCGGAGCAAAAGGGACTTGGCTCCCACGAGAGATCAACCTGAACCCACCAGCTAGTGAGAGCCTGGCAGCGGAATCGTCTCGGATTAAAAGGACTTGGCTCCCACGAGATATCAACCTGAACCCACCAGCTAGTGAGAGCCTGGCAGCGGAATCATCTCGGAGCTAAGGAAAAATGAGCCACCCCCCGAAACACTCTCGACCCTGCCGGCTAGTGTGAGCCTGGTATGAGGAGATCCTCTCGGGGGTTGTGAGCTGGGCATGTCACCTAAGCTTTTTCAATTCCAACATCCTCTAACGGGGGAAAGAAGATGGGTTACATGACCCCCTCGACTCTACTGGTCGGGGGCTAGACTCCTTACAATAACATAAACATAAAAAAGATACATGACTCCGCCGAGGCGAGGCTTCTTCAGGGGGCCCTGGCCTAGTGGTTGCCATCAGGTTCCATCCCACTGGCCACCTCAACCCTGCTCAGGCTCTCCATGATCTTCTCCATCTCCTCAGCCTTAGCCAACCAAGAGATGGTGTTGACTGCCGTGACGTAGCACTGCCTCGCCATCCTGGAGTCTCCCTTGATCCTGACCTGGATCCCATCTGAGTTGAACTTGAGACATTGGTGGAAGGATGAGGGCACGCACCGGAAGGCGCTGATGAGGGGCCTTTCGAAGATGGCATTGTAGCTGCTTGGAGCGTCAACAATGACGAACCTGCAGTTCCTTGAGGTCCCTCCCAACTTCACCTGGAGTCCGACTCCACCTTCCACCTCCTTTCTCTCCCCTGAGAATCCGAATAGAGGTCCATCTGACGCCACTATCCTCCTTGGCTCCACCTTCATCCCTCGAACGCCTTCTTGAAAATGACGTTGACCGAGCTTCCGTTATCAATCAAAATCCGGGAGACGGTGAAGCCTTCGACGGCTGCTTGGATGACCAGGGCGTCGCAGAAGGGATCCTCATGCTCTGGCATATCCTTTGATGAGAAGGTGACCCTTTCCTCCGGGGGAGGGGTCTGGGATGTCGAGGCAACGCTCCGCCGATACATCACATGAAGACTTGCCTTCCGAGCGGCTTCGATCCCCACACCCCCCCCCCCCCCGTGGATCACAGCTATACCACCTCGGGGTCCTACATCGACCCGATCCTCACACACATCACCACCCCCTCCTTGGGGTAGAGCTTCAATCCGCTCCGGCTGCTGCTGGGCTGGAGCTCTCGCCCCTCTCACTTCCAGGAACTCAGGGCAGGTAGCCGTGGCGTGACCTTCCAACTAGTGGAAGTCACAGTACGGCAACTCTACCCTGCCTCCCCCTCTCCCCTTGCGATTCCTCCTATCCCTTCGGCCAATCGTCATCGCTTGCTGGGGTGGGGGCAGGAGCTGTCTTGGGGCTTGCCTCTGGAAGTTGAACCTCCCTTGGACCCCATGATGGTTCCCTCCATCCTGGATGAGAGCCCTTCCTGGACCATGGGCAGGTCCTCCCTGCTGCCTCCAGCCTGGCTCCGGACCCTCCTGTCTCTGGAACCCTTGAGCTCTATGCTCCTCTCTCCTTCTCCCTTCATGATGCCTTGAGCCACCCTGCTCCTTCGACTCCACCTCTGTCAACTTTGCCAACTTCTTTACAAAGGCCGGGTTGGCTGCCTCCATGGCTATCTCCTCTGCCGCCCTTTCCATCAGCTCCTCGAAGGAAAGGGGGGCCTTCCGAGTCAAGCTCATCTTGAAGAACCCTTCGCGCAATCCTACCGTGAACGCCATCTGGAGGGCATACCCTGGCACCTCTTGGATGTCAAGGACCTCCTCCTGGAACCTATCAACGTAGTGGGCCAGCGACTCCTCAGCCCTTTGCTTTAACAGGAAGAGGGACTCAGGACCCTTCTTCCTCTTCTTGGAGGTGGAGAAGCGAAGCTGAAAGCTCCGGCTCAAGTCTTCGAACCCGAAGATGGACCTCGGAGGGAGTTGATGGAACCAGTCCCTCGCCTTCTCTTTCAAGGTGATCGCAAAGAGGCGACACTTGAAGGCGTCCGTCATTGGCCTGATGGAGACGGCATCCTCAAACCATTGCAGATGCTGGACGGGGTCATCCTTCCCGGTATAGTAAACCATGTCTGGCTCTCTGAACCCCTCGGGAACGGGAGCTGAGATGATCAACTCACTGAAGGGTGACCCCCTAAGGGGAGCTCTCGCCACCTTCACTCGCGCGACCTGCTCGCCTGGGGGGTTAGCTCTCGCCGGGCTTGGGAACAGCTCCCGGCCTGAGAGGTCTCGCTAAACCCCTTCTACCATCCTCTCCTTCCCAGGCCTCCTATCCGGCATACACACTTCTCCCCCTGCTGGGGTGATCTCGCCTTGCCCCCTAGGAGCCAGCTCGCCGAGACCACTCTGGGTTAGCTCGCCGAGACCCCTGGGAGCTAGTCCCTGGGGGGTGGGGGTTGAGCTGTCAGCCCGAGGGGCAATGCTTCTAAGCATCCCCATGATGCCTTCGATGGAAGCCATGAACTCCTCCCTTCCTACAAAGGGTCCTGGGTTGGGGGAACCACCGAGGTCATCACTACCTCCCTGATCTCCAGCCATGACACTCTCCTGAGATCTTCTGTGCTGGTCACTCTCCACGCTCACCGCACCAAAACTGTTGAAGCCAAAAATGACCGAAGCCAAAATTGACTTCTGTGGAGTTCGACCCTTGGGGAAAGGGGTGACCTCACACCTACTACACTCGGAAGAACGTCACGGATCGAAGGCTTAGGAAGCTATGAACTGACCCTCGGCTCTAGCGTGGAGGTCCCACCTCACACCCGGAAGACCTTTGAGGTCTCCCCCTCCCTAGCCAATGCTTGAGCTAGGTGCCTTGGAGGAAGAAAGCCAAAGAGATTTTTGTGGCTAAGGAAAGAATGATCAAAAGTCCTCTCCAAGGCACCCCTAAGGGTCTATTTATAGTTTTTCCAAGTCTTAGGGGTAAAATGACCAAAACGCCCCTGGGGCCAAAATGCCTCCAGCCAATAGGAAACCTCCACACTGGGGGGTGATACGCCCGTAATGGTCTACGTATTTAAACGCAAGTGCACGTGCCGTGTCAAGTAATAAAAGTGAGTAAGAATCGTCTCCACAGGGAGGTGGTGAATTCAGTGCTTGCAAATACCAGTTAGGCCTTTTCCTTAAATCCAGGTAAGACAAAATTCGTGATTTTCTTAGACTACTAAAATTTAATAAAAAGACTTTTAAATGGAATTACTACGGATCTTAGAAACAAAACTTTTCTTATCAAGGGAGAAATATAATCTTATATTATGATTTCCTAGGTTTAGTATGACGGATAAGTGAATGACTTGTTGTGAAAATGCGTGGTGAGCGTGTCTTGCAACGATCTTAAAATAGATAACCGTATCTCTCGATATCGGCAATCCCTAGTTCTATATTTCCCCTCGGGTGAAATAAGAACCGCTCAAAGAACAAAGACCTAAGTTGCTAACACCAAGAGGAAGTCTCCTTCTCTCTTCAAATGCTATATCACAATTATGATATGCTATCGCGACTCCTCTCTCGATTTATGAAGCGTAGCATAAAAATGAAACATTGGCCAAACATTTCAGAAAATAAAGATCATAAATTTGATAAAGAACACTCACCAAGAATCCACAACAAAATAAACTAGAAAATATCCATCACACACAACCTAGTAATCTCATAATACAAGATTAAGGAAGAATTAGTTCATGGCGTTGGAGGAATCACTCAAAATAGTGAAATAGATCTTACAAAACATCGCGGTTCACGCTTAATCGCTGCAGGAATTTCTTCCTAGAGTCGCTTCTTCGATCCGTGCGAAGATCTCCTTCTTCTTCCTCTTGTCGGCGCTCTCCAATGGAGGTTTTCTTCCCAAGCCAACCCTAGATGATGCTCTCCCTCTTAGATCCGAAATTAATGATGAATAATCATCCTCTAATCAGTTTTTGGCATTAAAAACGTCCATCCTCCTGAAGAGACGCATCCTTCCATAATTAAAATTGGTGGGAATTCAAATTTTAAATTTTGAATTTCGGACAGACACATGTTGCAGTTTCAGAATTCGATGTTGCAGTAACTGGTCCAGACCGAAAATAATAATTCTGCATTCACTTCCAAGTTGATTTCTCCGGCGAATCTTGCATAGAAAACCATGGAATAAGATCAACTTAGTACCATAAACATTAAAACAATAATTAATCATATTTTATTATCATTTAGGCTCCTTTTTACTAATTATGAAGTAGAAATATTAGGCAAAGATAACTTCATTTGAGAAGTTATCACACCTCCACACTTAAATTCTTGCTAGTCCCTGGCAAGGACAAGTTCACAAATAAAAACCTGGGTAAAAAGACAATATGTAGTGCATGATTCAATGGTACCAAATGATCGAGGCACACTCAAAAGATTTGCTTTATTGAGATAATGGGTTTAACAATCAATAGAAATCCAACCATTCACAAATCTATTAGTTAGATGATGGATTAGAGCTCAAATGAACATCATAGTGTGATATGTGGTGACAAAACATATAATGTACTCTCATGCAATACCTCCTTTTGAACCCCCGCATCTACAGGAAATGATAAGAATATGCTAAGCAATTGATTTAACATATATATGAGTTAGTAGGTTCAATGAAACATGAATATGTTTAAGCTTGAATTAACATTGATGGATACTTTGAAAGTGGAATGGTGTTCTCTAGTTAATGATCTGAAAGGTTCGCCATATTGTGTGTTTTTTTTTAAACTACTCATAGTAGGGATCTTTCTAAATATAAGTGCACATACCTAGGCCACATGTCACTATGATATTTCTCTTATTTATTTATTTATATAGATAGGCATCATAGTTGGGATCATTCTGAGTATGCATTCACATACGCAGGCCACATATCACTATGAATTCTCATTTTTTTCTACCTTTTTTTTTATCATAGTTGGGATCATTCTAAGTATGTATACGAATATTCAGGCCGTATATCACTATGAGTTCTCTTTTTTTTATATACCCACAATAGGCTAACTTATCAAGACATAACTAGAAGGAACGTATGGAGTTTAGTCATGAAAGGATGTGTATAAAATGATTCAAGCTCAACTAATGACGTGATTGATCAAAAAGCTAGGACGAACTAACTATCCTCATATTTTGGTGTACATCATTTACTTCGCTCTTACTCACCACTCCCCATTGGATGTAGAGGACAATGTAGGAAACCTTGCAATGGGAGTACGTAAATAAATTTTTTTTACATTTTAGTGCACGAAAATATTTGTTTAAAAGAGCTCAAACAAACCAACATCTTTCTAATTTCAAATTCATTAGTTGGGTTCTTAAGATTGACACACCCTACCAATCAACAACTTAATCTAGAGTAGCCTATAGAGTAATCATAAATTTGTATCATTGAATTAAAATAGTCCTTACCCAGTGTGTAAGGGCTATACCCCTCCACACTTAGAGCGTTGCTAGGCCCTAGCAACTCTACTTCTAGACCCCTCCACACTTAGAGCGTTTTGGTAATTAATGACTTAATCAAATGAGCATACAAATATCAGGAATAAACAGTTGAAAATAAATAACTCCCCTGAAAAAGTGAAGACTTGTGTAGAGTGAACCACATGTTTGCATGATAACCAACCCTTCCCAAAATGTGCCTCTCAATTTGCGTAAGGAGCTTCGTTAGTGAACACAATTGCATTCCCTGCAGTTAAAGTGACATAGGACGCAACAAAATAGCAGTGCTACAAGGGGTTATATCAATATAAGTATACGGCCATTAATAAAAGTAAACATGCTTGATGAGTGGATCAGTTAGAAAAATTCATAAATCATAAGTGCAGCTATATAATCTTGGGTAAAAACTTGCATCCATTATAAAAGTGTCTTAGGTTGAATCTTTGATAGACACAAGCATAGTCATAATAATATATAAGGATATCTTTGTCAAAACCATGATTTCATACAATAACAAAAACATCTCATATAAACATATAGTAGTGTCTATGCCAAAACAGGGCTTCCATATACCAACAAAAGTTTCAACGTGCATGAGGGAAGCAAAATATAATTTATCCAAAACATAAAGTTCAACTAAACACAGCAACAGTCCAAAATATAGCTCAAAAAACAACTAAAACAGTCCAAAATATCATGTACTTCCAACCAACCAAAAGAAAATAGGATTTTCTACTCGTCATCTCCATCATGGTCGTCTGCACCCTCTGCGTCATCCTCGTTACTTTCTTCATCACCTTCCACATCATCAGCATCATCAGCAGCAACATCACCTTCCTCCTTAGCAGCATCAGCGTCCTCATCAGCAGCAACATCATCTTCTTCCTCATCACCTTCTTCACTCTCATCACCTTCTTCCTCTTCGGTTCTACGAATACGAGGATCCACACGAGTGCAGTCGGAGTTAAGCAAGTAACCTTCTTTATCGAACTGCTTCCTCATCCTCAACTGGGACTGTGGCCTTGGGAGCTTAGCTTTTTCCAATAAACTCTGCAGAATAGCCCGTTGATCATCTAGTTCCTCCTGCACATACAAGTGGTGGCATCTCAAGTATGCCTTCATATATTGCATTTCCTCCATCATAGCGTCAGGATCACCGCCTCCATCCTCTTGTTGAATTTCTATGTTCATGGGCTTGCCATTTCGTGCTTTAGAGGATTGCACCTCGGGAGGGTCATCCGCAACCTTTATGCACACCTCGATCACCGTTTTTGTTATGTGACCCTTTAACTTTGTTATCACATCATCATCCTCTTCCGGCACCCCAGCCGCACGACACAGATCTGTGATAAGTACAGGAAACCATAGTTGTTTGGGGTTCTTCTCCCGTATCTTCTCCCGGAGCCTATACGCGATGACATTTGCCACATTAAACCGTATGCCTTTAAGTATACAATAGAGGATGGCAACTTTGTGGATAGGCACGTTGTTGAGGTGCTTTGTCGGAAGTATGGTGGCATTGACGAACAAGAGCCAAACCTTGGCTTGTCTAGTTAAGCAGGTGGCTTTCATGCACTTGGATTCTGCGCTGGTCCACACCGGTCCTGAAGGAATGCACACTGCTTCGGCCATTTGTTCGGGGGTGACCGTGGATAAGATCGTAGAGTACTCTTCTAAAACGCCGCCGCCCAATTCAAATAACTCAGAAATTCGCTCCGCCGAGAATACTACCTCCTTCCCTCTCACAATAGCCGTGTCGTCTTCCGCTGATACGGCATTTGCGTAGAACTCGTAGACGAGGGAAAGGGCAGCTTCAGTTCTTGGGTGGCAAAGGTGTTCCCAGTGTAAGGCACATATCTGATTGGCGTATGCCAAATTCCAAGCCCGTTTGTCCATTTGAAACCCTCGCTCCATGATGAAAGGGGTGGTTCTCAACTCCTTAAATCTCAACTTTGCTTCTTCGCTTTGCAATGTTGGACCTTTCCTTGTAACTGACTCCCCCCTCTTGCGTTTGTTTCCTTTCAACGATTTGTCTAAAAATGGTGTATTTTTTTTTAAGGCATGGACTCAAATGGAGGGATCGTTCAAGCAAAGATGGGGTTTATAAGGAGTTACCTGTAGAAGCTTTTACAACCCTCCCTGGTGCGACTGTGGTCTTCCGCCGCCATTCCTTCATGTCTATCGTACGCTCGGATCCCCTTCCTTGCTTCTGACTACAGGCGGACGTCCGACGAAGTTGAAGACGAAGTCGTCTCCACCTCCCGTTGCCCTTTGCTCCTCCGCAGAAGCAACCACAGGAATATTTCCGGCGCTTCCTCTTGATCGGTGGTCGACTTCCGGCGAACTGGTGGAAGATGCCGCTGCAGATTTCCGCCGCCGGCGCTCAAGCAGAAACGGAAGAAGAATCGCCGCCGAGGATGGGCTTCCGCTCGACGATCGCGTTGACCTAGGCTGGGTTGGAGAAGGAAGTCGGGCTGGGGTAAATTTTAGGCCAGGGTTTCCTTTTATGTTTTAATTCACTTAACCCTTTTTTTTAAATTAACGAAGGTTTGAGTTTAAGAAGAATTAATTCCGCTTAAATGATCTAACCGCTTGTTTAAAAGAAAATAATCCGAACCGTTTTGTAAACCGGCCGTGGCGGTTCACTCAAACCGGCGACGTTTCACGTCCAAGGCAAATCCCAGCCAAAAGTCCGAAAACAGGAAATGATAACATCGATTTTCGATGTTGTCATTTTCCGCTGAACCGGCGGTTCAGCCAAACCGGTTCCCGGTTCAGCGCCTGACATTTTTCAGCCTTAGGCGACCCGAACACAGAAAATGACAACATCCATTTTTGATGTTGCAACATCCTGAATTTTGTTTTTTTGATTTTTATTTATTTTTAATTAATTTAAATTAAATTTTTTTTAAAAAAATTTATTATTATTATTATTATTATTAAATCGCGTGCTCCTCCATTCCAATCCTAAAACTATAAAAACTACTAAATTAAGAAAACTTAAAACTTTAAAAGCAAGAAATAATACAAAGATGCAATGGGTTGCCTCCCACCAAGCGCCTGATTTATGAGTCCCGGCAGGACTTCTCCTGATTAGGCAAGCTCCAAACGCGACACTACTCGGTCAATGTCGCCTCCCAGATATAACTTCAATCTCTCTCCATTTACCTTGAACTCAGTTCCATCATTCTCATTTAAAATAATCACAGCTCCATAAGGGTGCACGATTTTAACCTTGAATGGGCCCGACCAGCGTGACTTGAGCTTTCCTGGGAATAATTTCAAGCGAGAGTTGAATAGTAAAACAAGCTGTCCCGGTTCAAAGTTTTTCTCCTTCATGCGTCGATCATGCCATCGTTTCGTGCGCTCTTTATAAATTCTCGAGTTCTCATACGCTTGCATTCGAATTTCCTCTAGTTCGTTCAATTGTAAGAGCCTTTTCTTGCCGGCGTCGCGGAAATCATAATTAATTTTCTTTATTGCCCAGAATGCCCGGTGTTCTAGTTCTAGAGGTAGGTGGCAAGACTTTCCATAAACCATTCGGTACGGGGTTAGCCCAATGAGAGTTTTGAAGGCAGTGCGATATGCCCATAATGCATCGACTAGCTTTTGTGACCAGTCTCTACGGTTGACGCTCACTGTCTTTTCTAGAATTTTCTTAATCTCCCTATTGGATACTTCCGCTAACCCATTCGTCTGGGGATGATATGCTAAGGCGACTTTATGAGTTATCCCGAATTTATTTAGTAATGCAGTGAACTGGTTATTACAAAAATGACTGCCACCGTCACTAAGGATTGCCCTCGGGATTCCAAATCGACTGAATATATGGTGTCTTAAGAAGTTAAGGACCACCTTTGCATCATTCCTGGGCGTCGCGATTGCTTCCACCCATTTAGATACGTAGTCCACAGCTAATAATATGAATAGATTACCATTCGAGTTCACGAACGGTCTCATGAAGTCTATACCCCATACATCAAATAGTTCGACTTCCAGCATTATATTCATGGGCATCCCATCGTTCTTATGTATATTTTGCTCCGTTGGCATCTATCGCATTGCTTTACAAATTCATTTGCGTCCCTAAATAAATTAGGCCAATAGAAGCCAGCTTCTAACACTTTCATTGCGGTTCTCGTTCCCTTGAAATGACCTCCGTAGGGGGAGCTATGACATTTCTCCAATATCGCTCTCATCTCCTCCTCAGGGATGCATCTCCGTACGATTCCGTCGGCACCAACCTTGAACAACAAAGGATCATCCCACATGTAAGACCGTACCTGATGTAAAAATCGTTTCTTTTGTTGGTAGGATATTTCAGGTGGCAAAATATTGCTTGCTAGATAGTTTACTAAGTCAGCATACCAAGGCGTAATATTCTCCGAAATCGCTAGTAACTGCTCATCAGGGAATCTCTCTTCCACTTCAGAATGTAGTGTCGGTGGTGTACTCTCAATCCTAGATAAGTGATCTGCAACCGGGTTGTCCGTTCCTTTCCTATCCTTAATCTCTACATCAAACTCCTGTAAGAGAAGGACCCATCGAATCAAGCGTGGTTTTGAGTCTCTCTTCTCCATAAGATAACGGATCGCTGCATGATCGGTGTACACTATAACCTTCGTACATAAGAGATACGATCGAAATTTTTCGAATGCGAATACCACCGCCAATAGCTCCTTTTCGGTGGTAGTGTAGTTGGTCTGGGCATCGATTAGGATCTTACTAGCATATGCAATCGTATGAAATATCTTCTCCCTCACTTGTCCCAAAACAACTCCTACCGCGTAGTCGCTCGCATCACACATCAAGATAAATGGCTCTTCCCAATCCGGTGTTACTACAATAGGAGCGGTAGTTAACCGATATTTGAGCTCGTCAAACGCTCTCAAACAATCGTTATTAAAAGAAAATTTTGCATCCTTCTCTAGAAGTCCACTCAAGGGTTTAGCTATTTTCGCGAAGTCTTTGATGAATCTTCTGTAGAAGCCCGCGTGTCCAAGGAAGCTTCTTAGCATTTTCACATTCTTGGGTGGAGGTAATTTTTCTATCACATCTAGTTTTGCTTTGTCTACTCCCAACCCAGTCCTGGAAACATGATGACCCAACACTATGCCTTCACGAACCATGAAATGGCATTTCTCCCAATTTAATACTAGGTTTGTCTCGACACAACGTGTGAGCACCTTCTCCAAACACTCTAAGCACGTGTCAAATGATTTTCCAAAGATGGAAAAATCATCCATAAAAATCTCAATACCCTGGTCCATAATATCAGAGAAAATGGCAATCATGCAACGCTGGAAAGTAGCCGGAGCGTTACATAGACCAAAGGGCATCCTCCTAAACGCGAAAGTCCCATAGGGGCAAGTAAATGTGGTCTTTTCTTGGTCGGCGGGGTCGATGGTAATTTGATTATACCCTGAATACCCATCAAGAAAGCAGTAAAAATCATTCCCCGCCAATTTGTCTAGGACTTGGTCAAGGAATGGAAGAGGGAAATGATCCTTTCGAGTGGCCTTGTTTAACTTCCTATAATCCATACAAATCCTCCACCCCGTGATCGTCCTAGTGGCGACCATCTCTTCCTTCTCGTTCCTTATAACCGTCATCCCCCCCTTCTTGGGTACACATTGAACCGGCGAGACCCATGGACTATCTGAGATAGGATATATTATACCCGCGTCAAGCCACTTAATAATCTCCTTTTTAACTACCTCTTTCATCGGCGGGCTTAAGCGGCGTTGAGGCTCAATCGACCCCTAAAATGACTCCTCCAAAAGGATCTTGTGCATACATAATGAAGGGCTTATCCCCGGATATCAGCGATAGTCCATCCTATGGCCATTTTAAATTGCTTAAGTAGTTCAATTAGTCGTTTCCGTTGAACAGATGTTAAGTTGGAATTTATGATGACCGGTAGTGTCTCGTCATCCCCTAAATATACATAAGTAAGATGCTCGGGAAGAGGTTTCAACTCAAGTGATGGAGGTTCAATGATGGACGGTTTAGCTGACAAGGATTTCTCGGGCATCTCTAATGGTTCCGGCCTACGAAACCAAGCAGTTTGCTTCTCGAATGCTTGTAAGCAATCTTGAATCGCTTCATCATCATCAGATTGGTCATCCTCCGTTAATAATTGAGTCAACAACATATCATGTTCATCAGAAAGTGAACTAGGCACGAAATCGCATATAGAAACGTGATTCACCACCTCCATATTATCTTCCTCCCGGTGGGGGAACTTTAACGCTTTGAGTACGTTAAATGTGACTTGTTCGTCATTCACCCGCATCGTTAACTCTCCCTTATGCACGTCAATCAAAGTCCTACCCGTCGCTAGGAAAGGTCTTCCTACAATAATCGGAACTTCTCTATCCTCTTCCATGTCTAGAACGACAAAGTCCGCCGGAAATATAAACTTATCTACCTTCACCAAAACGTCCTCCACTATCCCTTTTGGGTATGCCAAGGTCCGATCAGCTAGTTGCAAAGTTATGGAGGTTTTGGAAATCTCCCCCAAACCTAGCTTTCTATATATCGAGAGCGGCATTAAGTTAATGCTTGCTCCAAGATCGCACAAGGCCTTCCCCTCAAACTTATAACCTATGGAACATGGTATCGTAAAGCTCCCCGGATCCTTCAACTTAGGTGGGAGTCTTTTTTGAAGAATAGCACTACACTCTCGAGTGAGTGCCACCGTCTCATTTGTACCGAAACGTCGTTTTTTAGATAGGATATCCTTCATAAATTTAACGTAGCTTGGCATTTGTTCCAACGCCTCGGCGAATGGGATGTTGATTTGCAACTTCTTAAAAATCTCGAGAAATTTTTGGAATTGTTGATCGAGTTTGCTTTTCTTTAACCGTTGCGGAAAAGGTGGTGGTGGATAAATTATTGTAGCTTCTTTTTCCTTCTTAGCTTCATCAATTCGCTCTTTCTTTTTCTCTAACACTTCTACCGCAGGTTCCTGACTATTCCCATCTTGTATGGCCCCCTCATTAGGGATACAAGGAATCAACTCCTCTAATTCCTTTTCATTACTACCCTTACTTTTCTCTCTTAGTGGAATGCTCTCCAACTCCTTACCGCTTCGTAGAGTGACCGCCTTGCATTGTTGATTGTCTCCTTTCGGATTCGGTGTGGTATCCGTTGGGAGTGACCCTTGAGGTCTAAGGCTTAATGCGTTCGCGATTTGTCCCAATTGAGACTCAATCACACGCAGTGAACCCTCTACACTAGTAATGCGTGCATCGTTTCTTTGCATGGATTCGATAAGGATCTCATCGGATAGCTTTCTAGAAGGTCCTTGTTGATTATAATTAACGTTTTGAGTTGGACGTGGAGTTGAGTTAAAACCAGGCGGGTGTCCCGTGCCGGTGTTATTCTTCCACGAGAAGTTAGGGTGATTACGCAAATCCGGATTGTAATGAGTTGGAATTGCATTATGATTATTGTGATTCATGTACCTCGGTTGCCCACCTATATAGTTGACCTCCTCGTTATTGTTAATGAGTTCCTCCACCGTAAGTGAAGGATTTATATTAATCGGAGGAGCTACTATACTGTTAACTTGGGGGTTCATTGGAACCTGATTTTGATGTAAGGTTAAGGCATCTAACCGCTTATTCATCGAGTTGAATTGTGCGGTTATTTGTGCAGCGAAAGAAGTGAGTTGGTCAACTTGGTGCGCACCTCCCATGGATGAGGAACCTTGGCGCTCAAATGAATGATAATTATTCGAAGATAGATCCTCTAAAATTTCATACGCATCCTCGGGATATTTGTTCATCAATGATCCTCCTGCAGCTCCATCTACTTGGATCATTGTAGACGTCTGGAGACCATTGTAAAAGGTCCACACCTGTTGGTGTGTGGCTAGGCCGTGGTGTGGGCACTTGCGCAATAGTTCCTTAAATCTTTCCCATGCGTCATAAAGTGTCTCTCCGTTCCCTTGCATGAATGTAGATATGTCACGCATAAGTTTGGCAGTTTTCGATGGAGGAAAATATTTAGCTAAGAATTTCTCTATCAGAGTCGCCCAAGTAGTGATAGAACCATTGGGCAGAGAGTTCAACCAATCTCTTGCTTTTCCTTCCAAAGAAAATGGGAATAACCTAAGTTTTATCGCTTCCTCAGATGCTCCATTGATTTTGAATGTGTCACATATTTCAATGAAGGTCCTTAAGTGAGAGTTCGGGTCTTCATTATTAAGGCCACCAAACTTATTGTGTTGAACGAGTTGCATTGTCATAAAATCTATCTTGAAGTTGTTTGCTTCAATTGCGGGTCTAGTAATACTAAACTGCAAGCCTCCTCGGAAGGGCATGTTATAATCACGACATGTTCTCCTTTGTTCAACGGGGTGACCATTCTGTTCTACTTGACCTTCTTGACCTAAGCCTTCTTGGTCAACTTCATTAGGAGCGTTATGATTATCAGGATTCATTGTGATCACGTTATTATTTTCTAATCGAAACGTTCTCCTATTTTGTCTACACGTCCGTTCGATCTCTAGGTTTAACGGTAGTAATTCAGGTGATCGATATCTGGACATAAAACACGCACCCCAACAATTGATAATTGATAATAAACAAACAAGCAAAACAGACACAAAACAAAGCAGTACTAGCAATGAGAATTAACAAAGATAAAACAAAACTTGATCTCTAATTACTAGGGATTCACTAATATTGCAAAATAAAACACTAAATGTTTCGCACCTCCCCGGCAACGGCGCCAAAAACTTGATACGCCCGTAATGGTCTACGTATTTAAACGCAAGTGCACGTGCCGTGTCAAGTAATAAAAGTGAGTAAGAATCGTCTCCACAGGGAGGTGGTGAATTCAGTGCTTGCAAATACCAGTTAGGCCTTTTCCTTAAATCCAGGTAAGACAAAATTCGTGATTTTCTTAGACTACTAAAATTTAATAAAAAGACTTTTAAATGGAATTACTACGGATCTTAGAAACAAAACTTTTCTTATCAAGGGAGAAATATAATCTTATATTATGATTTTCTAGGTTTAGTATGATGGATAAGTGAATGACTTGTTGTGAAAATGCGTGGTGAGCGTGCTTTGCAACGATCTTAAAATAGATAACCGTATCTCTCGATATCGGCAATCCCTAGTTCTATATTTCCCCTCGGGTGAAATAAGAACCGCTCAAAGAACAAAGACCTAAGTTGCTAACACCAAGAGGAAGTCTCCTTCTCTCTTCAAATGCTATATCACAATTATGATATGCTATCGCGACTCCTCTCTCGATTTATGAAGCGTAGCATAAAAATGAAACATTGGCCAAACATTTCAGAAAATAAAGATCATAAATTTGATAAAGAACACTCACCAAGAATCCACAACAAAATAAACTAGAAAATATCCATCACACACAACCTAGTAATCTCATAATACAAGATTAAGGAAGAATTAGTTCATGGCGTTGGAGGAATCACTCAAAATAGTGAAATAGATCTTACAAAACATCGCGGTTCACGCTTAATCGCTGCAGGAATTTCTTCCTAGAGTCGCTTCTTCGATCCGTGCGAAGATCTCCTTCTTCTTCCTCTTGCCGGCGCTCTCCAATGGAGGTTTTCTTCCCAAGCCAACCCTAGATGATGCTCTCCCTCTTAGATCCGAAATTAATGATGAATAATCATCCTCTAATCAGTTTTTGGCATTAAAAACGTCCATCCTCCTGAAGAGACGCATCCTTCCATAATTAAAATTGGTGGGAATTCAAATTTTAAATTTTGAATTTCGGACAGACACATGTTGCAGTTTCAGAATTGGATGTTACAGTAACTGGTCCAGGCCGAAAATAATAATTCTGCATTCACTTCCAAGTTGATTTCTCCGGCGAATCTTGCATAGAAAACCATGGAATAAGATCAACTTAGTACCATAAACATTAAAACAATAATTAATCATATTTTATTATCATTTAGGCTCCTTTTTACTAATTATGAAGTAGAAATATTAGGCAAAGATAACTTCATTTGAGAAGTTATCAAGGGGCAAAGAGGGAAAAACCACCTCGGGGGTAAAATGGTCCAAGGACGAGACCACGCCAAACCACACCCCCCCCCCCCCCCGGCGGTCTCGCCCGGAGCAGGCCGCGCGGGCGAGACCTCGCCTGGCCGGCGGTCTCGCCCGGAGCAGGCCGCGTGGGCGAGACCTCGCCTGGCCGGCGGTCTCGCCCGGAGCAGGCCGCGCGGGCGAGACCTCGCCTGGCCGGCGGTCTCGCCCGGAGCAGGCCGCGCGGGCGAGACCTCGCCTGGCCGGCGGTCTCGCCCGGAGCAGGCCGCGCGGGCGAGACCTCGCCTGGCCGGCGGTCTCGCCCGGAGCAGGCCGCGCGGGCGAGACCTCGCCTGGCCGGCAGTCTCGCCCCTGCTTGGGGCTAAGGGGCAGGGGGGACGAGACCATGGTCTCCAGTCGACCCCGCTGCCCCCCACCTCGCCCTTCATCCCGTCTGGGGGTGTCGGCCAACTTGTCGTACCCGACCCTCAAAGAAGGGGGCAAGGGGGAGGCCAATTTTTCCTCCCCCTACTAGTATATTTTCATGTCATAGCCAAAATTAGCCACCAAGAGTCCAAAATATCAAAAAAGCTTAAAAGCTTAAAACTGGCTCTGCGCCTGCCGAAGGGACCCTACTCCGCGAATACGGGGTTGTACAGCAGAAACATTGGTGTGGGATAGTTCATGGATACAGTCAGCAGGTCGCAGTCTTGCGGCTAGTCTCTTCCTCGAAGTTGCGGATAGTGGAGCAGTTCGCCCGGCCTA
Source organism: Platanthera zijinensis (assembly GCA_039513925.1). Classification (NCBI taxonomy): domain Eukaryota; kingdom Viridiplantae; phylum Streptophyta; class Magnoliopsida; order Asparagales; family Orchidaceae; genus Platanthera; species Platanthera zijinensis. The sequence continues at coordinate 21,331,617 of CM077082.1, read as the reverse complement.
TCAGCGGATTCTATTCGGTCTCTCAGCATTTGCAATAACAGCAGTCTGTGCGATTAGCTGCGGATAGGCAGCTTCTGCGGTTTTGGCGAACAAGGCTGGCGAGTATGCGGACTGTGCGGTTAATAGAAACAGTCCGCGCGGTTTCTTCTTTGGTGCAATTTTTAGATTGTTCCCAGTTTACATTGTAATCATGTCTTGCAATGTATTCCTCAGCTTGTAATAGAAGTTGATTCTGATTGGAAACTCTTGTGTCTTCATTGTTGTTGTCTTTTATTTGACTTTGGTTGTGATTGAGTGAACTTGCGACCTCATTAGCTCTCGCTTAAGAAATTTTTTCATGGTATTAGAGGGAGGTTGAAGAGTAGCAGTTCACCTTCTTTGAAGCTCAAGTGATTCAGCTAATAGCATGAAAGCCGGTTATGCAAGAGGGATTGGAATCGAGCTCTTAATGTAGACCAACTTAGAGCGTTGGAGGTCCTGCATGGAGAGCTATCTTCTAGGAGAGGATTTGTGGGAGGTTGTCGGTGGAGACAACCAGCAAGAAGTGGTCGCTACTTAGAGCTGTCACGGTTTCGGTTTGGTTCCGGTTCTACTAAAACTATGAACCGAACCACTAAGGTGACGGTTCTTCAAATTAGAACCAAAACCTTATTTGGTTTGACCGGTTCCGGTTCTGGTTCCGGTTCCAGATTAATTTTTGGAACCGTCGTGTCAATGGTCTTGGTTATGGTTCAACAAGAACCAAAACCAAACCGGTCACTATCGGTTCGGTCTGGTTCCATGTTGTTCGGTCTGGTTCCAATCGGTTTCAACTAAAATCAAAGTCAAGCTTGGTGGAATGAAATAAAAGCGGGTTGCAAATAGTAAATTCAAAACAACATCGAAATAGAAATAATTATGTTGCGCACTTCTCTACGGTATTTTCCGCGATCAGTGGGATAGTATCAATTGTCTTCCTATGCGTGTAGACTTGCCACAAATTCGAGTTGATTTGTGAACGTCTCATCGGCATGCTCAACCGTAACAACCACCTACAATTAGTTGTCTTTCATGATTACTAATAAATAGTAGTTGTATATCTTCTATATTTTTTAAATAAAATATTTCAAAAAAAATATGTAAGTAAAATTAAAAATATATTATATAACTGTATAAAAATAAAAAAAAATATACTGCAGAAATTGACTCCAAACCGCACCAATGTCAAACCATGTCATACAGATTTTATGCGGTGAAGTTTTGTTTGGTCCAAAATCGACCCCCTTTAGTGCGATTGCGGTTTGAGTTCAAACTGCACCAATTTCACTCGTGATAGTAAATATAAATATTATAGATAAATTATAAAATAATAACTATATAATAATAATAATAATTAGGTTGTGCTTCGGTTCTACTTCGGTCCGGTTCGGATCGGGTCTAAAAATCTTGAAACCGCTTGAGAGTTGTATGTTGCGGTTCCGGTCCGGATAATAAAATGTAAGAACCACCCTGGACCAATGTTGTTCACGGTTCCAAAATTCAAACCGGAACCCGAATAATTTGCCAACGGTTTGGTCCAGTTCTTTTCGGTTCTGGTTCGGTTTGCGGTTTTCGATTTTAAGTGACAGCTCTATCGCTACTGGGGCAATGCTGAGGCGGTGATGGCGTGGAAGCGTATAGATGCTAAGGCTGCATTCGCCATAAAACGCGTCGTTTCACCGGAGCTGTTCGATCACATTATTGATTTTTGATCGGCAGTTGAGATCTGGATGGCCTTGGATGGTCTGCTCAACAAGAAGAATGTAACTCAGCTACAGTTCTTGGAGAATGAGTTGGCTAAGACTACTCAGGGTGACCTGTCAGTGTCATCTTTCTTCTTGAAGATGAAGAACATCTGCGCCGAGATTTCAGTACTGGACCCGGATGAGCCCATCTCAGAGACGAAGCTGAAAAGGCACATCGTTCGTGGCTTGCAGAAGAAGTATATGGCTTTTGTTACCTCTGTTTAGGACTGGGAAATCAGCCATCTTTGTTGGAATTGGAGAATCTGCTGGCTTCGCAGGAGAGCCTCACAAAGCAGATGGCTGAAGTGTCGGTTTCTAAGAGAGACGACGATGTTCTCTTCTCGGGCAAAAAGAAGAGATGAGACGGGAAGAAGAAGACACTTATTGGCGATGGTCTATCTTCTTCATTACAGTAGGAGAGGAGCAAGCCTCCTAAGGCTGATGACGGGAAGAATCGGAGCGGACCACGGTGCTACAGATGTAACAAGCTTTGTCACATTCGCAAAGATTGTAGAGTTAAACTTCATCCAGGACATACTGCAGAGAAGGAGGCTGAGTCCAAGCCTAAGGATGGAGAGTGGGGGAGTGCCTTCGTGACTAACACTTTTATCCAGGCACTTTCCTCCATTAATTATCAGGAGGACTGGATTGTAGAATCCGGGTGATGTAATCACCTCACAGGGGATGTCTCCAAATTCTCATCTCTGTAGGAGTTCAAAGGTAATGTCTTTATTATTACTATTGATGATAATATACATGCTGTAGAAAAGAAGGGATCGGTTTCTTTGGATAGTGATCAGGGGTCACTCACGTTGCGGAGTGTGTATCACGTACCTGGGATGAAGAAAAACTCTCTTCTCAATGACCAAATGCGGTGGATGCTGGATATCACGTTCTGTTTGGCACAATAAAAGTGAAGTTTCTCCTAAACGTTTTAGCTGTGAAAGCTGACGTTACTCATGTTGGGAGGAGGGTGAGAGACTTGTTCGTTTTATTGATAAGTACTTATGTTGACAAGATGATGGCAAATGATAGTGCATCTATCTGACATGAGAGGTTGGGGAATGTAGGAATGGACAAGCTAAAGGCTACGGCGGTGAAAGGCCTGGTACATGGCCTGCCTAGTCTTTCCTCCTATGGAGACGATCATGTCTGTGCCGGTTGTCAATATGGAAAGGCATACCGCCTTCCTGTTGACATATAGCAGACTAGGTGTAGAGCACCGTTGGAGTGTATTCACGGTGATCTAATGGGGTCTACCGTCACGTCAAGTCTCGACAGAAGCAGATACATGCTTGTTCTTATTGATGACTTTTCAAGATATATCTGGGTCTATTTCTTGAAGGAGAAGGCAGAAGAATTCGGAAAGTTTGTGGAGTTCAAAGAGCTTGTGGAGGGTCGGCTCGGTCTGCGGATTAAGAAGTTGAGAAAGGATAATGACAGAGAGTTCACTTCGTTGGATTTCTCTAACTACTGTAGAAAGTTCAGCATCCAACGGGAGCTTATTTGTGCTTACACTCCACAGAAGAACGAAATTTCAGAGTGGAAGATCCGTCATATGACGGAGACCTGCAAATGTTGGATTCACGCCAAAGGCTCTCTTAGGTTCTTTTGGGTGGAGGGATTTGCCTGTGCAGCGTACATCATCAACAGAATGCCCCTCAGTCCGAACAACATGAAATCTCCTCATGAGTTAGTTTTCAAGGAGAAGCTCAGCGTGAAAAATCTTCGAGTGTTCGGGTCGACTTGCTATGTGGAAGTTCTAGATGTGCTCAGGACGAAGCTAGATGTGAAAGCAAGGAAACTAATTTTCGTTGGATTGATGAGCGGAAGAAGGGATGGAAGTGCATGGATCCAGAGACACGGAGGTCTGTTGTCTCCCAGGATGTTGTATTTGACAAGTTGATGTCATACCATGGTAGCCCGTCTGCGGAGCTACAGGAGAGAAAGTCTGGCAGAGGGCAAGGAGATGCTTCTCGGGATCTTCTGGTGGAGTTACTTGTGCCGCCAGGTGCTCCGACGTCAACTAGCTCTAGGGTGGATGCTTCTGGATCTAAAAGCAGGGGAGCGATGCTCCTGGTGTGCCCGAGATCAAAGCTATCACATAACTACATAAGAAACAGTGGGAGTAGTGGATCGGATCAGGGTCAAGACCTGTGGACGTCCAGGAGGACTATTATTCTATCAGCTCGGTATAGGGACGGAAACACGATGAGATTTGTCTCATGTTTCTTCACAAGTCCCTTGGATGAACATGAGCCTCCGGGCTTTGAGAACGTCATTGTAGTCAAGGAGTGGGAAGATGTTATGGATAAGGAGATGGCTGACCTCAGGAAGAATGAGACTTGGATTCTTGTGCCCAAAGTCGAATACATCACTCATGTGATGTGCAAGTGGGTGTACAAGTTAAAGAAAAAGGCTGACGGGAGTATCGAGCGGTACAAGGCTAGCCTTGTAGCTCGGGGGTTTTTATCAACAGTTCGGGGAGGATTATGAGGAAACGTTTAGCCCTGTGGCCAAGATGACTTCGGTATGGGTGGTGGTCTTCCTGGCGGCTTGCCAAGGGTGGAAGATATGACAACTTGACGTGAAGAATGCGTTTATCTACGTCGAGATTGACAAGGACATCTTTATGGTGCAACCACCAGGTTACGTATCTGAAGATAATCCAGGGCACGTCTGCAAGCTGAAGAAGGCCCTCTACGGTCTGAAGCAAGCGCCTCGGGCGTGGTTGGGAAGATCGCAGAATATCTCTAGTTCTGCGGGTACTTTGCTTCAGACTCATATTCAAGTCTGTTTGTTAAGAAGTACAGGTAGCTTAAGGTCCCTCATTCTATTGTACATTGATGATATGATTATTACGGGGAACTTAGAGGCGGAAGAAGCTAGGCTACGGGCTGAGCTTGCTATCCAGTTCGAGATAAAGGATCTGGATGAGCTTCACTATTTCCTCAGGCTCGAGGTGCAGAGGCAGAAGGATGACATGCTCATTTTCTAGAAGGGCTATGCGGAGCGGATCGTAAGTTATTCCACATGGCGGATGGGAAGAGCAGTTCTATTCCTCTGGAGGTTGGCCTCAAGCTTCGACGGGATGAGGGATGGGTTCTTCTAGACCCTTTGGTGTTCCAGACTCTTGTGGGGAGTTTGATATACCTGACTATTACTAGGCCGGATATTTCTTACGCAGTAGGCTTGGTGAGTCGGTATATGGCAGACCCACGGAAACCTTATATGGTGGCGGCTAAAGGTATCTTGAAGTACGTCAAGTCTACCTTGGATATGGGTCTTTTTGTACAAGTGGGACACGGGCTTTTGTTTGCATGGTTTCACGGATGCTTATTATGGGGAAGATACAGATGATCGAAAGTCGACATTTGGCTATGTCTTCTTCACGGGATCGGCGACAATTTCGTGGTGCAGCAAGAAGCAGATTCAGTGTCCGTCTCCACTACTGAGGTGGAGTACAAGGCTTCGGCCTTGGCTGCTTAGGAAGTCATTTGGCTTAGGCGATTAGTGGATGACATTCATAAGGAGGTGCGGAGTCCTACTCTGATTCGCGGCGACAATGAGAGTGCTCTCAAATTGGTGAATAATCCAGTTTGTCACGCGCAGACGAAGCACATCGAGATTGAGCATCACTTCATACGGGAGAAGGTGCTGGAAGGATCTTTGATGGTTGACTACATTCGGAGTCAAGACAACGTGGTGGATATCTTTACCAAGTTGTTGGTGAAAGGGCCTTTTACTTGGTTATGGGAGTTGCTCAAGCTGGTTTCTACTTCTCACTTCAAGGGAGAATGTTGAAATTGTTGAAGTGTGAAGTTGGGTAAGTCGGGCGGACTGGTTGCTCAGTTCGCACAGACCGTAGAGACTGCGCGGACTAGGCGGATAGCCTTGGCGGGTTACCTAGTCAGACAGCCGGCTTGGCTGTGGTTTCTGGCGGTCTGGACCAGCAAGCGCTCTTGTGGAGTAACCGGGCGTTTAGGATGTTTATCCGTGAGTTCTGGCAGGTTCTATGAGTCGCTAAGGTGTAACCTGATAAGCGGACTGGGGCGGTTTACAGCCAGGTCGTTGGTGCCTTCTCGGGGCGGGATGGATCAGAGTTCGCTGGTTGTTGTGCGGACTTTATGGAGCTCGCAGGTGTTCAACATGGATCAAATCTTGTGGTCTGGATGTTAGATCGTGGAGCATGCATTGTTGCGCGGACAGTGTGCTTGGAGGTCGCGTGGTCTGATAGGGCAATCCGCATGGATAGTTGCGGACTGGATGTTCAGAAGAGCACGATCTTGGTATCAGGTGGCACGGTCTGGGTTGGTGACTGCGGGTTTCGTGGACTTGATCTGGGGGAGACAAGTCCAGCTTGTTCCCTAACTCGCCGAGCTCGCCTTGAGCGGACTGGTTGGCAGCTCGTCGAGCTTGCCTTGGTTCAGTCTGGAGTTCGTCCTGGTGCGGCCTCTTGGTTACTCGTCGAGTTCGCCTAGTGCGGACTGCCCTTTATATTCGCTGAGTTCGGCAGTGTTGGCTTAGCTTGCCATGGGTTGCAGAATGGGCTGATACAAAGTAGTATCCGCGCGGGTTGGCGAACTGGTAGTCTATCCGGCAGGAGCGGTTTGGGCGCGACCTGGTGAGTTGAGTTTGTATCTGCATTGTGCGGATACAGGTGTTAGTCGGCAGGATTTGATGAGTGGTTATTCTATCGGTATAGGTGATGACGACACTCCTTCCCACATATATAAATAGCCCCCCCCCCCCCGGCTCACCCCCCCCCCCCCCCCCGGCTCATCATTATGAAGAAGTGACAGTAAGAACGAGCTCAGGCTTAAACTTGCGGTTACGGTTTTCTAATCGCGGCGACTAAGGAAGTTGGTTACTTTGCAGGCTGTGCGGCTAACATCAGGCGGCTAGGCAACTAGCGGAAACGTTGGTGTGGGACAGTTCGCGAATACAGTTAGCAGGTCGCAGTCTTGCAACTAGTCTCTTCCTTGGAGTTGCGGAGAGTGGAGCAGTTCGCCTGGCCTATCAGCGGATTCTGTTCGGTCTCTCAGCATTTGCAATAACAGCAGTCCGCTCGGTTAGCTGCGGATAGACGGCTTCTGCGGTTTTGGCGGACAAGGCTGGCGAGTACGCGGACTGTGCGGTTACTGGAAACATTCCGCGTGATTTCTTCTTTGCTGCAATTTTTAGATTGTTCCCAGTTTACATTGTAATCATGTCTTGCAATGTATTCATCAGCCTGTAATAGAAGCTGATTCAGATTGGAAATTCTTGTGCCTCCATTGTTGCTGTCTTTTATTTGACTTTGGTTGTGATTGAGTGTTCCTACGACCTCATTAGCTCCCGCTTAAGAAATTTTTACACCACATCATCGACATTCAACAACGACGACAAGCTCGCTCTTTCACCCGACTCCTGATGTTATTATTTTCTTTCTCCGATGTTTTCACAGGAGCCCTCAGCCCTTTCACCCATCTCCATCCTTGATTCATGCACCTCACGCATTTCAGTGGAGGTGTTTTTGAGTTTTTCTTCATCTTGCTCTGCTTACAGGTATTTAGATTGTTATTTTTCATTTTTAGCAATTTGTATATTGTCATTTGATGTTTAGGCCTCAATCAGTGATGACAGTTTTTTTGCCTACATAGTTTTTGTTCTCCTTGGATATGGATAATTAAGGTTCGGTTTGGGGGGACTTAGTTTTACCGGTCAAGCGGTTACGACCACATTAATCAGACCGTAATTAAGATCTAGTTCATGCGGTTGTAACCGCTTGATCGGTGAAAATAAGACCTCCTAAACGAAGCCTAAGTTGTAGAGTGCAGTTTTACGGTGGAATATGTGTTTCTATTTTGTTTAACTCCTCCATAAAAGATTTAATGTTTTGTTTGGAAAGGTGGCATATGTAGGAAATCCGGAGCGTCGAGAAGCAGAAATCCGAATAAAAGCAGTAACAAAAGAAAAAAGAGCAAGTACACAAACATGGAGATTTCAGAGGTTCACCCAAAATAGGGCTACGTCCCCTATCCCTTCCCTTCTCAGTTCTTGTAACCACCAAAAAACAAATACAGATTACAAAGGTTTCAAGGATCTTAACCGATCCTACTTTAACTCCTGCTTCTGGACAAAAACAAAGGAAGAACCTCTTCTGGATCGCCTTCAACAAAAACCTCGTATGCGCCTCCAAAAGGTATATCAGCCGTAAGCCGTCGTCTCGATCGTATCCCTAAAAACAACCGGAATACGCCTTAAATAGGCTTCAGCATAACTCGATCGTCGAACGCCGGTCGACGTTCGTCGAACGTCGAGCTCGGCCCGTTCGACGAACGTCGAGCTGGGTTCGACGAACGTCGAGCTGGGTTCGACGAACGTCGAACCCAGTTCGACGAAGGGAAAAAACATCCCCCCAAAAAATTTTGGGCCGGGGGCGTTGCCCCCGCACCCCCACCGGGTACGCTGTCCCCTGGACCCTTGCCCGCTGTCCGGTCAGCGGGACCTCCGCCGGGGGCGGCTGCCCCCGGACCCCCGCTGTCGTCGGCGCCAGATATGTCGGAGGGGGATCACACTTCGATTCCTCTAAGCTCACGTGGGCTAACCCGATGTGAAAAACAAGAGAACCGAAAGTGTTCCACAACCCCAACAGCATATTCATATTCACATACACATGTTTCTATTACTTTCTAATTATCTACCCCTTACAGTTCTCATTTGTTCTGCTGGAGTTATTAATGTTCTCATTTGATTCTTTTTTATTAAGTTAAATTTGGACAATGAAAAAAATAGTAGAAGTAATGTTCGCATTTGATTCTTTTTCATTTATTCCGCTGGAGTTAAGCATGGTGCGCACGACAAGATGCAGATTGATAGCTTAGAATTATGTAATGACTTGTTGTATTGATTGATGACTTAGAATTACTGAAGTCTAAGGTGGCGTTTGGTTCGGCGGTTTGCAGTTTGACTGTTGTGCGGCTGGGACACACAACAGGTTTTCGTATAAGCTGCGTTTGGGACAACTTATTTCTAAACCCCCGTTTTATTTATTCCATTGTTTTATTATAACCCTGGCCGCAGGTTTTTTCTGCGGTGAACTGCAGAAGCTGATAGCGAGGATCGCAAGTTCCCGTCTTCCCCGCTCGTGATTTCCCTCTTCTCCCTCCGACGTCGACACTTCTGACGACCACGCCTCCGACGCCAACGCCTCTGACGGTCTCAGCTCCGACGTCCACGCCTCCGACGGAATCATCTCCGACGGCTCGAAAACCTAACATTCGGCGTTTCTTCTCCCTTCGCCGGCGATCTCTTCCTATCCAGATCTGCACCAACAAAGCTCCCCAACCTCAGGTAAATCCAATTTTACATATCGATCTCCTCCAACTTTTGGTGCTAGGATTCAGAAATTTTGTGTTTTGTCCTCGGTGATTATTTGAGAAATTGAATCGTAATTTTTTCTATGCTTTGTTCATGATATTCGAGAATGGATGTGTGTTGTATTTGTGAATTGATGTGTGTGTTCTATGTGAGTTGTATGTGTGAATGTGTTTTCAAAATTTTTATCGTCGGTAATTATGTTTTGAAAAAAAAAAAAATTTAAGTCAAAACTTTATTTTTTTTTTCAAACGATTTTTCTAAATTTCATTTCATCCAAACAGTTTTTGAACAAAACTCCGTTTTCCAAAATCAATACTTTTCCTATCAACAGATAGTTGAATATTCATATTAATTAGAAAATATTCAGAGAATATTTTATAATATTTAGAGAATATTTGTATCCTAAATAGTGCGATGCCTATTTAGGAATTATTGGTGCACACGGATTGATGACGTGTCACCTCGTTGTAACATTATAAATAGCCCCTTTGAGGAAGAATAAAGTATTCAATTTTTCTCCCAATCTTTTCAACTTGGTATCAGAGGGAAAATCTCGCGCCCTTCCGTCAAATTCCCCCGACCCGTCGCCCGCTTCCGTCGACCAAGCCCCCCCCCCCCGACGCCAGACGCTAACCTAGTGGTGGACGCAGCTCTTGCGGCGGAATCCTGCGAACTCGCTCATCTTGCGGGTTCCGTCGCCTGTTTCCGCGGGGTCGCCGGTGTCGCCTGGTCCAGGCGATGGCCTGAACGGCTGGCCCTCGCCGGAATTTCCTCTTCCTTCCTCTCCTATGTCTCCGGTGTCCCGTCCCTTTTGAAAACCATGGATGCAGCCGGACACATCGTGCTCTCGCCCTCCGGTGTTCCTTCCGACGTCATGATCTAAGGGACTCTCGTAGGGTGTACCGTTTGTTCGTCGGCTTGTTCAGATCCGTGTTTTCCCTTGATGGATGATCAATCTGTCGTCTCCCAATCCGGTACTCTTCCCGGAATCTCGGCTCCTCTAACTGGCGCTCATACCGGCTCGACTGTCGATCCACCCCGGAGTCATGGCCCATCTGGCTCATTGAAGATCACCACAGTTGCCTTGGATGGCACAAATTACCTGGAATGGTCCAGGGCAGCCCAACATGCTATTCGCAGTCACCAGTTATATGGACTTATTGATGGTACCACGACTGAGCCCCGGCGTACCGATCCCTCATGGAAAAAATGGGATGCGGACAATTCTCTGGTGGTCTCGTGGTTACTTCACTCGATGTCCCCTCAGGTGTATCGCAGTTATATGCTGTTGGACTCCGCCTATGATATCTGGATCCGGGCCCGTGATACCTACTCTCAGGCAGGCAGTTCGATGCAAGTCTATGAGCTCACTCGCCGTGTTCTTGAGCTAAAGCAGGGTACGATGACCGTTGCCACATACTACTCTGAGTTTGAGCGTCTTTATCAGGAGTTGGATTTCTTCAATACTTTTACTGCTGCATGTACTACTGATGCAAAGGCCCTCCAAAGAGATAAAGATCGCTTCCGTGTTCACGTGTTCCTTATGGGGCTCAACATGGAGTTTGACGCTGTTCGCCTGCATGTCCTTCACCGTGAGCCTCTTCCTTCTCTTCGGGAGGCCTTCAGCATGCTCCTCAGTGATGAGAACCGTCGCCGCACTCTTGGCTCTACTACTGACCACTCTGCGCTCGCTGGGATTTCCCGCGGTCCCCCTCCTATTTGCAGTCACTGCGGGAAAAAAGGCCATATCAAAGACTCGTGCTTTCGCCTACATCCGCACCTTGCACCAGCCGGTCGAGGTTCTGGTACTCGTGGTAGAGGTGGATATCGTGGAGGTGGTCGCTCTTCTGGTGATCGTGTTCAGTCTTCTGCACACTCTACTGAGGTTCTGGAGGAAACCTCTGGTGGTTTGTCTGCGGCCGAGTTAGAGGCCTTCCGACGTATGTTGCGCTCCCACACAGAGTCTACTACTGCTACCTCTCATGCTGCTGTTGCCACTTCAGGTTTGTCCAGTGCTCATGCTCTGTCTTCCACCCCCTCCGAGTGGATTATCGACTCTGGTGCGACGGACCACATGACTGGCTCTGCCTCAGGTTTTACCTCGTATACTCCTCTTTCTGGTCGGGATAAGGTTATTGCTGCTAATGGCTCCCTCTCAGCCATTGCTGGTAAAGGGACTGTCACGTGTTCTCCCGATCTATCTCTGTCCTCTGTTTTACATGTCCCGTCTTTTCCTCGCAATTTGCTTTCTATTAGTCACTTGACTACTTCGTTGAACTGTTCTGTAACCTTTTTTCCTGATGTTTGTGTATTTCAGGATCTGGCTACGAGGCGGACGCTTGGCAGTGGTAGAAATATTGGCGGACTGTACTTGTTAAACCAAACTTCTCCCAGTGCTCTATCATCCACCAAAACTCCTACTCTCCATGACGTCCGACGCTGGCATCAACACCTTGGGCATCCCTCCACTTTATATCTTACTAAACTGTTTCCTGTCTTTAATCATATAATTCGTTTTTTTTTCTTGTGATGCTTGTGAGCAGTCTAAGCATGTTCGTCACACAACTAGTCATCTTTCTGTTCCTAGTTTACACCCATTTGATGTTATTCATTCTGATGTTTGGGGACCATCCAGGGTTACATCCTTATCTGGCTATAAATGGTTTGTTACGTTTATTGATTGTCACTCACGCACTACGTGGTTATATCTACTGAAACAAAAAAGTGATGTATTTTCCTGTTTTCAAAAATTTCATAAAATGGTCTCCCAACAATTTGACGGGAAAATTCGTGTGCTTCGTAGTGATAATGGTGGGGAGTATGATGACCGGGGTGCATTCGGAGCCTATCTTGCCGATCATGGCATCCTACATCAAACAACGTGTGTTCATACTTCCACCCAAAATGGGGTGGCTGAGCGGAAGAATCGGCACTTGCTGGAAGTGGCTCGGTGTTTACTCCTTGCAATGCACCTTCCCAAATCCTACTGGGGCGATGCCGTTCTCACAGCCGCGCATCTCATTAATCGTCTTCCATCTCGTGCTCTTTCCTTTGATACGCCCCTCTCACACTTTGCAAAAAACCATGTAGTCCACACTTCTCATCTTCCTCCACGTATCTTTGGCTCTGTTTGCTTTGTCCATGTTCATACGCCGCATCGCGATAAACTGGATGCGCGTTCCCTCCGTTGCGTTTTCGTTGGATACTCTCCTACCACCAAAGGGTATCGGTGTTATCATCCTCCGACTCGTCGCTACTATTGTACGGTGGATGTTACCTTTCGTGAGGGGGAGTCCTACTTTGGTCCTCGTCAGGGGGAGATCTCTACTACCAGTGACGAGACCATCGAGTCCCCCCTTCCTATTGTTGCCACTTCTCCTCTTTCTTCTCCCGCTGCTCCCATCGAGTCTCCCCTTCCTATTGTCGTCGAGCAAGTACAGACTGAGGATGTTTCTCCAGTACCGGTGACCGTCTCCACACCAGATTCCGATGACAATCCTATTACTATCTACTGTGATAACAAGGCTGCCATTAGTATTGCACACAATCCAGTTCAGCATGACAGGACCAAACACGTGGAAGTTGATAGACACTTCATTAGAGACCACCTTGACAAGGGAAATATCTGCACTCCTTTTGTAAACTCATTTGATCAACTTGCTGATGTCTTTACCAAGGGGCTAAGCAGTGACAACTTCAAGAATAATATTGACAAGTTGGGAATGGTCAATATATATTCCCAACTTGAGGGGGAGAGTTGAATATTCATATTAATTAGAAAATATTCAGAGAATATTTTATAATATTTAGAGAATATTTGTATCCTAAATAGTGCGATGCCTATTTAGGAATTATTGGTGCACACGGATTGATGACGTGTCACCTCGTTGTAACATTATAAATAGCCCCTTTGAGGAAGAATAAAGTATTCAATTTTTCTCCCAATCTTTTCAACTCAGATTTCCATCAGCAGCATTTCATCAGCAACAGTCCAATCAAACATAGCCTAAGTATGAAGATAAAATATTAAACAAGATTATGAGTTATGACTGTATCTATTGATAAAATAAAATATTAGACAACTTTAACGCAATTATAGGAAAACGAACCAACGGCTAAAAGTCTAAAGGCTCGGTTCGGTTTCGGTTTTTGGTATGGTAAAATTGAGGCTATTCGGTTCGGTTTCGGTTTTACATAAAATCGAACCGAATCGAACCGTTTTTATGTCTACTCTTGCCTCTGGAGTTGTTTGTCTTCAAAAGAAAGCCTAAGGGTCTTTTTATAGTTTTTTGTGGGGGTCATGGTGGTAATTGCGCCGGTGAGTAATTTGTGCTGGGGAATGACATCGCTCCGTTTTAGTCCCCTTGATCACCAAATTTGCGCCCGCACGCGCAAATTTGTGCTAGCGAATGGCATCGCTCGTGTTACACTGGTGCTCTTGCAGGGGTGCGTGCATGCGGTTTTGCCCTCTTCTAAGGAGTTTTTGGGCCTTTTGAGTGAGCGCGGCTCGCTTGACCGATTTGGCATTTGTGTCCTTGATTCATATGCTCTGATTTGACTCGAGGATTTCAAGAGGAATCTCATCATCTTGAAATTTATTATTTACATGAAAATAATAATTTTATAGAGAAAAATCCAAAATCACATGAGATAAGTTGTGGGTATTCCTGATTCTTCTTTAAATCCAATTTTTAAACTTCCTATTTTTTGATAGATGTTTGATGGTTAACCTCATAGTAGTGAAGTGTTTTTAAGTTAAAGTTTGTTTCCCTTTATGTCAATGTTATCATTTATTTTTTTAGAGTATGTCTTTGTTTGTCACACCAAATAATTATTTAAAAAACACTGTACAAAAAAATCTAATAAATAGTTTTTTTTTTTACTTGGTCCGGATTCTACTAAATTCCTAGTTTAGCCGTTGAGCAGGAAAAAATTTTAGGTACACCTAATGCACCATCCTCTACGTGCAAATGGAATTTTGCATACTTAAATCGTATTTTTCCGTAACAAAAAATTGATTGTGACAAAAATAAATTACAGAATATTAATTATTACATTTTTACAATTAATTTAAGCACTTATTTGTCCATATTTTATACAGTTCTGAAAAAATTCCAGTTATATTTTTTGGGTTTGACTGGAAAATTCCAACTGAAATGTTGACATATTTTCCTGTTGAAATTTTTGTTACAATCCCAAAAAATACAACTGGAATTTTTTCAGAACTGCATTGAATTTGAGTAAATAAGTACTTAAATTGATTGTAAAAATGTCTTAATTAATATTTCGTAATTTGTTTTTGTTACAATCAATTTTTTGTTACTAAAAAATACGATTTAAGTATACAAAATTTTATTTGCATGTAAAAGATGGTGCATTAAGTGTACCTAAAAATTAGCCCGTTGAGCAGAAACCGCCTCCGACCACCGGCTTGGAACTGCACCGGGCCCTCCGGCCGCCGAGAGGAGGAGTGAAAAAAAATCATCGAAATGAATATACAGGAGAGTGGAATCCGACGAATGGTTTGAAAATCACGATGAAACATGAGTTTTTATTTAAAAGTTTAGTTTTTTATTATTATTAAAGAACAAATTCACCGTCAAAATGAATCATTCGTGCTTGCGCAGATGCACGTGAGCTAAAGCTCCCACCGGCTTTTGAAGCATTAATCAACAATGCTTACCTTATATTACTACTTTCACTTAATCCTCCGTTGACTAAATGCGGGCGACAAGCTCACCGGCAGCAATATAAATAGATCACTGGGCATTGACTTCTTCCGGTCTCACTCTCTGCTCCTAATTTATATAACGCGTTGCCTCGTGTGAATGAATAATGGGCGCTTCTTTCTTTTTCTCTCTTCCATCTTATTGCAAAAATATCCCAAAGAAAGCCAGCTCTGTTTGGCTGTTCTTCTAATTGGATTCTTTGAACGCACCTGCAAACCAAAGGGGGGCAAGAATGACAGAGGAAATGGAAATCCACATCCAATCTGAACCGTTGAGAAGCTACAGAAATGGACTCCTAAATTTCTTCAAAGCTTGCCATTGCAGAGATTGGCGCCGGAAACTCGTGCCCGGCTCTGCCAGCACCGTTCTCCGACAAACCGTCGACGAAAGAGAAGAAATCTCTCTCCCCGTCTCCTCTCTCGACGATCCCCGGCGAAGTTTTCCGGTGAATTTCATCAAAAAGATCGACTTTGATTCGCTAATCCAACTCTGCGGCGAATGGATCAAGCATCCGATGAATATCGCCCTCATTTTATGGTCTATGTGCGTTGCGGTTTCCTCCTCCATGCAGGGGCTTCTCCTTCTCGGACTTCTCGACGAAGAATTGCCTGAAAAATCCTCCAGAAACCGATGGATGGAAATCAACAACCAAGTTCTGAATGCTCTGTTCACGCTCATGAGTCTTTATCAGCATCCAAGCCTCTTCCACCACCTAGTTCTTCTCTGCAGATGGAGATCGCAGGACATCGTAGATCTCAGAAAGATTTACTGCAAAAACGGAGCTCGCCGGAGTTGGGAATGGGCTCACATGATGGTCGTCGTTCTTCTTCTCCACATCACCTGCTTCTCTCAATACATTCTCTGTGGCCTCTACTGGGGATACACCATTGCCACTCGACCAGAGTTTTCTGAGAACTTCTTCAATGCTGCCGGATTTGTAGCTCCGGTTTTCGCCGGAGCTTATGCCATGTACAGTCCTCTCGGAAGGGAATACCACTTCAATTCCAAGGAAGAAGAGTGCGAATCAGAAGATCTGGACTTAAACAAGCATGATAGAGTTTCAGTAAGTCAACCGGAGTGGAAAGGAGGACTTTTTGATTGCTTCCATGATTCTTCTGTAGGGTCTCTCTCCTTCTTCTGCAGCTTCTGTGTTTATGGCTGGAATTTGGAGAGGCTTGGATTTGGAAACATGTACGTGCACAGCGCGATGTTCTTCTTGCTCTGTTTTGCGCCGCTCTGGATCTTCGGCGTTTCGGCGTTCCACATTAGCGACGGTGTGATAAGCAAGGGCGTGGCGATAGCGGGCTTTGCGTTGTCTCTGTGCGGTCTTCTTTACGGAGGATTCTGGAGATTACGAATGCGGAGAAGATTCAATCTTGCCGGCGGCAAGCTCTGCTGCGGGTCGGAGACGGCGACAGATTATTTTCAGTGGCTGTTCTGCTGCGCGTGTTCTTTGGCGCAGGAGATTCGGACTGGGAATTTCTATGATGTTGAAGATGGAAGATTTTATATGAAGAGTTTGGGTGGGGAGGAAGATAGAAATCTTTTGGGGTGTCCTGTGCCGCGTGAGAACAGAGGAGGTGTGATTCTTGAAATGGAGCAGGCTTCAATGAGTTCGATTACTTCGAAGGGGAGCGCGGTGGAGCAGGATAACTGCGGTGAGGTTTCCGCGGAGATGTGGAAGCCTCATTTTCAGCAGATGACAGAGGTGGTGTGAGAGGAGAATCCCCTCTGCACTGCATTGATTCAAAGGAAAACTTTGAAAGAGAATTTCCTTCAATACATTGATTGAAAGGAGAATTTTGAAATAGATCTTTCAATGTTGCACCCGTGCGCGCACTCTCTCTCTCTTGAGGGCATTTGTCTCCTCTATTTCTGTCCATTTACCTAAATAGGAAAAGGGATCCTTCATGTGGGACTTTAAATGTAGGCAGTCGTGGACGTAGAGATTTTTTTTCCGTTTGAGCGGTGTATGAAAAATATCAAAATGAAAAATATTATTATTTTGAATTATATCTAAAATGGTAAATAAATGTGACATACAAAGAAAATAAATAATAAAAAATATGTAGAAAATATAATGATAAATAAATGTGTTAAAAAATAAAATGATAAATAAATATGTAGGTAATAAAAAAAATATAATATCATAGGACTTGAACCCATGGCCATTTAGTTAGATATCATTCACTCTACCAACTTAGCCAAAATACTTACTTACTTGAATTTAGTCATGATATATATTTATATTTTATATCTGTCGAATAAATAAATTGTGCATTCTGCTATTGTGGGCGGCCGCCCACACTGGGCCCTATGTGAGTCCGCCCCTGAAGTAGATTCATTTCACTAGTTTGATTTAATGATATAATTTTTTTAAAAAAAATAACACTATGAAAGGATGGAGTTAGTGAATTCGTCGGATCAGTCGGAAATAAATCTGGATCATAAAATGGATACTATTCATTTTACTTGGAATGTAGAGGATCCTGGTGGCCTAAATAAAGACTTAGGCTTTGTTTATTTGAGTATTTTTCTTCGGTGTTTTTTTCGAATAACTTTATTTTCAGCCAATTTGAATAACCTTTATTTGGATCGACAATCTTCTAACCGCAATGAGAAAGTTGCATTCAAAAATATTGTCACCACCCACCCAAAGATGCCTTTAGTAGTCCATACCCGGGTCAAGCTTCCTTGATCCTAGACACCTTTAATCTATATGGTTTTGATGGGGATGAAGCCTCATTTATAGGCTTGGGTGTGCACTTAACCATCTCCCCCATGATCCCTCATATGGTGGAGATCATGGGTTTGACTGGTCAACCCACTCCCCCATGATCTCCACCATAAAAAGAGAGATCATGATGCCCCCCCCCCACTCAACAACTACCGTCGGCTGCCGCCGCCGCCCAACGACCACCGCCGGCCGCCGCTCGCAGCGGAAGATGTTGTCGGGGCTCCTGGCAAGGTGTGTGACCGAGGAAGAGATCCCGAGGATCCTTGAGGAAGTGCATTCAAAAGAGTGTGACAGTCACTCGGGGGAAGGACGTTGGAAGCAAGGGTAGTAAGGCAAGGGTATTTCTGACAGACTCTGAGGAAGGACGTGGCTGAGTTTGCGAGGAGGTGCTGAAAGTGTCAGTTGTACGCTCCCTTATAGCTCTTGCCCGCTCAAAGGCTCTGAAGCATCACGACACCATGATCTTTCGTCATCTGGGGGATGGATCTAGTTGGGTCTTTCCCTCCAACTAGTGGGCAAAGGAGGTTTCTCCTAGTCATGATTGACTACTTCTCCAAGTGGCTGGAGGTCAAGACACTAGCCAAGGTCATCTCCTAGATCATCAGGAACTTTGTTTGGGGAGAGATCATATGCATGCACGGGCTACCCCAGGCGATAGTAACGGATAATGATCCCCAGTTTTCCAGCGAAGAATTCATCAGCTTCTGCACCCAACTGGGAATAGACCTCAGGTTTGCCTTCATCCACCACCCCAGGAGCAACAGCTAGGTGGAGGCGGCAAACAAGATCATTGTGAACTTACTCAAGAAGAAGGTGGAGAATTTGAGGTGGAATTGGGTGGAACAGCTCCCCTCAGTTCTGTGGGCCTTGCGAACAACCCCGAACATGACCACCGACGAGACCCCTTTCAAACTTTCTTATGAGTGTGAGGCGGTCCTGCCAGTGGAGTTTGAAGTTCGATCCCCGCGGGTCATGGACGCGGGAGAAGGAGACGAGGTTTGGAGGTTGGAGAATGAGGGGGAGTTATGCCTCTTATTGGATATGGTGGAAGAGCTGCGCGATATCGCAGCTATCAGGCAGGAGGAAATCAAGCGGCGAATGTCAAAGTACTTTGATAAGCACATCAGAATCAAACAGTTCGCAGAAGGAGATTTAATGTTAAAAAAGTTGATGTTGCGGGAAGATCAACCCCCGTTGTAAGGCTCAACCCAAATTGGGAAGGATCTTACATTGTTGAAAGGGTTCTAAGAACGGGAGGTTACCACCTCCAGGATGTGGAAGGAAGATCCATGAGTCACACCTGGAGCGGTGACGACTTGAAACGCTTCTACCCATGATGGGAGAAGGTGAAACTGTATATTCAAAATCAAGTTATTATATTGTATTCACTAACTTGTTATTGCTTTGGTCTTACCTATTGTGGAATGTTGATGATAGGAGGGTTGGAAGTTTGCACTACCCCGACCTCGGCTCTTCCCCAGGTAGACCTGCTGCGCAGGCTCTCATCTAGCTGGCAGGTCCGAAGGCTCTCCTATGGGGGTAAGGGACCCGGAGTACTGCTCGGCCCCGGGTAGACTAGCTGCTCAGGCTCTCATTAGTTGGGCAGGACAGTAGGCACAGCTGGGGGAAAGGACTTGTTCTTAGATATGTTCTTGGAGATACTTCAGCTTGGATGTTTGCACTACCCCGAGCTCGGCTCGGACCCAAGTAGACCCGCTGTGTAGGCTCACATCTAGCTGGCAGGTCCGAAGGCTCGCCTGTGGGGGTAAGGGACCCCGAGTTTTGCTCGACCCCGGGTAGACTCGCTGCTCGGGCTCTCATTAGTTGGGCAGGGCGGTAGGCACACATTGGGGGAAAGGACTTGTTCTTGGATATGTTCTTGGAGATACCTCAGCTTGGATGTTTGCACTACCCCGAGCTCGGCTCGGCCCCAGGTAGACCCGCTGCGCAGGCTCGCATCTAGCTGGCAGGTCTGAAGGCTCGCCTGTGTGGGTAAGGGACCCCGAGTACTGCTCAGCCCCGGGTAGACTCGCTGCTCATGCTCTCATTAGCTGGACAGGGCGGTAGGCACATTTGGGGGGGAAATGACTTGTTCTTGGATATGTTCTTGGAGATACTTCAGCTTGGATGTTTGCACTACCCCGAGCTCAGCTCGGCCCCAGGTAGACCCACTATGCAGGCTCGCATCTAGCTGGCAGGTTCGAAGGCTCGCCTGTAGGGGTAAGGGACCCCGAGTGCCGCTCGTCCCCAGGTAGACTCGTTGCTCAGGCTCTCATTAGCTGGGCAGGGCGGTAGGCACACCTAGGGGGAAAGAACTTGTTCTTGGATATGTTCTTGGATATGCTTCAGCTTGGATGTTTGCACTACCCTGAGCTCGGCTCGACCCCAGGTAGACCCGCTGCGCAGGCTCGCATCTAGCTGGCAGGTCTGAAGGCTCGCCTGTGGGGATAAGGGATCCCGAGTGCTGCTCGGCCCCGGGTAGACTCGCTGCTCAGGCTCTCATTAGCTGGACAGGGTTGTAGGCACACCTGGGGGGAAAGGACTTGTTCTTGGATATGTTTTTAGAAATACTTCGGCTTGGAAACTTTGGCACAACCCCGAGCAAGGCTCGGACCCGGGTGGACTAGCTGGCCGGCCCTTCTAGGCAGGACAGGGGGCACACCTGAAAGGCAGAAGAAAGAGGTTGAGGACCTCCTCAGGCAAGAGAAGTCTCGGCCAAGAGGTCTCAGCTAAGAGGTTCTTGGCAAAAGGAGTTCCTTGCAGGAAGGCTTTCAGTGAAGGGTCCTTGGCCCGACAACGGGGATTCCTTGATGAAAAACTCCGTTCGCTCGCGCAAGGTGAAGGGGCGGTGCTCCCCTTAGGAACTTACGGACATCGCTTCCGGCAAAAGGTTATCGGCGGAAGGCACTCCGAAACGGCACGTTGGGATTTGAGCTCTCGGCAGGTCTCCACCTATTGACCGCTAAGGGGAACGACTATTCTAGGGAGGCCGGGGGCCTCGGCGAGAACGTGCTTGAGAAACATTCGACACTATACAACACTTATAAAGAGGTAAAAAAATCGATCACGATATACAAACATGCACAATGTATTCTTCAAAATGTAATTACAGTCAAGAACATCTCGCGCGTTACAAAAGCACAAAAGAAAGGGTGGGGGAGAAACCCATCAGGGGGACGCGCTATACCCCCCGCTCGAGCTCTCGCTAGAGCTCCCGCTGGAGCTCTCGCCAAAACCCTCCCCGGATGTCTCGCCAGCAGCGGTGGGAGATTTCAGGACATTCGAGGGCAGGGAGTCAGGTGCGCCCGAGGGCTTAGGGATGGGCTTGAAGAGCCACGGGAGAAGCCAGCGGGCCACGATGGTTTCGCCGCCCTCATTCAAACACCCCACATCCCGCAACGTCTCTTTGGTTAGTCTGGTCGTTGCTTGGGCGTTGGTCTGCAGTAGCTTATCAATGTCGTATTCCGAGAAGTGGCGGCTCCTCAGCCTCTCGTCCATCGAAAGAGGAGGTGGGCCCGCAGCCGCAGCCGCTTCCATGCGCTAGAGCTGGTCCTTCAGCAGGACGTTCTCGCACTCCACCCCGGCCAGCTGCGCGCGAAGCACCATGCCCTAGGAGGAATCCTGCACACAGGAGAAATCCGTCAATACGGAGAAGAGAAGCGGGCTGTAAATTACAGAAGAGAGGGTGAGTGCCTTGGAGGATCTCACTTACCTCTTCCGTCGGGCGCAAGGATAGAAGTCGCTGGGCATCCGCCAGCTCGACCTCTAGTGCTGCTGCGTGGGTCGCCGCCTGGTCTCTCGCCTTGAGCATCTTGCCGAAGTTACGGTCGATGGTGATGCTCTGATGCGCACACATATGCGCGAGCTCGAACCCGCGCAACAAGACCCAGATGGAATCGAGGGCCAGGAGCTGGGTACAGTTGGTCAAAAATGCTGGCATCTTCTCGGCTGTAGAGGTCGTAGCCCAACGCGAAAGCGTCCCAGGTGACCTTATTACGCTCCGCCCAGCTGGGGAGGAGGGTAGAGATGGAGACCCGGTTGGTCTCAGGATCCCACTAGAGCAGGGGCTTCCCTTCCGCATCCAGGCACTTTATGCCAAGGTCGAAGTTCTGGTGCCCCTTTGGCACCTGCTGAGGTGGGGCCGGGGTGGAAGTATCAGCGGCAGTAGTCGCCTCCCCGGCTGCAGACAGGATCTCGGGGAAGGGTCGACCCTCAGCGATAGGTCGGGCGGGAGAGGCCGACATAGACTTCCCCTTGTCCGCAGCAGTTTGCCTTTGTCTCTTGAGCAGATTGGACGAGAAGGTGTCGGGCTTTCGCTTTCCGGCACAGGACCGAGGGGGAGGAGTCAGCCCGTCCCAATAGACGAGAGCCGCAGACTTTGCGAGAGCCAGGGGATCCATCGTAGCCCTAGTCTCGGCAAACGGCTGGCACAGAGGGATTTCCCGCTCTCCTGCAAGGTCGACAGCATTCAGCGCTACGTTTTAGAATATGGAATATCAAGTTAAATGCAAGACCATACCTTCGTCAGGAGGCACGGGCAGGAGAGAGTCGATGTCCCGCCTGAGAAATTGGACGTCAAAGTCCTTGGTCCCGAAGAACTCTAGGAGGGCGCTCTCGCATGACCCCAGAGTGAGAGGCTTGTAGGCGATGACGTCGTATTGGACGGGCGCGAGGGGAAGATTGCCGAAGTCGCCGGAAACGTAGACGAACTTCTCGCCCCAATGGTGATGCTTGTTGGGGAGACCGCAGGTTTTGAGCAGCTGACCGGAGAAGAAGACTACCTCGCTCTTATCCCGGAAGACGAATAGCTTCCGGAAGATGGGTAGGCTGAACTCTATCCGCTCGGACCGCATGTAGAAGATGAATGCTACCAAGATGGCGACCGAGTTGGGATTTAGCTGAGTGGGAAACACACCGTAGTAGCGAAGGGCCTGGCGCATCTCGGGCCAGAGGGGGAGGCGAAAACCCACCTCGAAATGCTCGAGGGGGATGGCGAGCCTTCCCTCTCCCGCAAGGTTGACTCTGTCGTCGTTGCCCGGGTTTCTCGCGGAGAACCCGACGGGGATGAAGCAGGAGGTGATCATTTGAAATTCGTCCATGGTCAGACGACAGGGAGGGAACTTATGCCTCCGAAAGGCTTACGCGCAGTTGGAACGTCCTTTGCTCACGCCCGACATCGTGGTCAGGGGGTTGTTAGCGAGAACTCTGGGAGAAAGGAGAGAACGGGAGAAGGTGGCGGAAGTAAGGGTAGTTCTCGACGAGGCGCGGGAGCAGCAAGAAGGAGGGCAAGGGTTCCGGATCGGAGAAATAAATGCGGTGGATGGACCGACCTATTTATATAAAACCGTGGTAATGATAATTTTCCTAAAAAGGCGGCAGGGGTACGATCACCATGTCCTGAGGAGACAGCGCCTCATTTTCCACTCTGACACACCTCGGGCGCCTAAGCCAGCGATAAGATCCCGACCCATAGACAACAGCGATTGAAGAACAGCTTGAGTTCGCGCAAGTACCAAGATAACAGCATAAAACGGAGCAGTGCGAAACAGAAATAAAAAAGGGTCTCTCGCCGGGTGAGAGCCGCATAATAAATAATAATACTAAAGTTTCAAATATTGTCAAGATACAAATCCGAGAAGGGGTACATCGCGGGAAGGGTAGGCCAAGGGATGAGGGAGGCGAGACTTCATTATTCAGTATGGCTGCCAGCGGCATCGCCCTCGTTCTCGCCTTCTCATCCTCGGAGGAGCCTGCGGGTTGAAGTAGGAAGACAAGGTGGTGCATCTGAGGTTGATTCGGCGTGCCTGGTCCCGAATCCGCGCGATACACCGCCTTAGGGATGACTCGGCGGTAGGTGTATCCTGCTGCTCCATCTCGCCCAGGAAGTTGTGGTCCCGCTCGAGGGCCTCCGGCCTTCGCTCCACCATTTCACGGTGTTCCTTCACTACGGAGGTGTTGGCCTGCTCCCGCCGCACGAGCTTTGATAAGAGCGCCGTTATCCTCTTTAGCCATTTCTTGACGTTCCCGGCACCATCCAGGATTTCTTCCATCTCATCAGAAGAAGGAAAGGGGGAGCTCTCGGCGTCTTCCCTTTCCGCTTCCTCTTCATCTTCGTCTTCATCTTTCTCATCGACTCCCGCCCGCGGGTTCGCATCTCCTGGTAAAAGAGAAGTTCCTTGGTTACGACAAGGGAAAAGTAAAGGATATGATGATTCCTCGCATACTTGTAGTATGGCGAGAACTACCGGCCGACGATAGGCGAGGAGGCCTGGACTCCCCCTCAGTTTCCTTTCCAAAGAGGAGGTGGAGCGGATTTCCTCGCCCCGGACATAAGGTCTTGCGTGTGGCGATCCCGGCCTGGCCGGGAGCAGGGGGGAAGTCGTCCTCCCTTGCGGGGTGGCTGACCTCCTTTGGAGATGCGGAGGGTTCAGTGGCCACCCCTCCCGCCGGTAGGGCGGGATTAGCTGCTTGGGTGACCAAGTTGGCAACAACTATTTCGTTCCCCCGGGTGGCGAGACTCGTGCTGGCGGGAGCTGGCGCTGCGGGTAGTCAGTTCAACAGTTTGGAATGCAGTGATTGGAATGATAAAAATTGGACAGAATGGGGGATAAAAGGTTACATGGAGTTCTCAGAGGGTCAGCCAAAGGAGTGGCCTCCGGAACCCGTGGTGGATCCCTGGGGAGGTGAGATGCCGAGTCTGGGGGCACCAGCGGGGACCCAGCGCCGTCATCTTGAACCACCTCCTGCGAGGAGTACTGCATATCAGTTGTCGATCCTTTTTCTTAACCAGTTCATAGTTTTGGTAGTCAACAAGCCGGAGAGACGTACCTTCTGTAGAGGGGAAGGATTATCCGGGCAGCTCGGGGACGGAGTAGGTGATCCCCGATTCTCGCACGGGAGGTCCCGCTTGACCGATTTCGCCTTCTTCTTCTTCTTCTTCAGCTGTGAGGGCTCAGCGGCTGACGCCTTTCATGCTAGCCAAGGGGCTACCAAGGCACTGTTCGCAAGGGCTCGCGCCTGCGCCGCATTGATGCGGTCTTGAAGGCTCTGCGAGAGCGGCTTCTCAGCGCATTTAGAATGCATCTTGGGATCACGCGAGAACTCAGAGGCAGGGCAGCAATTGACAGAGACGAATTTATGACCGTATATCAGCACATACATGTATAGCCGCGGGATGTCCCACCAAAGATTCTCTTTTCAGGACAGCATGTGCTCAGCGAATATTATTGGTTGGGCGTGTCTTTTCGAGCGCATGGCTAACTCGAAAAGAGCGGGGATTGTGTACAACCTCATATTCGCTGAGTGGAACCCAAAGACGTCAAAGGTCGGGTTTGGACTAGCTTCGGGCTAGCTTTGGGCTTCAAAGCAGAAGAGCTCCAGCCTAGGAGTGGGAGAGAACGCTCGCGCTCAAGCCCCGACCGAGACCTACTTCTTCCCAGAGACGGGCGAGAAGGCTGGCCTCTCGCGGAAGGCAGGAACTGGCTCAGTCCGAGACATTCTTAAACACCTTTTTAGCTCCCGTTGAGTGAGGGTGGAAGGGTTCTCGGCATAGAGGTTCTCACCGGGTGGGGTCCAGGGTGAAATTACCTAGTTGCCCTTGAGTAAATTACCTATATGCCCCCAGGGTCTGCATTTAGTATTTCATGCCAGCGGGATTTGGTTATTGGCAGACCAGCCATGGGTAATTTAGTAATTTCAGGTCAGCAAAGACTATAAATAGACCCACAGAGGCTCTTCAGAAAGCAAGCTTTCATATTTATCTAAGATCTTCTAGTACTTTCTGAGGAGCTCCAAACCCAACTTTTGGCTTTGGAGAGGAAGCTCTCAGAGATCTTCCGGGTAAGAGGTGGGATATCCCTGCTAAGGCTTTGGGTCAGTTCTAGGTCCTTTGCAACCAGTCAGGGGTCTAAGCTTGGGAGAAGTAGGTGTTGGCTGCGCCCATATTTTTGAACTCTCGTTAAGGTCAAGTTTTGGCTTCAACAACAAGGTCTCCACAAGGCGCTCCTCTGTAAGGAGAAGTCTGGGATGAAGGATGAAGAATGGGAAGAATTGGATCTGAAGACCATTAGCACAATCTAGTTGTGTCTAGCAGACGAGGTCATGTGTAACGTAGTCGATGTTGAGACTACAGAAGATCTATGGAAGAAGCTGGAAGAGCTTTACATCTCTAAGTCTCTCACAAATAAGCTCTATGTGAAGAGACAGTTGTATAGCTTGGGGATGTCCGAGAGCACTCAGCTGTTGGAGCACATGAATGTGTTCAACAAGCTCATCTCCCAATTGCGGAGCATGACCGTGAAAGTTGAAGAAGAAGACCAGACTCTTCTTTTGTTGTCTTCTCTACCGAATTCCTATGACTATCTGGTCACCATAATTCTCTACCGAAAGGATACCCTTAAAATGGAGGAGGTGATGACAACCTTGCTCTCGAATGAAATGAGGAGCAAGTTTGGTCCTGACACTAGCAAGGGTTTGTTCGTGAAGAACAAAGAGTCGGTCCGAGGCAGATCGAGAGACAAAGGCAAGATGGAAAACCGACATAGGTCTAAGTCCAGAGGCAAGAACAATAAGTGTCACTACTGTAAGGAAGAGAGACACTGAAAAAACAACTACCCAAAGGAGAAGCTCAAGGAGAAGACGCAAGAGCCACAATAGGCTGCAGTGGCATCCGATCTTGAGAGCGACGCTGACGTACTTCATGTCTCACCCAGTCTTGATACCACTGACACGTAGATCATGGATACAGGATGTTCCTATCACATGTTCCCACACAAAGAATGATTTTCAACCTTCAGGCAATGTGATGGCGGTCGTATTTTGATGGGGAACGACTTAGAATGCAAGACATTGGGGATTGACAGTATCAAAATCAAGATGTTCGACGGAACAATCAGAATCCTTACAGACATAAGGTACATGCCCGATCTAAGGAAGAGTCTGATTTCCCTAGGTACTTTGGAGGCGGCCGGGTACTCTTACACCGATGAGAGCGGATACTTGAAGGTTAATAGAGGCACTCTGATAGTCATGAAAGGAGAGCGCTCTGGTACTCTCTACAGACTGTTTAGTACCACAATTGTCGGTGATGCAACGGTCGTTGCGATGTCAGATGACGATTCCTATCTACTGTGGCATACCAGGCTTGGCCATATGAATGAGAGTGGACTGCTGGAGCTATATAAGAAAGGCATTCTGAAAGGGGTCAAGACATGCAAGCTTGATTTGTGCGAGACATGCGTTCTCGGGAAACAATGCAAAGTGAAGTTTGTGACGCCAAGCAAGCACAACAAACAGATACTGGAATACCTTCACTCAGACATCTGGGGGCCAGCTCCAAAGCCTTCACTTGGAGGTGCGAGATACTTTGTGACCTTCATCGATGACTTCTCAAGGAAGGTCTGGATCTACTTTCTCAAGCACAAGTCTGAGGTGTTCGAGAAATTCAAAATCTGGAAGACCAAATTGGAGAAGCAGACCGAGAAGAGAGTGAAGTACCTCAGATCTGATAATGGCGGTGAGTAAAACACAGCGGTGTTTCAAGCATACTGTGATCAGGAGGGCATCGCCCGTCACCTTACCATTCCCGGTACACCACAGCAAAATGGCGTCGCAGAAAGGATGAATAGGACGTTGTTAGAAAGAGCTCGATGCATGCGTCTGTTTGCCGGCCTACCAAAGTCTTTCTCGGTGGAAGTTATTAATACGATGTGCTATCTAGCGAATCGGTCTCCATATATGTCATTGGATTTGAAGTCTTCACAGGAAGTTTGGTCAGGTACTTTTGTTGACTATTCTGAGATTCACATTTTTGGATGCCCTGTATACACCTTGTTGTAAGATTCAGAACATACAAAGCTCAATGCTAAGTCCAAGAGGTGCATCTATCTAGATCAAAAGGCCGGTACGAAGGGATTCAAGCTGTGGAACCTTGAAACCAAAAAGGTGGAGGTCAAGCACGACGTTATCTTCGATGAGGCCTCTATGCTTAAGAACTCTCAACCTCAATCCGAAGAAGTGGAGAAAACTCCAGTCACACCACTGGAGGTGGAGCTAGAAAGAAACAACAAAGCTGATGATCATGAAGATTCCTCCGATTCGAAGGATACTGATGATGTGCAACCTACTGGTGTGGAGTTGTACTCAATTGCCAATAAAATGGCGAGGAGAGAGGTCAGACTACCTCTCAGGCTACAGGACACTATAGCATATGCTTTTCAGATGATCTCCTCAGACCCTGGGTCATATAAGGAAGCTATGGAGAGCAGAGACAACTCTCAGTGAAAAGCAGCTATGCTGGAGGAGATGGACTCACTTCGAAAGAACCAGACTTGGGATTTGGTTAGCCTACCGAAAGGAGATAAGACAATCAACTCCAAGTGGGTGTTCAGGAAGGAGTCTACATCTGGGAAGGACCAGTGGAGGTATAAGGCCAGATTCATTGCAAAAGGATTTGCGCAGAAGAAATGAGTTGATTTCGACGAAATCTTCTCACCCGTGGTGAAGCACTGTTCCATAAGAGTGCTATTTGCTATTGTAGCGATGTGGGACTTAGAGCTGGAGAAAATGGACGTGAAGACGACGTTTCTTCACAACATCTTAGAAGAGGAAATATATATTCTGCAGCCTGAGGGGTTCATTCAACCCGGTAATGAAAAAAATGTGTGTAAGATAAGAAGATCCCTCTACGGTCTGAAGCAGGCTCCGAGAATGTGGAACAGGAGGTTCGACACGTTCATAGCTTCACAGGGTTTTAGCAGGAGCCAGTACGACAGCTGTGTCTACTACAAGTTCCTGACTAATGGGAACATTCTAATTTTGATGCTATATGTCGATGACATGCTGAATGTTTGCAAGTCAGCTCAGGAGATCAATACACTGAAGCAAAGTTACATGTTGAGTTTGAAATGAAGGATATGGGTCACACACAAAAAATCCTTGGGATGGAAATCAAGCGGGACAGAAAGCGAAGCATGCTTTGGCTTTCTCAGACAGGCTATGTTCAAAAGGTTCTGGAAAAGTTCAGTATGATGGAATCTAAGGCTGTTTCGACCCCTCTAGGGAACAGTTTAGGTTATCATCACAACAATGTCCTGAAATATAGGAGGAACGCCAAAAGATGCTCAGAGTGTCGTACACTAGTGCGGTAGGATGCTTTATGTACTCAATGATCTGTACGAGGCCAGATATCGCTCAGGCTGTGAGCGTTGTCAGCAGATACATGGGGAATTCGGGGCGACAACATTGGGAAGCCGCCAAGTGGATCCTAAGGTATTTGAGAGGAACTCCAGACGTCGATTTAGTGTTCCAAAGGAGCAAAGATGTCAGTGCTTTAGAGGGCTACGTCAATTCCGACTATGATGGCGACCTCGACAGGAGAAGATCTACTTCCAGGTACATCTTTCTTCTAGGTGGAGGTTTCATCAGTTGGAAAGCCACTCTTCAGGACATCGTGGATCTATCTACAATAGAGGCGGAGTACATTGCTGCGGTGGAAGCGGCAAAAGAGGCCATCTGGCTTTAAGGTCTCGCCAAAGAACTCATGATTTCTCAGGAGGCGGTGAAGCTGCACTGCGACAGCTAGAGTGCAATTTGTCTTGCTAAAGACCCGGTCTATCACGCCAGGAAAAAACACATTAATGTGCGCTACCATACGTTGAGAGAGTTCGGTTGGAGTGGAGACATTCAGTTACTAAAGGTGCCTACGGAGGACAACGTTGCGGACATGCTGACCAAGCCACTGACAGGGGTCAAGTTCAAGCACTGCCTTGACTTGGCTCACATTCACGCATGCTGAGTGGGATGTCCCCAGGGAGAGGGGTTAGTTCGTCGGAGGGAGAAGATCCAAGCTGCAGGTGGAGTTCGTGGCTTGAGGCGTCAATGTGGAGATTGTTGGATTGTGACACCTCATCAATCCGTATGCCTCCATAATTCCTGATTTTGGAGGAGTCTTATATTTAGAATATCATTATGAGGATAATATTCTTCCAGAGATACTCTTCCTATTTCGGCTGAGCCTCGTTTTGTCAACCTCCTCATCCTCAAAGCTATATATAGAGGAGATATCTCTAGGGCTTAACAACACAACAAAAAGGAGAGGGCTGAGAGAGGTGGATGCGTGCGACATCAAAGAGGGAGCAACGATGGTGTTCATTTCTGCGGCCAGGAGGAGCAGCGGCGGTCGGTTGTCATTATACCGACATGCGGAATAGTAGCCGGTGGCATCATCGACTTCTCTCCCAACGAAGGAGGAGGCTCACGACTGGTTGACACCGACCCATCGACGACAGAATCCTCATGCGAGATTCTTGGAGGCGGGCGACTCAAGCGGCGGTGGAAGGAGCAGACGGATCTGCACTCAGCGATATCGCCCGACGACATCGCTATCGCAGGCGATAACTCCAGGATTTGATCAGACAGTTTCTTATTGGCGCGTTTTTGATCTTTGTGATCTTTGTGTAATATCTGTAACTCATCATTTTATTAGTAGATCTTTTCCGGCGCGCTCTCCCTGTGGAAGTAGGAGCTTCTCTCCGAACCACATAAATTGATTGTGTCGTCTGTGTGTGTGCTTGAAATCTCATTCCGTATTTTATTTTATTTTGCGCTATTGCTTGTGCTCGATTAAATTCCGTTGCACTACCGCAGATTAGATCTAATTTCACAACATAAGTCTCCGTTGGTGGTTGTGGGAAAAATTATATTCCCGACCCCACAATAAATTTTGAACTCTTTTGGCTAGGTTGCGTGCCTGTAGCGCGCTGCAGTTTTTCCCCACTGCCCTACCAAACAGGATAAACAGATGGAAAAGTGCGAGCAGACATCGTTGGCAGGATGAGAATTTAACGGGTTTACTAGTCTTGAATATATTACAGGGCTTGCATCACCATTGTTGTTCTTCGCTGGGAGCCTGAACACCGAGATTGTGCATCTCTTGGGGCTTCCTCAATTCTATCCATCGATAACAATGCTTCGTTATACCCGATTTGAGAGAACTCCTTCCAGTGTTCGTATTACAAAGCCTAATTCCTTTCCCAACTATTGGAACCAAGAAAATTTGTCCCTGCTGTTCGGGCCTGGGGGTGATCAACGTTTATTGGTCTAGTGATCGACCCGGATGAGATATGACGAGAAGAGACTTGCGAACACAAAGAATTCCCCAGAATCACAAGGGGGGAAAATTAAGAATAGACCCTCGAGCTACAACGAGGAGGTCCCATCACACACCCGGAAGATCTAAACGAGCTTCCCCTACAAAGCAAATGCTAAGCCGGGCACCTTGGAGGACACTTGAGAGCACCAGACTGTCAATCCAGAAACTTCGATTAACAGAGTGTGGGAGTTATTGCCCACCATAACCAACGTAAGGGGAGAGAAGCAGGAGCAGTCCTCTCCAAAAATGCCATTGAAGGTCTATTTATAGTTTTCTGAAAACAGTGTGCAGATAACAAAATCTCGCCTTTCGATTTTACTAAATGCAGCTCAAAATGGTCTAACACACAACAAAATCCCTCTGTTTGGAAATTGCTGGATGAGATTTGCTGAACGAGATCTCCTTGACGAGTTCTCCCAGACGAGATCTTCTAGACAACATCTGCCGGACGAGATGTGCTAGACGAGATCTGCCAGTCTGCCAGACGAGACCTGCTGGACGAGATCTACTGGATGAGATCTGCTAATGGCCATCAAATGAGTTGGCTTCTTGAAGTGTCTTCCTCAGACATTTTCTATCCTGAAGATTTACGGGTCATACACCAACCTCTGAGTAGTGCTCGTTCCTCGCCTCGACCGCTAAAATCCAGGCATGTTCATATTTCTCGGCCTCTAGTTCCAAAACCTAAGGGAATACCCCCTTCACTCATGATTTCCGCAAGTGATGCATTTCAAGTTTGGGTTCTCGCACTCATCCCATTTTACACCCTCGTCCTGTCGCAAAGTTCCAAAGGTCCGATAATGTCGCTCTAGTTCATTGTGCTAAAGTTTAATTTTGCTCTAGTCTTATTAGCAGTAAATTTACAATCTGGCTCCTGTAATTTGTATTGGGCATCAATAAAAAAAAGATAACATTTTCAATATTAGTGGCAGTGCATATGACACTAGTCACAAATCACAGTACAGATATATACTTCTCACAACTGTTTCTCCCAGCGCAGTAGCATAGCAAACAGAGTCATGAAGATATTCAGGACTAGTTTGGTGCGGCAATCATGTGGGGGCGGATTACGCCGCATCGCTGGACCACTACTGTAGAAACTGCGGTGTGGACAAAATCCACCGGTTTCCACAGATTTACTGCAGCGGGCAGAGCGAAACCACCCGACCGCGGTCCAACCAAACTGACGGTTCGGTGGCGAGGTGGTTTCGTCCGCGCGACTGGAGGGGATCCGTCCTGCCGAAGGAAGCCTTAGGCTGTGTTTGAGAATCCGGCGGGACGTCGTTCTGGCAGGGGCGAGTCGGAGGAAAACCGTTTGGGAAGATTTCACGAGCTCCGGTTCATGCCGGCCGGCGTGAACAGGAGAAAAATGGTGGTTTTGCAACTGGCCTCTCGCGCTCTAGCCACCGTTCAGCCCGGCCGTTTTCTCTCTCCTTCCCGGCATGCCACCGAGCTGATTTGCAATGGGGGGGGGGTGTCACGACCCGCATTTTCCCCGAGGTTAAGAAGTATCAGAGTAAGGGAAAATACGCGTTGTGATGCTACGTTGAGCAGGGGATAACTGCCGACGCTCAGGCGACACACCCAAACCATAAATCACAAGTTTTAATTTAATAATCTCGGGAAAAATGCGGGTCGTGACAGGGGGCCAAACACAGCCTTAATTTTTCATTGATGAGAAAAATGCTTATAACGAAGAGAGATTTTCAGAGCATTTTGAAAAACAGTCATTCTACATTTCTACTTCCATGCTTTGTAGAATTCTGATCTTGCTGGGCGATGATCGCTCGATCTCAGCGGAGCGGGTGATCGCTCAGCCATCATCTCCATCCTTCGCCCGAGGGAGGGGGAGAACATTCGTGGAAACTTCACAATCCTTGGGCCCTTCCTCTCGTCCCACGACGCAATAAAGTAATGCTTGTTCTTTTGTCCGCACAAACACACCGTCCAATCTTACTCCGTGCTGCCATGGATTCTTTTGTCGACACGCGCCCCGTCCCCTTCAAATGCTATGAGCAATTCCGCCATCTTTCCGGCTTCCGAAACCCCTTTGTTCGGAGATTCTGCAGCTATGGCTTCTCTTTCCACCCCTTCGCTTCTCAGTTTCTATCTCGGAAACGGAAGAAGGAGCGGCAACCGCCGGAGAGCGGCGCTTACCGGCCGACTCGGCGGGTCCAATTTTTTCCCGAGATCTCCGGTTTTTATGCTCTCCTTAGAGAGGAATCGTTTATCTCCGAGAGGGTTACGATCTAGGGTTCCTCAGGCCTCGGCTGCTGTTGAGGATGAAAAAGAATGGAGGGTGGAGGAAGAGGATGGGGTGAAGGGAAGACCACTGAGGGTGGGCATTGTGTGTGGTGGTCCTTCTGCAGAACGCGGGATTTCATTGAACTCCGCAAGATCTGTTCTCGATCACATTGAGGTGAGTGCACATTGATTGAAGCTCTGGTAATTTGATCCTTCATGAGCGAGAGATACAATGAATGAGTAGTTTGAGAGGGGGGATCGATCATGATTTTCATGGGGTTGATGAAGCCCCTCTTTTGGATTGTTTGCCTTCCTTATTTCCCAGTCTTCATTTACTTTCATTCTCTCTGCAATTCGTTCAATGCTTTTTACATAAACAACAACTCTTTGAATTTTAGTCAATCATTTCATTATATATGTTGTGGCTAACTCAACCCTTCTGGTAGACCGGACTAAACTAGGCCGCCTTTGCCTGTGAAGCGGTCGAGCGCGCACACAGTCACAAAATAAGCAGAAGCACATAAGACAATTTTAACGTGGAAAACCCCCTTAAATGAGTAAAATACCACGTGACCGGTACGGTGCCTGTTAAACTTCACTATTGACGGCTGTTTACAGATTGTGCGGAGAATTGAGGGCGACATGCCGATTCTCGTTACAACAGTGAGATGAGAGATTGAGAGCGCTCGGTAGGCGACATGCCACCTCTCACGAAGCTGGTACTTCTCTATGCTCTTATGGAGCGTTTCCAGATGCCGCTTGATGAACTTCGCGACGGAGTGCACAAAGATGCAGGGGCGATGACTTGAGTGGCGCTGCGTACGTAGGAGGCTTTGCGGATTGTTACACAGAACGTCTTCTTCTTGAGAGCGTCGTGGACTTAGAGCAACCACCTCATCTGTGAGCACTATTGTGCACGTGCTTGCGCGGGTGCGTGCGTGTGGGTGCGCGCACGTGCGATTTGGACCTCTCAGGTACGTGCACTCATGCGTCTCCGAATGCGACTTGTCACGTGCGCTTTTTGGACTACAAGTGTTCATATGCGGTGGCTCTTTTGAGCGTCCTAGGCGTAGTTGCCACATCGTCGGAATGACATCCTCATTGTGAGTGTTTATTTCTAGTACAATTTTTTTTCATAATTCTTGTTTGCACTCGATTTTCAGGTCTCGAAGCGTAATGCGTAAGCTTGCCTGATGTGATTGTGCTCCACACTTACCGGTGAGTAAGTTGTAATTTGGAGAAAAAGATACAGGTTAGCTGCCGACCTTGAAGTAAAGATTCCCCATACCGAGGAAAGAGTTCAGAACCCACTGAAGGGTTGGCTGATGATATGCGAGACGATATTACAGTCTGGATTCTGGCTTTTCGCCGTGCAAAGATGTGATTGACATTTTGAAGTTTTGCGGCGTCCCTATATCGCAATTTACTCCTCTTGGGATAACACACATCATGAGGCTGGTTGCGTTCTTCAGAGAGCATGACTCGAAGTTCTTCTTGGAGTTGTTCAGAGATTGGTGTGAGGTTCTTGTTGACGATGACGACCGTGTTGAGATTCACAACAACAAAAGTTGGCTTGATTTTGAGAGTCAGACAGATCGCTGTCATGAGAACACATTGTTTGGCTATGCTCAAAATTCCTGGGGTCTGCTAGAGCTTTGGAATTTTTTGCGTGACCGTTGTCGTCATCAGAAGGGACGAGAGCGGGACTTCTCTCCCGTGCTAGGATTCACAGAGTCTCGGGAGCTGGCGAATTGTTTGTTTAACATCTCTCTATTTGTGGAGGAGAAGCGTCTGCGACTATGCAGACTTTCGGCTGATTCTGAGCGCGTTGCGGAGGTGCCGTCTGTAACGATCCGGGCATCGGTCCCAAGCGTCGTTACAGGGTTGCAGCCCAGGAACCCCAACCCATCTCTTGCTTGTTTATCAGCATAGTAGGTTGTTGAGGCGGGGCTTCGATCCCACAACCTCCTTGATAAGGTGCCTTTATACCGCAACCTCATCACCTACTGTGCTGATAAACAGGCCAGAGATGGGTTGAGGTGCCTGGGTTGTAGCCCTGTAACGACGCTTGGGACCGGTGCCCGGGTCGTTACATAAAAAAGTGCAAACGTCGTTACCTGGCCTGTTTATCAACACAGTAGGTTGTTGAGGTGAGGCTTCGATATCACGACATCCTTGATAAGGTGTCTTTATACCCAACCTCATCACCAACTGAGCTGCATTTTTTATGTAATGACCCGGGCATCGGTCCCAAGCGTTGTTACAAGGCTGCAGTCCAGGCACCCCAACCCATCTCTTACCTGTTTATCAGCATAGTAGGTTGTTGAGGCGGGGCTTCGATCCCACGACCTCCTTGATAAGGTGCGAGACCTGGTGATTGTTGAAGGACAAGACCTGGTTACATCTTAACTTGCTGGCCAGGCAAAAATTAAGATATTCGAACCGTGGGGTGTCGCCGATTGTAGTGACCTACCGCGGGGGAGAAGGGTGCATCTTCGATTTGGGGCAGTGAGAGGTCACATGGTCGAAACACACTGCTAGGAGACAGGTGTTATGCGCATGTTGTGCGAGGGCAGGTACCGTGAGCGCACTGTCTGAAGACAAATGCTGTTAATGAGCGCACTGCACGCGGGCATGTGCTATGAATGCGCTGTCCAAGACAGGTGCTGTTAATAAGCGCGCTACACGAGGGCAGATGCTGTGAGCACGCTGTCCGAAGGCATGTGCTATTAATAAGCGCGCTGTACGAGGGTTGGTGCTGTGAGCGCGCTGTCCGAAGACAAGTGCTGTTAATAAGCGCGCTGTACGAGGACAGGTGCTGTGAGCGCGCTGCCTGAAGGTAGGTGCTGTTAATGAGCGCGCTGCACAAGGGCAGGTGCTCTGAGCGTGCTGTCCGAAGACAGGTCCTGTTAATAAGCGCGCTGCACGAGGGTAGGTGCTGTGAGCGCGATGCCCGAAGGCAGGTACTATTAATGAGCGCGCTGCGTGAGGGCAGATACTGTGAGCACGCTGTCCGAAGACAGGTGCTGTTAATAAGCGCGCTGCACGAGGGCATGTGCTGTGAGCGCACTGCCCGAAGGCAGGTTCTGTTAATGAGCGCGCTGTACGATTGCAGGTGCTGAGCGCACTGTCCGAAGACAGGTGCTGTTATTAAGCGCGCTGTACGAGAGAAAGTGCTGCGAGCGCGCTGCCCGAAGAAAGGTGCTGTTAATGAGCGCACTGCTCGATGACAGGTGCTTGAGCGCGCTGCCCGAAGGAAGATGCTGTTAATGTAAGCGAGTGTCCTTTCTTATGAGCAAGATTTGTTGTAGTCTTGATGACGCAGATAAAATTCTCCTTTTATAGGCATGCGATGCACTAACTTTAAAAATCATTAGTGTCACATTTACAAGTCTGTTCACGCTGTAATTTACAAGAAGCATTCATAGAAAAATAAAGTTTATAAAACATTGTGGTGGCACGGGTAGAGCTTTGCTGATTGATAGGGAGCTTTCTCCTGAGTCGGTTGCCTTAGGGGTTGCCCCCTGTCCTTCCTGACGCGCATATGACCGACCTCTTGTTGGTTGATTCTGTGCTTGCCTCTGTAAGAATCTTTCCAACAACCCTTGTCTTACCAGGCGCTCGATCTCCTCCTTCATCTTGGATCAGTTTTCTGTGTTGTGTTCTCTTCCTTGGTGTAACTCGTAGTACATTGAATGTCGCCTGCATTTTTTGCGAGCGGTCTGGGCTTGCGGAGTACTTCCTTATCTTGGATTGCGTAGAGTATGTTTGTTCTAGATGTATTGAGGGGTGTGTAGTTCTGATGCTGTCTTGGCCGCGGATTGTTACGACGCTCACTGCTCTTCCCAATGTTGATGAACCTTTTTTCTCCCTCAATCTTTTTGGGTCTCTATCGAATTTTCGTCGATGTGTCTCAATTGCTTTGTCAGCGACGATTTGTGCTTCAACCCATAATACCAGCTCGGGGTAACTTGGAACTGTTTCTCTCATTAATGTTGAGTAGGAACTTCCGGGGCGGAGTCCTCCTAAGAAGAAGCCTCGCAAGAGTTCTGGGTCGACTCCTGAGATTTGTTGTGCCTCAGTGGTGAAGCGGCTGAAGAATTCTTTAAGTATTTCTCCTTCGCTTTGTCGGATCCTAAAAAGATGAAAGGGGTCCCGAACAACCCTTCGGTTTGCGATGAACTGGTCGACAAAGAGTTGAGATAAACTTGCAAAATTGTTGATTCCTCCTTCCTTTAGAGAACCAAACCAGGTTCGGGTTTGTCCTTTCAAATTTGTTGGGAATACTTGACACAATAGTTGACCGGGGGCGTTGTTGAGCCTCATGATGTTGGAGAAATGGTGGACGTGTTCTGATGGGTTGCCTGTTCCGTCGAACACCTCGAGTTTTGGGAGCTTGAAACCGTGCCGGATTGGGTGCGCCAGAACTTTGGGTGCTAGTGGGGACCTGGTCCCGACGGAGTGGTGTAGATACGCGGTATGTTGGCCAACCTGGCTGTATTCTTCTGCCATAAATTCTTTGATTTCTTCCCTTATTGGTCTTTTCGTAGGATTCTTGGGGGCGCCCATTTGTTGGCATTGCCGTTGCTGACTGGCTTCAACGTCTCTAGGCAAACGGGCGAGGTGTGAAGTGCTTGCTGCTTCCAAGTATTTC
Organism: Platanthera zijinensis; assembly: GCA_039513925.1. Classification (NCBI taxonomy): domain Eukaryota; kingdom Viridiplantae; phylum Streptophyta; class Magnoliopsida; order Asparagales; family Orchidaceae; genus Platanthera; species Platanthera zijinensis. The sequence continues at coordinate 21,293,978 of CM077082.1, read as the reverse complement.
TCAGAGTTATCTTCTTGATGGTTCTCTGCGGCAAGAATTGGAGGTGGAACAGGCTGATTGACGGACGCGGGTGGCACAACGGGAGGCTGGATTGCCTCCAAATTTCTGAGGAGCGTAAGTGCTTCAACTTGGTGTTTCTCTATGCGGGTGACTCGTCCGTCAAGCGCGTTGTCCAACACGGTAATGGTCTCCTCCGACCGTTGAGCGTTTATAAGATAACAAAAAAGACCAGTTTTGCCAAGCCCTTGTCGGACAGACCCCTGGGTTCTGCGAGTACTTCTTCTCGTCATTACTGTCAGTCACGAGTATCGCTGTGCGGAGGATACTGTTTTCAGGATCTTCTTTGAGCTTTGGGGGAATATTTTCCCACAGACGACACCAAACTGTTGCGGCCAACTCAACCCTCCTGGTAGACCGGACTAAACTAGGTTGTCTTAGCTCATTGAACGGTCGAACGCGCACACAGTCACAAAATAAATAGAAACACAAGTCAATTTTAACGTGAAAAACCCCCTTAAATGGGTAAAATACCACGTGATCGGTACGGTGTCAGTCAAATTTCACTATTGGCGGTTGTTTACAGATTGTGCGGAGAATTGAGGGAGACAAGCCGCTTCTCGTTACAACAGTGAGATGAGAGATTGAGAGTGCTCGGTAGGCGACATGCTACACAAATCTGGTACTTCTCTATGCTCTGATAGAGCGTTTCCAGACGCTTCTTGACGAACTTTGCGGCGGAGCGCACAAAGATGTGGGGGCGATGACTTGAGTGGTGTTGCGTACATAGGAGGCTTTGCGGAATGCCGCACAAAACGTCTTCTTCTTGGGAGTGTCGTGGATTTAGACGGATTTTTGGGCGGCCTGACTGGTGGAGGAGGCTCGTAGGAGGATTTCGGCAGAGCTTCGGCCATAGGAAGAAGAAGACAGAGAGAAAAGTTAAAAATAAAGGGAGCCTTAAGGCCTTTTTATAGGCTCCAGGAGGTGGTTACGCGGCTATCTGCACACCGTACCACCCACAATTACTATTTGTAGACCACATTTAATATAGTTTCAGGCGTATGATGTGCATAATATTTACTAAATGCAGGCCAATTTTTAATTGATGATAACCCCCCACTAATCATGACGGTTAGTGGGTGGTTACCCACGAAATGGACGGTGGCGATCATAGCGGAATGATCAGACGAAGGGGAAGGTCTGCTACGATAGAGCAGCCACCTCACCGGAGGACGGTCGCCGGCGAGGGGAGAGGAGGAGCCGCGGCCGGCGGGAGAAACCGCGGGAAGGGGCGGCCGGGCATGGCCCCCCTTGCGGGTGGCGCCCCTCGGTCGCGGGAGGAGGCCGGGCATGGCTGCCCCTTGTGAGCGGAATCCCGCGGGTGTGGGGTGGGGCGGTTGCGGCGCACCCCCGGCGTGGGAGGCCGGTCATGGGCAACCCGCCGCCAGTGATGGCGGCTCGGGTGGCCGGTCGTGGTGGTGGATCAGACGGTGCATGTAGATCGCGTGTGTGGCGGTCAAACCCATGATCCCACCAAGTTAGTGGGGGATCATGGGGGAGGCTATACACACCCCAAATTTTCTATAAATTTAGTGATGCCCTCATCAATATATATATTAAAATCACTCAATACCACCTAGCCTAATGTTAATTGGTTAAATGTGTTCCACATTTGCTTTTCAATCATTTTCGGTTTTGGTGGCTATTGTTGGAAACTTTACAATAAAATCATACAAAAAATGATATTCTTCCCTCCTTTTTAAAATGATGATAACAATATTTACCTAAAGTATAACTATAACTATATATATAACTATATATATATATCTTATATTATATAAAGCAATATGCTTATTTAAGGCACACCAAAGATTTAATATAAGCCATTAGATCATGAGAGAAAGTGTGTGAGGGGGGGGGGGGAGAGTTGGGAGAGGGTGAGATATATTATATATATAATAATTGGGAGAGAGAAGGGAGAGAGAAAGAGAGAGGGCGGCGCTATGGAGAGAGAGAGAAAGAGAGGGAGAGGGAGTGAGAAAAGAATTAAAGAAAGAAAGAAAGAGGAGAGAAAGAGAAAAATTAATGTTTTAACGTTAAAACTTAATTTTTTTACAAAATAAAATGGTAATTTTGATTTATATATTTTTACGATCATTTTGAGTACTCATATGTATATGTTGTGGGTGTAGCCAGGGCAAAGCCCGTCGTCGCCGGTCGGGTACTGCCGCGCATGGCCATAAGGGCGGAGCCCCGTGTGGGGCACTTGTGTGTGTGTGTGTATATATATATATATATATATATATAAAGCAAAGTGTCGAAGAAAGCAAAGTGTTGAAGAAAGCAATGGTGAATTATTAGTAAGAAACCTAGCCGGTGTAAGACACATCTTCACTGTTCTAAAAAAAGTTGCACCATGCTTTGATATAACTTTTAACTGATGCTCACTTCTTCAAGGTACACCACTTGACTAGATTCTAAAACTCAAATGTGCTCGGGCGGTGATCGTCGATTCAACATTCGACGATCAAAACCCATAGGTTTAAAATTAATAAATAAAAGAAGAGAGATTTAGGTAGCATTTCTCTCGAAATATTTTAGTTTCATCCAAAGATTTTGAGCTTTTCCCATCAATTAATGTAGAACTCATGCCCCAACACCTTGAAGGCTCAACCAAATATTTATGTTTAATAAAATTTTGAACAACTCGCGGCCGACAATTGTCGACCTACTCCTTTTGCGGAAGATTTGTCGAAGGTCAAAGGAGTGCTAATTGCCTAATTCTTTTTTAGAGAAGGCATCAACTCTTCCTTGGAGGAACTTTTAATAAAGCATGAACTGGAGCAAGAAGAATGTAGACTTGAACGACGGTAGTTAGGTCTTTGATATCGTGTTATGTATTTAAAGGAATTTTGAACACGAGATTTTTTGTCGAGCAAAATCATGTAGTGTAGAATCTTTTATCGTGGTTGATGTTTTTTACTCTCACTTGAGTACCGATAGGGCTTAGAACATTTATATTAGGTTTATCCTAATATGCATATGAAATATTCAATGGTACTATTGAAGTAGATGAGTCCTTGCCACCCTTATGTTACTTGTGTAAACCATAATATATTTAAATATAGGATACTTGAAAAAATAAAACCTTGGATTTAGGCTTTAATAAAAAAAATTCCAAGTCATGCGAGAGTTGTCATCATTTAAAGTAACAAAATGAGGTTAAATGCTAAAACCAAAAAATTTCATAGGACCCCGACCATTAGAATGGACCAAATCAATTAATTAAAGATTAGGTTAATTGGAGCTTCTTGGATAAGAAGATCGTTGATCCTTTCTTAGTTCACCTGAGGTACACCAAAGATTTGATATGATCCCATAATTTCGTACAAGTTTATGAATAGTGGATAAAAGGAGGTTTTCTTCTATGATGCCACATAATAAAATTTATAATACTAATGGCTAGAACATACTCTGTGCTATCCAAATGTAAAGGCCATCTCCCTCATTTTTATGTAATCACCTTCTTTGTAGTAATATTTTGAAAGACACAATAAATAAAGGGAAATTTACAACAAAATAGTTCTAATCATCTCATTGTTCTGTAACATGCAGAAAACTAGAACGAAGAGTAGGGATACAAAGAACAAATGTTAACATATGAAGAGATGCAAGTTTATATTTTCAAACCACCTAACATGAACAAAGGAACCATTAACAATGCACACATTAAAATTCCAAAAGAGGACTAATTGAAGATACAAATAGCAAAGATATGTTCGGAAGCCTTGGAGTCTATCATCCACCTATTAGAGGAAATAATTCAAGCATTATCTGTCTGGGATGAAGTAAGCGAAGCCTTTAATGCCAGACTTTTATATGACATGCACTATTAAATTGTAAAGGGCAGCCCGGTGCACAAAGCATCCCCGTGTAGCGAGGGTCCGAGGAAGAGTCCCACCACAATGGTTAAATGCTGACAAACCTTACCCTGCATTTTTGCAAGTGGCTGCTTCCATGACTCGAACCTGTGACCTCAAGGTCACACGACAACACCTTAATCATCGCGCCAAGGCTCCACTTCCACTTTTAAATTGTAAGTAGACAAAAAAAATAAGTAGATAAGATCACTGAATGTGAGGTACCACCACATAACAATGTAGATGAGAAAGCAAACTTGATAGATCGTGTGACAACAAAGACAAGACAAACAACTTGAAGATATGATTGGTATCGTGACAAAATTTACAAAACTTGATGTTGCCACCTTCTCCACCAGTACATGAAGAAGATGGTGTTTTACCATGAAAAATCTAATAGGTCAATCTACAACTACAATGAGAACCGTTTGATGAGAGGTCACAGGAGGTCATTGAGAGTACAATTTTACTTGATAAGGTCTGTTATCATTAAAAGAGTGATTGCGGAGGAACAAGGTTCCTCTAATTCTAAAGCAGCAAAGGAAGCGCAGATCTTCTATGTCATCCGCATTCATCAACAATGTGGATAACCAAACAGTGGTGAATGCACAAGGATTTCAGTGGATTCGATTATCTGTTGAGATCTTCATCGTGTCTTCTGTAATTCTCAATACCGATTTCTTGAGCACCTCAGAATGACTTCCTTAGTAAGTTAGTAGTCGTCGACGAGTTGTATATGTTGGCAGGCTTTAGTTGCCGGTTGGATGTATTGGCTTGAAGACCTCCCTATCTGCGAACTGACTGCTACTTTTTTTTGCCCCCCTTAACTTTTCAAATAGTCAGTTAACTAGGATCCACTTGCTGAGCGACTTTGAGTGTTGACTTGTTATCTACCGTTTCAATCTCCTTAACTCATTCAGATAAGATTAGAAAAAGTGAAATATAACTCAATTCGTGAAAAGGGAATGAACACTCATCATAACTGTCAGAGTATTTCATGCCAAACCGGGGTATGCCAATGTAGAATTTTAGTACCAGAGAATAAAATAATAGGTCAAATAGTAAAATGTTCCCTGCTCAAAGTAAAATTATAATTAAACAAAGTTTTAGAGAAAAGTCCAAACCTTGTATATACTTCTTGAATGCCAAAAAACAAGTATGAGTACAAATATATAGGAGAGAGGAGAGTAAGATCAAGCTATACAAACAATGTGGGTCTAAACACAAAATCTCACATGGGCCAAGTTAGTGGGCCAATAAATTATTTTTCCTAGTATTCTCTAACACTTCCCCACAAGCTGGAGCGTACAAGTCGTAGACACCAAACTTGTACAAGAACTGATAGTAGAGACGTCGTGGTAAGGCCTTGGTGAGGATGTCAGCAACTTGCTGAGCAGCAGGAACATGTGTTAACTCTATCTTCTTCAACTGAACCTTCTCCCGAATGAAATGACAAACAACTTCAATATGTTTTGTCCGTTCATGGAAGACCGGATTCTTGGCAATGCGTATAACAGCTTGATTGTCACAAAATAAAGTGCCAGGTGAGGAGAGCTTGACTCCTAAATCATCAAGGCCCTCAAGGCATGTGAGCTCAAACACAACTGCAGCCATCGATCGATACTCGGCCTCAGCGGATGAGCGAGCAACCACGGTCTGTTCTTGTTGCGCCATGTAATAAGATGTCCTCCAAAGTAAGTGCAATATTCACTTGTGGAACGACGGTCATTCAACGAGCCAACATAATCAGCATCAGAGTATGCAATCAGAGATAAAGGAGACGAAGAGTGCTTGTATATAAGTCCTTGTCCAGGAGCAGTCTTCAAGTATCGAAGAATACACTCGACTGCCTGAAGATGAGAGATACGTGGCTCATGCATGAATCGACTGATAACTCCAACCGCAAATGATATATCAGGTCTCGTGACAATGAGATATATCAGGTCTCGTGACAATGAGATATATCAGCTTTCTCACAAGGCGACTATAATACTCTGGATTTGGAAGGAACACATCAGAGTCTGAGGCATGAGCACAGAGCTTATGATTGATATCCATGGGAGTATCAACTGGCTTGCATCCAGAATAGCCCACATCATGAAGTCAAGACAATACTTTCTCTGAGATAACACAAGCCCATCAGGTCTCTGAGCCACCTCGAGATCAAGAAAATATCGAAGGCTTCCCCTTTATTTGAAACACAGTCGTTAGATGCTGTTTGACCATCCATATTCCTGGAAGATCATCTCCTGTAATCAAAATATCATCCACATATACCAATAGAATCACTGTGTCTGTTGGACGTAAGGTTGTCAGAATCGAGATCTTATATGAGATTATTTTGAGGTAGGATCGGATCAGATAGTAGGTTCGGATCGAGGATTGCTTTACAAAATCAGGATCGATTTACAACATCTGGATCGTAGGATCGTAAGATCCTATGATCCGGATCGCGATCCTTACAACCTTGGTTGGACGATGATAAGTGAATAGAGAGAAGTCGGCCGAACTCCGAGTGAACCCAACAATACTAACAGTCTTACTAATCAAACCATGCCCGAGAAGACTGTTTGAGACCATAAAGAGACTTCTTCAGACAACAGACAAGAGACTCCCCCGTGGTCTCAAACCCGGGAGGTTGCTGCATATAATGGTCTCCTGTAAATCGCCATTAAGAAAAGCATTTTTGACATCCAGTTAGTGCAATGGCCAGTGACAGTGAACAGCGAGGGAGATCAACACACGAACAGTATCGAGTTTAGCGACTGAAGAAAAGGTCTCATCATAATCCAGACCTTGTTATTGAGTGAATCCGCGAGCTACAAGACGAGATTTCAAACGGTGAACCGTCCCATCCGGACCCTGTTTGACGGTAAACACCCACTTACACCCACACAAGATTGTCCAGGAGGAAGTGGGACCAGATCCCACGTGTGGTTTGCCCAAAGAGCAGACATTTGGGCACAAGCAGTCTCGTGCATAGCCACCAGCCACACAGGATGACAACGCACCAACGACAAGAAAGGCCACGTTGGAGAGCCTCCTGCGTGGTTAGGAGAAGAACAAAATTAGGGGTAGGAGCAGACCGCAACGGAAGAAGAGGAAATAGAGGATAAAGAAAGAACACAAGTTGAGATGGTTTGACCAGAAGGAACAAAGGCCGTCGGAGTTCCAGAGAGAGGCAGTGAAAAGAGACATCGAGCCGAGAAGCGCGAAGCGACAAGGCAAGAAAGAATTGGCCGGGTTGAAGAGAAATCGCGCAGCAAGAGCAGGTGGGCAATAGAACCTGTTGCCGGATCTGCAGGCTGCAAAACATGGGAAGACGCAACGGGAAGAGAGCATTAGAGGAAGGGCATCAGATAGATGAAGTCCGTAGAAGAGAAAGATGAGGTGTCCACGGGAGAGAAGAGGGAGGGTAGAAAAGAAGGAAGCCGCAAACAGTGCGGTTAAACAGGAAAAACTAGCCGCCAGGTTAACGGTTAAGCAGGAAAACAAGCCGCTCGGTTAACAGGTGGACTGAGCGGTTAAAAAAAAACAGACCGGACCGTCTTGCTCTGATACCATATAGAGAAAAGTCCAAACCTTTTATATACTTCTTGAATACCAAAAAACAAGTATGAGTACAAATATATAGGAGAGAGGAGAGTAAGATCAAGCTATACAAACAATGTGTGACTAAACACAAAATCCTACATGGGCCAAGTTAGTGGGCCAATACATTATTTTTCCTAGTATTCTCTAACAAAAGTAAATAGCAACACAATATTAGAGTCAAAACAGAGTGGTTTGCAATACTTGAATGTATATCAAAATGGGTTTATCGACCCTTTTGTCAGAGTAAGCAAAATGGTTTTTTGGAAAATCATCCAAAACATTCCTTAATATCCTGCGATCATCAAATTCCATGATAATCAACACTGCATTATAACCATATTATCCCAGTTCTGAATTTTTACTCAGAGAATGTTTGCTTATATGTTTATGGTATGCTACCGCTACTCCTACAGAAGAAACGAGTGAATACCTGCGATAATACTTGCGTGCCCTAGGTGGTGCCCCCGCATTCCCCCAAATACCCAGCCGTTGAATCGGCTGGGCCCGTCTGGTTGGCTTAGGAGGAGGGAGAGGCTGAACTAGTTGGTTCAGTCTCCCTATTCTTTGGCCCCTTCAGACGATGGACCGCCTCGAACCGAGTCTGGGTCATATCATTCTCTCCGTCTTCGAAAAATTGCTTGTCCTTTAGCTGAAACTTGGGATATGTCTCTTTGAACTCGTCGTAATCCACCCAAGTCTGTTTGGGCTCACCCAAGCCCCTTCAGTGGATCAACAGTCATATGAGGGACTTCCCTTGCACTGTCTTAATCCTCGCTTCAAGGAACTTCTTCGATATCGAACACACTTCGCCTAGTTCCGTCACATCTGGCTAGGGGTTAATATTTTTGAATTTTCCCCTACGCAACCTTTTTGAGCAGTGACACATGAAAGGTTGGGTGGATGCGGGAGTCCGCCGGAAGTTCTAGAGTGTACGCCACTGCCCCCACCTTACCGAGGATCCGAAAGGGCCCGTGGTAACGGGGGTGCTAGCTTTTGGTTCTTCCCTCCTGCCACTGACAACTGTCGGTAAAGTTGTAGCTTCAGGTACACCCACTCTCCTACCTCGAAACTTTGCTCTTGCCGATGCTTATCTGCTTGGGATTTCATGCGGTGTTGTGCTTTCTGAAGGTTCTCCTTCAACTGTTTTAAGATGTCGTCCCGCCTTTGTAACGCGGACTCCACTTTCGGCACCACAGATGTTCCTTTCTCATAATTTTGAAGTGTCGGCGGTGCTCTTCTATACAAGCTTTCGAACGGTGTCATCCTTGTCGCCGTTTGGTACGTTGTATTGTACCAGTACTCCGCCCATGGAAGCCATTTACTCCACTGGTGAGGTTTACCCGCAATGAAGCACCACAAATATGTCTCCACGCTTCTATTTAGGGTCTCCGTCTGCCCGTTCGTCTGGGGGTTGTCGGCTGTACTCATGCGTAAGGACGTCCCTGTGAGACGGAAGAGCTCCTTCTAAAACTTGCTAGTGAACACGGTGCCGCGATCAAAAATAATGGAAGTCGGTATCCCATGCAGTCTCACCACCTCCCGGACGAAGGCCTCCGCCACGGCCTCTGCGGTGTAAGGAGGAGGCGCAAGCGCAATGAAGTGTCCAGACTTGGAGAGGCGGTTCACCACCACCAGGATGACCGTCTTGCCCTGTGATTTGGGTAACCCCTTAATGAAGTCCATCGCAATGCTCTCCCATGTGAGCTCTGGAATGTCCAGCGGCAATAGTAACCCTGCTGGAGTGGTCTTGTCGTACTTTTGCCTCAGACATTCTTTACAGTTCTTCACGTGCCGTGCTACATCGTCCTTCAATCCCTTCCAATACACATTCTGCTTGATCCGCTGATAGGTCCGTAGCATTCCAGAGTGCTCGCCGCTGGGGGTGTCGTGAAGCTCGTGGAGTAACTGCTGCCTCAGTGGGGATCCTGGTGCCACCACCGTGCGTCCCTTGTAATACAAATGACCATTAATGGCATGGTAGCCCGTTTCCACCCCCTCCCCTTCTGCAATATTTGTCAATAGTTGGCTTAGTTCCTTATTAACTAACACTTCCCGATGGACATCCTCCACTATGCCCCAGACCGGCGCAGAGATAGCGAAAATAGAACTCGTCGGAGGCATGCCCGAAAGTGCGTCGGTGAGCTTATTCTCCTTCCCTTTATGACATTCTATCTCATAGTCATACCCCAGCATCTTTGTCACCCATTTATATTGCTCTAGCGACGAAACCCGCTGCTCCAGGAAATACTTTAGGCTATGGTGGTTGGTTCGTATTTTGAAGTGCCTCCCCATGAGATACGACCGCCACTTTCCCACCACATGCAGGATCACCAACATTTCCTTTTCATAAATCGAGAGCCCTAACTCCTTCCCCTTAATGGCCTTACTGTAGTAGGCCAACGACCTCCCTTCCTGCATCAACACCGCCCCCAAGCTGGCTCCGGATGCATCTGTTTCCACTATGAACATCTTGGAGAAATTTGGTATTGCTAGCAACGGGGTCGTCACCATAGACTCCTTCATTGCTTGGAATACTAACTCAGCATCCCTTCACCAATCAAACATCCCCTTTTGAAGTAATGTAGTTAGCGGCTTCGCAATCTTTCCGTAGTTCTTCACGAACTTTATGTAGTAGCCCGTTAGCCCCAGAAACCCTCTCAACATCTTGATGTTTGTGGACGCAGGCCACTCTGTCATGCTCTGGACTTTCCGTGGGTCCGGTCGAACCCCTTCTCTATTCACCTGGTGACCTAGATACTCCACCTCCCGTTGCCCGAATGAGCACTTCAACCTCTTCATGTACCATCTTTGTCCTTGAGAACTTGCAGCACCCTCCTCAGGTGCTCCAGATGTGCCTCCAAACTCGGACTATAGATGAGGATGTCGTCGAAGAATACTAGCACAAACTTCCGCAACCATGACCTGAATGTTTCGTTTATGACCGCCTGAAAGGTCGCCAACGCATTCGTCAATCCAAAAGGCATCACTAGGAATTCGTAGTGCCCTTCGTGTGTTCAGAATACTGTTTTTTCTAAGTTCCCCTTTTGCATACGGATCTGATGGTATCCTGACCGCAAGTCCAACTTCGTGAAATACTGGACTCCTTGCAAATCATCCAGCGGCTCGTCTGGAATCAGAAACTTGTCTTTAACTGTGACCCCATTGAGCGCTCTGTAGTCTATGCAAAATCTCCAAGTTTCGTTCTTCTTCCTCACCATTAGGATCAAAGAAGAAAAAGGACTCATGCTATGTCGAATGGTCCCTTCCCGCAACATTTCTCGGACGCATCTCTCAATCTCCTCCTTCTGTATGTGGGGATACCTGTATGGCCGGAGACTGGTGGGCTCTACGCCCTCCTTAATCATGATTCGGTGGCCGCATGAACGCGGCGGTGGCAGCCACTTTGGTGTCTCAACGACCTCCTCGAACCTTCCCAAGACCTCCTGTAATTTTTCTGGAATCCTTTCCTCCCGCCCCCCCAGATCTTCGCCAGTCAGGACCCAAGCCATGGGGTAGTCCTGCTCGACCCATTTCTCCAGAGACAAGATAGGGACTTCCTTCACCCAAGGACTCATATTTCTTTGCAGCATGTGCTTCTTCCTATCATGTTGTAACTCCATGATCATGTTCTCCCAGTTGTTTGTAACTACTTTCAGCTGCCTCAACCACTGCACCCCCAACACGACATATGATCTCCGGACGGTAGTATATACAAATCCACATGACACCTGAATCCCTGTATTGTAAGACTCCTTTCTCACGACCCCCGTGCACTGTAGGAGATTTCCGTCTGCTACGAGTACCTTGAACACCTTGTCCTCTGTCGGTATGATGGGTAATTTCTTGGCTACCTCGGTGTTGATGAAGTTGTGGGTGCTCCCACTATCCACCAGTATGTAAACCTTTTGATCGGCCACCTTTCCTGTCATCCTCATCATGGAGGGTTTCCCTCCACCCTCTAAAGCATGGACAGATACTTCAATCTCTTCCAAATCGAGCACCTCCCTCTCCTCGGAAGAGCTGTCCTCGATAGCCCCTGGTTCCTCCTCTTGCAGCATGTAAACCTGAACCACCTTACACTTGTGTCTGGGAACAAATTGCTCGTCGCAAGTGTAGCATAGCGCCGATCCTGCATCTCCTGCCACGATAATCGCTTCATTGCTGCTTCCTTCCGTGCGGATGAGTTGCTGGTCCCTTTGAACGCACCCTATTCCGCTTCCTTACTGTTCCCTTGGTAAGCTGTTGCCGCCTTGCGTCTTCTCAATTTTCCCTCTTGCAACCAGGCCATCCCGATGGCTTGTGCTAGGCTCCTCTGCTAAAATGCCTGCACCTCGTCGTCGATTTTCTCCTTGAGTCCGGCCATAAAACACCCCAGAAGCGCCTTCTCCGACCACTGCACCCGGTTAGCTAACCTTTCAAACTCCTTTCTGTACTCATTGACGGTCCCTATTTGTCTCAGCTTATTCAGCATCATATCGAAGTCCTCATATTCGGTCGGCCCAAACCTCGCGATGAGCCCATCATGGAATTCGTCCCATGCTGGGTAGGGTCGCTGCTTTCTCCACCAACTCAACCACTGATATGTATCCCCTTCCAGGTGAAAAGAAGCGATGTGTACCCACCAGTGCTTGGGAAGCTCCTGGTACTCAAAAAACATCTCGGCCCTCTCGATCCATTCCAGTGGGTTGCTGTTTTTGTACTTAGGGAACTCCATCCTCGTCTGTCGGGGCTGCACTGGTGTGCGGTGTTGCTGCGGTGCCCGCACCTCCTGGAAATCTGGAGGTTGTCCCCAACCTTGATTCCACGGTCCCCCATTCTCTCATGGTCTTCCTATGCCTTGCATGATGGGCCCCCGACCCCAGTGGTCCTCTGCTAGTACCTCTCCTTCCCCTCCGTGTGGGGTTCAAACTCCCCCGCGCCATCCCATGCCGGTTCTGTTGCTTCCTTCTCCTTCCCCCTAACCCACATGAGGTTGCCGGTAGTGCTGACCACCTCCTCTTCCTATCTCCGCATCCCTCTGGTTCCTGTTATCCTCCTGCCACGCCGCTTGCGGCTGCCGTTGCTGGCGGAAGCCCCCCGAGTAGAAGCCCCAAATCCTTCGCTGGGCCCCTAGATGCCGCGCAGCTGTTGGTCCTGGGCTCGCTGGCCGGAGACGACGACTCCTGAGCCCCGCACAACCCGTCGACCCCGCCGTCTGGTGCAATCGGCGGATCCCCTGCTGCCTTCTTCCGGTCGGTCGTCGACTCCCCTGCGCCGCTGAGGTTGACCACTCCGTCGACTGCTACCCCTTTGCCGCGATCGGGAGCCCGCTCGATGTGGCCAAGCTGCTCCCCGAGCACAGTCGTCGCCTCCAGAAAAGCCGCACCAAAGCTCTCCTCCACGTCGCTAATCTTCCCCGCAACTCCTGCTTCAGCGCATCCAGGAGGTCCCAAAAGCCTTGTTGCCCTTCTTCCAGCACTGTGAGGCGTGTGTCGTGGGTTGCCATGTTCTACGATGGAGGATAACTCCTCTGATACGAAATGGTAGGCTACCACTACTCCTACAAAAGAAACGAGCGAATACCTGCGATAATACCTGCGTTCCCTAGGGGGTGCCGGCGCATTCCCCCAAATACCCAGCTGCTGAACCGGCCGGGCCGTCCGGTTGGCTTAGGAGGAGGGAGAGACCGAACCAGTTGGTTCAGTCTCCCCATTCTTTGGCCCTTTCCGATGATAGACCGCCCCGAACTGGGTCCGGGTCATATCAGTTTGCAACTCTGAATCATTGTTACTGGTACTAGTACCGGGTGCGATACTTATTCGGTACGGCCGCAAAACAAACAAAAAATAACGATATTGGTACGCGAGGGTATGACATTTAAAATTAGTATATATATGTGTGCGCGTCTCTGCGTATGTGTGTGTATATATATATGTATATATAAGAAACTTTTTTAAAAGATATAGAATGACATGCAATGCAGACAAATTCATATTAAATAAGTACAAAGTACAAACACAACAAAATTTAAGTAAAATTGTTCATGATTTTAATGGAAAGAAGAAACTTAAAATGAAGGTCACAATCTTTTATTTTCTAAAAAGATTTGGGGACAACATTTATTTATTTTAGAAAAAATGGCTCACAATATGCAGAGTGCTTCTTAGGTTCGCAGTTTGATTTTGAACTAGTTATACAAAGTTTTGATTTGCTACATGATTTCTTTATGTTCTACAAGTGTATTGGTTTTCACATTAGTCCATGCTCTTATCTTCACCAGTGTTACTCATCCTTCAGACTTTTAAAATAAAGATTCAGTTTGTTCTAGTTGAACACAACATACTGGCATTTCTAAATTAGAACAAACAAGTTCTTCTAGCTACAGATTAAATATATATTTTTCCATTATTTGATTTCCTTTTTTATAGTACGTGAGGATGAAATTGCAAGTTACCTTTTATTTTTTTTCAGGGTGAAGATTTGATTGTTAGCTGCTATTACATTGATTGTGATTTCAATGCATATGCAGTATCACCTGCACAGGTTAGTGTTTTTACCCTTTTTTTCTAGTACATACTATGAACTTGATAATTTTATTTCTATAATTTGTATTCTCCTGTCATAGCTATCCCATTTTCACCTTACGCTGTGTATTTGTATTTCTCCTGTGCTGCTCTATAGAATTAGCCGTGTTCTTGCTATTGGAAACAAATTTTGTTGGCAACCTTTTTTTTTTGAATGCATTATGAACTTGGTAAAGAGCATAAAATTTACACAAAAATTGGTGCTTAACTTGGTAAACTTTGTCCACTCATGTCTATATCAAGTAAATTATCCCATTCAGAGATCATAAAGAGCACAAACACAGCACCACATTCATAATATATATAACCAAACTTCAATGGAGTGATAATACGACAATTGCTACTAATCTTGAGTCAAAGTAACTTCAACTTCACAAATCTTCATCAAACGACTCCAAACATCAGTCCAGAAAATGGGGGCAGCATTCTGTTATGTGTCGTATTATGTGTCGGTCATGTTATCATGTTATGTGTCGGTCATGTTATGTGTCATGAATATTGTTATTTATGTCTTTATGAGAGTTAGGTGAGTGTTGGGAAATTATTAGGTGAGTCATTATTATGTATAGCCTATATAAAGGCATGTGGTGATATGTATGAAGCAAGCAAGAAAGTATTCTAATTCTCATCTTCCATTGTGAGATCTTGGTGGCTCTCTCCTCCGACGAGCAACCCCGCTTAGGCAGCCGCTGTCACGGCTCCGTAGTATCCCCTCCATCATCTCCACCACCATCATCGTGACATCCGGCCACCTCTGATCATCTTCGTCGACCTCTCCTCCGGGCAATATTGTAAGGCCCGTAACAACTTGGTATCAGAGGCTCCATCCTCCCACGTCCGCTTATTTGACACCAACAGCTGCTGTTTCTTCCGCTTTCGCGCTTGTTTTCGCTCCCGGGAGCTCATTTTTAGCAACCGACGAGTCCCGAAGTTCTGCATCTTCTTCTTCTTTCCGTTGGGATTGATTTCTGCATCAGCGCCGGCCAGTTCCCTGCGCAGCAAACTCCACGCCGCACCCCCACTCTGGCATCCTCAAGCCGCAACATCCTCAAGCGCCAGCCAGCTCTCTGTCAAGCAACATCTTCTCCGGCGCCGTCGAGCCCCTTCCCTGCCTCATCGCTGCAGCCCGCCGCTTCATCGAGCCCCCCGCCCTGTCATCCCCAAGCCACACGCCGTCGAGCCCCGTCCCTGCCTCATCGCCGCAGCCGCCGCTTCATCAAGCCCCCACCCTGCCGCGCTGCATCGAGCCCCGAGCGCTGTTCCTTTTTTTATCTTCTGCCGCTGCCGCTTTAGCGCTGGGCCCAATTTTAATATTTAAACCCCTCTCCCATCCATCAGCCCAATTTTAATATTTAAACCGGCCAGCCCCGTTCCTTCTCCAGGATTTTTAATCCCGAGCTGCAGCTGTCACTGTTTGGACCATTCCACATTACTTTTTATTTTAATTAGCAGTGGATCCCACCCCCTATTCCATCCAACATCCTCATTTTACTCTTTAAATAGCTGGGCCCCACCCCCTTCTTATTTTTATTTCAAAATCTCATGCAGCCCCTCATCAATCTTAATTAATTTAATCAAGTAATATTCTTGATTAATTAATTAATTGCATTATGTGGACCATCAAGTTAACTACCGCGGATGCCGACGCCATCCAATCGTGGCTACGAGAAATGATGAGTTCCATGGACACACGCCTTCGGAATGCCGACACACTCCTCCACCACATTAAGAACCCGACCTCCGCCTTTTTGCCGCAGCCCGTGTCCGTACCGCTTCCACCGCCGTCTCTTTTCGTGCAGTCGCCATCTGCACCGCCCGCTGACGTGCCACCGCTCTTAGCAGTAATTTCCCTTCCGCCATCACATGTCGTGGCGGAACCGCCCCACCTTGGGCCACCTTCATCAGACATCATGGCCACCTTTCCGCGCCAACACTTGCTCCGCCAGCCACCGCTCTACCGACCCTGACGGTCGCCTCACCACCTACAGGTCCGTTCCTTATGCCGGTCATCGCTTCCTCGACCTACCTGCTGCTGCTGCTCCTCACCGCTCCTGTCATTACTTATGCTGCTCGTCCTTCCAACGGCGCCGCCGCTACTCACCGACGCCGCCAACGTCGCTACGCGATATCATGCACTGTTCTGGCGGGAAATCAAGCTGCCGGATGATCCGGTCACCACATGGAATTCGAGCTTGAGGGCAAGCTCGATTTCAAGGACGAATGAGATGGTATGTGTCGTATTATGTGTCAGTCATGTTATTATGTTATGTGTCAGTTATGTTATGTGTCATGAATATTGTTATTTATGTCTTTATGGGAGTTAGGTGAGTGTTGGGAAATTATTAGGCGAGTCATTATTATGTATAGCCTATATAAAGGCATGTGGGGGTATGTATGAAGCAAGCAAGAAAGTATTCTAATTCTCATCTTCCATTGTGAGATCTTGGTGTCTCTCTCCTCCGACGAGCAACCCCGCTTAGGCAGCCGTAGTCATGGCTCCGTAGTATCCCCGCCATCATCTCCACAACCATCATCTCTACATCCGGCCACCTCCGATCATCTCCGTCGACCTCTCCTCCGGGCAACATTGTAAGGCCCATAACACATTCCTTTCAGATGAAAGAGCAATCTATACACAATCAATCTACCAATCCGCCAATCCATCACTAAAGAATGATAAAAATTCTACTCAATACAAAATTTATCCAAACAACTGAAATCTGAGAGAAAGAACGTCCAATACGAATTAGAAACTATGATTAACAACCCACGGCGGTATACGCCCTCATATGAGTCATAGTTCTTTGTAAAGACTTGAAAGACTGAACATTAAAACCAAAACCTACTATACAAAAATACTTGGACAACAAATCTAACCAAATCCTGGGAGAAACTAGGGTGGAGGTACAAGCTTGCTACCGTGGGAAGATTAATTGAAGACACCACTTTTCTAGATAAGTGCAATTAGCTACGCAAGGGTGGATACCAATTTACAAGAGCAAGGTGGGAAGGGGTTGGAGGTGACTCGTTCTACAAGCTAAGTCACCGACTTTATGCATTATCCACAAAAAAAGACTCCCAATCCTATGGCCATCAACCCATTTAACAACTACCAATTCATTTATTACAACCATTCCTGCTCAATGTTAAATATTACATCATAAAGCCAACAAGTTTCTGCAAAAAGAAATGATATAAGGAAGAATTCCTTGGACTGACAGGTCTAGGAGAAGACACAATAGCGCAACAGAACCAGGAGGCAAGCAGGATTTCACACGATGTTCAACGAGCACTGAGGAGCATAAGGGAAACTTTTGTAGGGAACTTAGCCGAGTCCTTTTCTTTGAGGAAGCAACAGAAGCTCTTCTCTTTTGGATTGAGTTTATTTGCTTTTGAATTGTGTCCCTTCGCTTTCAAACCACAAGTAGTGCTTCTTCCACAAATCTGAACAAATATTCAACTCAACAAGTACTCATAATCAACGCTGCATACAAGATCTTGATCAATTGATTCATAATTAATATTGCATATGTTATGGATGCAGAGGAGGGAGAAGGACGTCCACCGATGTGGCGAGCTTACCGACGTCACGAGTGACATGTCGGCGAAAAGTTCTCAAGTGACACGAAGGGTTGGACAACAACTTTGTATGTTTATTTTGCTATGTTGTATTTGGACTGAACAGTATATATGCCCAAGATGCGTGTATTATCTTTATCTTTGGAGTGTAATGAAAAAGGTGGAACCCTAGGCCTAGGGGTTAATTTCTCCTCTTCTTTCTCTCTTCACTTGCACTCATTTCTCCCGCAGGAACCCTTTTTTTTCCGATATGCAACACCTGCTCTGACCTAGCCTTCCTTCCGACCGCGGTCTCTGTCGCCTGAAGCATTACCACCGCTCCTTGGTCTGCTTTTGACTTCACCACCCCTGCAGCCTGCAAGCTTGGACTGCTTAACCTCGCGGTTTCTTCCCCGGCCATCATCGCATCTTCGACCACCTTGACTTCGTCGGTCTCTCCATCGACACCCTCACCAGCTCACCTTGTGTTTTTGCCATCGACATTTACACTTCTTGCAGTGCATTTCCGCTAGTGTTGCGCCATTTTGTGCCCTCCTACTGCGTTGGCCTTCCGCCGTTCCTCAGGCTGTCCCTGTCAGCGTCGCACCGCTGATCTTCTGGACGTCCTCCTCAGCGTGCTTTACGCCGCGCCTTGATCGTGTGCATGCCCCCTCGACTCCGCTCCATGACACATTCTGACACACCGACGCCTCCTCCAGCTGATCCGACCATTCTTCGTCGCCTTGAAGGTCATGAGGACGCCATCGCCTCACTCCAAGCACTCATGTTACGGATGGATGCGAAGCTTGATGCCATCATGGCCGGTCGCCCAAGCATGCCCGCGACCTCAAACACGGACTCCCCGCCCCTTCTCGGGGTACCCCCAGACCCTTACAATGACCTAACTCCCTCGTCCGCCATTTCTCCTCCGGTCCTCCAGTCCTTCGACGTCCCATCCTTTAACGAGATTGATTTCATGAGATGGATTGCCCAAGCGGAGCAGTATTTTGATATTCAGCAGATCTCGGAGCTGCACAAAGACAATACAACTTTGTTCGATATGGAGGATTCTGACCTCCATTGGTTGCGTTGGCTTCGCCAATCAACGCCAACTCTGTCTTGGTCCACTCTCCAACAGGAGCTCATTCTTCGACATGATACTTGCTACTCAGGCTTCGTGGTGGAGCATCTTTGTGGCATCCGCCAGACGGGATCCCTCGACAACTGCATTGACTAATTCATTGCTCTCGCCACACATTTGGCGGGCCTTCTGCATGACCATGACCTCAAGTTCTTCATGCATGGGCTCCTCCCACATATTAGTGCATGCCTGTGCACCCACCACCCGCTATCTATTGTCGAAGTCATGGACCTCACCCGCTTGGTTGAAGCGTAATTCTAGGTCAGAATGGCGGACATTGGTCGGCCGCCCGCGATGAGTTTTACTCGCTTGAATGCCAGACCTGTCGCGACCTACCACCCCACAGCAGGAGGCGCTCCCTCCCCCAAGTTGGCCGGTTCCACTACATCGTCCTCCAAGGACGATGGCCAACCCCAAGTTATCCAATCAGGAGTACGATTATCTTCACACCAAGGGCCTGTGTTTTCGCTGCAAACAGGCGAGTCACGATTGTCTGTTGAAAGACCTCCAGATCCTCATCGGCGAGGAGGAGCCCGAAGTTACTCTTGCGTATTTTGAGGCACTTGAGGTGAATCCGATTGACACATACCCTCCAATTGCGACCTTCCATTACTTGGACCTTCCACTATTTGCCGTCGGCGGTATCTCGGGACCTCAGACGATGAAGCTCTCTGGGACACTCCATGTACTTGTCCGTGATCGTGATGATTGATTGTGTGGCAAGCCACAACTTCATCTCTCAGCGCCTGGTGGATCTCTTACAATTGCCTTTGAGCCCCTACCCTCGCACCGTTTGTTTGGGGGATGGTCTCCGCCGGGCCTCGGTCGGCCTTTGCTCGACTCTTCCCCTTATCGTGGGCCCTTTCCCCTTTCTGGATGTTTTCTATGCCTTTGCACTGGGCGACATGGGTATTATCTTGGGGGTCGCATGGCTCCACACCCTCGACGATGTCAGTGTGAACTGGGATCACATGACTATGCGCTTTATCCAAGAGGGGACCTCCCTACCTGCTGATGTGCGGTTATGCCCACCTACGCCAGACCGCCTCTCTTTGCTCCCTTCATAAGATCACCGATGTTGACTGTGTTTCGTACTTATGTTACATCGTGAACCAGGGAGTTCCACCTTCACCGACCCCTTTGACCATGCTGGTCGTTTTGGATATCTTCTCGGGCGTGTTCGCCACTACAACCTGCCTTCCATTGCCCCGGTCGATGTATCACCGCATTTCCCTACAAGGGGACGTGTTCTCCATGTCTGTTCGGCCGTTTCGATACAGTCATGCGCAAAAGGATGGGATTGAGACACTTGTGGGCGACATGCTTGCCACAAGTATTATTCACCCCAATGCTAGCCCCTTCTTGAGCCCGGCCCTCCTTGTCCGCAAGAAGGATGCCAACTAACGTTTTTGTGTGGATAATAGGGAATTCAATAAGGTCACTATCCTGGATAATATCCGAGTCCAGTCATTCGGGAGTTGTTGGACAAGCTACATGGATCATCATATTTCTCCAAATTAGACCCCCGCACGGGGTATCATCAAATACGGGTGCGGGAGGAGGACATCACTAAGACGGCGTTCCGCATGCACGACGACCATTATGAGTTCCTCGTCATGGTGTTTGGCTTGATGAATGCACCTGCCACTTTTCAAGACACTATGAATGATTTGTTACTGTCGGCCCCGCGCAGGCATATCTTGGTTTTCTTTGATGACATCATTGTTTACAGATCCTCCTGATAGGACCACCTTCATTATGTGCGGACGACCCTCGCCACCCTTCAGGCGCACGCTTTCCAGGTGAACCCCAAGAAGTACTTTCAGTCAGACCAAAATTAACTACTCGGTACACACCCTTTTAGCACAAGGAGTTGCCATGGACCCAAACCATGTCCGCGCTTTTCTTCAGTGGCACACCTCGATCTCTCTGCGACAACAACGGCTTCTCGGGCCTCACAAGGTATTAACGACGATTCATCATAGATTATGACAAAATTTCCAAACCCCTCTCCAGCATGTTAAAGAAATTATATACCGGTATGTTTCATTGGACATCGGCGGTGGCCACGGCCTTCCAGGCTCTACAACAGGCCCTGAGCACCGCCCTTGTTTTGATTCTCCTAGACTTTTTGCAGCCGTTCATACTCGAGCACGACACATCCGACATGTGAGTCAGGGCAGTTTTGATGCAAGTGGGCCAACCCATTGTATACTTCAGTCGTTTGTTTGCTGCCATCGTTCGTCCCCGCTTCGTCAATGAGTCTGAGCTTATGACATTGGTTCTGGCAGCTCAGCATTGGTGTCCCTACTTGTTTGGCCACCACTTTACGGTCCAAATGGATCATCAATTCATCATAGCCTCTTGTACCTCCTCCAACAAAAGATTGTTACTCTGGCTTAGCAAGTATGGGTGGCCAAACTGTTGAGATATGATTTTTCTATTGAGTTCTGCACCGGCTCATCCAACCGCACGTTCGACTCTCTTTCTCAGCATCCTCCAGCGGCTACGGTATTTCTCTTTCCCAACGTGAGGTGGAGGCCGACTCCTTCTTGCAGCCGATTGTTGTGGGCTTATGGGAGGTTGCTACCGTCCGCCTTCCATACAATCTCATGGTAGATCACCTCTACTACCGCGCCCGTTTGTTGCTTTTAGCTACGTCCCAACTTATTTCCCTCCTACTCACAAACTTCCACTCGCCCCTAGAGGGTCCATGACGGTGGTGTTCTTCATACATACTGCCTCCTCACGACCTTTCTTTATCGGCCTGACATGTTCCAATGGGTCAAATCATTTCTGGCGGCCTATTGCCGTGCTAGTGGGCCAAGTACAAGGCCACTTTTCCTCGGGGTCTCCTCCAGCCACTGCCTATTCTGGCTTGCATCTGGGAAGAGATCTCCATGGATTTTATTTCCATGCTTCCACGTTCCAATACATGGGATTGCATTTTGGTGGTGGCGGATCGTCTCTCCAAATACACACACTTCATATCGCTCTGCCATCCGTTTACGGCCCCGATGGTTGCTGCAGCCTTCATTGATGGGGTGGTTTGTCTACATGGTTTTCTGCTCTCCATTGTGAGCGATCGTGATCCCCTTTTCTTGACCTCTTTTTGGTAGTCATTATTTAAGATACAGAGAACCCGACTTCGCCTAAGTGTAACTTTTCACCCTCAGACAGACGAGCAATCCGAGGTGATGAATCTTTGCTTGGAGACTTATCTGCGGTGTTTTGTCTGCGACCATCTGAGAACATGGATAGATTGGATTTCCTGGGCAGTGTACTCATACAATACGTCCTACCACATCAGTGCCGACACCACCAATTTCGAGGCGTTTTATGGCCGCCCACCGCCTTCCCTCACGCGTGCTCTCTCTGGTGAATGCGCCGTTGCTTCCCTGGACGATGTCCTCCGCGATCCGGACTACATACTACTGTAACTCTGCTAGCACCTCCAGTGCGCGCAGGACCGGATGGTGGCCTCGACCAACTGCCACGACGAGACTTTCATTTCACGAACGGCGATATGGTGTTCATCAATCTCTGTTCACACCACCAAATTTCAGCGACCCTGAGGGCCCATTCCAAATTAGCGACCAAGTTCTACGTGCCATTTGAGATTTTGGCCCAGGTTGGCACTTAGGCATACCGCCTCTGCCTCCCTCCTGACCGCCATATCCACCCCGTGTTTAATGTGTCCCAACTGAAGTGGGTCATTAGTGACTATCCTGTCGAGGAAGCGCTGCCTCCGCCCCCTCCCAGTAGCACCCCATCAATTTTCCTTCCCCAGCGCATTTCAGACACACATATGATCCATCGCGCAGAAATTCTGGTCCCGCAGGTCTTGGTGCCCTGGCATGATCGCCAACCGTCGGCAGCCACATGGGTGGACAAGTCAGATTTTTGTACTTGGTTTCCAGACTTTTGCCGAATTTTTCAGAGGGAGACATTGTTACAGAGCGGAGGTGGGAGAAGGTTGTCCACCGGTGTGGTGGGTTTATCGATGTCGTGAGCGACATCGATAAAGGACACGTCGGCGGAGGGTTCTTAAGTGACGCGAAGGGTTGGGCAACGACATGTATCTTTATTTTGCTATGTTGTATTTGGACTAGGAACTATGTAAGCCCAAGATCCGTGTATTTTTTTTATATTTGGAGTCTAATGAAAAAGGTGGAACCCTAGGAGTTAATTCCTTCTCTTTCACTTTCTCTCATTTCTCCTGCAGGAACCCTTCTTTCTGACCAGTAATAGCATCCTAAATCTTGATCAACTGACGCTACTACATATCACGAGTCAACTTGATTACAACAATGACATCACCACCCAACAACTCGATCATAAGGAATCAGTCACTCATTGCCACAAAGATATCTTGATGGTAATCCCCTCCATATCATTGTAACCATTAACAATAACCAACTTATTAAGCACTGTTAGCTTGCTAGAGTAATCACCCTCAATCAATATCTCTAGCGTCCCAAAGGTACCAATCAATTTTCCTCATGAAGCTTACATATTGATCCCAAGAAGAACGACTGGAAACCAAGGACCTTACATCCTAAGATCATGAAATACAACACCAGTAATCATCTTTGAAATCCACCTGCATCGTAGATGAGTCTGCCAAATGATCCGAAATATAGCCACAAATTACGTTGTCGTCATCTATCACAAACTCCCCAACATAAGAAGTCACCAAATCAACTACAAATTCATCAGCAAGGAAACATTTTCTAACCCCTGAATCCTGATTGCATTACTGATGACTTGGTCATATGTGACAACATTCTTGCAGCTCATAACAACTTTCTCTATTTCACATGTTACTTTTGCCACTATCACAACATGAATCCTAAGCTCAACTGCTTCTAAATCTACATCTTTACACCATCAAGACTATCAGGATAAACCTCTTCATAATGTGTCAACATAGGAGGGTCAAGACCACAACTGCATATGGTAGTTTCCTATGCACTACATCATCTGCATCTGCCTCGATATCCACTATTACCTGCAAAACAACCTCAAAAAGAATATTCTCGATTAGCTCGAGATCTTTTACAACCAAAACATCTTTCATAATCACTTGAATTAGTATTGGGTCCACATTTTGTGCTTCTATGACTGTAGTTATGCCTACAATAGAAAGTTCAATCCCACAGGAACTACCACCTCTCGCTTTTGATAGGTCTCTACATGGCGTGGACGATAAATATACTTCCTAGGATGGCCAAAATGTGAAGGAATACACAATAAGAGGCTGAAGTAAGAACAATGCTCATTGTCGTCCCATGCACATCTTGTTATTAGAGGCTTCTACCTTTTCCAAACTCCTGATTTCTCTCAAGCCAACATGTTTCTTTTGTGCTTGCAGGTTCTTCTACCAGAGACTAGCACACTCTGTTAGCTTTGTAATGATCTTGCATTTCTCTTCATTTGAATAACCACTATAGTCAAATATACATTTAAGACGTCAGATCCAATCCATAGCTGATATGAAGAAGACCCTCCTTTGAACTTTGGAGTCATTCTAATTTGCTCTTTTATCCAAACCAAACTATTTAGTTATCTTCTGAATCTATCTTTGATAACAAATGATGCATTATGGATCTATTAAGAACACAGAACTTGCACAATATTTGTCCGCTCAGTGCCATATCAAATCTGATTAAATTACCTCTTCCGGAGACCATAAATAGCGCAAACAATCATAGCACCACATCCATAGTACATGTAACCAAACTTCAGTGAGGTACTGAGGTGATAATATGACAAGTGTTACTCTAATTTTGAGTCAAAAATAACTCCAACCTCATTATGTATTCACTAAATGACTCCTAATATCAATCTGGGAAATCTGAACTGCAATCCTTCCGGTAAATAATCGAGGATTCAGCAGAGAACCGCGTACCTCCGTATTTCACTTAACCCTAATCGTGGATGCAGCTTGGTTATAAATATGCAGGAGCCGAAAGGATGCACAGGCTGAACCGGGGAAGGGTTGAATTGAAAGTTTAATTCAACATCTTAGGGTTTTCTCCTATTCAATCACTGAGTAAAAGAGCAAATCTCCTTTAATACAATCAACCACTATTTTGGTTATGGTCACCTCCCGGTGAGCATAAGTTAGCTTGACTTTTAACACCCCCCTCAAGCTAACACCATAAGCATCCAACATCCCGAGCTTGAGCGAGTAAGAATGAAGAGATTTACCAGATACAATTTTGGTGAGCATGTCAGCAAGTTGATCTTCAGATGACACAAACACTATAGTAACAATTTGATCCTGAATTTTGTCCCGCACAGTGGCTATCGATTTCAATGTGCTTTGTTCTCTCATGAAAGACATGATTGTTGGATATATGAATAACAGCTTGATTATCACAGTAAAGTTGCATAGTCTCAAAAACAGGGAAACCCATTTCCCCCAAGATAGATTTAACCCAGATAAGTTCACAGGTTGTAACTGCAATGACACGATAATATGCTTCAGTGGAGGAACGTGCGACTACATTTTGTTTTTTACTTCTCCAGGAAATAAGGTTGACACAAATAAAGATAGCATATCCACTCGTATATCTTCTGTCCAGGGAAGAACCCGCCCAATCAGTATCACAGTACCCATGGACCTTAAGGTGGCTATGATTTTGATAGATAATGCCTTTTCTGGGTTTTTTTTAAAGTGTTTGAGAATCCGCAGAACTGCTTGGTAGTGATGAATTTTAGGGCTGTGCATGAATTGACTAAGCCAACGACGAAGGAGATATCAAGTCTGGTAATTATTAGATAAATCAACTTTTCCACGATACGTTGAAATTCTGACTTCCTCTCAAGATCAGAAGAAGTCTCCTTATGGATGTCATAATTAGGGTCCACATGGCTATCCACAGGTTTGATTCCCAAATATTCAACATCACTGAGAAGGTTCAAGACATTTATGTTGAGAGGTCATAATCTTTCCTGCAGATCCAGCAATTTCAATTCCATGGAAGTACCAAAGGAGACCCAAATCCTTGATTTCAAAGACAGAAGCCAATTCCTCTTTAACTAGAGTAATGTGGTGGTCATCAGTTCCGGTAATAATGATATCATTCACATAGACTATTAGAATAATGGTACATTCCTCCTTTTTGTAGACAAAGACTGAGTGATCTGAAGTACAGCGAGTGAAATTTAGATGTACAAGTTTGTCGCTTAGCTTGGCAAACCAGGCACGAGATGACAGTTTGAGACCATATATTTCTTAAGGCGACACCCATGTCCTTTAGGAACATCCATACCAGGAGGAGTCGTATATATTTCTTCCTCCAATTCACCATGGAGGAAGACATTTTTTACATCAAGCTGATGCAAAGTCCAAGACTTATGAGCAACAATAGACAATAAGATTCTGACTGAGTTCAGTTTAGCGACCGGTGTAAATGTCTCTTGGAAGTCAACTCCATCAACCTGAGTGAAGTCTTTAGCAACCAATCTCGCTTTATATCTATTAAGAGTTCCATCTTGAAGAAATTTAGGCGTATATATCCATTTGCGTCCGACTGGATGACGCCCATGTGGGATAATGACAATTTCCCAAGTCTTTTGACGTTGGAGAACATCCATCTTCTCCTCCATAGTCTTTATCCAGTGGGGATTCAAGTTAGTTTCTGAAAAACTGTTAGGAATAGAAATAGAGGAAATAGAGGAAATAGATGCAAGATATGCTTGTAACGAGTGAGAGATAGAGTGATACCTAGCATACTTATCAATATGATATCTAGTACGACCACTCTGAATTTGAAGCGCAGATGTGGTCTCTTGAGTGTTGTTGTTGCTTGGATCTGGCAGAGTGGTGGTGGGTGGTGGAGCATGAGTGTGACAAACTTGTCTAATATTTCTGTTTTGCCTTCTCTGGTAGACTTGAAGATCCTTCCTCCTTCTGTACACAGGAAGATCATTGGTTGGAGCTCCCTTTCTAACAGGAATATCCACACTTCTCGGAGCAAACACATCAACCAGAACAGGTAGGGTGGCAACATATCACTCTCTTCTTTGCTTTCCTCCCCCCGAAATGTGACAATTTTGCCCTCATCAGAGTAATAGAGTGTTTTCAAAAAAGTTAACATCTTTTGATTAAACCTTCTCCGAAAAGCAGGAGAATAACACTTATACCCTTTTGGTTGACAGCATATCCCACAAAGATATATTTTATTGCTTGCGGGCCTAATTTATCCTTATGATGCCCCACAATATGGAAAAAAGGAACACATCCGGATATCTTAGGAGGAAGATTGAATAGAGGCATATTTTGGCAAAGAAGCTTTAGGGGGTACTTTACCTCCAAAGTACCAGTGACCATCCGATTAATTAGGTAGACGGAGGTGAGGACACCTTCATCCCATAGTCCCTTAGGGGCATGCATCTCTTGCAACAGACAATGAGTGGTCTTGCAACAGACCTATAACCTATAGGTCGGAGGATCGTAACCTCTCTCTGATACCATGTAAGTAATCGAGAATTCAACAGAGAACCGCGTACCTTAGTATTCCACTTAACCCTAATCGTGGATGCAACTTGGTTATAAATATGCAGGAGCCAAAAGGATGCACTGTCTGAACCGGGGAAGGGCTAACCGAAAGTTAAATTCAACATCTTGGGGTTTTCTCCTATTCAATCACCAAGTAAAAGAGCAAATCTCCTTTAATACTATCAGACACTATTTTGGTATGGTCACCTCCCGGTGAGCATAAGTTAGCTTGACTCTTAACATTTCCAACCTAAGAGCAACCAATACACAAAACAATCCATCAATTCGTCAGTAAACAATGATGCAAATTCTTAATTGTGCAAAATTTATCCAAACAACTAATAATTGAGGGAGAATGCCCAAATATGAAATAGAAACTATATTAACATTTCACAATTCCATTCATCTTCATAGGAGTACAAATGAGTCGAGCTCAGTCTCAAGCTATAAGAGTAAATGAGGGGAATGCCAAACAATAAGAGTATGGGTGAATAAGAGCAACTCCTCATGTGTGGGTGAATGCCAAATAATAAGAGTAAATGAGGGAAGGATAACTCTTTCTTTAAGAAACAAGCCTCTGAATTCTTTACGTTATCCATGATTAAAAGCTCCCAATCATAATGCTATGGATCCCTTTAACAGCAACCTAACCAATAATTATGACTATCCCCGCCACACAATTCCTACTATACATCACAAACCCATCCAAGGTTTTACATATGAAAATAAATGACATAAGGAAGAGTGCCTTGATTGGCTGGTCTAGGAGAAATCCAAGACTGCACGAGCAATGTGAGACAAGTGGTACTTCACAGAATGTTAGAAGAACACTGAAGGAGTTTTTGGGATTGAGTTTTTTACCGTTAGAATGTAAGAGAGGCTCTGATATGGCATTTGGATGTAAAATTTGTTGTGATGGAACATTTAGACCAACATGATGATTGCTATGGCTATTTTTATTTTGTTCGGTTCTTTTCGGGGTTCATATATAGCAATTTTTTGTGTGCGTTACTCCCACCTAAGATCACCGTGTGCGAAGTTTAATCCCTCCGTATATTTCCGCTAGCATAATTTTTTGTGCATGATCGATCTAAAATACGATCATTTTGGCAATACGACTGTATTACACAAATACGATGGTATATTTATGCAAATAACTTGCACCGTTGAGATCACGATCATACGGCTCTATTTGCTTCCGTACAGTGATCTTTTTTGATCACCATGTGTTAAACGTACCTAAATATTTCTCCATATATAGATCCCTATTTAGCCACAATGTTCTCATGCTGTAATTTTTTTTCATTTTCATGGGTTATAATTAAGGAGTTAAAAGAGTAATACTGAAGAGTGATATTGCAGTATCAACCAACATTTATTATCATGATTATTTTATAGTTAGTCCCCATGTTCTTGTGTGCGTTATATGTAATCGAGAGCCTCTCAACATAGTAATTTTCTATTAGAGATAGATGCTTGGATTCTATTATGATATCACGACATACTTGGCTAAGATCCCCCTTCCCCGTCGCCCAAGGTCACATGTTCTGACATGTGAATTAGTTATTTAATCCATGTGTTCGTACATGTGATGGGTATTGAATTTTTAGTCCCAAATTGGGATTCCCATGTTCCCTCGTGCACTTTATGTTCTTTGGCCTCTCCGTCTAATATCAAGTGGTTTACATTGGATGTTTAAGTTCTAGTATTATTAAATTGTTTACTTCCTCAACTGTATCCATATCTTTTGATGAACATTTTCATTGTTTACAGTTGTACTCAAATACTCCTGCAGATTTTGATTTCAAGTTAGAAAGGTTTGTACTCCTTACACAATTTGTCTCTTTTTTATTCTTTTCATGGTTTTATAATTTACTATGGCAAACCACTTTGGACTTTGTGCAGCCTTGCCCGTGCTTTTCGTTCTCTTTCAGAGTTTACGGAGCACCTTGCTATCACTGTGGATATAGTGTTCCCTGTTATTCATGGCTGTTTTGGTGAGGATGGAGGCATTCAGGTTTGTCCTCTGATTCAGTGAAATTTGGCTGATGTATTTATGTAACCTATTATCTTTTTCTAGAACTGAGATAACTGGGTCACTTCCTCTTTTCCATGTTTGGACAGAGGGACAGACTTCTGTTGCAATTCTTTTGAACGTCAACCTAGCATTATCTCTAAAAAATTTGCCATCATGTTTTTGTAATCTCATATTGCCTGGAAAAGCTTTTACGTTCAGGATTTTGCCAGGCAAAATATTTCTTCTCCCTGTTATAAAGTTGTTTGCTTGTTGATTTTTTTATTTTATTTTGGCAGGAACTTTTGGAGAAAGCAAATATTCCATTTGTTGGTACTCCCTCAGCTGAATGCCGTCAAGCATTTGACAAGGTCTTTTTTGTGCCCTTTTCATGTTCTTTTCATAAGGAACTTTTTTGTTTTCAACAAGAGGGGAAGCAAGTCATCAAATTCTATAAGATTAATGTTTCGAAGGTACTAAAGGGCATGAGGAGATGAGGACAGGACGCATAAGTTGATGTCGGGACCAAGAAGATGTGAACACGGATCCCACTCGATGACAGACGTTCGCTTGTAGTGCCCACCGGTGTTGCGCAGTCGTTAGCATTATTTTTTTTATCACATGCGTATTTCGGGCTGTGGGTTTTTTACTGTTTCCCCCTTCTCTATCTATGAACTCTCAACTACATAACATTTGGTCCGACCTGCCGTCGCCAGGTCGCAATTTTTGCCGCCCGAAATGCTGCAACGCCTACACGTCTCGCCGCCCACCACACACACTGCACTTTCGCACTCGCCGGTTGCCTCACGTGACTCCCCTCCCAACCCATGCTTCTCCTCCGATCGCTCCTTATCGCGTTTACTCCCATTCGACGCCATCTTCACCCTCACCAACACGTCTCAACCAGGTGATGACAATGTCGATCCTTCTCCTTCGATTTGCGTGATGAAAACTCGACGACGTGCTTCTTCGATCCTTCTCCGCTCTCGATCCCCTGTTTTGGTGGATCACCCGCAACGCATCCGCCTCCCACGACAGTGCTACTCCAGCACTGCATCTGCCTCCCGTCCTTCACGCTGGGGGTTTCCTCTTTGTCTGTAGCCGAAGCATCTCCAACTGACACTTGTTTGGATGGTCCTGTTGGTGCCAGCTCACGCTCATGACCTGCACCGACCTTTTTCATTGTGCATGCCCCCTCGACTCCGTGCCATGACACCCTCCGACACACCAACGCTCCCGCCTCCTGTGGATCTGACTATTTACAGCCTCCTTGATGCTCATAAGGAGTTCATTACCTCGCTCCTGGTCCTAATACTGCGTATGGATGCTAAGTTTGATGATGCTAAGTTCGATGATTGAGTTTGTTAATATATAATTATTGGTTGTATTTAATTGGAAGAATTGAAAAAAAAAGGAAAGAGTGATTTTGATTTTTCTCTCGACAACATGGTATCAAAGGGAAGGGCGACAGGGTTAGGGCGACAATGCGAGGACGGCGAACAGTGTGCGACGTGTGCTGTCGGGCGATGCGTCGGGCTGTGAACGACGAGGGTTGCTGGTTCCATTGTTGCTCAGCGGTGGCTTCCTTCGGTGGTCGTTCTCCTTCCTCTAGTGCGGGATTCTTTAGATGCATGCTTACTTCGGCCTCCAAGGTATTCAGTGCAGGCTTCCTCTAGTGCATGCCTGCCGACTGTACGGGCTTCCTCTAGTGCAGACAATCTGGTCTCCTCCGGTTGGGAGGTTGCAAGGGCTGTTGACTGTACCAGCGGTGACTGGACCAGGTGTTGGTGAACCTTAAAGGAGAGATGGAGGACGTATTCAAGAAGTTGGGCCCTAATGAGGGGCCACGCTGTTGCGGGTGTTGGGTGCATCGCATAAACCGACAATGTTGGAACTTCCACCTATTGATCTGAAGCTCGAAGGACCGACCACCTACCTAGGTTGGCCCCGCCGCATGAATAAAACCCTTGCCGCGAAGAAAGTTGGGGGTTTCTTGACAGGGGACTTGCAGAAGCCAGACGACACCACAAGAGGAGATAACTGGGAGTCAACTCACATGACGGTGTTCATGTGACTTCTCAGCTCGGTAGTCCCATTGATTTCCGCTACAGTGGATTTCCTGGAGACGGTCATGGAGGTTTGGGACAGGCTGAGAAGTGCATATGATGGTGTGGGGAACACTCTGAGGTCTTCCATTTCAAGGGAGAGATCGATGACACCATTCAGGGAAAGAAGACGGTGCGGGAGTATGCCTCAACATTACAACGCCTTTGGGTGGATTATGCCAAGCTTCCAGTGAGATGGGTTGCAGCGACTCACAATGTAGGGCCTCCAAGATAATTGTGGATGAGAGGGCGATGAAGTTCCTAAATGGGTTAGATGGCCAGTTCGATTAGAGAAGAGCCCTTCTTCTGTCTGATTCAAAGATTCCGACACTTAGCGATTCCATCTCAGCTATGCTCCAGGAGGAGAAATGTCTCCAACTTCAGTCTGGGATAGGAGGGTCCACTGCAGTGAAGTCTGCACTAACAACTGCTAGGTATGTTGTTAGCGGACCAAGAAAAGATACCCGAAAGTGCTACAACTACGGGGAGGTGCGTCATCTGAAGTATGCTTGCCCCATACCATCCAAGGTGGGAGGTCTTGGTGGTGGAAGAGGACATAGCCGTGGCCGTGATCGGGGTCGTGGTGGACGAGGAGGTTATCAGGCAATTCCAGGCCTGACTGGAGCCGAGGAGAATACTGACGTTATCTACATCGAGGAGGACCGTGCTAAACATGATGAGCATGATGAAAGCCATCAAGAGGAAGCAGGCTGGTGACAGAAGTAGAAGTGGGCTTGATGTGACATCCACCTCAGTTGTGCATGTCCACCAACAGAAGGATTTGATGGATCCTTTGCTCTTGCAGCCATAGCTTCCTCTCGGCCATTTGACTCGGTCGTCAACTCGGGTGCATCACGGTGCATGACTGGAGATGCAGGTGAGTTCTCCTACACACCTAGCAGCTGCTGATAACATCTAGACGGTGGATGAGATTTTCCAACCAGTGGTCGGTAAGGGTACCGTCAGTTGCATAAGTTTGATAAAACTATCCAATGTCTTGCATGCTTCTTCTTTTCCAGTTAATCTATTATCCATTAACTCCATTATTATTCAACTAAAATTTATTATTTCTTTTGATATTCCCAAATGACTTTGCAGGAGAAAAGGACGAGGCGGATACTTGGGACAGAGACTTGACATGGACTATGATATCTGTATCAGGAATGATTAGATACAACTCTTATATCTGTAGTAAAGAAGGCATGAGTTGGGAACAAAAGATGAGTGCAGAGGATATGTTGCTACAAGTCTACAACATCATTAGCGATTGAGACATTCTTCATTTGACACTATCGCTGGGTTGTTTCCTTCTATTTTTGAAAAGGCAAATAAAACCAAATTAATATGTGATGCTTGTGATTTAGGCAAGCTTACTAGGAGCTCTTATGTTAGTACGGGCTGGAGGAGCCATCCCCTTTTTAATGTGGTGCATTCTGATGTACAGGGGGCCTTGTGCCGTAAGTTTTTTGAATGACTATAAGTATTTTGTGATATTCATCAATTGTTCCTCTCGTGTTACTTGGTCATATCTCATGAAAAACAAAAATGAAGTATTTACTTATTTTCGAGATTTTCATTGACACGTCTATGCACAATACAAAGCTGTGGTAAAGGTTCTACGGTCGGATAATAGAATATATTTCACTAATAAGACACTGGAGTATCTTTCCGTTCATGGGATACTACATCAGACCTCCTGCGTATACACACCTGTGCAAAATGGAGTGGCGGTGAGGAAGAACAGACACCTTCAGGAGATGGCAAGGAGTATGATGCTCCATATGAAGGTCCCTCAGAGCTTATGGGGATATGCAGTGTTGACAGCGACACAACTGATCAACATGATGCTATCCAAGGATCTAGGGTGAGAGTTTCCGTGTCAGAAGTTGCAGGGACATAATGAGTGAAACTTCCACTGAAGGTATTTGGTTGTGTGTTTCGTGAAGGACAATAGACCGAGTGTTAGGAAACTTGATGTGAGGGCAGTCAAGTGTATCTTTGTGGGTTACTCTCAGAAGGGGTACGCCTGCTGAAGTTCAGTGGACGAGAGAAGTTTTGTCAGAATGAATGTTCACTTCAGAGAGCTGGAACAGTACTATCGACATGATGGAACTTCACTCATACGAGAATTGCTAAATGCTGAAAATATAAGGCTAGAGCGAGAGAGTTTGGTGACAGATTTGGGACTATGGCAGGGAGGATCATTGAAGGATAAGCAGGAGGGTGATGAGGAGATGGAGAAGGAAATCAGAGGGGTTAGATCTACGGCTCAGGGGGAGTTACTCAAGGAGATGGAGGAAATCAGAGGGGTAGGCCTACGACTCAGGGGGATTTATTCACATATAATAAGAAGGGGAAGCAAACTGCAGTACCAGTACTTGTTCCCACAGTGCCAGTGCCTAGTCCCTTGATTGCAACGTTCCCTTCTCCTGGTGCACCTACACCTCCACCATCTTCAGGTGATATCATTCCGTCCATTTCCCTGATTATGATGTTCCGAAGGACCACTCACAACAATGCGGGAAATCCTCCGGATCAATATGGTTGGGATCTTGCTTCTTTTGTCTCTTATGATAATGTCTCATCCTCTCATGGAACATTCATTGCATCGTTAGATAGTATTATTGTATCTAACAATTGACAGATTGCCAAAAACGGTCCAAAGTAGAAAGCATCAATGAAGGTGGAGATGAGAGCCCTTGAGATGAACAAGACTTGGGAGCTAGCACAGCTATGAAGGACAAAAAGGTCGTCGGGTGCAAATGGGTCTTCACCGTGAAGCAAAACCTGATGGACAAGTTGAGTGCTAAGCAAATGGGTACAATTAGACCTATGAAATTAATTACGATGAGACATTTGCACCTGTGGCAAAGATGAGTACTGTCAGGACTCTAATCAGCTTGACAACGAATGGTGGATGGGAGATGCACCGATTAGATGTGAAGAACGCGTTTCTTCATGGTGATCTAGCTGAGGAAGTGTGCATGGAAATACTACCAGGGTTGACACAACTAAGACAGAAGGCAGAGACTGCAGGTTGAAAAAATTTCTCTATGGACTGAAGCAGTCTTCCTGTGCATGGTTCAATAGATTTAGGAAGGCCATGATTGGAATGAAATACCAGCAGATCAATGCTGATCACACAGTGTTCGCCAGGCAACACGAATGCCACATCACCATGCTTGCGGTGTATGTGAATGACTTGGTCATCACAGGGGATGACGAGCAGGAGATTAGCCACCTAAAGGTGGCATTGAGAAAAGAATTTGAGGTTAAGGATGGGTTTTCTTAGGTATTTTCGTGGGATTTAGATTTCCTGTGAGGCGGTGGGACTTGTCCTCTCCCAAAGGAAGTATGCCTTAGATCTCCCCCAGAGACAGAGATGTTAGGGTATAAACCTGCTGAGAGACCAATTGATCAAAAGTGCAAATTGAGTGTAGAGGCTAGTGAACCAGTTGATTGTGAGATGTATCAACAGTTGGTTGGGAAGTTGATTTACTTGGGCCACACACGTCCGAACATCTCCTTTGCAGTGAGCGTGGTGAGCCGCTACATGCATGACCCTAGGAAGGGCCACATGAACGATTTCACCTCCTTTAGGGTCCTAAACGTAGGCGTCAACAAACAATTACAGTAAAACAAACGCCTGAGGCGCTGGTGTCATGTTTGGCCTGAAGGCCCTGAACTGAACGAAACCCGGACAGGAAACCAAACGGGCTTTTAAATGTACACTCTTTTTGTCATAATATTTGCTAGTTGTTGTTTACCTTACACACATGACATACATATTATCTATGCTTCAGTCTTTTGTTTGATAAACTCATGTCGATTTCCACATATTTAGTTTTCATTGTGAACCAGATTACGTGCAATGATTATAACAAATTTTGGTGTCACAATAAAGATTTTGTCATAATATTTGCTAGTTGTTGTTTACCTTACACATAGGTCATACATATTGATGTAAACCGGAATTCTTGATTCAAATTTTAAATTAATAAACTTGATTTCCCTTTTAAATATGTAGCGCAAGAGAGACATTCTCGAATAATTTTAAGTGGTGATCGACCTCATGCTCACATACACGCATAAAGAGCCAACATTCAAGCGTATGATTACAACGAATTAACATCTCACATGCATACAACTAGAGAAATGAAAATGTAAAAATATGTAAATTGATGGCAAACAAGTAATACGATAATTAGTGGCAAGCTTGTTTTGATTTTAAAGACCAAATAAACATTTAAGCATAAATTTACTCTAACATGATGTGAGCGGGAGACTCGACCAAAGGGATACTTGCGGGAGACAAGTTCGGCATCGAGCGAATCCAAGAGAAAAAAGGAAACTGGCTAAATAATAGAACAAAAAGAAAGGCTCGGAGAGAGGCTGCATGGAAGGGAGAGGAAGTCCAATGAAACCCGTCCGCTGAGGTCTTCGGGATTGTTGTGGGAGAGAAAAAGAGAGTTATCATTTCTTTAAAGGGGCCTCTATATATAGAGGATAAAATACATAAAGGCAATATTGCTAACACTACCCCCTCAAGTTGGACGTGTAATGTTAATCATGCCCAACTTGTTCACAATCTGGTCAAAATGAATTCCCATTCAATCCTTTGGTGAGAATGTCGGCAAGTTGCTCGTTGGTGGGCACAAATGGTGTACATATGATTCCACTTTCAATATTCTCCTGATAAAGTGTCGATCCACCTCGATGTGTTTTGTCCGGTCATGTTGAACCGGATTGTGAGCGATACGGATGGATGACTTATGACACAATTACAGGCGGATGGGTCCCTCTTCCACGAGACCAAGGTCGCTCAATAAGGCCCGAAGCCATAAGCCTTCACAGACCCCATGAGCCATAGCTCTAAACTCAGCCTCCGCACTATATCGTGCCACAACCTGTTGCTTCTTGCTTCTCCAAGTAACAAGGTTACCCCCAACAAGAGAGCAATATCCAGAGGTGGATCGCCTATCATCCACAGATCCGGCCCAATCAACATCAGTATAGACTTCAATCTTTAGGTCGGAACTCGGGGAAAACAGAACTACCCTTCCTGATGAAGACTTGAGATACCGAAGAATTCTGTGTGCTGCATTCATGTGTCGTGTCTTTGGAGCATGCATGTACTGACTCACGACACTCACCGCATAGGAGATATCCGGACAAGTGTGAGACAGATATATCAGCCTCCCCACTAACCTTTGGAACCCTGAAATATCTTCAATCTCCTCTCCATCATCACGCCCCAATCGGTGATTTGCCTCAGTCGGAGTATCAGCAAGTCTGCACCCACTCATCCCCATCTTCTCAAGAAGATCTAACGTGTATTTCTGCTGAGAGAGAAAGATCCCCTGCTTTGATCTTGCAACTTCAATTCCCAAGAAATACTTGAGTTTTCCTTGGTCCTTGACCTCAAACTCTCTGGCAAGCTTCTGTTTCAGATTCTGAATTTCTTCATGATCATCACCAGTTATAACAATGTCGTCAACATACACAATAAGAACTGTAATTTTCCCAAGCCTACGTTTGATGAACAACGTATGGTCAGCATTGCTCTGAGAGTATCCAAACGACACCATTGCCTTATGGAACCGGCCAAACCAAGCTCTTTGGGACTGCTTCAGTCCGTATAGAGCCCTTAACAATCTACAAACTTTTCCTTCAGCACCAGCCAGAGTGAGGCCAGGAGGAATATACATATAGACCTCCTCCTCCAAGTCACCATGGAGAAAGACATTCTTCACATCCAGCTGCAGAGATCCCAATTTTTTGCAAGCAAGCATCCAGATACCAATTCCTGATGGTATTCATTTTAGCAACCGGGCAAACGTCTCCTGATAATCAATGCCATGGGTTTGGGTATAACCCCTTGCCAACCAACCGTGCTTGTATCTCTCAACAATCCCTTGTGGATTTGTTTACAGAGAACACCACTTGCACCCACATGTTTTTTTCATAGGGAAGAGGGACAAAATCCCATGTATGGTTCTTCTCCAGATCCTTCTTTCCTCAACCATTGCCTCACGCCACATAGGGACCTCAAGAGCCTGTTGCCATGACATAGGAATAGAAGAAGTAGCAAGAGAGGAGACAAAGGCCTTGTAGGAGATAGACAGAGAATCATAAGATACATAATTAGATAGAGGATGGGGGGTACAAGACCGGATACCTTTTCGAAGAGTAATCGGTAAATCAGAAGGTCCTGAGTCAGGATCCACTGACTGTCTGGCAAATAGCAGGCTCGTGTGTGCTTGTCCTCTTTATACGCCGAGTATATACTGCAAGGTCGGTGGTGAGGATATAGGAGGGCCTAAATAGGAGGACTCACTTCACTGGTAGAGAAGGACTCACTTCCATGGTAGAGGCTCCCCCTGAAGTGAGGGATATGGTGGAGGTATGGGCAAAGAAACGGAGGGACACCCGAGGATGAGGGAGCAGACAGAGGGGTAATATGATTCGGATTACGGAAAGTGAAATCATGCTAACAAACACCTTCCTAGTAGGGGGTGAAAACACTTGTACCCCTTTTGCGTAGGGGAGTAACCAATAAATACACACTTGAGGGCACGAGGATCAAGTTTGGAGGGACGAGGATGATGGGATGTGAACAAAACAAGCACAGCCAAACACCTTAGGAGGAAGGCGAGTAGGGGGCACACCAAGCGTATCCAAAGGAGTAGAGTTTCCGAGGACACGTGAGGGCATCGATTGATGTGGTATGCAGCAGTGATGACGACATCTCCCCAATAGAATTTTGGGAGATGCATGGTGGTCAATAGGAACCGAGCAACCTCCAATAGATGGCGATTTTTCCGCTCAGCAAACGCCATTTTGAGCAGGGGAATACGCACAGGTAGTCTGGTGTAGGATGCCGTGATCAGCAAGGTAGCGCTCAAACTGTGAATCCATGTATTCACGACCATTGTCATGCGAAGAATTTTAATGTGAGACTGAAATTGGGTGGAGATCATGACATGGAATTGTCGGAAAACAGAAAACACATCGCTCTTGTGACGAATCAAATATAACCAGGTAGTGCGTGAGAAACAATCAATAAATGTAACAAACCACGTACAACCAGAAATAGAAGGGATCGAGCAGGGGGCCAGATATCAGTATGAATAACAACAAATGGAATAGAACTAGGCAACAAAACATGTTTAAATGAAGAATGATGTGTTGACACTACAAACATCCACACAAAAGATCAAAAAAGCAGCAGACATTGCAGGAAACAAACAATTTCAAAACAGAAAGAGAAGGGTGTCCCAGGCGACAGTGCCAGGAGCAAGCTTGTCAAGGCGACAAGGCGACCGAGGCGGTTAAAGGGTGTACCAAGGGGAGGCGACGCCTCGGCGTCGCCTAGGCGACCCAACTGATTATAACATGCAAAGTAAAGTGTAACTCCCTTATTCACTCACAAATGAACTCAATGGAATGGATATTGATCACTTACTACTGGGGTAACTGACGTAAAAATCCACTCTGTCCCATGATAGAAAAAAGGTACTCTACATTTCTAGAAATTACTTAAACACAAAAATGTAAACATATTATGATAAGCCAAACACCAGCATTGTCAAAGTGGACAAAAAACACAGTAAGAATTCAATATCGATGGTTTTGAATTGATGTCAAGTTTATATAAGTTAAATGACGGTAAATGAACAAAAATCATCCA